>CM060669.1:24654961-25254961 GCA_030686955.1 Odontamblyopus rebecca
TCGCCCGTAGTTTCTGCGTACACTGGTGTATGAATGTGCATTTGAATGTGTGAGTGGTTCCTTGTTGTAAATGCATTTTGAGCCTTGAAGGTGGAAAAGCGCTGTATAAAAATGTGACCATTTACCTGTCTGACTGTGAGTGGGGTTGCCTCTCCACAGATCTGAACTGTAACTTTGTCTGGTTTGGTCTTAATGAGGATAGAATGCCATACTGCGAAATATTCCAGACAAAACAATAACGTGTCCATGAAGAAAAACATTTGACCTCCACCTGAAAAGTTACATGCTGGAGCTTTAAATGTCTAACAGTCAAATACAGTATGTTGGTCATGCGTTGTATATGACATTATTATAGTAGTATCTTAATACAGTTACATGAGTCATACTGTGTTGTGTCACAGCTGGACAACCCTCTGCGGGAGATTGATAACATCATCGGTCAGCTCATGAACGGCCTCAAACAAATGAACCTTCATCGCTGCGTCAACGTCATCATCGTTGGGGACCACGGTGAGAAACAGCATTTTTAAATGTATAAAACGTGTGTGAGAGGAGAGTGAAGGAGTCTGTGAGTAGGCTCTGTGAGTGGAGTCTGTGAGTAGGCTCTGTGAGTGGAGTCTGTGAGTAGGCTCTGTGAGTGGAGTCTGTGAGTAGGCTCTGTGAGTGGAGTCTGTGAGTAGGCTCTGTGAGTGGAGTCTGTGAGTAGGCTCTGTGAGTGGAGTCTGTGAGTAGGCTCTGTGAGTGGAGTCTGTGAGTAGACTCTGTGAGTGGAGTCTGTGAGTAGACTCTGTGAGTGGAGTCTGTCAGTAGAGTCTTTCCCACACGCGGGGCCCAGCACAGCCTTCTGTCTTCATACATGGTGCTCTTCAAAGGAGGTGACAGGAGCACAGCAGTATTGACAGGAGCACAGCAGTGTTGACATGAGCACAGTGTTGACAGGAGCACAGCATTGACGACAGAACACTGTAAAAAAGAAAAAGTTAGTTCAACTCCAATTTTCAAGGCAACCGACTGCACAGAGTTTTTAAGTTGTACGTATCAACTTAAAATTTTAAGTTTTGAAGTACTGCTATTATTAAGTTGGGTCAACTAAGCTTTTGAAGTTATGCCAACTAAGCATTTTAAGTTTGTTTCTATTTTATCAACTTATTTGTAGTTCATATTATCCCCTGTGAAAACTTACTATATTGAGTTGAAATTACTACACCCACAATAAATATTTATTTTTTAATTTTTACTTTCAACTACATTGGTACAGCTTTTGAACTCCATCCATCCATCCATCTTCTCCCGCTTAATCCGGCTGGGTCACGGGGGCAGCTTGCTGCCCAATACTCATAGCACCTGACCCCCTATGAACCCCTCTGCAGGTGGTGAGCCCACAGGAGGGTGGACAACATGGTCCTTGATGTTAGTTCATAGGGGTGCGGGCATGTTTTATGTTGATGGGGGAAACCGGGGAGGAACATGCAAACTTCACACAGAAAGGCCCGGGTGACCCGGGTATCGAACCCGCAACCTTCTTGCTGTGAGGCCTGAGTGTTGCCACTCAGCCACCGTGCCGCCAGCTTTTGAACTGAACACCAAAAATGACGGGCGCTTCTTTTCCAAACAAAGGAAAACCCCTGAGAAACTCCTCATGCGACCCCGTTGCAGCAGATTGCTACGAGATTTCAAGTGAGCATGTGCAGATTAGTTAACCTGGTCCTAAATAAGCGTCTACTGTGATTTGTATATTATGCCAACTCAAAATCTTAATTAAGGTCAACTTTTTATCAGAAACTTCCAAAAGTGAGTTGAAATGACTCACTTGAGACAGTGTAAGATGCAATTGGTAATTTTATTGTTTGTGGATGCAAAACTCCTAGTAAACTGAACAAATTCAAGTTGTCATTTTTACAGTGAAGCTGTACTTTATCCTGTGTGTAGTTTATCCTCTGTGTACTACTGTGTGTACTTGATCCTCTGTGTACTAATGTGTACTGTATCCTCTGTGTACTAGTGTGTACTGCATCCTCTGTGTACTACTGTGTATTTGATCCTCTGTGTACTAGGGTGTACTGTATCCTCTGTGTACTACTGTGTACTTGATCTTCTGTGTACTAGTGTGTACTTGTTCCTCCGTGTACTAGTGAGTACTTGATTCTCTGTGTATTAGTGTGTACTTGTTCCTCTATGTACTAGTGTGTACTGTATCATCTGTGTACTATTGTGTACTGTATCCTCTGTGTACTAGTATGAACTTGTTCCTCTGTGTACTAGTGTGTACTGTATCTTCTGTATACTAGTGTGTACTTGTTCCTCTGTGTACTAATGTGTACTGTGTACTTGTTCCTCTGTGTACTAGCTTGTACTGTATCCTCTGTGTACTAGTGTGTACTTGTTCCTCTGTGTACTACTGTGTACTGTATGCTCTGTGTACTAGTGTGTACTTGTTCCTCTGTGTACTAGTGTGTACTGTATCCTCTGTGTACTAGTGTGTACCGTATCCTCTGTGTATTAGTGTGTTCTGTACCCTCTGTGTACTAGTGTGTACTGTATCATCTGTGTACTGGTGTGTACCGTATCCTCTGTGTACTAGTGTGTTCTGTACCCTCTGTGTACTAGTCTGTTCTGTACCCTCTGTGTACTAGTGTATACTGTATCCTCTGTGTACTAGTGTGTTCTGTACCCTCTGTGTACTAGTGTGTTCTGTACCCTCTGTGTACTAGTGTGTACTGTATGCTTCAGGGATGGAGGAGGCTCACTGTGACCGCACAGAGTTCCTGATCTCGTATCCTCTGAACATTGACGAGATCAACCTCATCCCAGGATCACTGGGACGGATACGACCCAGAGACCCCAAGTCTCCTACATGTATGTACCAAAATACTGCTACTACTACTACTACTATTACTACTACAAAAGACCCCAAGTCTCCTACATGTATGTACCAAAATACTACTACTACTACTACTACTATTACTACTACAAGAGACCCCAAGTCTCCTACATGTATGTACTAAAATACTACAGTTACTACTACTCCTACTACTACTTCTACTAGGCTACTCTTAGTGCTTCTACTATTACTATTACTACAACTACTACTTCTATTACTACTACAAGAGACCAAAAATCTCAAACGTGTATGTACTAAAAATACTACTGTTACTACTACTGCTACTATTTCTACAACAACAACAACAACAACTACTAGTACTACTACTACTACTACTACTACTACTACTACTGCTGCTGCTACTACTATTACTACAAAAGACCCCAAATCTCCAACATGTATGGCATTACTACTACTACTAATACTATGACCACTACTGGTGAAAGAGTCAGATGGAGCAGAAGATTCAGAGGAGAAGGTCAGAGGTGCAAAGAAGAAGGTCAGAGGAGCAAAGAAGAAGGTCAGAGGAGCAAAGGAGATGGTCAGAGGAGCAGAGGAGAAGGTCAGAGGAGCAAAGGAGAAGGTCAGAGGAGCAGAGGAGAAGGTCAGAGGAGGAGATGAGAAGGTCAGAGGAGCAAAGGAGAAGGTCAGAAGAGCAGAGGAGAAGGTCAGAAGAGCAAAGGAGAAGGTCAGAGGAGCAAAGGAGAAGGTCAGAGGAGCAAAGGAGAAGGTCAGAGGAGCAGAGGAGAGGGTCAGAGGAGCAAAGGAGAAGGTCAGATGGAATGTTTTGTAAATTGTTTTGTTTGTGCGCAGATGACCCTCGTGTAGTGGTGGCAAACCTCACAGTAAGTACTGGTGCTGCGTTCACGTGCTGTTGGAGAGTGGGACTTCTCTGATCTCTGACCTGTGCTCTGGTTGTTACAGTGCAAAATGCCCACGCAGCATTTTAAACCCTACCTGAAGCAACATCTACCCAAACGACTCCACTACGCCAACAACAGGCGGATCGAGGATGTGCACCTGCTCATGGAGAGGAAGTGGCACGTCGCAAAGTAAGAGCATGTCAATGGTCATAGTTGGGCTGCCACTAAAAACAGTCTTACCCTCTCCACAGTGTACCCGAGGAAAACTATTAGAACTCCAGACTGTCCGTGTGAACGTCTGTGTCCAGAGAATCATTTTAGAAGTAAAACCAACCTTTGCATTTGAAGGATTTATGTCTGAGCAGCAGCAATGAATTGTACTTCCTGATAGAAAGCTCGGGCAGCGGCGGACTGATATACGAGAAAATAGTCCCTCAGCATGTGACGATTCATGCGACGCGAGGTTAGTCTTATTTCACACATAATTCTATGGACACAGACGTTCACATGGACAGTCTGGAGTTCTAATAGTTTTCCCTCAGGTGCTCTGTGGAGTGGGTAAGACTGTTTTTAGTGGCGGTACGACTATGGCCATTGACATGCACTAGCTTAGCACCAGCAACATCTCCAAATACAAGGACTGGATGGATGATTTAAAAAAGTGTCTCCACACGTCTCCAACACTCTGTCTCACCAGGAAATGAAGCCCTATGTCCAAAATTCCTGAATGCCCCTTTAACACCCAACTGAAGTCAAATACTCCCTGTTTAAGTTGAGGACCTAAAGTGGAACTCCGGCAGGTTTGAAGCTAAAGTCCGTTGCTAGAGGTGGTGGAATTCTGTCAGAAGCCAAAAAACGGCACAGATCAGTGTTGCCTCGGCGGAGATCTCGCTGTGGCAGTGAGTCTGTCAAGGCAACAAACTAGTGTAGTGATGGGGGCAAGTTCTTAACTTCCATGTAAAACGCCAAAAGACGCGATTGTTGACTCCAAAGGAAGCAACAAGTGAAGATTGACTACTGATGGTGAAGAAGAGAAACTAAAAGTTGTTGAAAGAAAATGATTTGGGAATGTATTTTTTTTAGCATTTTTCAAAAAAAATATAATTCACTTGTAAATAAATGGGATTAGACACAACTTTTGGGCTTTCACATGTGCAGTGGGAAATCAACAGAGGGAAGTTTAAGGCTGCTTATAAAGTTGTTTTATAACATTTCCAGACACTAAAGAGTGAGCCAGGCAGAGCGTTTTGTTTGTTAGACTCGTGGCTGTTGTAGTTAAAGTGGTGTTAAGCTTCTTCAGTGTGAAGCAAATTGGTGTTTTACGTGGAAGTTAAGAACTTGCCCCCATCACTACACTAGTTTGTTGCCTTGACAGACTCACTGCCACAGAAAGATCTCTGCCGAGGCAACGCTGACCTGTGCCGGAGTTCAAGTTTAAAGAGCCTGTGCATATATTGTAGAAGCACCTCTTTATTTCCTTAAGTCCACTGTGTACTCTCTGCATCTAATAAACGTGTTTTATTTTCCGAGAATCACAAAGAGTGCAGTTAGAATGCTAGTTGACATTAGCATTATAGTGACGGCAAAACTCCGCTCTGGTCTCTGAGAGAGTTAACAGCTCTTATAAACTCGTGGTGGTGAGTCATGGATGCTCTGGATGCAGAAGGTAAGTGAGGAAGAACTCTGGACCACTGCAAACTTTCAAATGAACTAGTTTTCATGTTTTAAAGACAGTAACGGGTACAGAGAGTTTAATTCCTCCCAAATCAATGTTTCAAATGGGGAAAGAAGTGTTTTAGAATCTGATTTGTTGTGTTTTGGTTTCAGGAAAATGCGAGAAATAGAGCGGGTGAGGAGTCGCTGTTTCTTCAACGGAGACCACGGCTTTGACAACAAGATCAACAGCATGAGGGTAACACACACAGCAATACCCAGGCCTGTAGGAAATACTGGTGCAGTTATTTAAAGTGTATTTGGAAAATTCATTGATACTTTGCACTGATATGACACTTGGAGGGGGGAGGCTCTACATGTATCTCTGTGGTGGAATGTTCTGCAGTAACCTTAGCAACCACTGTCAAAAAAGTTTAACAATGAAGCTGACTAAGATTGCAATGTAAAAAAGTACTGTGATAAAGTAAAAAGCGGTCAAAAAGTACAAAGGTTTAAGATTGTTTGAGTTTCAACAAAATAGCTGCACAATAGATTTTTTTTCTCATTTATACCAAAATGACTACATGACTACATGACTACGGCAGCTATAACATGTTAAAACCTCTAGAACGTCAGTTTTGCAGAATAGGTCTGCTTTAAAACAAAGCTCAGATTAAAGTCTAACCAAGCTTGAGACAGAGCAGTGCCCAGTGCAAATTATTCATATTTTGGCTAATTCCACTCCCACTTTGCTGGATTATCCCTGTGCTAAATATATATCATAGTTTTACATCAGTTACGTGGCAGTTTGTGAAAAAAAGTTGAAAAGAAATGTAGAAAAATTCAATAAGTAGCTCTGAGTGGTAAAACAGAATCCCTCTGCCTATGTCACGAACACAGAAAACTCAAATTTAAAATACAGAGAGAGTTTACGCACAAGGAAGGACTTTTTCTGACACTTTAAAACTTAATTTAACTAATAAAGCTGTTGTCATTTATTTTCATTAGTCTAATTATAAATAGTATGTAATCTAGATATAGTTATGTAGTTATAAATAGTTATGGAATTACCTCAAGGTATGTCATATCTGCCAGGAAGTAACATTAAAATAGGCAATATTTGTAGTAAAATGTTCAATCTATGATGTAAATAGTGTTTTACAGAAATGAGTGGCCTGCCTTGCCATATGCACTTTAAACCTGATTCCCACATAACCCAAACCCCTCTAACTTCCTCCTTCTGAATTTGCTTGAATTGTTCTCATCTCGTTCTCAGACGATCTTCATCGGTCATGGGCCGAGCTTTAAATTTCGGAAAATGGTCCCAGAGTTTGAGAACATCGAGCTCTACAACGTCATGTGTGGTATGTTTATACAGTAACGCTGTTCTAATGTGAGGAAATGTCCCACATTGGGCTTTAACCCTGTTCTAATGTGAGATAATGTCCCACACTGGGGCTTTAGTCCTGTTCTAATGTGAATATAATGTCTCACACTGGGGCTTTAACCATGTTCTAATGTGAGATAATGTCCCATACTGGGGCTTTAGTCCTGTTCCTATATAATGTCAGAAACGTTAGCAGTTATGTGCAGGTTTGGTTCAGATCAGGTTCCAACATTTGAATGCATTTCTTGGGACCGGGTGGGTCTGACTGGACTTGGGTCGAGCGGGGTGGGTCAGAAAAAAAGCTGAACTGCTCATCTCTACTGCACATTTAGTCTCCCTTTGCACAGGTCACAACACTGTCTCACACCTTGCAATGTCATCAGGTGGTGATTCAGAAGTGCACAGTCCACAGACCTTCACCTAACTTGTTTTGATATTGTCACAAAACTCTTCTAGGTATAGGATGTTTGTGAGGACACTACACTAGGACAGTTAAAGCCTCACTGTGGAACGTTTCCTCACATTAGAACAGAATGACAGAGAGAAGTGTCATGTTTTGAATATATTTCCATGGGCCCTTGTGTCTCTATCATGTCAGATCTGTTGGACCTGACTCCAGCCCCAAACAACGGCACGTACGGCAGTCTCAATGACATGTTACGCAACCCACCCTTTAGCCCCACCCAGCCACAGGAAGTGACATTACCGACCCCACCACTTGACTCCGACACCATGGCACCCGACGACCTGGGCTGCAGCTGCGACGATGAGGTCAGTACAATCACATGAATGTAAATTATGATCAGTGAGAAGTTTCTACTGCATTTAGAAGTGAATCCCTCAGATGCACACTCACCTGGACAAGCTAGTTTTCTCCAAACGCCAATGTTTAAATATGTGTTTTTTCTTCAGAACAAAGTGGAGGACACCATCGCCCCCTTCAGTCCGTCAGATGAGCTGTACGCCTACAGTAAGTCATCGCTCAAGCCCCTTTAGTCCTCTGGAGAGGTGTATCCCTTTAGTCCTTTTGAGAGATCTGTCCCTATATTCCTGTCTAGATATCTGTCTCTTTAGACCTGTGTAGAGATCTTCCCCTTTATTCCTGTGCAGAGATCTGTCCCTTTAGTCTTTGTGTAGAGATCTGCCCCTTTATTCCTGTGCAGAGATCTGTCCCTTTATTCCTGTCTAGAGATCTGTCCCTTTGGTCTTTTCTAGAGATCTGTCCCTTTAGTCCTGTCTAAATATCTGCCCCTTTAGTCCTTTTTAGAGATCTGTCCCTTTAGTCCTTTCTAGAGATCTGTCCCTTTAGTCCTATTTAAATATCTGTCCCTTTGGTCTTTTCTAGAGATCTGTCTCTTTAGTCCTGTTTAAAGATCTGTCCCTTTAGTCCTGTCTAAAGTTCTGTCCCTTTAATCCTGTTTAAAGATTTGTCCCTTTAGTCCTGTCTAAAGTTCTGTCCCTTTGGTCCTTTCTAGAGATCTGCCCCTTTAGTCCTATTTAAAGATCTGTCCCTTTTAGTCCTGTTTAAAGATGTGTCCCTTTGGTCCTGTTCAAAGATCTGTCCCTTTGGTCCTGTTCAAAGATCTGTCCCTTTGGTCCTGTCTAAAGATCTGCCCCTTTAGTCCTGTTCAAAGACCTGTCCCTTTGGTCTTTCTTACTTCCTTTAAGTGCGACTGTCTAAATGTCCACATGTTGTCTGGTGTCACAGACACGTCTCATGTGCCTTTCGGGCATCCGGCCGTGCTCTTCCTCACTCACTACTCTCTTCTTCATCACGTGGAGTTCATCAGTGGATACAGCAGAGAACTGGCCCTGCCTCTGTGGGCGTCCTACACCATACCTGCCCAGGTGAGACCCGCCCACTACAGGAGACACGCCCACTACAAGAGACACGCCCACTACAGGACACACGCCCACTACATGAGACACACCCACTACAGGAGACACGCCCACTACAGGAGACACGCCCCCTACATGAGACACTCCGCCTACATGAGACACGCCCCTACATAAGACATGCCCACTATACGAGACACACCCCCTACACCAAGACCCGACTACTACATAAGACACACCCTCTACACGAGACACATCCCCTACATCAAGACCCGCTCACTACATGACACACCCCCTACACCAGACACACCCTCTACATCAAGACCCGTTCACTGCACGAGACACACCCCCTACACGAGACACACCCCCTACATCAAGACCGGCTCACTACACGAGACACACCCCCTACATCAAGGCCCGCCCACTACATGAGACACACCCCCTACATCAAGGCCCACCCACTACACGAGACACACCCCCTACATCAAGACCCGCTCACTACACGAGACACACCCCCTACACCAGACACACCCCCTACATCAAGACCCGTTCACTGCACGAGACACACCCTCTACACGAGACACACCCCCTACATCAAGACCCGCTCACTACACGAGACACACCCCCTACAACAAGGCCCGCCCACTACATGAGACACACCCCCTACATCAAGACCCGCCCATAACACAAGACACGCCTCCGCCACAGAGACACACCCCCTACACAGAGACATGCCCCCTACACTAGGATACACCCACTACATGAGACACGCCCCCTACACGAGACACACCCCCTACATCAAGACCTGCACACGATACGAGACATGCCCCCTACACCAGGACACACCCTAGTGTTAGCAACAGGTTTGACTGACAGGTTGGTTACTAAGCACTAAGGATGCAATGATATGCAAAATAATGTTGAATCGTTGGATACTGGTCTCCTGATTCAATACACATGTGGGCGTTACCCTCAATAACCCTCACACCTGATTGGCTTTTTGGTTTTGCGTTCAAATTTCCAAATATGGGCTCTGGTTGTAGATTAGCCTCTATGTCTCAATCAGCTTCATTTGGCTGGAGTTGAACACATTTTTTTTTTAACAGATTTTTTTTTTTTTTTGCAGTAGATGCCTTGGTGTAGTCCTAGTTCAGCCCTAGTTTAGCCTGGTTTAGTTTTGCTTTATCCCTGATTCATAAAGCCCAAAAATAACATGAGTAAAAAGTGGCGTTATATGTTTGAGGTCATTTCCTAAACACACCACAGTTTGTAGATGTTTCTGGACATGCTCTGGTCTCCCAGCCCTCGAGTCCGGTCCAGTCCTGGGAGCAGCTCATAAAGCAGCTCTGGTCTCTGGCTCTGGCGGTCTCTTAAAGGGCAGTTGTGTGAGTGTGAGGAGCACCTTGTGACTGTCACTGCTCAGACCTTTAAACAGGAGAAGGAGGCTCTGTGTGAGAAGGTCACACTCAGGAAACTCCTAATGGTCACCACTCCATAAAACCAGTGAAGGCTTCTCTGCATCTGCACGCCGGGGTTAGGAGAGTGTGGAGAAAGTGCAGCGGGCGATAGAACTCGAGGCTGAAAAATCGACTTATTGCACTCTGTGCAGTTGTGTGGGTGGTCGGAGGAGCGGATGATGCAGAGGGGCAGCTTCACTTTTGTCGCACCCAGGACAGCTGTGGCTACAGAGATGTACTCCTGAGTGTGGAGTGAATATCGGGGATCGGCAGATACTTAGAGTATCGAAAAACTGAACTGAAAAAGCTGGAGCCGTGCATCCCAAATGATTCTTAGCTCAGAAGTGTCCGTACTAGTGTGTGTGTGTGTTGTGTATGTTTTGTATAAGTGTGTATGTGTTGTATAAGTGTGTATGTGTTGTATAAGTGTGTGTGTTGTGTATGTGTTGTGTATGTGTTGTATAAGCAGTGTGTTGTGTATGTGTATGTGTTGTATAAGCAGTGCGTTGTGTATGTGTATGTGTTGTATAAGTGTGTGTGTTGTGTATGTGTTGTGTATGTGTTGTATAAGCAGTGTGTTGTGTATGTGTTGTATAAGTGTGTATGTGTTGTATAAGTGTGTGTGTTGTGTATGTGTTGTATAAGTGTGTGTGTGTGTTGTGTATGTTTTGTATAAGTGTGTGTGTGTGTGTGTTGTATAAGTGTGTGTGTTGTGCATGTGTATGTGTTGTATAAGTGTGTGTGTGTTGTGTATGTTTTGCATAAGTGTGTGTGGGGGGGCTTGTATAAGTGTGTGTGTTGTGTATGTGTTGTATAAGTGTGTGTGTGGTGGATAAGTGTGTGTTGTGTGTTGTGTATGTGTTGTATAAGTGTGTGCTGTGTATGTGTTGTATAAGTGTGTGCTGTGTATGTGTTGTATAAGTGTGTGTATTGTGTGTTTCAGGGGGACCTGTCGGCCTCTGACCTGTCCTCTTGCCACTTGTGTCTCAGAGCAAACCCTCGTATAAGTGTATAAGTGTATAAGTGTGTGTGTGTGTGTGTGTTGTATAAGGGTGTGTTGTGTATGTTCTGTATAAATGTGTGTGTTGTATAAAAGTGTATGTGTTGTATAAGTGTGTGTTGTGTATGTGTTGTATAAGTGTGTGTTGTGTATGTGTTGTATAAGTCTGTGTTCGGTACGTCTTGTATTAGTGTGTGTGTTGTGTACATGTACGTCTTGTATAAGTGTGTGTTGTGTATGTGTATGTGTTGTGTATGTGTTGTATAAACAGTGTGTTGTGTATGTGTTGTATAAGTGTGTATGTGTTGTATAAGTGTGTGTGTTGTGTACGTGGTGTATAAGTGTGTGTGTGTGTGTTGTGTATGTTTTGTATAAGTGTGTGTGTGTGTTGTATAAGTGTGTGTGTTGTATAAGTGTGTGTGTGTTGTGTATGTTTTGCATAAGTGTGTGTGGGGGGCTTGTATAAGTGTGTGTGTTGTGTATGTGTTGTATAAGTGTGTGTGTGCTGGATAAGTGTGTGTTGTGTGTTGTGTATGTGTTGTATAAGTGTGTGCTGTGTATGTGTTGTATAAGTGTGTGCTGTGTATGTGTTGTATAAGTGTGTGTATTGTGTGTTTCAGGGGGACCTGTCGGCCTCTGACCTGTCCTCTTGCCACTTGTGTCTCAGAGCAAACCCTTGTATAAGTGTATAAGTGTGTGTGTGTGTGTGTGTGTTGTATAAGGGTGTGTTGTGTATGTTCTGTATAAATGTGTGTGTTGTATAAAAGTGTATGTGTTGTATAAGTGTGTGTTGTGTATGTGTTGTATAAGTGTGTGTTGTGTATGTGTTGTATAAGTCTGTGTTCGGTACGTCTTGTATTAGTGTGTGTGTTGTGTACATGTACGTCTTGTATAAGTGTGTGTTGTGTATGTGGATGTGTTGTATAAGTGTGTGTTGTGTATGTGTTATATAAGTGTGTGTGTGTTGTGTATGTGGATGTGTTGTATAAGTGTGTGTTGTGTATATGTTGTATAAGTGTGTATGTATTGTATAAGTGTGTATGTGTACGTCTTATATAAGTGTGTGTGTTGTGTATGTCTTGTATAAGTGTGGGTATTGTGTATGTGTACGTCTTGTATAAGTGTGTGTTGTGTGTGTTGTGTATATGGTGTATACGTGTGTATGTGTTGTATAAGTGTGTGTTGTGTGTTTCAGGGGGACCTGTCCACCCCTGACCCGTCCTCTCGTCACTCGTGTCTCAGATCAGACCCTCGTGTGTCTCCTGTCCACAGTCAGAGCTGCAGCGTTTATCACCAACACCAACAAGTCAGCTACGGATTCCTCTTCCCCCCAGGTACCAGGACTAAACCAGGACTAAACCAGGACTAAACCTGGACTAAACCAGGACTAAACCAGGATTAAACCGGGACTAAACCAGGACTAAATCAGGACTAAACCAGGACTGAACTAGGACAAACCAGGACTAAACCAGGACTAAATCAGGACTAAACCAGGACTAAACCAGGACTGAACTAGGACTAAACCAGGACTAAACTAGGACTAAAGCAGAACTAAAGCAGGACTAAACCGGGACCAAAGCAAGACTAAACTGGGACTAAACCAGGACTAAAGCAGGACTAAACCAGGACGAAACTGGGACTTAACCAGGACTAAACCAGGACTGAACCAGGACTAAACCAGGACTAAACCAGGACTAAACCAGGACTGAACCAGGACTAAACCAGGACTAAACCAGGACTAAACCGGGACTAAACCAGGACTAAACTGGGACTTAACCAGGACTAAACCAGGACTGAACCAGGACTAAACCGGGACTAAACCAGGACTAAACCAGGACTAAAGCAGGACTAAACCAGGACTAAAGCAGGACTAAACCGGGACTAAACCAGGACTAAACCAGGACTAAAGTAGGACTAAACCGGGACTAAACTAGGACTAAACCGGGACTGAACCAGGACTTAAACAGGACTGAACTAGGACTAAACCACGACTAAACTAGGACTGAACTAGGAATAAACCAGGACTAAACCAGGACTTAACCAGGACTAAACCAGGACTAAAGCACGACTAAATCAGGACTAAACCAGGACTAAACCGGGACTAAAGCGGGGCTAAACCATGAATAAACCGGGACTAAACCAAGACTAAACCAGGAGTAAACCAGGACTAAACCAGGACTAAAGCAGGACTAAACCATGACTAAACCAGAACTAAAGCAGGACTGAAGCAGGACTAAACCAGAACTAAACCAGGTCCAAACTAGGGCTAAAGTAAGACAAAACCAACATTAAGATAGGACTAAACCAGGATTAAAGCAGGACTAAAACCCAGACTGAAATAGGACAAAACCAGGACTTAACCCAGTCTTCCACTGAATGTGTTTTTCCCTCGTTTTTCAGAATTAGCCTCTTCTGCAGAGTCCAGATTTGATGCTTCTCTCATCACAAACACAGTCCCCATGTACCCCACCTTTAAGAGTAAGTCTCACTCTTCTGACACCACACAGTTCACGGAACACCTGAGACACAGATCTGACCCGTAAAAACCCCACACGGAACACCTGAGACACAGATCTGACCTGTGAAAACCTACACGGAACACCTGAGACACAGATCTGACCCGTAAAACCCCACACGGAACACCTGAGACACATATCTGACCCATAAAAACCCCACACGGAACACCTGAGACACAGATCTGACCCGTAAAACCCCACACGGAACACCTGAGAGACACAGATCTGACCCGTAAAACCCCACACGGAACACCTGAGACACAGATCTGACCTGTAAAAACCCACACAGAACACCTGAGACACAGATCTGACCTGTAAAAACCCACACGGAACACCTGAGACACAGATCTGACCCGTACAACCCACACTGAACACCTGAGACACAGATCTGACCCGTACAACCCACACTGAACACCTGAGAGACACAGATCTGACCCATAAAAACTCCACATGGAACACAATATAAGACCCCATGGAGACACAGGGAGGGCATCTGACACACACGGCAGACTTTGGGATTACCTCACCGTGAATGTTAGTGTAATTTGAATAGGTTTGTGGCACCCCCTCCTGGTTACATAACACTCCTGTTGTGAGTCAAAGTGGTAAATTCAGATGAAACAAAAGAGTTCAGCTCTGAGCCTGGTGGAATGTGTCTTCTAAAGCTGCACTGTGTCACTTTTTTGGTGGATGGCCTTCTTGCCTGCATAGATATGGTACTGCTTTGCCTGGAATGTTCCGCATTATGGCATTAAACTTCTATCTTGTGAGCTTTTATGGTTCAAGAACCTTGTCTTCTGACCTGTGACTTAGCCTCTTGTCTCCATGAATATAGATGATTACAATGTCATACTGTGGAACATTCCAGACAAACACTGGTGGAAAGTAGCAAAGTACAAAAAGTGGATACTTTTTCCTTTGACTTCATTACATCTGAGAGCAGGGATGTGTACTTTGTACTCTGCTACATTTGAACTTTTAAGTGAAAAGGAAAAGTATTTTTCATGACCTGCTGAAAAGGCCCAGGGTTTATTTTTCAAACAGTCATAGTTTGAGCAAACAAAAAATATATACATATATATATTTAAAAAAAAAAAAAAAATCAGTTCAGTTGTGTCTCTTGAACAAGATCCAGCTCAAATCTTTATCAATATTGTGTTAGAGCTCAGAATCTGTGCAAAATACTAACCCTCAGTTCATTTTTAACTGGTACTTTAATCATTTTACTTGAGTAGATATTTTCATGTGATACTTTCACATTTATTTGAGTTTTTTGTTTTTGTTTTTTCTCTGATATCTGTACTTTTACTTAAGTAACAAAATTGAGTATTTCTTCCATCACTGCAGCCAATGCAGTAATGTCTCCATAGAGACAAGCAGGTGCTGTACCTCCACCAGTGAGGTACTGGTCACATTTAAATATATCACTGCTGTAGAAGTGAACGATACTGAGTGAAAAATAACACCCGTGTTTTTCTCATAACATCATGTGTTGTAATTCATCTGAAAATGTGTTTGAAAATGTCTTAGTTTAGGTTCAGATTCCAGACAAAAGGACACAGACGGCAAATTGAACCATAAAAAGCGCAGAAATATAATGTTGCCGGGGTTTTTTAGGCCCGAGCCCCTACAGGGCATAGGGCCTATTGCTTTCGCAACTTCGTCAACTTCGTCCCTGCTTTGTCAACTTCGTCCCTCGATCGCCCCCTGCGTGAACAGCAGTATCCTAGCAACCCATGACGAAGGCATGGGACATGCATATTTGTTCTTGCTAACAAGTCATCGTCAACATTGCCCATTTGCCCATTCACAACAGTGATAAATTCCCATTCATGAAAAATATTTTACTTTCACAGAATATTCTCAAATTTGGCACAATGACTCTTCATGTCATCCCGATCAAAAAAGTCAATGACAACCATTTGGTATATTTCACTGGGTTGCAAATCCTCCATGTTATCCTAATTGGAAAATTTCTACAATTTCTTACATTTCAAAGTGATATAACGGCTTAATAGTTTAATTGAAGAACGTGAAATCTGGCACAGTGATTCTTCACGTCAGCCCAAACAAAAAGTCCAGGCCAAAGTTGTATTTTGCACAGTGTTGCCATGGCGATGTCCCAAAGTGCCCATGTTTGTCAATGTTAGCACATCAGGATCTCCAGTGTGTGTGGACTTGAAGAAATATCGTCCTCTTTCTCCAATCTTAAACTCAAACAAATACAATCAGAAGGTGTCGCTGTTCAAAACTGAAATAGGGGACTCCAATTACTCGATGTCGTAACAAGATCTCCCTAAACGCATTTTAGCACATACCAGATTGAAGACCAGGATTCGTGAAGTTCAATTCAAGCCAATTTATTCACCTCACAATATTTTTAATACAGCATGCTGGGTTACGAGATTCCCTGGGAAACAATCTAAGCGTGGATTCCCCGCAGGGCAAACCGAGTGACCACAAACATAACTCGAACCCAGCTATTTAAAACATTTCATCATGAATATGCAAATGTTGTAAACGCCTCCTGGTCCGCCTCCGTCCTTCAATCTCAGTATAATTCCCATTCCGTAATGTCTGCGTCTTATCTGCGTTTTGCTACATCCAATCCATGGGAGCATTGTACTTGTCGATTTCCCATGCTTATTCTGCAACAAAGAATAACTCGCCAGGTGAAGGTCATCAGTGTGTCTGTGTGCTGTCTGCTTTTAAGAGACAGCGTGAGGACAGAAAATGTGTGCCAGAAGACAAAGGATTCACTTCATAAGCCATAAGACATTTGTTACAAACAACTCCATCATTTCAATATTGCAACAGCATATATGGCACACTGAAACAAAGTTATAACTCTTCAGACTTTATGTGTTTAGTGACAAGTTCAGCACAAACCCACAAACACACAGAGACAAGAGGCTCATCAGCGCCACCCGGGGGAGTATCAGCACCACCCGGGGGAGCGCTGGGTCGGCCGAGTGCGAAGCTGCTTGCGGCCTTAATTTTGTATTCTTTTTATCCCTGAAAACTGAACCTCGCAGATTGATCCTGTGGCTGTGTGTTGTGTGCAGGAGTGTGGGGCTACCTGCAGGGGGTGCTGTTCAGGCGATACGCAGAAGAAAACAACGGCGTCAACATTTTGGTGGGACCAATTTTTGACCATAACCACGACGGCCTCAGGGACACGGTGGAGCAAATCAGAGAGTGAGGCTCCACTTTAAACTCAAACTGTGTAACCCTGCTCTAATGTGAGGAAATGTCCCGCACTGGGGCTTTAACCCTGCTCTAATGTTAGGAAATGTCCCACACTGGGGCTTTAATCCTGTTGTAATGTGAGGAAATGTCCCAAAGTGGGGGGTTAATACAAATCTAATGGGAGGAAATGTTCCAAAGTGGCGCTTTAATCCTGTTCTAATGTGAAGAAATGGCCCAAAGTGAGGCCTTAATCCTGTTCTAATGTGAGGAAATGGCCCAAAGTGAGGCTTTAATCCTGTTCTAATGTGGGGAAATGTCCCAAAGTGAGGCTTAATCCTGTTCTAATGTGAGGAAATGTCCCAAAATGAGGCTTTAATCCTGTTCTAATGTGAGGAAATGTCCCACAGTGAGGCTTAATCATGTTCTAATGTGAGGAAATGTCCCAAAGTGAGGCTTTAATCCTGTTCTAATGTGAGAAAATGTCCCACAGTGAGGTTTAATCCTGCTCTAATGTGAGGAAATGTCCAAAAGTCAGGCTTTAATCCTGTTCTAATGTGGGGAAATGTCCCAAAGTGAGGCTTTAATCCTGTTCTAATGTGAGGAAATGTCGCAAAGTGAGGCTTTAATCCTGTTCTAATGTGGGGAAATGTCCAAAAGTGAGGCTTTAATCCTACTCTAATGTGAGGAAATGTCCCAAAGTGAGGCTTTAATCCTACTCTAATGTGAGGAAATGTCCCAAATTGAGGCTTTAATCCTACTCTAATGTGAGGAAATGTCCCAAAGTGAGGCTTTAATCCTGTTCTAATGTGAGGAAATGTCCCAAAGTGAGACTTTAATCCTGTTCTAATGTGAGGAAATGTCCCAAAGTGAGGCTTTAATCCTGTTCTAATGTGAGGAAATGTCCCAAAGTGAGGGTTTAATCCTGTTCTAATGTGAGGAAATGTCCCAAAGTGATGTTTTAATCCTAATGTGAGAAATTCCAAATTCAGATGGTGTCCTGACCACTAGAGGGAACTGTTGTCCATTGTTTATGTCAATGCCTAATGTTATAAGGTGGCTGTAATGTGGCAGCAGATTTCACCTGCCTTTTACACCTGCCTGTTACACCTGTCTCACCTGCCTGTTACACCTGTCTCCGGTGTGTTGTGCAGGTACACGCCCGAGGCCCCGCCCCTCCCCAGTCACATGTTCTCTGTGGTCTCCAGCTGTGCAGAGTTCAACACAACTGTGGAGCAGTGCGAAGAACAGATAAAAGTGTTCTCCTTCATCATCCCCCTCCGAGAGGACAACACAGAGGCCTGTAATGTGAGTACACAGAGGCTTTTCAAAATAAAACACCAGATAGGACAGCACAGAGGCCTGTAATGTGAGTACACAGAGGCTTTTCAAAATAAAACACCAGAGACAACTACATCCGGAGAGTCAGCTAATTGGACTCCTAATAATGAATAAACAACATAAACAGAGGCCAGCACTGTGAGTACCTAAACAGGCTTTTCAAAATCAAATGATCAAGAGTCTCTGGAGCAGATGAAATCTGCTGGTGTCATTACAGTGGTGACATGTGCAGCTCTCACAGATACTCAACTCACTGACAGTCTGTAAAATACAGTTTAAATCTGACCTGAGTGTGGAGGCTGCTGTTCTGTCTCAGTCCACTAGAGGGAGGTGTACCACAGGCAGAGCCCCGCCTCACGCTGACGCCATGATCACTTTGTTTTGATCTGGAATGTCTGAGTGAAAGTGTTAGTGTGTGACTCCTCTACAGAGGGGAGGAGTGGGAGGAGGAGGAGTGAGAGGAGGAGGAGTGGGAGGAGGAGGAGTGGGACGAGGAGGCTCAGGGCAGGTTTGCTCGTGTGAGACGTGTGAGACGTGCAAAATGATTAAAGGATAAACACTTAGCGTATTACTTTGTCTGGAATGTTCCATGTTGTGACAGTAAAGTTGTTTTTTTTTTTTTCAGTCTGGGTGTTTCTGTTGCTCAGAAATCCACTTATGCACTTCCTGTGAATGGGGACAACTCTCCACAGATCTGAACTGTTATGTAACATACTTCTGTAACCTGCTTGTCTCCCTTGTGACAGATAAGTTTAATCTATATATAGCACATTCTGGACAAAGCAATAACATCTCCATGGAGACAGGTGGTAGAGCCTCCACTAGAAATGTGACACAGTGGAACTTAAAATGATGCAAAATGGATGTTCTGGAGCTTTTTTCCATGTTATACTGTATCACTGTCCTGTCATCATAAACCTGTCTGAAGAGGTTTCAGAGTCATCCATGCATGTTTGAGTCATCTAGTGATCTCTCCCAGGCCCTATTCAAACCCTCCTTACGATTAGGTGTACGAGCTTGTACAAGGCTCCGCCAAAGCCTACATCCCCCATGCTCCCATACGACACTTCTCCAAAAATAAACAAAAACATGATACAAAACTGAAGACTGTATGAGACGCGAAGAGGAGGCAGCATACGCATTGTTCACGAGGAGGCTGCCAAAGATGAGGGAATGACCCTGCCACACCTGCCACACCCACGTGAGCTAATGTCCCTCACTCATTGATTCTTTGGTTTTCAATGACAAATCAAAAGAAACAGCGCAGTGACCAGAGGGCACAATATTAGCTGCATTTGGGAGAGTGTAATAGGGTGTGAAGGGTTTATGTACAGTTATGCACTGATAACCTGGTCATTCAGTATATTCAGGTTCAGCTGACCTCATTCTTTGAGCACACACTGCTGCTGAACCTGGACCTGACCAACTGCAGCAACCTCGGACCTGTTTGATTAGTTAAATCCAGGTGGCAACATTTATTTATTTTTATTTTTTTTGGCCAGGCAGTGTAGATGAAGAAAACTGGGACATTTTGTCATTTTTCCTTCATTTGGTCAGATTTACTACAAAGAATAGACTGGAAATACCGTTCGCTGGAAGTTATAATCCCAAACGTCTTCCTGGTTTATGACGTAAGCATGAATAGAATCTATTGTCTATTGTATTGGTTGTTGTCTATTGTTATTGCATCTGTGATGTCCAGGATACATTTCATCATTTAGAGACAATAAAGGCTTATCTTCTCTTAACAAAATGTTACTCAAACCTGTGTGACTGGAACAAAACACAGCTCCAGGTCTGTCTCAGAGGAGGTGACTGCATTACTACATCATAGCTTAGATGACATGCTCTGGAGTCATTTTAGCTGGAAACTAACATGAGATTCTAGTGTAATAATCCAGGGCTGCTCACTTCTGCCCTCCAGATCATAACTGATGTCATAATGGTGAAGCTGCATAATAAAAAAAATTCTGTCTGCTTCTCCTTTCCTCTCCTCCTCTCTTCTCTCCTCTGCTTTTGTGCTTTTCTTCCTGCTCAATTCTATAATCTGTGCTTAATTTAAGGCCCTAGATCATGCAAAATTGACTCTTGTGACCTTTAAGGCATGTTAGAACACCGTTACCTCCTCCAAAAAACGCCTGGAACTGTGTTCAGTTTCATTCACACATGCTTGAGTAACCCACAAACTATAAAGGAGACGATTAGCTTCAGTCAAATGTCCTCTCGACATGGAGGAACAGCGACTCTACTCCGAGCTCCTCCTGCGTGACTGAGCTCCTCACCCTATCTCCAAGGCCACTCTGTGGAGGAAACTCATTTGGGCCACTTGTATCTGTGATCTCGTCCTTTTGGTCATTCCCCAGAGCTCGTGACCATAGGTGAGGGGAGGACCGTAGATTGAGGTAAATTGAGAGCTTTGCCTTTCGGCTCAGCTCCCTCTTCACCACAATGGTCCGATACAGTGACCGCATCACTGCCGATGCTGCACCGATCCGCCTGTCAATCTCATGCTCCATCCTCCCCTCACTCGTGAACAAGACCCCGAGATACTTGAACTCCTCCACTTGAGGCAGGGACTCCCCACCCACCTGGAGAGGGCAATCCACCTTTTTCCAGTCGCGAACCATGGCCTCAGATTTGGAGCAGCTGATCCTCATCCCAGCCGCTTCACAGTTGGCTGCCAACCACCCCAGTGCACACTGCAGGTCCTGGTTCGATGAAGCCAACAGGGCAACATCATCTGCAAAAAGCAGAGATGAGATCCTGTGGTCCCCAATCTGGACCCCCTCCGGCCCCTGGCTGCACCTAGAAATTCTGTCCATAAATACAATGAACAAAACCGGTGACAAAGGGCAGCCCTGGCGGAGTCCAACATGCACTGGGAACAGGTCTGACTTACTGCTCCTGCTCTGGTCATACAGAGACTGGACAGCCCTTAGCAAGGGACCCGGACCCCATACTCCTGGAACATCCCCCACGGGGCACCGCGTGGGACACGGTCGAATGCCTTCTCCAGGTCCACAAAGCACATGTGGACTGGTTGGGTAAACTCCCATGAACCCTTGAGCACCCGATGGAGGGTGTAGAGCTGGTCCAGTGTTCCACGACCAGGGTGAAAACCATACTGCCCCTTTTGGATCCGAGGTTTGACTATTGGTCGGAGTCTCCTCTCCAGTACCCTGGTATAGACCTTACCGGGGAGGCTGAGAAGTATGATTCCCCTGTAGTTGGAACACACCCTTCGGCCCCTCTTAAAGAGAGGGACCACCACCCCGGTCTGCCAGTCCAGAGGTACCATCCCCGACCACCACGCGATGTTACAGAGACGTGTCAGCCAAGACAGCCCCACAACATCCAGAGACTTAAGATACTCAGGACGAATCTCATCCACCCCCACCAAGGAGCTTTCCAACCACCTCAGTGACTTCGGCCAGGGTGATGGAGGAGTCCGCCTCTGGGTCCCCAGCCTCGGCCTCCTCTTCGGAAGATGTGACGATGAGATTGAAGAGATCCCCAAAGTTCTCCTTCCACCGCCCAACAACATCTCCAGTCAAGGTCAGCAGCTCTCCCCCCACACTGTAAACAGTGTTGGTGAAGCACTGCTTCCCTCCCTTCTGAGGCGCCGAACGGTTTGCCAGAATTTCCTTGGGGCCGTCCAATAGTCCTCCTCCATGGCCTCCCCGAACTCCTCCTAAACTCGAGTTTTTGCCTCTGCTACCGCCCGGGCTGTAGCATGTTTGGCCCGCAGGTACTCGTTAGCTGCCTCAGGAGTCCTCCGAGCCAGCAAGGCCCGATAGGACTCCTTCTTCAGCCTGACAGCATCCCTTACTTCCGGTGTCCACCACCGGGTTTGGGGATTTCCGCCGTGACAGGAAACACAGACCTTACGGCCACAGCTACAAGCGGCCGCATCGACAATGGAGGGTGAGAATGAACCCCACTCGGACTCCATGTCCCCAGCCTCCCCCGGGATGCGGGAGAAACTCTCCCGGAGGTGTGAGTTGAAAGCCGCACCGACAGAGGGTTCCGCCAGACGTTACCAACAGACCCTCATGATACGCTTGGGCCTGCCAGGTTTTTCCTCCTCCGCCAGCGGACCCAACTCACCACCAGGTGGTGCTCCACAGCTCTGCTCCTCTCTTCACCTGAGTGTCCAAGACACATGGCTGGAGGTCAGATGACACAACAACAAAGTCGATCATCGACCTCCGGCCTTGGGAGTCCTGGTGCCACCTGCACTGATGTACCTTTGTGCTCAAAGATGGTGTTTGTTATGGACAAACTGTGACTCGAACAGAAGTCCAATAACAGAACACCACTTGGGTTCAGATCAGGGAGGCCATTCCTCCCAATCACCCCTCTCCAAGTGTCACTGCCGTTGCCCCCAGTAGAACAACGGAGTCCCCAGAGACTCCAAGAAGGCCGGGTCCTCTGCACTGCTGTTCAGCCCGTAGGCCGACACCACAGTGAGAGACCTGTCCCTGACCCGAAGGCACAGGGACACGACCCTCTTGTTCACCGGGGTGAACTTCAACACGCAGCGGCTGAGCTGTGGGCGATGAGCCCACAAAAGCTCCCGCCGCTCACCACGCCAATGCCAGAGAAATGGAGAGTCCAACCCCTCTCAAGGAGTTGGGTTCCAGAGCCCAAGCTGTGCGTGGAGATGAGGCCGACTATATCTACTCGGTAACGCTCGACCTCCCGCACAAGCTCAGGCTCCTTCCCCCCCAGCGAGGTGACATTCCATGTCCCCAGAGCTAGTCTCCATGTCCAGAGATCTAGTTGCCAAGGTCCCTGCCTTCAACTGCTGCCCAGATCTATCTGCACCCGGCCCCTATGGCTCCTCCCGCGGATGATAGGTCCAGGGCAGGGCGGTCCCACCTCGTAAGTAGAGAATAAACCTGAACGCAAGATGAAGAACCTGATAGAAGTTTTAAAATCTTGGACACACCAGAGAGATTTGCAGTGTGTACAGTGGGTTAATATGAACATTTTAAAAACATGGAGCCGAATCACGCCCGTTCTCACTTGTTATTTGTCTACATCTCCAAAACTCAAAATGCTTCAGAGATGTTCCACCTTGTGACGCTGTGAAGTGTTTCCAAGTGAACAGCTCCTTTTACCTTTAGTTCAGTACAGATCGACAATTCCACATGATTCTAATGAAGGTGTGAGTTTAAAAACACAGTGGAGCACTTCCTGCATGACCACATGACATCACAAGGTGGAACAGAGTCTAAATAAGCAGCAACATTAGAATGTAGATCAGAGAATATGGGCCCTTTAACCGTATTTTGATTTGGTTAGGTTTCGCGTCACCTCCCACTCTTTGACATTTCAGCTCAAATTTCTACAGAAATGACATTAGTGACAAACACTTTAATGTGGAACTCTTCTGCACAATCAGGCCCTGCCCTGACCTTTACCGTCCTGACCTTTACCATCCTGACCTTTACCGTCCTGACATTTACCGTCCTGACCTTTACTGTCCTGACCTTTACCGTCCTGATCTGTACTGTCCTGGTCTGCATGTCCTGTAAGTACATAAAGTGGATACTTTGACTTTACCACATTTGAGCGCAGGTGTCTGTACTTTTACTCCACTTCATGACTAAACAGGACTGAAACGTAAAAGTATTTTTCATGATAGTTTGAGATGTGCTGAAAAGGCTCAGGGGTTAATTTGAACATGTTCATAGTTTGAGCAAACACAAATATACATCCTTCCATCCATCCATCTTCTCCCGCTTAATCCGGCTGGGTCGCGGGGGCAGTTTTGCTGCCCAATCCTCATAGCACCTGACCCCCCTATGAACCCCAACAAATATACAAAAACATAAAAACTCCTGGTAAAATATTGATTCAGTTGTTTCTGCTTTTCTGCACAAATCTGTTTCAAAATCACTTTATTAGACCTCAAATTTTGCGCATAATTCTTTTACTTTTTCTCTTTAAGTACATTTTTAAACAGGTACTTTAATACTTTTATTTCAATAGATTATTTCAGGTAAATACTTGCTCTGGTATTCGTACTTTACTTATTAAAAGAGAGTACTTCTTCCAGCTGTGAGCTTTATCTAACTGATGAGGGCTGGAGGAAGTGTGGTGGATTCTGTGGAAGGTCTGGATGAGCCATTGGGACACTGGGGAGATTTTTGTTGTGTTGTGTCCTTAAGCAAAGCACTGTCCATGTGCATCTAATGATCTGTTGACTAACACTGAGTACATTTCCCCTTTTCTAGTGTCATTTTAATTATTGTTCCTGTAAACTTTGAGAAGCACTTTTTCTACTTGAGTGTTTAATGCTAGTTAGATGATTGAAAATCACATTTAACCTCACTTGAAAACCTTTCAAATGTGCTACATCGACTGGATTTCTCAGGAAAATTTGATATTTAAAGCCTCATTGCGTAACATTGTGTAAAAAACAGATCAAAATAAGAGCATGTTCCTTACTTTTGGATGTTTTTGTCGCAGTGAAAAACCTGTAAAAACATGTGTCAACCTGACTCCACAAACCTGGCTCCTCTTGCTTGTTTCCATGGAAATCTTGTTCCTTTGGCAGTAAAACTCCACAGTTTTCATGGAGAAGGGATCATCAACATTCCCTGGGGGGCTTTAATCTGAGTTTTATTTTAACACAATCTGATCAGAAAGTGCTGATTTAGCTGGAAGTACAACAGGTGAGCTGCTTTGTGCTCTTTAACAAGTCTCTCTCAAACATTCTAACATTCTTCCCGAATCCAAACATTCCTCAGTCTAGCGCTCTGCCCTGGCAGGGTACACTGAGCAGATCTGACGTCACACCTCATTCATATCGTGTTCTGAAATCTGTATTTGTACTTTCACAAAAACAGATTTATCAGATGTGTCTCCCTGAGCAGACGTGCCCCGTAAACAGTGACAAATATTTACAGAGCAGGACGGGGATCCCACGAAGCCGTGACTCACAAGTGTCTGCACTTGGCATAAAGGCCACATCCATCAGCACAGGAAACAGCACCAAACTCAAGTTTCTGCAGATTTTCAACATTTTCCACAGAAAATGGGTCGGCCAGGAAAGGCTTGAGGTGAAAGTGGCACGACGTCCCAGCTGCTTTACAGCTCCACTGTGGGATCAGTGCCCGCCAAAAAAAGTAGTTACGTATGGAAGCCAACACTGGCACTCTATTGTTATAACTTTTGAGCCCTGTGGATCATTCTGTTATAATTGGCACATTTTAAATAACAATATTGATCTAAAACCACTTTATAAAAGAAATGTGCTGACTTTGGCGTTGATGTTGCCATAAACATCCATCTGCCTTCTTCCGTTTTATCCGGCTGAGTCATGGTTGCAGCAGTTCACCGCCCAGTCCTCTGCACACCCGACCCCTACGAACCCCTCTGTGGGTGGGGAAACCCACAGGAGGTTGAAGACCACAGATGGGTGGAGCCCACAGGTGGGTGGACCCACGTCGTCCTTTCAGGCTAAGCCCGGCCGGGCGACGACATGGTCCTCGATTTCAGTTCATAAGGGGTCGCTGTAAAAATCATGACAACAAAGCTGTGGGCCCCTCCTGTGGGCCCCTCCCGTGGACAGGTGGAAACAGGTAGATCAGAGAATGACATTTTGAAAACAGGATGCTAAAGAATACTCAAACACAAATGACTCAAAATACAATTTCAACTTGTCTTACAAACTAGTACAAATGATATAGTAGTATAGAATATAGTCCTGGTGTAGTCCTGCTTTAGTTCCAGATGCCTTCACAGTCCCAGTCTGATCCCAGTCTGATCCCAGTCTGATCCTGGTCACAGTCCTGGTCTCACTCCTTAGTCCCGGCCTCAGTCCTTAGGCCTGGTCTTAGACCTTTGTCTTGGTCTCAGTCCTTAGTCTTGGTCTCAGTCCTTAGTCCTGATCTCAGTCCTGGTCTTGTGTGTTGCAGAGCGCCGAGCCGGAGTCTCAGTGGGTGGAGGACCTCCTGCAGATGCACACAGCTCGTGTGAGGGACATTGAGATCCTGACGGGTCTGGACCTGTTCAGATCCACAAACCTGACCCAGGTCCAGGTCCTGGGACTGAAGACGCGCATGCACACCTTCGAACCTGATGACTGAAACACATATTTAAAAAGACAAATGTAATAAAATAAACTCACAAACACAAGTACTGAGAGAGTAATTCACTAAAGAAGAAGCACACACTTCATCTTTTTTTTCCAATTTGGCATTTTCTTAGGTTTCAAATTTTACTTCCTGGTTGGGAATCATGTCGTTACACTAGGGAATTCCATAACTGTTACCCAATAACCACCAATGAGAGAGAGAACAGAGATTACAATTTGGCAAAAAAAAAAAAAAAAGAAAAAAGAAAAAGAAAAGAAGAAAACACATTCATGTTGCTGAAATAATGTTTAAAATATATATTAAAAAAATTCTTATGTAATTTGTGGCAAACCTTTGGACAGAATTCCAAATGTGATGTCATGAGTGTGGAGAAATCATAGAGGCCGCGTAAAGGCTCAGAGGCAACGTGGGCAGCAGCTGTGGTCCTAACACCACCGCTTCAGACAGACTTTCTTTGGTCATTTTAATGTTTTAAACAATGAAGCAGGAAAAAACTGAGAATCCTTTCACAAGTACAGCTCAGTTACACTCATTAACTGCTCCTCATGTGTGAGTTCAGCTTAGCTAGCAGAAAGGAAATGTAAATGAACGTTAAAGCCTTTTAAGACACAAAATAAAGGTTTCTATTGGTAACAGAGATGGTAAGAGATTTAAACGTATAAGTCACAGAACTATTGATACCACTGATGTCAGTCCTCATCATTTATAAATGATTTAATTCCATCTGTTTTTAGGCAAATTTACTCTAAAGTGTAGTAAACGTTAGTGGCCACTTAAGGGCGCTCCACAGTTGCTCCATGTATTTAACACAGGTGGAACTGGAAAGTCATGACCTGAACTCGAGTCAGACTTGAGTCACTATATTTAGGACTTGAGACTTGCTTGATAAAATGGACTAAGACTTGGAACTTGACTTGAATGTTAGTGACTTGGACTTGACTCGGACTTTGGGCCTGTGACTTGGGAAGACTTGATGCTTCTCCTAAAAAAAATCTGTGTTTTTAGAAATTACTTTTCTCTTTACAGTTGAGACATGCAGTACTTCACTTTACAGGAACAAAGTGGACCATGTCCCTCCCACTGCTCTGTTTGTCAGTTTGAATGTAACTGTAGTACTTTGATGTGGTATCCTGAAAGGTCTGACAGTAGTATACAGTAATTTACAGAACAGTACAGTAATATGCAGTAATATACAGAACAATACAGTAATATGCAGTAATATATAGTAGAATACAGTAATATGCAGTAATATACAGAACAATACAGTAATATGCAGTAATATATAGTACAATACAGTAATATGCAGTAATATACAGTACAATACAGTAATATACAGTACAGTACAGTACAGTACAGTACAGTAAAATATGGAAGTGCATAGAACAGGATCCTTCCATTTCAGTGCAGACTACATTACAAAATAACTGTTACTGTTAGAGCTTTTCATACAAAAATGCAACACAAAGCAAGTAAGTACAATTTAGTCATGTAAATTACAAAAATCTAAGCTATATTTGGTACTTTGGTTTAAATACTTGAAAAGACATGAAGCTCAAATCAGACGACTTGGACTTAACTCAGACTTATGAGCCAGCGACTCAAGACTCGACTTGGACTTTCCTGTCTCTGACTCAGACTTGAGTACAAAACGACTTGGTCCCACCTCTGGTATTTAATATGGTGAAATTCAGTGCTACAAAAATGTTTAAATATAAAAACGGTAGATATACATAGTGTCTGTTGATATAAAACCCCAAAACTGTGGAAAAGCGAAACAGGACTGGTTTTGGAGCTGTAACTGAACTGATTCTGTGTCCAGTCCCAACATGGCGGCTGGGAGGTGCTCCATAGCCTCAGAAACGTGCGGCTTCTGTGATTTCTATGGATGGATCTCTTTAAAAACGAACTCTGCACTTCCTGTCAATTTTCAACATCATTTTCAACTTTTTTTCACAAATTTCTTCTTGATTTGCGTGGAACTATAATGGATCATCAGAACCTGTCAGGCACACTTTAATGTGTGGAACTTTTACCAGGTTCAATTCTATTACTTTGAATATGATTTTTTTTTTTTTTTTAAGAAGGTCTATGTAATTTTTCTGCTCGTCTTGTTGCTTTACCTGGAATGTTCCACAGTATGGCATTATCGAGCCTGCATGTGTTGAGTTGCTCCCGTTGCTTCAGAATAGCTTGATAAACATTCGTTCTAACAGTGAGCTGACTCGCCTCTCCACAGATCTGACCTGTAACTCGGCCCGTAATGCTTAGCTCCGCGGAGATGTTTAATGCCGTACTGTGGAACATTCCAGGTAAGCCCACTCCATCCATTACTGCTCCAATCGATTACGTCATTTTAACGAATAGATGTCAGACGGCCTCTCGTCCTCCTGTATCCCCGTGTGTCAGATGCCCTCCCAGATGTCATGGTGCTTAGAGACACATTTGGATTTTCTGTTCAGAGGTTTTCAAATAGTGGTTCATGGTTCACTAACAGCTGATGACTTCATAATAATGAGGCATGCAGAGCTGTGTTTGAGGACATATATTTTCATGTGAATCTTGATTTAGTTTTGTCAAATAAAAACAAATGAAAGTGTCTGTGATGTCTTTGTTTACACGTTGTCGCTTTCCCGCCACTGATAAAGAATGGTCATTGCAAAGTTCCTATATTACGTAAAATGGACTCTGATTTATGCTTTTCCATCCTGTTCATAATGTGGTTCTCTCCTGTGAACTTAAAGCCATGTTCTAATGCTGTTCCCTCCTCAAAAACACACCTGGAGTTGTTTTGTTTCATTCGCATGTTTGAGTCACTCTATTATGAGTCTGTCTAAATCTCCAAAGCTCCAAATGCTTTGTTCCACTTTGTGATGTCATGAAGTGGTAGTTTTCAAGTTAACAGCTCATTTTACCTTCAGTCGAGGTTGGCAGTTCCAGGGTTGAAATGATCCAGAAAATGTCCTTGAACATATTTACTAGGGCTGTAACAATATCCAAGTCTCACGATATGATATTGTCACGGTCTGAACCTCACGGTACGATATTTATTGCGATATTCTGGGAAAGCTCACGATATTACGATATTCTACATAATAAGATTGACATTCTAAAATGCTTTGACCAGTCATTTGGCACAACATTTATTGTCATTATGGATGGAACAATATCCAAATCTCTCTGTACGATATTTTCACCATATACTTCTCACCGTACCAGATTTATTGCAATATTTTGTGGAGGCTAAATCTGCTGCTTTTTCCTCTAAAAAATGCCTTCACAAGACTTATTCCAAAGAATGAAAGATGTGAAATTGCTTAGAACAGTTATTTCTTCATGTTGTCTGCACAGAAACGGAGCAAAGGATCATGGTCTATGTAGTTCTCTTTTTTTTGAGCTATTTCTGCATCTGAACTATTAATTTAAGCAAAGAGACTTGTAATTCGATATATTGTGATGGTCCACGGTATTATTGTGAGACCTTTGATGATGCGATATCACGATATTTTGGTTATTGTTACATCCCTAGAATTGAGCAATTATTCGCCACTATTTACACAATGACTAAAGTAAAATCATTTATTTTCTTCCAGTCATATTCTGTTATCCTCCTGTGGGCTCACCACCTGCAGAGGGGTTCATAGGGGGGGTCAGGTGCTATGAGTATTGGGCAGCGGGCTGCCCCCGCGACCCAGCCGGATTAAGCGGGAGAAGATGGATGGATGGATGGATGCATATTGTGTTATTACACACCTTTCCTTTTGCATCATCAGTTGTCTGAAATAACAGTGAATACTAAAGTAGAAAGTGAATGTGACCTAAACAGTCAAATGAAAAGTAATCGGTTCCTCAAATACAGACTGGTCCAGCTACGCCCCTGGACAAAGCGTAAACACAGAAAAGGAGGAGTCATATGTCACATTCATTCTTAAAAATATTGTTTAAAGGGTCCATATTGCTCTATTTTCTGATCTAATATTGTTTCCTCATCACAAACATACCCGGAGTTGTGTTTTGTTTCATTCACACTTGTTTAATGCACAAGCCCTGCATATTTAGGCTGAGTTCTTCTCTCAAACGGAAAACACTGTGTTTTTAAACCCCAAACACCTTCACTAGAATCATTTGGTTAATTCAGCACTCAAATTTCAGTTATTCTTACATCCCTATTATTTACTGTTATAATGATCTGGCTCCAGTTTCAGTCAGTGGACATTATGGTCCTTGATGTCAGTTCATAGGGATGCGGGCATGTTTTAGGTTGATGGGGGAAACCGGAGTACCCAGAGGAAACCCATCCAGACAAGGGGAGAACATGCAAACTCCACACAGAAAGGCCCGGGCGACCCGGGGATCGAACCCGCAACCTTCTTGCTGTGAGGCCTGAGTGTTGCCATTGTGCCGCCCCAATACTGGACAGAACCTGTGCAAAATGTGCAGCCTTTGACACGATCGACCACAACATCTTATTACAAAGATTAGAATGTGATGTAGGGATTAGAGGAGTGGCCGTGTGCTGGTTTAAATCCGATCTATCTGCGAGGTACCAGTTTGTCAATGTAAATGATCAATCTTCAGAGTGCACTAATGTTAACTACGGAGTGCTGCAGGGTTTAGTACTTGGACCCATTCTGTTTATGCTCTACATGCTGCCCCTTGGAAATGTAATCAGAAAGTACAGCATTAACTTTCACTGTTATGCAGATGACACACAGTTGTACTTATCAATAAAACCTGGTCACAGTGACCATGTGGAAAAGCTCAATGCCTGTGTCAGAGACATAAAGACCTGGATGACAGTTAACTATCTCCTCCTAAACCCTGAAAAACAGAAGTTATAATACTTGGCCCCAAAACCTGAGAGAGGCTCTATCAGACCAGATAGTATCCCTGCATGGCATCAGTGTAACCTCGAGCTCCACCGTGAGGAACCTGAGGGTTATATTTGACCAAGACTCATTTAAAGCCCATATAAACCAAGTCTGTAAAACAGCATTCTTTCACCTCCACAACATTGCCAAAGTTAGAAATATCTTATCCAAAAATTATGTGGAAAAGCTTGTCCATAGATTTATTTCATCAAGATTAGACTACTGTAACTCTCTGTTGGCAGCCTGCCCTAAAAGCACACTTAAAAACATTCAGCTTGTTCAAAATTCAGCAGCAAGATGGAGGACAGGAACAAATAGAAGAGAACACATTACTCCAGTGTTAGCTTCACTTCATTGGCTCCTAGAATTAAGTTTAAAATCCTTCTCACCTATAAAGCTGTAAATGGGATGACCCCATCTTATATTACTGACCTGACAGCACAGTACAAACCAAAGAGAGCATTGCGCTCACAAAATGCAGGGCTACTAGTGCTCCCCAGATTTAAGAAACTTACAATGGGGGGTAGAACTTTTAGTTACCAATCTCCAGTTTTATGGAATCAGCTTCCACCTCATGTCAGAGAGGCAGGCATGCTTGGTCTACATTTAAGGTTAGGCTTAAAACATTCTTCTATGAGAAAACTTATGGCCAGGTTAGCTAGGAGCAGGGTTAACTCCACAGCTGAAGTCAGGCTGCTCTAGGAGTTAGATGCTGGGGGAAGTATGGTGCCCTGAGCCTCTGTCCTCTTATTCAAACTACTTCCTGGTCCTGGTCTGGTTCTGAGGAAGACTTTAGTGTTCCAGATAAACCCTGTTTATTGGTTTATCCGGAACACTAAAGACTAAATCATTCAGGACTTTAATCAAATGTTATCTGGAGCTTTACAGCTGTCATCAAAAAGGCCTTCACCTCCTGATGGTCAGAGGAGGAGGAGAGGAAGAGGAGATGAGGAGGAAAGAAGGAGGAGAGGAGAAGGTTCAAAAGTTAAAAAAAAAAAGTTTATTGTCAATTTTCATATGAAACATAAGAAGAACTGAAATTGTGTCGAAGATAAGACAGAGGAGAGGAACAGGAGAGGAGGAGGGAAACAGGAGAGGAGGAGGAGGTGGAGCAGAGGAGAGAAGGAGGAGAAGAAAATGAGAAGAGGAGAGGAAGAGGAGAAGAGGAGGAGATCATATTTCAAACCCTTCTTGATGCTTCTTGATGATGTTTCCTAAATAGTTTTCTCTCAGTGATCAGAGTAAAGTGGAAAGGCATATTTTACAAATCCACTTTCTTTGTGTTCAGCACATTCACACGGGTCACAGGCTGAACTCTACACTGATAAACCATATAAGTGTGCTATTACAGGTAGAAGTACTAACAGTAGAAGTAGTAGTACTAGTAGTAGTAGCAGTAGCAGTAGTTGTAGTAGTAGTAACAGTAGCAGTAGCTGTAGCAATAGTAGTGGAGTAGTAGTAGTAAAAGTACTGGTATTAGATATTAAATACTGGTAGTAGTAGCAGTAGTAGTAGTAGTAGTAGTAGTAGTAGTAGTAGTAGTAGTAGTAGTAGTAGTAGTAGCAGTAAAAGTTTTAGTAGTAGTAGTAGTAAGAGTAGTAATAGTTGTGGCAACAGTAGTAGTACTACTAAGTGGTAGCAGTAGTAGTAGTAATAGTAACAGTAGCAGTAGTAGTGGAGTAGTAGTAGTAGTACTAACAGTAGTAGTATTAGCAGTAGTAGTAGTACTAACAGTAGTATTAGCAGTAGTAGTAGTACTAACAGTAGTAGTAGTACTAGTAGTAGTAGTAGTAGTAATAGTAGTAGTAGTAGTAGTAGTAGTAGTAGTAGTAGTAGTAGTAGTAGTAGTAGTAATAGTAGTAGTCATAGTAGTAGTAGTTTTGAGTCACATTTAAGTCATTTAACAGAAGCATAAAACGTGAGGTTATCTGAGCTTGGCACTCAACCAATCAGCTCTTATCTCCAGGTCACATGGTCCAAAGTCCACCTGAGACTAACACCAGACCACAAGACTCAGACCACAAGACTCAGACCGGGATCAAGACCAGGATCAAGACCGGGCTCAAGACCGCGATCAAGACCGTGATCAAGACCAGGATTTGAACCAGAATCTGAACCAATATCAACACCAGAATCAAGACGGGGATTAAGACCAGGATCTAAACCTGTATCAGGATCGAAACCAGGATCTAAAGCAGTAGCAGGATCTAAACCAGGACCCGGAGTGGACTGGGGACCATGGGGCTTTTCCAGGAGACTCGTAAGAGGAAGAAGATCATAGTGAGTATCTGACCCGAGTCGTGGAAATGCTATGGTAGTTTGAGTCTGCACATGCCCACTGATGCTTCTGTGCAAATGTTGGTTACTATGGCAACGCAAAAACAAACTAATATGCTATACTTCATTTGGACTCTTTAAACACGCTTATTGTACGCTTGTAAAGTAATTTGAAACCGTTTGCTCTCTAGTCACACATGAGCAAGGCCATTTTACAGCATTTCTTATAGCCTCCGGGTGCTCTGGTTTCCCCCATCAACCTAAAACATGCCCGCACCCCTATGAACTAACATCAAGGACCATGTTGTCCACCCTCCTGTGGGCTCACCACCTGCAGAGGGGTTCATAGGGGGGGTCAGGTGCTATGAGTATTGGGCAGCAAGCTGCCCCCGCGACCCAGCCGGATTAAGCGGGAGAAGATGGATGGATGGATGGATGGAAGTTGCACTGACTTCAATACGCTATACTTTACTTTGCATCTTTAAACTTGTTTATTGTAAGCTTTTTAAATTATTTTGAAACAGTTTGCAGCCATCTAGTCATTTCTCATTTACTTTATGCATTCTGAGCATCCTAAATATTCACCAAAATGAGTTTATAAGAACTTTTCACAACTTTCAGAGACCAGAGCGGAGATTTGCTATGGCAGTAATGCAACAATTAGAATGTAAACAGCGCACTACCTATTTATGGGGCCGCAAGAGCTGCTTGTATATATTTGTACTGGGGAAAGACACACATTTTGTGTGTGGAGGCCAACATATGTTACTGTAATACTGAATGAGTTTGGAGTTTATGGCCATACAATATTTTACGAGACTGAAACTGAAATGATTGACAACAATGCTTCCGACGACAGAGACTTTGACTAAAGCCGGGTGTACACCGTGCAATATTTTTGATCATTTCACTCAGACCCAGCTGAAACTGTCCAACCAAATCACAGTTCACAGTTCATGATTCATGTTCTCACACTATACGAATGACTTCAGCAATGTTAAACCCTCACGAGAGGCGACAAGATTTCAAACAGGTTTGATATTCTTGACCTACGATTGCTGATCGGGAGCTAGTCGCAGGGTATTAATCGGTTCTCGTTACTCCATGTATACTACACGAAGCATGACACACGATTAAGCGAAAACTCGGCCCGATCTCGAAAACGAGTGAATAATTGTCCGAAAAAGGACCATAAATCACACACTGTACGCCCGGGTTAAGGTGTCCAGATGTCCAGATTTACCAGGGACAGTCCCAGTGTTGAGTCATGTGTCCCCTGTCCCAGCAGATTTATCCAAAACCATTGATTTGTCCCAGTTTTATACAAAAAACGCCTTATGTGTCCCTATTTTGGACCAATTTAATACACGCCGACAGTAAAGAGAGGTATACATTGACATTTGGTGAGGTAAAATACAGAAAAGCTGCTTAAAAATGACCAAACCAAGACAAAATGTGACTACACCGATTCACATGTTCGTCATAAATGGGCTGAGTGCACAACAATTCTTTTTAATTATGCATTCATTTAAAATTGTATTATTTCCAACCACCCAAAACCGAGTGTCCCAGTTTTTGCTTTTGAAATTCTGGTCACCCTACTTTTGACTCTCTCTGGCAAGTGCAATCATGAAAATATACAGACTCAAACTTAGGAGGAGCTTTGCAAAAATGACATCTATGGTTCCATCTAAAGGATGTTTGTGGGTTTGTTCATAAACTCTAATTGCGTTTGCTTCCAGGTGGGGGTGCTGGCGATTTTGGTGGTCGCCCTGATCCTTGGTCTCGGCCTGGGACTGGGTCTGGAGCTGCAGAGGTGGAAGGGCAAAGGTGGGTGTGGACTGCTGTTGTGCTCTTGGTCAAGATACTCTCCCTGCTGATAGGCTGTGTTTTTGGTCTAAAATACAATGCCATAAGAGGGCAGGGTTTATAGAAATCTCCAAACTTCTGATCCACAAACGTTTCTCCATCTCATTCTTTGTTTGGGATCAGCTCCACAAACTCATATAGATAAAGGATAAAGTCCTTTCACCTGAAACAATCACAGCTTTGGGGTTGAATAATGAAACCACTTTCTGGAGCTGCTGTCTATTTTTATTTTATTTTATTTATTTATTTTTCACTTTTCTTACTCCTGAGAGTGAAGACATTGAACTTAATCATCAATCTGACAGTTCCACAGCAAATTCTGCCTGAGAATTGTCTTTGTTGAGACATCATGTGAACACAGTCTGTTTTAGTGAATGATTTGTGGTCGTCAGAGAGAGGCCACTGGAACAGAATGGCAGCCATGTCTCTGTCAGGTAGCCCCATGGCAGGTGAATGAATAATGCAGTACTAAACAAATGTGAGGGTTTAAAGGTCCTGTACTACACAAATGTGACTCTTGTGAGGCTTTAAGCCAGGAGCTCAGGAGCTCCACCCCCTTCCAAGGAGCTCACCAAGGGATTTCTGAATTCTATTATAGATAATATATTATTATAGATAATATATTGTTATATTGTAGATAATAAGTACAATTTGATTAATTCACATTTTAAATGTATTATTTCGATGCCTAACATGGTGCACAGATAAATGGATAATGGTTTATGTTTCATAAGCCTCTAACTGTTCCCCATCTAAGGCTCGCTGTGGCTCTTACATTTACTCAGTTTCTTTGCAGCTGTTGAAATTGGTAGCTCTATGGCAGGGGTCTCCAACCTTTTTCCTCTGTTGAGCCGCCTTTACAAAATGAAAATGCCAGTGAGCTACTCATTTTAGAGGTCACAAGAATTTGAGTAAATATAAGAGCCTTTAGATGGGGTACAGTTTGTTGCCTATAAAACCTTTAAACAAGAATTATCCATTTATTAGTGCACAAAGACACGCATCAAAATTATACAGATACAGAATAGACATTTATTGAATTTTTTTGTTGTTGTTGTTGTTTTTCAGCACAATAAGTATAATTCAGAAATCCCTTGGTGAGCTACTTTGAAGGGGGTGGAGCTGGAGGTTGGAGACCCCTGCTCTATGGCCTTTTCATTTTGTAAAGGCTCACTGGAGAAAAAAAGGTTGGAGACCCCCTGTTATAACTCTTCAAAAAGACACCTGGAGTTGTGTTTTGTTTCATTCACACATGTTTGAGTAACTCTTTATTATTCGTCTGTCTACATCTCCAAAGCTCAAAATGCTCATGGCCCACCTTGTGATGTCATGAAGTAGTAGTTTTCAAGTGAACAGTTCCTTTTACCTTTGGTTCAGTAGAAATGGACAATTCCAGGACTGAAATGATCCAAATGTTTCTAGTGAAAGTTAATGGAGTTTTTGGGCTCTTCCTGTTTTACGTCACAAATTGGAACAGAGTGTTTTCAGTTTGAGAGAAGAACTCAGCCTAAATCTGCAGGGTCTATGTGTTATGTGTTCTCAAACTCCAGGTCTGTGTGCAATCTGTGTGTTAAAGTATACCCGTTAAAGCAGACCTTCTAGAAGAAATGCTGTGAAATGGCCTTGCACATGTGTGACTATAGAGAGGAGCTCATGTGATTTCTGTTTTACACTGAACGGCACACGAGGCGTTCAGGTGCTGCTCATGTGACCGACATATGAACACCTAACCTAGACCTGGTTTATGGTTCATATCTCTGGAATCCCCGGGCCTATTCACATGAAACAAAAACTGGCACAAAGTTCAGCCTCTTCTCTGTCAGTGAGTGTGTAAATATGCGCTCCAGGATCCCGGTTATGATCAGGTGTTTCGTGTATCCTGGTTATGTGAGTGTTCATGTAAACGCACTATCCTGATTTCAGTCTCCTGGATATGCCAGTATCTTGGTTATGAGAAACCAAGATGCTCTTATTGGGCTTTTCTGAGAATATCCAGGATACTGTGGCCTGTGCATGCAGTATCTTGATTTCTCCAAACTGGAACTGTACTGAGCATGTGCGAACTCAAGTAACAAAAATGGTAGGAGCAGGTACTTTCCCAAAATGACTCAAACTTCAATCAGGACTTTTACTTATTAACAAAATAAACAGTCTTCTGTTTAATACAGCCGCCATTTAACACCAGGCTCAGTTCTGTGGTGGTTTGTGTTGCTCAAACTGACACTGTGTCAGTGTGTTGTATTTTTCAACTGTTAAAAATTACTTTCACTGAAGTTATGACAGAGCTCCACACTCTCATGTTCTTACTTGATTGTTTGTTTTCTTTTTTGTTGTTAGAAACCTCTTTAAAAGCCTTAAGTTAGAAAAGTTTAGCTCCTTGCCATATCTGTGCCATAGTTACCATAGCAACCAGAAAAATATCCAGGATACTCTAATGGTACATGTGTACTGGGATATGAGTGTCCTGGTTCTCTGAGCGCAGGTAAACGCCACATCCAGAATATGGTATGGTAACACACACAGTGGAAAGAAACTCAAATGATTCTTTCAGCGTAACCTCACAAAGTAGTGGCACACGCACACACACACACACACACACCTACACAAAAATACACACATACACACAGACCTACACACACATAGACCTACACACACACACCTACAGACCTACACACACACACCTACACACACACACACCTACACACACACACCCCTACACACACACACACACAGAGTGCCAGTAGTAAATCCAGTTGTGTTTTCCTCAGTGGTCCCTCAGACGTCCTGCAGGGGGCGCTGTTACGAGCCCTACGATGGAGAGGTTCCAGGTTGTCGGTGCGATTCCAACTGCAACAACACCAACAGCTGCTGCTTCGACTACTACGATATCTGCACACAACCAGGTATTAATACTACTACTACTACTGCTACTGCTATTAACACTGCTACTACTGCTACTACTGCTACTACTACTACTACTACTACTGCCACTACTACTGCAACTACTTCTACTACTGCTACTACTACTACTGCTACTACTACTGCAACTACTTCTATTACTGCTACTACTACTACTGCTACTGCTATTACCACTGCTACTACTGCTACTACTTCTACTACTACCGCTACTACTACTACTGCTACTACTGCTACTGCAACGACTGCTAGTGTTTCTGCTACTGTTATTACTACTACTGCTGTTACTACTGCTGCTGTTACTACTACTACTGCTGTTACTACTACTACTGCTGTTACTACTACTACACCTGTTACTACTACTGTTGTTACGACTACTACTGCTGTTACTACTACTGCTGCTGTTACTACTACTGCTGTTACTGCTACTGCTGCTGTTACTACTACTACAGCTGTTACTACTACTGCTGTTACTGCTGTTACTACTACTACTGCTGTTACTACTACTGCTGCTGTTACTACTACTGCTGTTACTACTACTGCTGCTGTTACTACTACTGCTGTTAATACTACTGCTGCTGTTACTACTACTGCTCTTACTACTACTGCTGTTACTGCTACTGCTGCTGTTACTACTACTGCTGTTAATACTACTGCTGCTGTTACTACTACTGCTCTTACTACTACTGCTGTTACTACTACTGCTGTTACTACTGCTGCTGTTACTACTACGGCTGTTAATACTACTGTGATCAGGACCTATTGGGATGTGACCTCTGGCCCTCTGACCTTGTGACCCATGACCTCTGACCCTCTGTCCTCTGACCATGTGACCTCTGACCCTGTGTGACCTCTGACCCTCTGTCCTCTGACCCTGTGTGACATGTGACCTCTGTCTTCTAACCCTGTGACCTCTGACCCTGTGTGACCTCTGACCCTGTGACCTCTGTCCTCTGACCCTGTGTGACCTGTGACCCTGTGACCTCTGACCCTGTGTAACCTCTGACCCTGTGACCTCTGACCCTGTGTAACCTCTAACCCTGTGACCTCTGACCCTCTGTCCTCTGACCCTGTGTAACCTCTGACCCTATGTCCTTTGACCCTTTGTCCTCTGACCCTGTGCCCCTGCAGCGGAGCAGTGGGAGTGCACTCGGCTGCGCTGTGGAGAGAAGAGACTTTCCAACAGCAACTGTCACTGTTCAGAGGACTGTGCCGCCAGCGGAGACTGCTGCACCAACTACAACCACATCTGTAAAGGTACAGCGCCACCTCCAGGCTTAAAATACAACTACACAACCAGCATCGGGGCATGTAGCTTCAACAACCTTGTTTCTGATTGGCTCTTTGGTTGCTCCCCAAAATTTCCAGGTTTCAGATTAGCCACTATAGCTGCTGGCCTTGATTAGCTTCATTTGTCTGTAGCTGAATAGTATGGTGTCTCTCAGTCCGCTTCTATTTACTGTCTATGGGGTAATAGTACAGCGCCCCTACAGGTCAAACCTTTATAAGCATATGTACAGAGGCAGCATTATGAGCCAAAAACAGACCACACACACTACAGGATTTTTAAACGATTTGTAAACGTGCAACAAAAAGCACACACCACAGACACAAGGAGAATCTTATGAGATTTTACATCTCCGATCTCACAGACTGCAGCAGGATCTGTGTGTTGACCACAGGATATGGCTGTGAGCGCGATGGAGTCAAAGTCAAACTGAGTTATTATTATTTGTGAAATGTATAGCGATACTCCAGATACAGGATTTTTAATGCAGAAAAGAGGAGATAAAGTCCACAGGAAGTAGAGTCACTGTCGCTGATCTGAAGCTTCACCTCGATCCGCGCGCTGTTATTGAAACAGACACAGGAGGAACTATCTCCACGTTTTACTTTCAAAAACGCCTCAAACTGGATTCACAGAGCCATTTTGTGGACTGGCGCCTTTTTTGCTGAAGACAATTTCTCTGGATAATGTGGATGAGATGCTGCACTTTAAATTTACAACTTTACACACACATGAGGAGCAGCCGCCTCAAAATCGCACACAAAGACAAAAAGTCAGGTCACGCCTCCCTGAACTCGAGGAAGAGAAATTGCAGCCAAAATCGGGCAAATTCTCCTGTAGTGTGTGACGGCCTTTAGTCTCACTGTGAGGTTAAAGATTGTCTCTTGTAAAACAGCTCCTCATGTCTCGTAAATGAACAGACGGTTTTCACTCATTTATAAATCATATATAAAGTATGTTATGCTTCTCACGTTTGACATTAAAGGATCTGTGCTAGATTAGTTTCAGATCTCTGTTCTAATGTTGTTTCCTCATCAGAAACAGACCTGGAGTTGCACATTGAGTTTTTCCTCTCAAACTTAAAACACCCTAATCCACTGTCCTAAATCACTTGGATAATTTCAGCCCTAGAATTATCAATCTCTACTGAAGTAAAGGTAAAAAGGAGCTGTCCACTTGAAAACTACCACTCCATGACATCACAAGGTGGAGCATTTTAAGCCTTGGGGATGTAGACAGACTAAACAAAGAGTTAGAACTTGGCTTAAAGCTCACAAGAGTCCAACCTGTCTGCATGATTTTGTGCAGGAGAGAAGCTGTGGGTGCAGGGCGACTGTGATGACCTGTCCTCCCCCCAGTGTCCACCAGGGTGAGTCACGATCCCAGTGCAGACAGTTAAAGAGACAGTACGGAACCTGGCTTTTGTTTCTTTTAGCTCAGGAAAACGCCTTTCATAACATACGGTTTGTAGTTAAAGAATTGATGAGAACGAGTCTGAAAAAATTTGCCTGTCAATCTGACCTTGTCCTGGTGTCGTCATGGAGATAGACAAGCTTAATGCCATACTGTGGAACTTTCCAGGCAAAGCAATAACATCTCTATCCAGTCAACCAAATGGTGAACCTTTTAACTACGAAGTTGCATATGCAGCATTTATATTCAGTGAATCAATTATCATGATGGTAGATCATACGTTCCCATGGATACTCAGTTAATTACCCAAATTACACTTTACTGTGAACTTAATGTTAAAATATTTGTTTTGTAAAAGCAGAACAAAAATCTGACTTCTACATTCTGTTTTCATCTAACTGTAAACCATTTTATTGATGGCAAACTCAACTATATGATGCTGATTGGCTGTGAGATAGATGTAAATCCTTCCTTTTTTCTCGGTTTGAAGATCAAGTGCCTCAGATTTCATGTTTGTGTTTTTACATTTTCATTTTCTCGACTCGTGTCAGGTTTTCGAGACAGCCGCTGCTCCTCGTGTCTCTGGACGGATGGAGAGCCGAGTATCTACAGAGCTGGAGCAAACTGGTACCAGTGATCGACAAACTGCGTAAGACCAGGACTAGACCAGGACTAAACCAGAACTAAACCAGGACTAGACCAGGCCTAAACCAGGCCTGAATAACAAGGAAACTAGGACTAAACCAGGACTGATCCAAGACTGAACCAGGACTAAACCAGGGTTGAACCAAGTCTGAACCAGGACTAAATCAAGTCTGATCTATGGGAGCTCAGAGTAGAGCCATTGCTCCACCACATGGAAAGGAGCAGCTGAGATGGCTTGTGCATTTGTTCTGAATGCAAAAGGTAGATGGAAAAACCAGGACTGAACCAGTACCAAAGGATGAGACTATATAAAAATGTTTCTAATGTTTGTTTTCTTTTATATATTTGTGATTTTCAGAGAGGTGTGGCATCTCAGCTCCTTTTATGCAGGCGGCGTTTCCCAGCAAGACTTTCCCCAACCACTACACCATAGTTACCGTAAGTCTGACCTACCATGCCCACTACACCATAGTTACCGTAAGTCTGACCTACCACACCCACTACACCAGGGGTCTCAGACTCGCGGCCCGGGGGCCAAGTGCGGCCCGCAGTACAATATTTTGTGGCCCGCACCTTAAAAGTCCACAGCCCCCAAATTTGGGGGCTAGCGCCTCTTTTGTAAATTCATACATCTGTATTTACAACATACTGAGTGCTACACAATCATGTTATACACCATTGGAATCAGCAGAAACACGGCTAACAATTTATCTACTTCATTTTTACCACAGCACTTCACATCTCAAACTGAACCCATTTATATCCACACATATAAAAATACAACTTTTTGAAAATTTTACCACTTCTGCCTCAAAGCAAAAACGACCCTTCACCCTTCCCCCATACGTTATATATTCCCTGAAAGCCGCTTACGCGGTGAACACGGGGATATCGGTCTTTTGTCTGTAGCTCAAATCTTCACCAAGCTAGCAGCCAAGAAACACAGAAAAAAGTAGCTGTCAATCAAGCCAAAGTAAATAAATCAAGTCTTACCTTTGCCTTCTTCCCATCTGAAATAAATCCTATCTGCATAAAGCTCCTTTATGTGGGTAATCCAACACTCTCCGTGTGAAAACAATGCGGTTTAGCTCGATAGGACTCCTCTGCGTTTTGGTTTAGCCTTTGTTTGGATGACTGTGGTCATTGCGTAAAAGCTCTGGCCCTGCATTCTCCCCGCTGTGATTTGCTGGTGCTCGTGTCAATCAAAAAACCCACACTGCAGACGTTTTCTAGCCAATCAGAGCTTTCGAACGGTGTATCACACTCTTGTTGGGGGAAGGTTTGGGCTTTGTTATTCTAATGCGCAAACATGGATACAATGTATCCGCGCAGAGGCGGACCTGCGCGTAAAGCTATGACGCGTGCGCAGTGACCAGTGGAGCTGTTTTTGAACGCTTTTGGAGGGTTTTCACGATGGATTTATGGAATTTTCACGAGGATATGTCTACAAAATAAGCTTTAGACCTAATTTTGAGTGACTTTACTACCAATGGACCATGAATAAGGGAAATATAGCTCCAAAACATGGATTTAGCCTTTGAAGTTACCACCAAAAAACAAGGTATTTACTTATTTATTTATTCTATTACCAATAATCAGTTTGTAATTCAGCTACATTATTCTGTATATGTGAGGTAAATGCTAAATCAGAGGACCAATGGATGTTGTAGCCTCTGGTTTAGCCCTGGTTTAGCCCTGGTTCAGTCCTGGTTCAGTCCTGGTTCAGTCCTGGTTTAGTCCTGGTTCAGTCCTGGTTTAGTCCTGGTTTACTCCTGGTTTAGTCCTGGTTTAGTCCTAGTTTAGTTCTGGCATTCTTTGTGGTCATATATAGCCAAAACTTCAAATATTGTAGTCAAATAATGTCAAATTATGTCAAAACTTCATTTACTGTTGATTTCCTACAAAAAAAACACATATGTATAATGTGCCAAAACTGTGCCGAAACTGTGCCGAACTGTGCCAAACTGTGCCAAGGTTGTCCCCGCCTGAACTTTTTTCATATAAAGGGCCATAACTTTGCTCTGGTTTGCTTTATACCTAAAAGAATGTGTCCACATATTGACCACATGTGGTTCTTGTGATATATTGTGTTTTTAGGTTTCGATACAAAGGTTTGCATAGTGATTTCACAGTGAATATCAGAATTTTTTGTAGGTCCACCCAAATAAAACAGTGTTTCAACTTCAATTTCTCTTACCCAGTATGATTTATTTGCAGAATGACACAACCACAGTAATCTACAAGGTCTTACCTTGCTATGACACCTTGTTTGGCCATGTGGGCCATGTATTTGCTGTTTAATACCTTAAAACATAAAACATTGGTAATTTCGACCAACCGGGAGCACACAGAGCGCTCTCCCGGTTAAGGCGCGCTCCGTCACAAAGCGTTATGCGTTAAGATGTTCTCTGTACGCAATTAGCTAGCTAAACATTTGTTTGAAACGTGAAACAAGAGCGCCACTAAGCGGAATCAATTAGATTTTGTCATACCCCAGTCATGTCTTCATCAAAGCCTGCAGTGAAGAGAAAGGCTGGTGACGAGCACAGACAATTTCAGATTTGGAGACTTCGCACAGAGCCACTTTTCAAATTTTTGTGGACCCCTTTACCTTTGATGTGCAAGATGCCCCTCCTACGATTCAAATGGAGCTCATTGACCTGCAATGCAACTCTGACCTCAAAGCCAAGTTCAGGGAGATGAGTGAAAAAGCAGACAAGCTACGACATGTAGGATTCAGCAGCGTTGCATAGTCACTGCGGAGCGTTGTTCCACAGAAGGCGGTGGCGCTTTGTTGTCATGACTAGGGGTGTGTTCAAAAAATCGATACGGGGATACATCGTCGTGGGCCTCTTGGCGATACACGTATCGATACGGAGGCGTCAGTATCGATATTTTACATGCAACAAACATTATTTATCAAGCTTCAGCAAACTGCGTCTGATAAGTGATCCTTGCTTGCAATGCGCATTTCGTATTGTCAAAGGCAGCATTCCTTCTGCACTACAGCCTTGTTAAGGCCATATCTTATAGTAGCGGCATGTCAGCCTTGACATACAGCCTTGTTAAGCCATGCTTACACCCACCCGCCCGCCAGCGGGCGATTACACAACATTAAAAAGTCAAGCCAGATATTCACCGTACTTATTTTTCCAATATTGACATGCTATACATCGTTTGAAAGCTTAATTCCTCAGTAAAACAACCATATCATTCATGTTATGCCACACAGCGAGCCCAAAGAGCCATAACTTATAATTCCCGAAAATATTCATCGCATTTCTTACCTTTGAGCCGGTTCTGTCGGTCCGAAACGGGTCCAATCCAGGAATAGCTGTGCTCAATTAGTCCGCAACAGTCCACAGAAAAAGAATATCCAGTTGCTTTTTTCATAAAATAATTCCATGTGGAGAAATAATCCAGAAAGTCCGAGTTTGTCTGAATGGATGAGCGATGCATCTCTCTACTACTCTCGCTCTTGGTCCTTAGCATAGCTAAATGCTTAGCTCCTGTTAGCGGTGTGGGGTATGTTTGTTTTCTCCACACTCTTAGCTACAAAACAAGCGTATCCAGGCTTCGGTCCGGCTACGGGGCGCCGCGCTACAGCTTGGGGAACAAAACGAGTGCGTCCAGTTAGCGGAGTATTACCATGACCGAGGGACAGTTCCACGGCAAAACCTCTTCAGTCATTGGTTCTTTCAGGAAATGATTGACAGATCTGAGTAGCCTATGAAAAGACGATTTCAGCGGTGGGCCCCATGTGGGGCAGAGGTGCTGTAGTGATAGGCTAGCTCTATGCGCTCTGTGTATGGGGACTCTCTCTCTCCTCCTTTTACGCACACTCACTAGTGGAGGCACACGAGACATATGGAGCGAAATTTTTTGGCTTGTTTTAGTTATTTATCTTAAGAAAACATGCCTAAATTTCAGAAGATGGTTTATTTATTATACATTACATCTTATTACAGTTTGGAACATCTGGTACATATTTGAACACTTGTGCCGAGTGCGGGTGTTAACAGGTTAATCAAGGGCAGTTTCTGCCTTACAGCCTTCTTCTGTTACATTGTAACTGATGCGCTACACCAAAATAAAAATAACATTTGAGTAAACATCTGTCTTTTTTTTTATTATAGGTTACGTAATGTAAAATATCGGGATACGTATCGCCTTGAAGACCATGTATCGGGAAACCCCTGTATCACGAATCGTATCGTATCGAGACCCCTGTATCGCGAATCGTATCGTATCGCAAGGTTGTTGGCAATACCCACCCCTAGTCATGACGTTTATGGCCAGCTCCCATTGGACACCACAGTTTTCTAACGTAGTAGTCAGCACACTTGTTTCTTATATGAAGTCGTTTTACATAAATATTGTGAATATTGTCCAAATTCTAAGATTATGATCCACAGGGGTCATATCATAGACTATAACTATAGAGCACACGCAAGCTCAATATGTCATCTTTAAAATTATTCTAAATCCCATTTTTTAAGATTTCTACCAATCTACAATGTTGTTTCCTCATTAAAAACATTCCTGCAGAGGTTTTGTAATCTAGGAATCTTCCCCAGGCCCTTATGATTAGCAATACGAGCCTGAGCAAGGCTCCACCCACAAGTCTACATCACCCATGCTCCCACATGATACTCCTCCATAAATATACAAAAACACCTGTACACAGCAACACGACAGGCCTGATGTCATGAGCGCAGTGCTTCTCACCTATTTTCGGTCATGCCCCCCAAGGAAGAAGAAAACACTTTGTGTCTCTCCACTCTGCTGTGACTAGAAATAGTATCATTTGTCTATAAAATTTTTATAAGACTTATAACAATGTATAACAATGATGTTAGATGTACTACATAACTCTGTATTCTTATTAACATTAAAGAAAACAAAAAAAGAAAAAGAAAGAAATACAGATCACCTTTTACATTGTTTCTTTTAGTCTGTAACAGAAAATATTTAAAGTGTATCAATTTGCCTGAAATAAAAAAGTAATCCCTATTTAATATAGTAATAATATAAACATTTTTAACAGACTAGTCCCTCCTTCAGTCCCTTTCAAATAGTGGGATGCCCCGCATTTGATACTGAAAAATAAAATAAATAAATCATATCGGCAACATTAACTCAGGAGCACAATATATATATATATATATATATATATATATATATATATATATATATATATATATGTGTGTGTGTGTGTGTGTATATATATATATATATATATATATATATATATATATATATATATATATATATATATATATATATATATATATATATATAAAACAAAAATGAATAAAACAATTTTGTGCTGATTTTTTTTTTTTATCAACATGAGGAAGTCTGGATTAGTGGCCACATTGAGCACGTTGTGCAGTGCACAGCTTTACAAAACATGATACTTCAGCTCTCAGCTCCTGCTCAATGTTCAGCTGGGACCTGTACTTGGTCTTCAGGGCAGCAACAGCAGAGACGCCAATCTCACAAAGATCTGATGTTGCAAAAGGAAGAACAACACCCACAGCCCTCTGCCCTCAGAGGGGATACTGCCTCTCCACATTCAGCCACAATCCACTCAGTGTCTGTGATGTGAACATGTCTCAGTGTGGACTCAGACATCATGTCAGTGACCTGGTCCTCCTCTGCAGATCTGAAACCTGCTGGAGCTGGTGCACTGAAAGGATTTCTCACCCAGTCATACTGGGCACTGTTTTCAGGGAAGTACTTTTAAAGAGTCCCATCGGTTAATACATGGAATCTCTGAGATGGCATCATACTCAGTAGTGTCAACAAATTCATGAATTAATTAATGAATTAATTCCCTCGTCAAGTCGCCTCCTCCACACTGCAAAGCTTTGAGTGAAAGAGCTGATCTTGGCTGTGATCTGGATGTGTTTATTTTCCCTTGAAACTGTAGAATTAGTTCATTTAGCTTTTCAAATAATGTGTCTGTGACTTCATACTTGTACTCCTGCTCCAAAAACATTCTTATCTGCTCTCTGAGCTCCAAAACTCGGGACAGGACTTTTTCTTGTGACAGCCACCGTGCTTCAGTGTGAAACAGCACAGCCTGATGTTCAGCTCTATCTCCTCACAGACAGCAGAGAAGACTCTTGTTTTTAGTGCTCTGGTCTTTATTAAATTGACCACACCTACAATGGCTGTCATAACCTCACTTCATTGAGAGGAAAGGTGCTTTGATGCCAGTGCTTCTCTGTGTATAAAACAGTGTCCACTCAGCATCAGGTGAGACCTTCTTCATCCCTGCCCTGATCACTGCACCATCACTGCAAACACCAACACACTTCTCCCAGTTTAGTCCATTCTGTCAGGAAGCAGTCCAGCATTTTGAATAGCTCTGCAGCTGTGGCTCTGCCTCTGACATATTTACAGGAAAGCAGATCCTCACACAGGGAGTTTGTCATGTGAAAACGTACTTAAGCAATAAACAGTCTGTGTTGCTGTCAGTTGCTTAATCGAATTGTGGGGCAAAATGTTTGTCTTTGAGTGTTTCTGCCAGCTGTTCTTGAAGCTCATCAGTGATGTCATGTATACGTCTGGAGGCAGTGGCACTGGACACAGGGATAGTTTTTGCTGCACGTGTGTCATCCAACATGACAGAAACCATGTTTAACGCTGCAGCAGTATCAGCTCCTCTGCTGTGCTGTGGGTTTTTTACACTGAGCTTTTTGGTCCTTATATGATACTCACAGAGCTTGCTGGTCTACTGAAGTATCATTCACAAAGCAGGAGGATTGTTGGTGATATTCGACATGTTTTCACTGAAAAAACCCAAGCGTCTTCTCATTGTGATTGGGGTGTAATGTCTTTAAGTGATGACATGCTCATAAGTTTACACACCCTGAGAGAATTTATGATTTCTTGTCCATCTTTCAGAGAATATGAATGATAACACAAAAACTTTTCTTTCACTCATGGTTAGTGCTTGGGTGAAGCCATTTATTATCAAACAACTGTGTTTCCTCTTTTTAAATCATAATGAGAACAGAAACTACACAAATGACCCAGTGACAGCTGGAGTCTTTTGTGAGAGTTGTAGATGTGTTATTTTCTCTGATGGTAAAGCTGCCCACTCTTCTGGGCAAAAGGTTCCAGTTCCTGTAAATTCTTGGGCTCTTGTATGAACTGCAGCTTGAGATCTGCCCAGAGGCTCAGTGATACTGAGGTCAGAAGAGACGGCCACTCCAGAACCTTCACTTTATTCTGCTGGAGACAGTGGCAGGTCCACTTGCCTTTGTGTTTTGGATCATTATCGTGTTGGAATATCCAAGTGCATCCCATGTGCAGCTTCTGGACCAAGAAATCATAAATTCTGCCAGGGTCTGTAAACTTATGAGCACAACTGTACCTCTGCTCTGTGCTATGCGTGTGCTGTGTGTGCATATGCTTGGTGCAAAAAAAACAACACTATACTGCCAACTACTGTGAATATACAGTTACACTTTATTCCAGTACGGCAAAAAAAGCCTATTCCCTGTGGTCACATGTGCCCCCCTGGGATTGCTTCCACCCCACTTTGAGAACGACTGCATGAGCGGGATGCACACTGTGTTGTGATTGCATTCTAAAGGAGGAGTGACTAAAGGTCGCCACACACTAGAGGATTTTTCAGTCTTAAATGATTTTTAAACACGCGTCAAAAGGCGCAAACACCACAGACATGAGGAGACTCTTATGAGACTTAAAATCTCGGATCATAAAGACTGCAGCGTGTGTGGACCACAGGACATAAAGCTGTGAGTGCAATGGCGTCAGCTGTTTCCTATATCCAGTAAACCACTCATTCTGAAACTTTGAAGTGTTCAAAGATCAGAGCTCTGCACTTCCAGTTTAGACACAAGTCCAAACTGTTATTATTTGTGAAATGTAGTGCAATACTTCAGATAATGATAGTGATAATGATAGTTAATGCACAGAAGGTGGAGATAAAGAGTCTCGATCACTAAACTGCCTTGAACCATGCGCTGTGTGGATGTAAACAGACACACGTGAGGAACTATCTAACCTTTTCAACCCAGTGGTCTCCCATCCAAGTATTAACCAGGCCTGGTCCTGCTGAGCTTCTAAGATCTGACAGGATCAGGCTTTGACAAGCCGGTATGGACACATATTTTCACTATTTAGAACAGACATACTCAATTGGCGGACTCCGGTCCAGATCTGGACCCAAACGCAGTAACATCCAGAGACAAAAATCTCTCTCTCTAGCTTTTTTTCCAAAGCGTTCCGGATGCGCAGTATTTCATTGGCCTGAGCTTTGCTGTGAAGCTGTGTTCTCCAGCCCCACCTGACCGGTTACACTCTAGAGGTCTGCCCAGGACAGAATTTTCACTCCCGCTTCCGCATTCTTCAGTCCCACTCCCGCAAAGGATTGTGATTTTTCAGTCTCGCTCCCGCCCGCATCTGTAATGTTTTGTCTCGCTCCCTCTCGCAAATCCCACAAGATGGGGATGAAAGGTTGTTTCATTGGCCAGGAGAAAAAAAACACACACGCACATAATTCATTAAGTGGTAACTGGGTAACAGTCATTGGTCAGCCAACATTAAACAGGCCTCAGTAACGTTTGACATTTGACATTTCGATAGGCCTATAATGGGCCATGAACATTCCTAAAATTAGCCTATTTAGGCTTGAGTCTCCGTTGTTCACTGTTGAGGGTTTCAGTATGTCTCTCCTCCAGTCTGAGACCACATACGCTGAACGCCCTCAGATGGTGCCCTGGAGCTTGGAACACATAGTGTGGGCCATGGACTGTCTATTTTACTTATATACTTACTTTTTATCTTATATTATCTTTATTTTATGTTATAGACCTAGTTTAGATCTGATTTAGTCCTGGTTTTAGTCTTGTTATAGACCTGGTTTAGATCTGGTTTAGACCTGGTTTAGTCCTGGTTTAGACCTGATTTAGACCTGGTTTGAGTCCTGATTTTAGTCCTGGTTTAGATCTGGTTTTTGTCCTGGTCTTAATCAGGACAGGATTAAAACCGGGTCTAAAACCAGTCACAGTCCTTATTGTCTGTGTTGTTTTGACGCATAGTTCGTAAATTTCAGTGGTGCACGCAGAAAACTATAATAAAATCTTATTTTACACCCATGGGTGCAGGCGGTCCACACAGTTTTGACGCAGAACCATAAATTGGCTTTAATTCCGCCTTTAGCTTTTCACACTGATTTGGACAGAACACACAACACTTTGTGCATACTTCAAATGTTCCATGTGGATTTACAAATTTTTTGTTAGAAGTTCTAAGTTTGAAAATCCACGGTCACTTTTTCGGACCCTGGAAACTCTGTAAATTTGGTAAGTGGACCTTTTGAGTTTGTAATTGAGTACCCCTGATTTAGATAGTTTGTTTCTTATGTCTGCATCTGTCACTCCACTTTGTTTAGTTGAGAGAGTGAACTCATAAAAACTGATCTGGGGCAGATGTTCTGCCCCAGATCAGAACTCGTCAGCCTGTTTCCACCTGCAGAGACTGATTTACACACTTACATGATACCTTCAGGCAGCAAAAAGAACATGCAGTCCACTCTTTGACACAGCGCCATTACACAACCTCTACATCAGAGTTTTTTATAGTAACAAAATACATCGCTGAGATTTAAAGTGAGACAAGAATGACATAGGCAGGTTCCTTCCTTCTCTATAACTTCAGGGAGTGGATATGTCCACACAGATGACAGTGGATTCTATAGCAGAAGAGCCTGGGGCCCATGTTTGAGCCTTGTGGCAGTCTAGTATATATGAGTAGCCCTTGTAGATGAAAAAGTGAGACTAATTAAACATGTTAATAGGCTGAATATAGGATTTACAAAACAGGAAACACTAACACATTGGTCTAACTCTGTTGTGTGTTACAGTTAAAACCTCAAAGATGGGTCATTCCCCCTTTTTAAAGCAAACAGACCTCATGGCATGACTGTACATCTGAGACATCACTGGGGTATTTTCTGTCAAAGTAGCCACAAGTTACAGGCTTTACTCTAGACAAAGCTTCAGGGCTGTGGGTGGTTTGTTTTAACACAAATCTGCCCCGTTTTTTTTTTTTTACTGTAAATCCTCTTTCATCTACTTCACTCAATCTTTTCCCACTGACATATTGTTTTTTTTATTTGAAGCCCAGACTGCGGTTTACTTTAGTGTGATTCACTTGACCTGGATGAGGATTCCTTTTTATTTTCTGTGCTCAGAGACTAGAAGCTTGTTCATCGTCACCATAGACTCATTTAAACAAACACACACACGCACACACACACACACACACACACAGGCATATTTAAGATTTTACTACTTCTTTTCCCACTTTGGCAATAGTTTAGATTTCAAATTTGACTTCCTGGTCATAAATCATGATATCACTATCAGTAGGGAATTTCATAACTGTTACCTAGCAACCATGCCACAGAGTACGCGTACACACCTGCAGACTCAGTATTATCTGAGAAATAAAAACAGAATGGGGGTGGTGCAAGCAGATCTGGGCAGCAACTCCTTGAGAGGAGCTGGACTCTCCATTTCTCTGGCATTGCCACCAGAAAGCAGCGGTGAGCTCAGAGTAGACTCGCTGCTCCTTCACATCGAGAGGAGCAGCTGAGGTGTCTCAGACATCTGTTCTGATGCCTCCTGGACACCTCCCTCAGGATATCACACTAAGCACAAGACACCCAAATGCGTGGCTCAAACAATGTGGTTTATTTCCAGGTCACAATAAATGCTGCACAGGGACAAAGAAAATGGAACAAATCATAAAACTGACAAAACACAGAATACTGAACAACAGAGAAAGGAGTGATTACCTGCACAGGGACAAAGACAATCTGACAAAGACAAAGGGGGAGACTCAGGCCATGTACACACGTAGCCGGGTATTTTTAAAACCGAACATTTCCCCCCCTCCGTTTATAAAAATTGTTTTATCCACACCACCTTGTCTTCGAAAAAAATACCTTCCACACATAACCGAACATCTGCGTTTTCAACCACATTCATACACATTCCAAACCTGTAGATGGCGTTATTTCCACTGAGCCCTCACTTCGCCGTCACTTCCACCTAAACTTAAACAACAGAAAACATGGTCGCCGAGCTGCTTTGTCTGGACAGACTCGGAGTCAGAATTGCTAGGAGCAATTCTGCTCTCAACACACACACAGCTCTCAAGAAACGACTCCAATCCATAGTCTGCTTTGGCTTTTGCAGTCGCCTAAACAAATGTCGCACGTTTGACGTCAGGGCAGATTCATATTTTTTGGCGCAGACAGTGATGTTTTAAAAAGCAAAACCCCAGTTATCTCTGTCCACACAAACAGGCATAAACGGAGTTTTCAAAAATCTTCACTTTGGCCGGAGTTTTCCCTGAATACTTGTTTTTGATGCGTGTTCGTGTGGATGACAGGTCAAAACGCAGCAAAACATCTTCGGTTTATCAGATACCCGGATACGTGTGGATAAGGCCTCAGACTATATATACACTAAAGGGCGGGGAAAAGAATGAGACACAGGTGTAACACATTAGGGGTGGAGCAGGCAATCACACACGAGGGGTGGAGCAGGCAATCACACACAGGAGGGGAAGTAAATCTGGAATGAGAAACAAAGTAAGTGTCTACAAAATAAAACAGAACATAATAAAAAGAGGGAAAACTCAGACACCAGCCATGACACAGGAGGTGTTCCGGGCATGTCCCACCAGGAGGAGGCCTCGGGGAAGACCCAGGAAACACTGGAGGGACTGGGCCTGGGAACACCTCGGGGTCCCCCGGAGGAGCTGGAGGAAGTGTCTGGGGTGAAGGAAGTCTGGGAGTCCCTGCTTAGACTGATGCCCCATGACTCGGCCACGGATAAGTGCAAGAAAATGGACGGATAAAAATAGAAAGAAAATGTAAAAATAAAATACCTTTGGTTTTTTTTTGTTTTTTAAATAATGTTTAAAGAAAAAAGGTGTTTCTTGTGTAAATTGTGCCAAACTTTTTATTTACAAAAGGTTTTATCCCACAAAATTAAGTCAAAATTAGAGAATCATCCAAACTCATTATACACACTTTAAACCCCAAAACTTTTTTTGCCAAACAAATAAAAAACACACATAAAAGCATGTGTTTTCTTTTTTCACTTTGGGTTACTTTAGAGGAGGGCCTCTGTCTGCTTGTTTCCATTTTTAGACTATAATATTCTACAGTATGGTATAGGTATAAAATGTATCTGTATGTATGCAGAGCTTTAAATTTCCGTTTCTTTGGAATCATAAGGTAATGAGCCAAAGTTTACCAAAATCACCTAAAAGCTCTGAGGTCTCCTTTACACCACGTTTCAGTTATTTCCTTCTCAGTGACCGTCTGAAGTTGAGTCATGATTGAGTAAACATTCTCCTGTATTCAAGGTGCCACATGGATGTTTTGGTACAAATGAGAAAAAGGCTTTGCTCTAGTGTGGCGTGCAGTGTGCTTTTCTTATATCATATTGTGATTTAAAATGCGGCGGCACGGTGGCTGAGTGGCAACACTCAGGCCTCACAGCAAGAAGGTTGCGGGTTCGATCCCCGGGTCGCCGGGCCTTTCTGTGTGGAATTTGCATGTTCCTCCCCGTGTCTGGATGGGTTTCCTCCGGGTACTCCGGTTTCCCCCAAAACATGCCCGCACCCCTATGAACTAACATGTTGTCCACCCTCCTGTGGGCTCACCACCTGCAGAGGGGTTCATAGGGGGGGGTCAGGTGCTATGAGTATTGGGCAGCAAGCTGCCCCGCGACCCAGCCGGATTAAGCGGGAGAAGATGGATGGATGGATGGATGGATGGATTTAAAATGCCCAACACAGTCATCCAGGGAGTCAGAGGTTATAACTACAGTACAGAGCAGACAGGTCTGATTTAGACAATAATGACACATCATTGTTACTGTTTATTTGTTTTTGTCCCACCTTTAGTCCGGTGTTTTCCTGGGACAGACGCAGTTAGGCTCACAGCTCAGAAAGGCTTAGGTGTGGTCAGTGTTGAAAACCACAAAAAATTCTGGTTTCATTTCTGGTTATGAATGTGGAGACTTTGTGATGTGGTCATTTAAGTTCTGAAAAAGTCCATAAAATCGCAATGTTAATCTAAAGCCACTTAATAACAGAAACATGGATGTGGATAAGGACGTGATTCCCATCTGTCCCTTGGCTGGACCCCAGACAGCATTTGTGTCCTGAGGCAAAACACTTTGTGCTCAGATACATTAAAGGAAACAGGTAGAGCAGGACCAAGTCACTACTACTGTTTGAAAAAAACCCACACATGTAGTCATACTTTTACTACTACATTTGTACTTTTCAACACAAATACTGTGTCCAGGGCCTGTACCCCGAGTCCAACGGCCTCATCGACAACAACATGTACGACCCGGACATGGACCTTTACTTCAGCCTGTCCAACAGCGAGAAGGACAACCCCGCCTGGTACCACGGACAACCGGTATATACTACTACTGCTACTACTACTATTGCTATTGCTAATGCTACTACTACTACTACTGCTACTACTATTGCTATTGCTATTGCTACTGCTACTACTACTACTGCTACTGCATATACAACTACACATAACCCCACTTGGTATCCTGTGCAACCGGTACTACTAGTACTACTGCAAATACTGTTACTAATGCTACTGCAAATACTGCTACTGGCAATGCAAATGCAACTAATTGTTACTGCAAATACAATGACTATTACTGCAAATACTGTACAAATACTGCAACTCTAATTACTGCAACTGCAAATAACACTGTTGCTGCTAATTCTATTAACACAACTGCTACAATACATACTAACCCTAACCCTGGGACAACTAGTACTACAAATACTTCTACTGCTACTTCTACCCCCTAGTATCATGACCAGGACTAAAACCGGTCTAAACCCAGTCCAAACCTGGTATAAGCCCAGTCCAAACTCAGTCTAAACCTGGTCTAAACCCGATCTAAACCAGGTCTAAACCCAGTGTAAACCCACTCTAAACACAGTCTAAACCAGGTCTAAACCCGATCTAAACCATGTCTAAACCTGGTCTAAATCCAGTGTAAACCATGTCTAAACCAGGTCTAAACCGGGCCTAAACCATGTCTAAACCCAGTCTAAACCCGGTCTAAACCAGGCCTAAACCCAGTCTAAACCCAGTCTAAACCCGGTCTAAACCAGGCCTAAACCCAGTCTAAACCCAGTCTAAACCAGGTCTAAAGGCAGTGTAAACCCAGTGTAAACCATGTCTAAATCAGGTCTGGCACACGGCCTCGTATCATGGTCTGAAGTCCGGGACTTTCTTTTGGCCTGGATCTGACGTCAAAGTGAACGGCAGCTTCCCCAACATCTACAGACCCTATGACGGGTAAGACTCCACTCCTCAGACACTTCCCTCTCCTTTCTCTCCCAAGACACCTCCTCCTTTCATAGGGTACATACCCCTCCTCTGTGGGTATTAAATACAAACACATAACATTTTAAAATCATCTTTTATAGTTCAGAAAATGCCAGATTTGCCCAAAACAATGTATTAACACGTTTTATAAGTTTAATTTATTGAATAATGAAACTACTGCACCATTTTGACACCCTAGGCAAGATTTCAGGTGGCGCCCCTTGGATTGCAAAAAAAAAAAAAAAAATGCTGCCAGAGTACAGAGTACATAGTGACGATGTTTTAGACAGTGGAGGATTTTATCCCTCATCGCCGATTTTTGCGCTCGCCGCCCCCTAGTGGAGCGGCGGCGCCCTTAGCATTTGCCTATGTTGCCTAATGGGGGGGCCGGCCCTGACTGCACATCACATCAGGTTTGTCAAGTTGCTGTTTACGGTTTTCTTTAATCTAAATACTGTGAAATAAATATTTGCTTTGTACTCTCGCTATCCCCAGACGCCTCGGCTCTGTTTATTGTTCCAGTATATCTTGGTTATCAGTTGTTGAGGTGACCTGAGTTTAAATTAGAGCAGCCTTATCACACGTGCATGTTCTACAGTGTGGTGAGGGCATTTCAGACCGGACAACTCTGTGGGAGATTCAGCCTATTTAAAAACATTTCCAAACGTCTGATCCACAAATGTTTCTTCTTCTCATTCTTTTTGGGGTCAGCTCCACAAACTCGTCATATTCGTCTTATGGTTTAAAGTTTTTTCTCCTGAAACACACGTCTTCGGGGTTGAATAATGGCTTCATTTTCTGAAGTGAACGTGGAAAAATAAATTCACTTTCTAAACCAGGACTAAATCAGGTCTAAACCAGGACTAAACCAGGACTAAACTAGGACTAAACCAGGTCTAAACCAGGACTAAACCAGGACTAAACCAGGACTAAACCAGGACTAAACCAGGACTAAACTAGGTTTAAACCAAGTCTAAACCAGGACTAAACAAGGACCAAACCAGGTCTAAACCAGGACTAAACCAGGTTTAAACCAGGTCTTAACCAGGTCTAAAACAGGTTTGAACCAGGACTAAACCAAGTCTAAACCAGGACTAAACCAGGACTAAACTAGGTTTAAACCAAGTCTAAACCAGGACTAAACAAGGACCAAACCAGGTCTAAACCAGGACTAAACCAGGTTTAAACCAGGTCTTAACCAGGTCTAAAACAGGTTTGAACCAGGACTAAACCAAGTCTAAACCAGGACTAAACCAGGTCTAAATCAGGACTAAACCAGGACAATAGTAGGACATAAGTAGGACTAAACCAATTCAAACCAAGACACATCAAGGACTAAGCAGGATATAAACCAAGACCAAAGCAGAACTAAACTGAAACTAAACTACCAAGACTGAAACAAGATTTCTTTTTTGCAGTAAAGTCCCGTTTGAGGAGAGAGTCTTCACTGTTCTGAAATGGCTGCAGCTCCCAGTCGACCAGCGGTGAATGCAATTAAATGACATGAAATGACATTAATTGACATGAAATGACATTTGAATGACATTAAACAGTCATGTTCTTTTCCCATGTGTCCAGTCCAGACTTCCTGACGCTGTATCTGGAGGAGCCTGATAAATCTGGACACAGCTATGGTCCAGTCAGTGGAGGGGTAAGTCCAGTGACCATAACCTTAATCATGTTGTCACTAAGTCTGAATCATTCTTTAAGAAATGATTCAGTGAAAGTGAAAAACTATTGGCTCATGGGGCTTGGGACTGTTTTACTATTTGAGAGGGATTTGTTTTGTTTAAATCATCTATTGTAGTTCAGCTAAGTCTCTTCTCTCTGGTCAGACTGTGGTAAAACAAAGCTCAGATTAAGTCTAACTTGAGTAACAGAGCTTCAGACAGAGCAGTGCCTACAGTTAGTATCACACTTCCAGGCAATGTTGATGACATCAGCTGCAAAGTATAAATTAAAGTCTGTGCCTGATTTTTACCATCTTAAAAAGATGAAAATCAGAAGTAGTTCACTGTAAACAGTTTGCAGTGATGCAGAGTTCTTCCTCACTTACCTTCTGCATTCTGAGCATCCTAATGCTTCACCATGAGTTTATAAGCTTCACAACTCCCAAAGACCAGAGCGGAGTTTTGCCGTAACAGTAAAGCTTACATTAACTAGCATGTTACCACACGTACTTCCTGATTCTCTGACAATAAAATGCTTTAGGATTAGATGCAGTTGTGATTCGGCCTCATCTACTCCAATTCACTATCTGTTGAAAAAGCAAAAGGAGAAATTCAGTTTGTTAACTGGACAAAATTTTATTTAGTCAAATACGTTTCTCAGCTCGTTGAACCTGCCCAGAGTGTGAGGTCATATTATCAGAATCATTCAGGGCCATAATGGAGTTTTCACACCTCTGGGCCTGACCAGGTACATCTATTGCAGTGGTACCCAATTGGCGGACTCCGGTCCGGATCCGGACCCAAACGTAGTGACATCCGGACCGAGACAAAAATCTCTCTCTCTAGCCTTTTTTCCATAGTGTTCCAGATCCGCGCAGTATTTCACTGGCCTGTGCGTTGCTGTGAAGCTGTGTTCTCCAGCCCCACCCAACCGGTTACACGCTAGAGGTCTGCCCAGGACAGAATTTTCACTCCCGCTCCTGCATTCTTCAGTCTCGCTCCCGCATTCTTCAGTCCCGCTCCCGCAAAGGATTGTGATTTTTCAGTCCCGCTCCCACCCGCTTCGGTAATGTTTTGTCTCGCTCCCTCCCGCAAATCCCACAAGATGGGGATGAAAGGTTGTTTCATTGGCCAGGAGAAAAAAAAAACATGTGTGCACATAATTCCTTAAGTGGTAACTGGGTAACAGTTATTGTTCAACCAACATTAAATAGGCCTCAGTAACGTTTGACATTTGACATTTCGATAGGCCTATAATGGGCCATGAACATTCCTAAAATTAGCCTATTTAGGCTTGAGTCTCCGTTGTTCACTGTTGAGGGTTTCAGTATGTCTCTCCTCCAGTCTGAGACCACATACGCTGAATGCCCTCAGATGGTGCCCTGGAGCCTGGAACGCATAGCGTGTGCTGTGGACTGTCTATTTTACTTATATACTTATTTTTTATCTTAAAATTTAATTATTTTATGTTATAGACCTAGTTTAGATCTGGTTTAGACCTGGCTTAATCCTGGTTTTAGTCCTGTTATAGACCTGGTTTAGATTTGGTTTAGACTTGGTTTAGTCCTGGTTTTAGTGGTTATAGACTTATACTCACAGGTCATTTCACTAAAGCATAGTTAACATCTTTAGATTTAACATTTTAGTTCAAATCTTGAATCTTTTTTTCTAATTTGGTAATTTGTGTGACGTTCATAATGTTACTTCTTGTTTGGACACAAGCAGCAGATATAATTCTGTAACTGTTACCTACCAACCATCATGTAAACGAGAGCCGGTCTAAATCACACAGTAGTTATGATTAATACAAACAAATGATATCACTTTATTTAGTTAAATGAAGAAAAAATCCTTCCTTGTGCGTAAACTGTCTCTGCATATTTGGATTTTTCTGTGTTGATGTCATAGACAGAGGGATTCTGTTTTATTACTCAGAGCTACTTCCTGGATTTTTGTACTTTTCTTCTCAACTTTTTTCCACCAAACCAAGTGGAATGAGACAAACATGTTAAAGCAAAAGTCTCCCCTTCAGTGTTGGGGCAGCTGTGATAAGGTAAAGTGTTTTATGGATGTTTTATAGATCCAGGGCATCAGGGCATCAGGATTGTTTGAGACGTTCCCAGAAGCGCCTCTATGCTGTAAACTGACTCACTGATAATTTCAGCTACTTAATACACTTGATGATAAGGTTTTAATGACACAGCTGATAGCTAGCTATCTAAACACCTGCATGGTCCTGTCTGAACACCTGCATGGTCCTGTCTGAGTACCTGCATGGTCCCGTCTGAACTGTATAATAATATATCATAGACTGTATAAAGAAGTGGACTAAGTGAGTGCGACGTCCCCCACAGTGTTCAATTCCAAATGAAGCTCATCGAGGTTAGCAGTTATAGGGGTGAATTTGTCGCCAGGTTCCATGTTTGGAATTCTGACTGTGAGCATCGTAGCGATCAAAGAGCCAATGAGCCCTGAGGCACAACGGTGTCAAGTGAGTGACCTCAGGGAAAGAAGGCGCCTGATTGGTCTGCTATTTTGATTTAGGGACAAAATAGTGTAGTCAATCATGTAGAGCAGGTTAATACAAACATTTGAAGACCAAAATGATGAGTTTGACAGCAGCAGTTACAGAGAGATCAGTGAAGCTTTTCAATAGATAGAGGATTGGAACAAGTCGATGGAGCCATGTCACGCCCCTGCTCACTTACGGTTTGCTCATTAACACATTCAGTCTATGGTCTGAACACATGCATGGTCCTGTCTGAACAGCTACATGAAACTAATTGTGAGTCGTCGGCTATTAAAAATAGTCATAGTCTTATTTTGACCATTGTAATGGTGATCTGGACTGTACAGACTCCACACAGAAACACCTTTTCGAACAAAATGTTAATATCATTCATCAAATGTTCTCTATTCAGAAGCCTCCAGTCACCATATTTCACCCTTTACTTGGTTACAAATATCTTTACAACGTAAACTAACTCACCTTGACTCACTGACTCCACAATAATTGTGTTGCAACCTTACTCCTATCGAAACAACACCTGCATGGTCCTGTCTGAACACCTGCATGGTCTTCTCTGAGCTGGCCTTAAACCTTTCACACAAAGTAAAAACAAGCACATTGATTTTCCAAGTAGCAAATCCAAACCAGGTCTAAAACAAGATTATATAAGACAAAATCGTAAAAGTTAAAAATCTTAAGATAAACCCTAGACTGAAGTGGACTGAGGGAGTGTAACAGTGTTCAGCGCCAGTCACATGAAGCTCATCAAGGCTAGCAGATATAGCAGCTAACCTGGAGTCGAGTTACATACTGTATTTGGAAATCCAAGTGAGCAACAAACCAACATTGTAAGGTCAGAATGAGGAGCCTGACAGCAGCAGTTACACAGAGAGGGACCATACCTTTTGGATTTAGAACAAGAGTGAGCAGAGCTGAATAACGCCCATCCTCACTTCCTGTTTGGAATCCTATCCTGCTTTCTATTTGTTTGCATGGTCCTGTCTGAGCAGCTGCATGGTCTCTCCTCGGTGTTATCTGGATGTCCCAGCATGAGGTCTGAGGCAGGACTCTGGACTCTTTTATCAGCCCATAAAACTGTGATTAAACATCATGTAATTTTAATGAGACTCAAAGTGGCTTTAATCGTGTTTGTTATTGTGGCAATAAACACGAATAAGATCAGGTCACGAACTGTACTCAAGAACAACAACTACTAGTTAATATTACTGCTATTACTACTGCTACTACTATGACTTCTCCTCCTCTTACTACTACTACTTCTGCTATGACTGCTGTTGCTACTACTAGGCCTACTACTGCTGCTGCTGCTGTTAATACTACTACTACTACTACTACTACTACTACTGTTTTTACTGCTTCTACCACTACTACTACTACTACTACCACTTCTACTTCTACTGCTACTGCTATTTGACAGTTAAACATCAAAGTCCACCATAGTCCTCCAGCTCAGGCTTAAACAGTGAGGAGCAGTGTTTACACTGTTTTGACGCTCAGGCCCCAGTCCTGTGCCTGACCTCAGCTCTGAGCTCTGGGGAGATGAACCAGAATCTGCTCATCTGTCTGTTTATCTGACACATGAGAGCTCTTTGACTGAAAGTCATTACACTGTCAGTGACAGATCAACAGAAGAAACAAGAAAGATCTGAGACCTAGATTGTTATGTGAATAGCACCAGTCCTATGTAGACTGTTTCCTATGGTCTGCTGCCAGAGCCCTGCTGCGTCAAAGTGTTAAATTCACAATAACAAACTTCATTTATGAGCTCCACGTGTGTCCGTGGTTAGTGTTAGTAGTACGATTAGTTCATAGGTACACGTCTGTTGATGGAAAATAACTCCAGAATCCATGCACCCTGTAATGAAGGAGTTGGGGATGGTCAGGAGAGGACTGCTGCTTCACTGTATTAAACTTTGCATCTCTAGCTTTACTGTTGTATTCTCACATTATTTTACAACTGTTCCCTAATGTTTTCCTCATTTTTTGTATAGTATCCCACTTTTGACACCTCCCATGTGTCAAATTTCAAAAGGTAGATCTTGCATCATAAGACACACTTATGTGAAATGGTCAGCCAAGTCTAGTTGGAATTTTATCACAACCAGCTTTCATGTTTCTAGAATACTCACAGAATATTAAGGAATTCATGGAAGAAACTGAGTTTCTTCCTCATTATAAAAGAGGGTGGTTTCCAGTACAAAGTATCAGGAGATGCATGCTCTTTACTGTCATATGGACTCACCACACAAATCTCAAGGCCAGTTCATGCAGATGCATTTTGCCCATCTCAGAAAAGTGCATAACCAATAGCCCAGTGTTGCATGCACAAGTCATCTGAATCTTCTAAAATTTTAAATCTTCCAGAAAAGCACACGAATGCAGCATGATGCACAGCACTTAGCCTTAGAATTCTCACTAACTGCGGTTTAAAAGGTTTTAACCACAGCCCAGGCCAAACATGTGTTAGATCTTTGTATTCCTCAGTGTGGTGACTGATGGTCTGGAAAGCTCATGAGGTGAATTCTTCACCTCTGAGTTTGGAGAAAAAACATGAGGTCATTCAAATCTATCTTTTATTGATACTTTGGAGCTGATGTGATCAGCATTATCTGGGGGTGTGCTGCTAACTATAGGCTCTGCTCTGTCTAAGGCTTTGCTGGACCCTAATTTGAGCTTTGTTTTAACACAATCTGTCCAGAAAGAACTAGTTTAGTAGGAACTACAACAGTTGGTTTAGACCTGGTTCAGACCTGGTTTAGTCCTGGTTCAGACCTGGTTTAGTCCTGGTTCAGACCTGCGTTTGTCCTGGTTCAGACCTGGTTTTGTCCTGGTTCAAACCTGGTTCAGACCTGGTTTTGGTCTCTTACAGCTGATCGAAGCTCTTCAGGGGGTGGACCTGATCCTGGCTCAGCTCATGAACGGTCTGCAGCAGCTCGGCCTTCATCGTTGCGTCAACATCATCATCGTCGCTGACCATGGTAATACATGTACATTGCACATCTACAGCTAATTTAAGGTAACGCACACTGCAAATGACCAGGATGGAAAATACATCCATATTTAAAGAGGAACTAAACACATCGACTTTTTCACTGCTAAACTGTGAATATCATCTTGGAATAGTAGGTGCATTTGCAGCTTTCTGGTCGCAAGTGCTTAAAAATTAGTGCTGCCTTCAGTGGCCTCTGTAATCTCAAGTACTATGTGACATCACACAGGACTGATTACAGACACGTGTTTCTGAAAAAAACCTGTCTGCAGGGGCGGAGTTTGAGGCCTGGATACCTGTTAGACCAATCACACTGTTCCCTATACCTGCAGTCCCACTTAAACTTAGATATATGTTAAAACACACACTTTAAAAGTACTTTTACCTGCTTGTATGGTAATAGACCCTATAAACATGCAGTACATAAAGACACTCAGAGGTTTACTCCCACACATATACAGTATTCAAACACTGCAAACTCAGGAGGTCAGGTGTTTGTCTGCTCTTGGTTCAGGCCTGGTTCAGTCCTGGTTTAGTCCTGGTCTAAACTTGGTTCAGACCTGGTTCAGTCCTGGTTTAGGTCTTGTTTTGTTGCAGGTATGGAAGAGATAAGCTGTGAGAGGAAGGAAGCTCTTCAGGACTTTGTGGGAGACGTGAGCAATTTCTGGGTCACAGAGGGGCCCTTTGGACGAGTGAGGGCCAGAGACAAGAACATCCCGAGTGAGTCCAAAAGACATTACACTGAGGGTGTTCTATGTGCATCTGTATGGTGGAACCTTCACCAGTTACCATGGAGACAGAATACACATATACACAAGCAAACAGCAGATTTAAAGAGCAAATTTTCACGAGCCTATGATCAATACGAACATTCATGGTCCTGTTAACGAATTTTGAATTTTAACAAAAAGGTGCGAGTGACTAACTTGTGGCTGTAATGTTATTTGAGAGGGACTTCTTCAACAGCACAATCAGCTCAACTGTTGCAGTTCAGCTAAGGAAGCTCTTTAAGGTCAGATTGTGCAAATTAAAGTGTAAAGTGAGTAACAGCATCAGACTGAGCAGTGACTCCAGTTAGAGTCAGCTACAGGGAATGTTGATGACCTCACTCACAGTATCGATACTATGAGCAGGGTTTGTGAGAGGGAGGGGCAGTTAGACAGTGGTCTTCCTCACTTACCTTCTGCATTATGAGCATCCTAATGATTCACCACCAGTGGCGGCTGGTGAATAGAGGGCGCAAGGGCGCCGCACTCCCTAACTTGGCCTTGATAAAATCAAATAAATAAAATAGTAAAGTTATTTTGTATTAGGCTATATGTTTAATATTTTGTTTAAAATTGAACGTGTATCTGCATAGACATATTTTTATGTCACTTTTATCTCATATCACTGTATTTGAGCCATGTGTTTGCAGTTTGAGTTTGGTAAGTCAGAGCGTCCTGATGGAGGTCTATGGAAGGGGCTGAACTTTTCAGAAAATTTGATGTCATTACGTTGCTTCTGCCAATTACTTTATATTACAGTCCTGAAATATGTCCTGGTGCGCAGGGTGGGGGCACAGGGTGGGGGCGACTCAAATCAAGTGATTGGTCTTTAGAAACATTATAACAATTCTGACCTATGAGGATTCAGCTGCCCTGTCCCGCCTCAGCCCAACCCCGCACTGGCGGCTACTGCTACAGGCTGATGCTACTGCTATAGGCTAATGCTACTGCTACAGGCTAAAGAATGGAGAAGTACAGAGCTGTGTGCTGTACAGTTCAACTTCAGTCAAAGTGCATCCGAGGAACAGTTTTCAGGGAGAAATATATCCTCTCTTCAGCGGGACCCTTCTGCCAAGCGAGAAAAGCGGCATTGAGCTGAAATGAGTGCATCTGGCTGCAGTGACATCCTACTGCTCTTGATTGACACACTGGCTAATGGCAGCTAGCTACTTTTGCCTAAACATTCACATAGGAGAGCGGGAGTAGAAACCCAAAATATCGGACACATGGAGACAGACCCACTGCCGCCACTGGGGCCAGGGCACTCGCCGCCGAGACATTGTTTCTGGGTGTAAAAGTTTGACCTGGGCGTAGCGCAGAAGGTTACGTCAACCCAGTGCCCTGTTGCTAATATGGACTGCTGTAACTTTCAGATTGAAGTGGGAAGTGGGATTAAGATGAGTTTTAGAACCAGCTCCTGCACTCGGCTCCAGGACCTTGTGTCACGGACCTTGTTTTCGTTTGTTTGGGGCAAATCTGAGGATAGGAGGACAGAGACTCACAGGTAAACAGTGCTATAGTGTTAATAGGTAAATGCGTAAATTAATGAACCCGGTGTTCTGCCATGTGCTGTAGGAGCGGCGCTGATGCTGTGCTGTGACTGGAGCCACTTATTTTTGTTTGTATTGTTAGGACTGGATGTGAGCAGTTGGATCAGGTTGGATCAGGTTGTGCGGCTGCGTAAACTTTGCGCTTGGCTGTTCATTGTACTGTAGATAAAGTTCAGCCAATAGTGACCAAAATGACTGTTTGTTTCTGGCATTTGTTATAATATTATGTAGCCTATACATAATACATATATTTATAATACAGATTTATAATTTTGACCTATGCGCCCCCCCAAAAAATTATACCACCAGCCGCCACTGGCCACCACCATGAGTTTATAAGCACTTTTCACAACTCTCAAAGACCAGAGTGATTCTCTGACAATTGAGCCAACTTATTTTGACCTGTTTACAAGACACACTTTGCTCAGACACGTGGGGAAAATCAGGTACAGGAACTTTAAAAAACTACTTCATCCTTTTGGGGTCTGAAAATCAGGAGCCCGAGATAAAAATAAAAATAAAATTATATCAATGGGAAATAGTTACTTTATGATACCAACAGAGGGCACATGGAATCCACTCAGGGGCACTCAAGAGTGAAGCAGTTTAATCAGGCTAACAACATTAGTTGCTAACACAAGTCTGGTGAAGGAGGACGGAGCTGTGAAATATTTTGTGGCTCATAGAGGAGACTGTTCACACCAAAGCCTGTATTCACTGCATTCCAAATTATTATGCAAATCATATTTTTCTCTGATTTTGCCAAATTGTCAATATAAATGATGTCATCATCATTTTCAACTCATCAGCAGAGTTTCAAACCATGTTATTGTTGTAAAGAAGTGAAAATGGTTATTTGTTTATTTTTCAGTTAGAAGCATTAGCATGTTACTGAAATCAAAAGGTGTTTCAATCCAAACATCTGAACAGATCAAATAAGAGCTCCAATGTTCAAATGGAACTTCCATTTGAACATTGGAGCTCTTATTTGATCGGAGCTTCACAAATTCTTGCATCCACATACCTTACAGAGGCCATTTTCACACCTTCAGGGACCCTAGAGGGGCCAAGCAGCCCCATGATTCTGGCTCAAAACATAACTCCACCTCCTTGCTGATGTCGCAGCCTTGTTGGAACATCGTTGCTGTCCACCACTGCATCCATCCATGGACCATCCAGGGCTGCACGGCCCTCATCAATGAATGAGACTATTTGAAAATGAGTCTTCATGTATTTCTGGGCCCCTGTTTGTGCTTGCAAGCGTTGTTTAAGGGAGGCCCAATAGAAGGTTTATGCAGAACTGCCTCTGGAGGATCTACACCTTGATGTTCGTAGGACTGCAGAGGCACCAGCAGCTTTGCTGCTTCGTAATGGCATTTAAGGAGCTGCTCTCTTAATCTGATGTATTTGTCTGGCAGAACCCTTCCTCATTCTGCCTTTATCTGTACGAATCTGTGTGTGCTCTGAATCACCTACAGATGTCTTAATAGTACTATATGACTATTTCAGGCTTTTCAGCACAAGAGAGCTTCTTTTTCTTTCCTATATTACCTGAGTCTGGTGCTCTGTTTAATAATGTGGAACGTCCTTCTTAAGTCGTTTTTTCTTTTAACTGGACCTTACCGGGCAAACTCATTGGCACAAGTGTCTGAGATTGATTTCACCCACAGAGACACAAAACCATCTGTGAGTTTCACTGGAAAACTAAACATTTTACCTTTTATCTTTATGACACACGAACACAATTTGCATAACAATTTGGAACACGGTGTATATCTCTGGGCATAGCTAACATGCAAGCCACAGTTCCAAACAGGAAGTGAGCATGGGTTCACGGCTTTTACATAAACCAAAACCTTTTGGACCTCAGGAAAATTACCAGAATGAACTTTAAAGAGACATATCATGCTTTTGAGTGTGTTGTAAAGAATGTACTCTGCTAAAATAACTTTTTTTAGGTATAAAACATATGTTTGTATATATTTTGGTGAAAAAAGTGCTTCTCCGTGTTTTTAAAATCCATACAAATTCACGTCACGTTTTTCAGCTCAAACTGTCTTCACTAACACATCTCCACTTTGAATTTGAATACTTTTACTTATTGTCCTTCTTATGGTAAACTTATGATAAATTAATGAAATCTGTTTTGTTTCCAAACCAGTCGATCCAGCCGGACTGGTCGCCAACATGACAGTGAGTACTTTGGAAAATTCACATGGACCCTTGGCTATTAAAGGGCCCATATTACACGAGTCTCTGATCTCTGTTATGATGTTTGCTCATCACAAACACACCTGGAGCTATGTTTTGTTTCATTCACACATGTTTGACAAACCCTGCACATTTAGGCTGAGTTCTTCTATCAAACTGTAAACACTCTGTTCTACCTTGTGATGTCATGTAGTAATACAGGAAGTGCTCCACTGAGTTTTAAATTCCATACACCTTAACTGGAGTTACGGGAGGTTATTTGGATGTTTTCAGCCCTGAAATGACTAATCTCTACCGAACTAAGGGTAAAAGGAGCTGTTCACTTGAAAACTACTGTTTGATGACATCACAAGGTGGAACAGAGCATTTTGTACTTAGGAGACAGACTAATAATAAAGGGTTACTCAAAGATGTGTGAAAAACACAACTCCAGGTATGTTTTTTGTGGAGGTAACAGCGTTTAAACCTTTAAACCCAACCTTTAAACTCACTGGTGCAGTTACAGACATGCCCACTCTGTTTTTCATGGTCAGTGCCGCAGACCGGGACAGAAGATCCGACCGTTCCTCAAACAGAACCTCCCCAAACGTCTGCACTTCGCCCACAGCCGAAGAATCGAAGACCTCACTGTCCTGGTCACACCACAGTGGCTCTTTGAGAGGTAGACCTGAGATACACCGGGTTTAGACTTGGTTTAGTCCTGGTTTAGTCCTGGTTAATGATGAATTTTAACTCAGACTCATACTCAGCTTTGACTCTGAGGAGGTCTGGTTTCTGGTCTTGTCTCAGAGTGGGTCCAAAAACCTGGCTCTAAGGAGGTCTTTGTGTGAGGCTTTGTGTGGTTCTCCTAATGAGAACCAGGCTTAATCATAAATGAAGAGATACCATTTAATCCCTGTAAAAACTCAACCAGGACTGAACCAGGACTGAATCAGGATGAGCCAGATCTAAACCAGGACTCTTTTGCAGATATCCTGGATCTCTGACCTTTTGTTCTGGAGGGAATCATGGATATGACAACGACGTGGAAAGCATGCACGTGAGAACACCACCACAGATCCTTATCGTAACATGATCCTGCATGCTCCTCTTTACACTCAGTCACCTTACAGCAGTGTCCATAAGCTTGAACATACAAAGGATCAGATATACAGTAACTTATGTCTCTGCTTTCGATTCCTTTATTATCTGAATTCAAACTGTTCCGTACCCCCCACAGACTGTACAGACAAGTGGACTTAGGGAGTGTGACATCTCCATAGACTATATATATGTATAAGTAAACAGACTGTATATAGGTATAAATAAACAGAATGTATATAGGTATAAATAAACAATGCATATGATATAAATAAATAGAATGTATATGTGTATAAATAGACTGTATATAGGTATAAATACACCGAATGTATATAGGTATAAATAAACAGACTACATATACATATAAACAGACTGCATATAGGTATGAATAAACAGAATGTATATGCGTATAAATAGACTGTATATAGGTATAAATAAACATAATGTATATAGGTATAAATAAACAGACTGCGTATACATATAAACAGACTGCATATATGTATAAATAAACAGAATGTATATAGTATAAATAAACAGAATTTATATAGGTATACATAAACAGACTACATATACATATAAACAGACTGCATATATGTATAAATAAACAGAATGTATATAGTATAAATAAACAGAATGTATATAGGTATAAATAAACAGACTGCATATACATATAAATAAACAGAATGTATATATGTATAAATAAACTGATTGTATATAGGTATAAATGGGGAAAGAGAGGGGTAATGTGGACAGCCCTGTCTACAACCTCTGCTGATCATAACTGGTTTTGAAATATTTGTCATATTTTCTTAAGCAGTCGAACCTTTCTAGAACCTCCGTACAGGTTTTTATTGATACTTTGCAGCTAATGTCATCAACTTTCCTTGGGGGCGTGATGCTAATTGCAGGCACTGCACTGTCTGAAGCTCTGTTACACAAGTTAGGCTTTAATCTGAGCTTTGTTTTAACACAATCTTACCAAGAAGAACTGACTTAGCTGAACTAGAAGAGGTGAGCTGATTTGTGCTGATAAACAAGTCTCTCAAATAATATTACAGTCAGAAGCTAGCAAGCATTAGCCAACAGTTTTTTTTAAGTTAGTTACTCTTGTTGAAAATCAAACTCATTCATAAACAGGAACATGAACGCTTGTATTGATCACAGACTCCTGAAATGTGCTGTTTAAGTTTGTTTTGGGTTTTTTTTTACTTTTTGACAGTGCCAATGTGTGCATTGTGCCTCCATGGTAACTGATGAACATTTCACCATTGAGATACATGTAGAACATCCCCAGTATGATGTCACTGCAAAGTATCAATAATTTCCATATATTCCACAGATTAAATTTCATATTTGTTTCCAGGCCATGTTCCTGAGCTATGGGCCCAAGTTCAAATCTCAGACTGTGGTGGAACCATTTTCCAACATCGAGCTGTATAACCTCATGTGTGGTACGTTTGGGCTCTCCTCTTCATTGCAGTATTATAGACTCACGTGACCTCAGCTGACTATGGAGTCCCTCTAGTTTAACCTGACCTGAAACAAGTCAAACTCTCAGAGTTTGCTGTGCAACTGTCAGATTGCAGATTTGTTAACCTAGTTATGGTTTGTATCTCATTAATTACTAGGTCCACATGAAACAAAAACTGCTGCAAAGTTCACCCCTCAGTTGTCAAGGTAGGATCCATAACAAAGGAGAAATTCAATTCTGTCTTCTGGACAAAAGTTTTTGATTGAATGTTTCGCAGCTGCTTCTTCAGTTCTGGTCAGATTGCTGGTGGACACGGCCTTATATCGGGTCTGATCCCAAACAAATAAGGAGAAACATTTGTGGATTAGAGGTTTGGATATTTCTATAAAAAATGTAAAAAGTTCCCCTGCTCTATCTGATAATAATAATAATAATAATAATAATAATAATAATAATAATAATAGTAATAGTAATAATACATTTTATTTGTAATGTACTTTACATTTCAGTGAAAATCTCAAAGTGCTACAGTGAGAGCATAAAAAAGATGATAAAAACACTTAAAATTACATTTAAAACATCCTAACACAAGGTAAACAAGTGTATGGAGAAATCAATACCACAGGATCATCTCTTAATACAGATTACATGAAGTAAAACAATAATTAATAATAACCACACAAGCCAAAATCCTAGTAGGCCTTTTGGAACTGAAACTTTGACGTCATTCAATTCCAGTGTGAACACAACCTTTTCCACGCAGTCAGGGATGTGTCGATCCAGGTTTTCCTGTTTCTGCTCCAGTATAAAACCTGTGGCTTTCTGCCATGACAGAAAAATAGCATTTATTATTTCAAAATTGATGGAACTGCTGTGTTATGAAACTATTATTTGTTCTCTGATTAACTGTAGAGCTGCACTGTACAATTTAAACTAGGCTAAGAATCTTTTATTGCCAATATGCCAGAGGGCGGTAGTATTTGAGTCATTTTAAATCATTTGTATGTTTCAGAGTACTTTTCTAGTAGCATGCTTTTACCTCTACTTAATATATTTTATTGAAGTAACAGTACTCGAGTACTATATAGTACAGTGTAACAGTACTCCTACTTGAGTAATATACTGTACAGTGTAACTACTCTTGCTTTTTTTTACATTTGTACCAAAGTGACACTGCTGAATCCTACGCACATCAACAATTAAAAAAATAAACTTAGAGAAACTAGAGCAGGAAGTGCGTAAGTCTCTGCGGACGTGGAGGTGAAAACGAGAGGAGATCAACAAAATGGCATCTTGAAAATAAGCAACTAAAGATGACTCACACATGCATGAATCACTCCAATTCCAACTTCAGAGGATCAGTGAGAAGAAACTATTAAAATGTTCTGAACTGTGCATTTTGCAGAATAGGTCTGATGCAAACTTGGATTATTTGTTTGGACTATTGTTTTAATAAGCACAAAACCCCCTTGACTTATTTTCCCGGCACTGTTTAAAATTTTAAGTATGATTAACTTAAATCAGCCAAGTAAAACCCAAATGTTCCATATGTTTCCACAGCGACTACAGTCATGTGTGAGGAGACCTGAGAATAGAACAGCAGGGGATTTTTACTGTCTTAAAAAACGTGAACCACAGTAGTTCATTTGAAACAGCAGTGGTCAAAGTTCATCCTCACTCAATTTACGCAGTCTGAGCATCCTAATGATTCATCACCCATTCACCACCCATACAAACTGAACACTTCCTGATTCTCAGACATTCAAATGTGAAGACACATTTTGTTCAAATACATGGTAAAGAATCACTTCTAGGGACTTTAGCTTGATTTAATGTGCCATGTTATAATGTTCTTACCTCCTCAAAAACAGACCTGGACTTGTGTCTTTTTTCATTCACACATGTTTGAGTAATTCTTTATTTTTAGTTTGTCTACATCTCCAAAGCTCCAAATGCTCTGGTCCATCTTGTGATGTCATGAAGTGGCAGTTTTCAAGTTAGCAGGTCCTTTTACTTTTAATCCAGTAGAGATTCCAGAGCTGAAATGATCCAAATGATTCTAGTGAAGGTGTGTGAAGTTTAAAAAGAGAGAAATACTCAGACAAAATCTGCAGGATTGTGTGTTAAAAATGTGGGAATAAAACAAAACACAGCTCCAGGTTTGTGATGAGCAAACTACATTAGAACACATCAGACACTAGCGTAATATTGGTCCTTTAAATAATTCTTCGTTGATGTTGCTCCTCAGATGTGTTGGAGATCACTCCAGCTGAGAACAACGGGACCCACGGCGCTCTGAATCACCTTCAGAGGAATCCCTTCTCCAGCCCGTCCTTCCCCCCAGAGCTGAGTCCAGCTCTGAACTGTCCCCTGACCGGCCTGGACCCCCCTGAGACCCTGGGCTGCTCCTGCAACCTGCTGGTACCAGGACTAAGCAGGACTGAACCAGGACTGAACCACGGACTGAACCAGGACTGAGCCAGGACCAAGCCAGGGACTCTCCAGGGCTCTATGGCACACTGAGAGCTTAAAAACAAAAGTGAATCTTACAACGTTGTTTTGGGCGAATACAGAATTGTCTAAACAATAAAAGGTAACACAGTGATTGAAATATCTTATGTGTTACAGTTAATACCTCATAGAAGTAAAATGCCCATCTGTTGTCTGTAGCCAACAGACATCTGTGCCAGCACAAAGTTTATTTTTGGAACATTTGGATTATCTCTTCCTTGCTCCTTGTGGTCAAATCATTTGCAAAGCCTTTTCCATTAATAAAGAACAGAGCAGGTTTCAACATTCCAACTGAGCACTGGGCACTGAGAACTATGGGCCCCACAGACAACATGCTTTTTGTCTTTGGAGCTTTTATTTTTACCTCACAATATTTAATTCTTCAACACAGACTCAGAAACAAACTTTCATTTTTCATTGAAGCTTGTGACTGCAGTTGCAGTTTATTTTATATTTGGGTTAGCCTGCTTTAGGGTCAGCAGTAATACAAGATTATTATTATCTTGCTGCTATCACTTTGCACTTTACACATGTAAAACTCTGCGCACCTTAATCCCAAACACACCATCACTTTACACACAACCATCTACAGCACTTTATATTGTATTTTGCACATTATTAAACCATAAAATAAATGAAAAATTGTACAATGACCACCTCCAACACACAGCTACCATCAGACTACACCAGGACTAAACCAGAACTAAACTAGGACTACATCAGGTCTAAACCAGGTCTAAACCCAGAATACACCAGGTCTAAACCAGGACTAAACCAGGACTAAATCAGGTCTAAACCCAGACTACACCAGGACTAAACCAGGACTAAACCAGGACTAAATCAGGTCTAAACCCAGATAGAACAGGAACATAGTAGTTCATATCTTTTGTGTCTCCTGTGCACCAGTTGAAGTACTGGACTGGATCTAGACTAAATGCCATAATTCTGCAATTCTTTAGGTAATCTCCTGTCTTGTCTGAGACCAAAACATGTCAGATGCCCTTCCTGTGTTTCCTTGAGGTGTCATTGTGTGTAAAAGCTGCTTACCCTGCCCCAAAGAGAGGTAAAGTTCAGATTCAAGGCTCTGTCAGATGAGAATGCTGCAGGAGGGTTTAAAATGTGAACTATGAAACTAATTTAAACAAGTGAATTAAACTGTTATCCCAATGCTGCTAAACTGTAAATAGCTGTGTATTTTCAGAATATTTCCTGAGACCAGGGCGACCTTCTGATTCACTGTTTAATTAACTGATGAACCTGAATGAGCTCCTGTTTCCAGGAACATGAACAAACACAAGGTCCTTTACTCTGGAAATGATCCCACTGGGAGGAGGGGGGCATCTGACACACAGGGAGGGCATCTGGCACACACTGATAATGAAGGATAGAAAAGAATCTGACCCACGGGATACGGGATGATGGGAAACTAGAGCTGACCCTGTTTTTTCCTTTCCAGCCTGACAACAGCATCAACAACAGACTCAACCTAACCTTAGAACAAGGTAACCCTCTGACTTTCTCCTCTGCTCCTGTGACCCTCCCCTCTGTCCCTCTGACCCTCTTGTCTGATCCTCTCTCAGTGGCTGCTTCAGAAAGGACCCACCTCCCGTTCGGACCTCCAGCTCTGCTCCAGGGGGGTCAGAGCCACTGCCACCTGCGTCATGAGGGCTTCGTCAGTGGGTACAGCCAGGACAAACTCATGCCTCTGTGGACATCCTACACGCTCCCCAAACCTGTGAGTATCTGTGGTAGTAGTATAGTAGTAGTAGTAGTAGTAGTCAACTTTAAGAAAGACAAATACTGTGTTGGATGGATTTCCATAATGACTGTGATCATTCGCGAGGCCATTTTCACATTTAAACATTGACTGTACGTTTTACACATCAACCCCTGAATCTACACACACACACACACACTCACTCACACACTCACACACTCACACACATGCGTCAGGGGCTCGTACAGTCTGGACATCGGGGACAAAGCTTAAAGGCCAGATACGAAACAGAACATTACAAACTAAACAATTCAAAAGTACTTGTGCCTTATCACCTCTATGTTTAGGAAACCAGGAAATTACCAGGAAATGTTGGTGACATGTCTTGCTTAATGACACAACAACAGAACTTCTTGAGTGGGATTCAATCCAAGCACGGGCGGACCACTGCTCTATGCACTGATCTATTGTCATAGTAGCAGTAGTAATACTAGACTCCCTCCTCAGTAGTTGCAGTAGTAGTGGTAGAAGTACTGGTAGTGGTAGTAGTAATGGCAGTGCCCGTCTCCCCTCAGCCCTCTCCTGGTCCCCTGGGTCCTCTCCTCTAGTAGTAGTCATAGTAACAGTAATATCAGTAGTATCAGTAGTACTAACTCCTCTCTCCTCAGGCCTCTGCTGGTCCCTTGGGGCCTCTCATCTCTGACTGTCTCCGTCCTGACGTCCGGGTTCCTCCAGACCAGAGTCCATCCTGTGAGGTCTACAACTCCAAGAACATCAGCGCTGGCTTCCTCTTTCCTCCAAGTAACTCCTCTACACTACAGACCTGGTTTTGCCCAGGTTTAGCCCTGATATAGTCCTAGTTTAGACCTGCTTGTCTCTATGAGAAACATTAAAGTCATACTTTGGAACATGAGAGACAAATCAGCAACATCTCCATGAGATCAAGTGGGTCAAACCTCAAAATGCTTTAATATTGTCTGATCAGTGCCTGAAATGTTCAGCATTGGAGCTTTAATTATATTTGCTGTTGTTGTAGATCTGAACTCTTCAGCAGAGCAGCAGTTTGACGCTCTCACCACCTCCAACATTGTCCCCATGCTCCCGGAGTTTAAGAGTGAGTCCTCCTCTGACCCTCCCCTCTGACCCTCAGCTCTGACCCTCCACTCTGACCTTCATCTCTGACATCTCTGACTCTCCCCTCTGACCCTCCCCTCTGACCCTCAGCTCAGCTCTGACCCTCCACTCTGACCCTCATCTCTGACCCTCCCCTCTGACCCTCATCCCTGACATTCATCTCTGACTTTCTCTGCTCCTCTGACCCTCCCCTCCGACCCTCCACTCTGACCCTCATCTCTGACCTTCTCTGCTCCTCTGACCCTCTCCTCTGCTCCTCTGACCTTCTCCTCTGACCCTCTCCTCTGCTCCTCTGACCTTCTCCTCTGACCTTCTCCTCTGCTCCTCTGACCCTCTGGGTGAGTCCTAAACACATGCATATTCTGATAAATGGTCCTATCAGGGAACTGTTTCTGAATACATTAAATACTTTTACACTGAGCTGTGTTATATTTTAATGAGAAAATGCCAGAATAACAAACAGCTTGATTTTTGGTGCCCTGTTTGTTATTCATTCATTTATTCTGGTTTAGCTCGGGCGGGGGCTTTGAGACGGTGTCAAACAAACCTGCTGCAACCTCTGGGAAAGGTTATTAATGTTCCTATCTTGATGTACGTGCAAAACAGCAAAATAAAACCTCGATCATGTAGAGCAGCTTAAACTGAACATTGGACCTGAATCTCCTCTGCTCCTCTGACCCTCTCCACTCTTTGTTTCTTTCAGAGATCTGGACTTACTTTCACGACACTCTCCTCCCGAGATACGCATGGCTCTACGGAGGACTGAACGTGGTGACCGGTCCAGTGTTTGACTATGACTTCAACGGACGATACGACTCCTCAGACCAGATCCTTCAGTACGTCCTGGTTTAGTCCTGGTTTAGTCCTGGTTTAGTCCTGGTTTAGTCCTGGTTCAGTCCTGGTTTAAATTTAAGGTTTACTCACAGGAAATTCATGCTCTGCCTGTCTCTGGGTTAAACCTGTCAGGAGCAGTGGGACCATCTCCAGATCTTGACCTAGTCTTGGTCAGGACTAACCTTAGCTGCAGGATTTGACCTGTTGTGCATGTTTTGGGTTGATAATTCCATATTTTTTTCCGTGTCTGTTCCAGGTTCGTTCCGGGCTCGAGAATTCCCGTTCCGACACATTTCTTCATCATCCTGACGAGCTGCTCAAACTCTTCTCCTGTCCTGAGCTGTGACCAACCTCTGCAAGCAGTGTCCTTCATCCTGCCCCACAGAGCGCCTACAGAGAGCTGTGAGGTAAGACTACTACTACTGTTGCTAAAAGTACTACTACTACTACTACTACTACTACTATTACTACTACTACTACTACTACTACTGCTACTACTCCTACTACTGCTAAAACTACTACTACTACAACTACTACTACTGCTACTACTACTACTACTGCTACTACTGCTACTACTAATACTGCTACTACTACTACTACTGCTACTACTACTACTGCTACTACTACTGCTACTACTACTGCTACTACTACTACTACTACTACTACTACTGCTACTGCTGCTAAAACGACTACTACTACAACTACTACTACTGCTACTACTACTACTACTACTGCTACTACTACTTCTACTACTACTACTATTACTACTACTACTGCTACTGCTGCTAAAACTACTACAACTACTACTACTGCTACTACTACTACTACTGCTGCTACTACTTCTACTACTACTACTATTACTACTAATGCTACTACTACTACTACTACTACTACTATTACTGCTACTACTGCTACTACTGCTACAACTACTACTACTACTACTACTACTACTACTACTGTTATTAGCTACATTACTATTAATACTATTGCTATTACTATTACTACTGTTATACTATTGCTGTTATTATTGCTACTACTACTATTGTTACTGCTACTTGCTGTTAACTACTACTACTACTACTACTACTACTATTACTACTACTACTACTACTACTACTACTGCTACTACTGCTACTGCTGCTAAAACTACTACTATTACAACTACTACTACTGCTACTACTGCTACTACTACTACTACTACTGCTACTACTGCTGCTACTAGTACTACTACTACTACTGCTACTACTACTACTACTACTACTACTGGTGCTATGAGGATAGGGCAGCAAGCTGCCCCCGCGACCCAGCTGGATTAAGCGGGAGAAGATGGATGGATGGACAATAATTATGAAACCAGACAAAATCACAAATTGCTTTGCAGACTATTATTTATCTCTGTATAAAAACTCTGACACATGCACTGACACAGTGACACAGGTTTCACATGTGTCACTGAAATAAACAAATCTGATTCGACGGTGGTGTATAAAAACTCTGACACATGACAAAATCACAAATTGCTTTGCAGACTATTGCTTTGCAGACTATTATTTATCTCTGTATAAAAACTCTGACACATGCACTGACACAGTGACACATGTTTCACATGTGTCACTGAAATAAACAAATCTGATTGGACGGTGGTGTATAAAAACTCTGACACATGCAAAATCACAAATTGCTTTGCAGACTATTATTTATCTCTGTATAAAAACTCTGACACATGCACTGACACAGTGACACATGTTTCACATGTGTCACTGAAATAAACAAATCTGATTGGACGGTGGTGTATAAAAACTCTGACACATGCAAAAATGACCATGTATTATCAGATTTTTTTTGTGGAAAATATTCATTAAAGTGCTCCGGGAATCATTAGCAAACCACTTAGATGAACCAATTAGAGTGCGGGGAATTCAACAGGTGATTTCAAATTTAAAAAGTAATAAAAGCCTTGGTCTTCCTGGCCCTTCATTCATGAATTTTAGGAACACTTTAAGGAAAAGGTGTCCCCTGTACTGCTACAAGCTCACCGCCATGCATTATAGTCTGAAACCATGACCCCTTTCCAGAGTGATGCTACATTTGTGGTATTTCCCAAAATGGACAAAGATCCTACCACCTGTCAATCACACATCCTCATTACTTAATCCTCATTACTTATTACTGGTCTGTGCATTCTTACTGCAATTTTAGCCAAACAGGTCAGCATAATTACGATAGAAATGATAAACCTCGGTTAAACAGGGTTCACAACAGGAAGGCACATGTGGGGACAATGTGCGCAGATTGCTAAATGTGTCAAACTAAACAAGAAGAAGCAAAAACATTGTTTTCAGACGCCCAAAAAGCATTTGACTGTGTGTCCTGGCAGTTCCTGAACCACACACTCAAAAGATTTAAATTCAGCCCAAATGAATCTTATATTCTACCCTTTCTGACAAAACACAAGGCATGGAAGAAAGTTTAGAACCCTCACTTGTTGAGGAACAGCTTTTAAACTACAACAGGGCAATGACAGAGGAGAAGTGGGAGGAGGTCTGGAGCACACCTGGTGACAAATCCTGGTCTTTGAAGAGAGTTACAAGATTTATCAGGACATTAGAGATAACAGCTAAAATAAATCCTGTAAATCCTGATTCCCGTTGACTAATCTGTGGGACTTACCCAGGAACTCATACTCACGGAAAGATAAGTTTGTTCTTGAGGAATGTTTTCACAGCTCTTAATACAGTATTTCAGCGACTATATGTTAAAGAAACACAGGTTGCCATTTTAGGGCTAATTCCTGATGGTTTTGGAGGAAATGGTAAAAAAAATACCTCTAAAGCGATGGAGTCCCATGTTTGCTCTATTATCCCAGGTTAGCATTTTTTTTATTTATTTTATTTATGATTATTCCTTTTTTTCAATATCTTTTTTTAAATTGTGCTTTTTTCACTTGTACATTTGCCATCATGTTCTCACACATATGTGTAATTAGTCTGTGATGTACAGTCTGTGATATCTTAAAAACTTAACAAAAACAGAGTTTAAAGAAGTTTCTTCTTACTTGGGGCTTTTGTTGTTTCAGAGCTCAGGGGCGGAGTCTGTGTGGGTGGAGGACCTGATGTGGTTCCACAAGTCACGCGTCAGGGATGTGGAGTGGCTCACAGGACTGGACTTCTATCAAGGCAGCTCTCGAAATATCACAGAGCTTCTACAGATGAAGACCCGCCCCACCGCCAACATCCACCTAAAGCAAGAGCAGCCGCCACTTTAGGACTGCTCCGCCATTTTAGGACTGTACAGGAGTAAATAATAGAGCTGCTTATAGTTGGATTAATATAAGATCAGAATATTTATGTACAAGATTCTTACTTAAACTGTGACTCTGTTGTTATTGCACTTTTTTTGATTGTTTTTAAAGAGGGGGGTGTTCTGCCAAATGTACTTTCTGGAGCTTTCTACCATGTTATAATGTTCCCTCATCAAAAAAAAGTCATCCATGCATGTTTGAGTAATTTAGTGATCTCTCTCAGGCTCTTAGCAGTAAGATTCTGTACAAAGCTCCGCTCACAGGTCTACGTCACTCACGCTCCCACATGACAATTCTACAGAAATACACAAAAACATGATACAAAACTGTACACAACAACTACACAAACCTGATGTGATGTAGTTCCATGAGCAGGACGCACGCTGACTGTGTGTTGACAGCACTCTGAAGGGGGAGGGACTTGGTATGGTAGACTGTATAGAAATGGACATAGCCGACCTGCTAGCCGCCACGTTCCAAATCAGTAGTGAGCATGGGTGCTCTTCTGGCTCCATCGACTCATAGAGCTGTAATAAAATCTGAAAGCTGAACCCAAGATGGTGTTGAATTCAGTGGCCTTTGCTCATTGGTGCATGGGCCCAAAATACATTTTCTCTTCATCATTTATTTCAGGGGTGTCCAAACTTTTTTCCTGAAGGGCCACATATTAAAACACAGACCAGTGTGAGGGCCGATCGAGGGTCACAGATTGATGGGAAAAACAGTGAGTAATTCAAATCTGTGCATTTAAGTTTGAATGACCCTCCAGACCTACTACTTGCAGTAGTATGGGCCAATTCACCTGGAAGCCTGAGGGCCAAAACAATTGGTCTGAGGACCACATTCGGCCCCTGGGCCATAGTTTGGACATGCCTGATTTATTTCCTCAGTACGGGCGAGCTCGTGTGACATCCTTAATGTGCATGGCGTGGAGCGTTTGAACCAATCAGAGCACAGCATGAAGCGTTTGGACCAATCAGAGCACAGCATGGAGCGTTTGGACCAATCAGAGCACAGCATGAAGCGTTTGGACCAATCTGAGCACAGCATGAAGCGTTTGGACCAATCAAAGCACAGCATGGAGCGTTTGGATCAATCAGAGCACAGAATGGAGCATTTGGACCAATCAGAGTGAGAGCTGCTAGTCTATAGCCGTGTCCCAATTCAGAAGGCTGCAGCCTCCGGAGGCCGCATAGGCTGTAGCCTTCGAACACACCTCCGCGGAGCGCATGACCGTGGCGAAATGGGACAGGTCTAGTCCACGGAGCGTACGTCAACAGGTGCCTGTGATGTCACGTTAACACGTCGTCGCCTAGCAACCGGCACAGGTGTAGAAAAATGTACAGAAATATTAGACACCGGCACAGGTGTATAAATTGCGCAGAAATATTAGCCACGAGAAGTGACGGAGCCCAAGGTTCTGACTTGTTTATTTATGATAATTTATTTTATTATGGAGGAAGAGGCAATGCAACGCCGTTACAGGCGCCCACTTCTGCTTAGATTAAATGAAGTAAGTAATTCATCTTTCCTTTTGAATATTAACCTATTATACACGTATTTCCTTATTCACGTATTACGGCATTTCGTTACTGCTGTAGATAGTAGGCAATTACATAACTTTTCAAAAGAAATATCTTCATAAAACCAATAAAATTATAATTTTATTACTTTCTTGTCTGTGATGACGATTATATACATACATTTATTAATTTATATATGATTTAGTACCATCCATCCATCCATCCATCGCTGAACCATACTTACCTGCATATCTGCCTCCAGGTCATCATGTCTGTGCCACTTCTGCAGCTTTCGGACCAGCCTGTCTCCAGCCTGCCTCCGTCACCACAGCCTGCTAAAGCTTTGTATAATAAACTGTTTAAACTTACCTGTCTTGCCTCTGCTTTGGAGTTTTCCCTGCTAAACCTAACACTGAGCCTATTATCTAGGTGAGTGCACCTCCTGGTTTAGTCCTAGTGTAGACCTGGTTTACTTCCTTCTTTAGTCCTGTTTTATACCTGGTTTAGTCCTGGTTTAGAGCTTTTTAGACCTTTTTTAGACCTGGTTTAGTGCTGGTTTGGTTTAGTCCTGGTTTAGTCCTGGTTTAGTCCTGGTTTAGACCTAGTTTAGACCTGCTTTAGACCTGGTTTAGTCCTGGTTCAGTGCAGTGCTGGTTTAGACCTGGTTTAGTCCTGGCTCAGTCCTGGTTTAGTCCTGGTTCAGTCCTGGTTTAGTCTTGGTTTAGTCCTGGTTTAGACCTGGTTTAGTCTTGGTTCAGTGCTGGTTTAGACCCGCTTTAGTCCAGGTTTAGTCCTGGTTCAGTGCTGGTTTAGACCCAGTTTAGTCCAGGTTTAGACCTGTTTTAGACCTGGTTTAGACCTGGTTCAGTGCTAGTTTAGACCTGGTTTAGTCCTAGCTCAGTCCTGGCTTAGTCCTGGTTTAGTCCTGGTTTAGTCCTGGCTCAGTCCCTGTTTAGTCCTGGTTCAGTCCTGATTCAATCCTGGTTTAGTCCTGGTTCAGTCCTGGTTTAGTCCTGGTTCAGTCCTGGCTCAGTCCTGGCTTAGTCCTTGTTTAGTCCTGGTTTAGTCCTGGTTCAGTCCTGGTTTAGTCCTGGTTCAGTCCTGGCTCAGTCCTGGCTTAGTCCTTGTTTAGTCCTGGTTTAGTCCTGGTTCAGTCCTGGTTTAGTCCTGGTTCAGTCCTGGCTCAGTCCTGGCTTAGTCCTTGTTTAGTCCTGGTTTAGTCCTGGCTCAGTCCCTGTTTAGTCCTGGTTCAGTCCTGATTCAGTCCTGGTTCAGTCCTGGTTCAGTCCTGGTTCAGTCCTGGTTCAGTCCTGGTTCAGTCCTGGTTTAGTCCTGGTTTAGTCCTGATCTGCTCGGTGGTCCGTCAATAACACAGACACTCCACACTGGACTTTAGGACCAGGAGTTTGGTTGGGAAAATGGCTGTTCTCCATTTTTTTCCATTATTCATTCAAACACAAAATCTTTTTTTTTTTTTTTCATTTTGGTTTTGGAGACAACAAATAATGATGAAAAGAGTTTTTTTTTTTTTTCTCATTTTTTGTTTTATATTGAAAACCGAATAAACGAATGATCCCCAGATTAGTTAAAACCGCACAGAAGTCAAATCCACCCTCTTTAAGTCATTTTATTTTGTTAGAATTCCAAAATAATTTAAACAAATTTTGATTTTTCTGCCTTTATATTTTCATGTATAAATCATCTGTAACATTGACTGTGAATAAATGATGTTAAAGCTTATTAGTGCAGATGCCCTCCCGTCCCCCTGTATCCCTGTAGTGTTAGATTGAGATGGGGGCAGGTTACACGTCTCCAGTTAATCTGTACATGTTGCGGTGTGTCAGATGCCCTCCCAGGTGCTGCGGTGTGGTTGGAGAGCGAGGGAGAATGAGGCTTAGAAAATATTTATGGATTTGATTTCCCGTGAAAATACCAGAGAAGGACACAGCGCACTGACATCATGACCTCCCGGAATCATCTGAAGCTATATTAGTCCCGTTGATCTTACTTCTCTATTTGGTCTTGCTTAAAACGCTGCAGTCATAGCTACACTTAAAGAGGAACTCAACGACTTTCCTTTTTCCAGCAGACTGCGTTTATGTCACACACTTCCTGATTTGTGACAGCCAAACATCAGACGTATCGGTATGAGTGGTTTAAAGGAAGCAAACAGTGAGTCAGTGAGGAAAAATATATTAAGAAGTCATATCAGAAATTCCTGTTTAAACAAAAAGAAAGGTTAAAACTACAGGTCACAAACAGCCTTCCAGAAAACTACGTAGTGACCTAAAGCTGCCGAAAGAGCGGGCAGTGTGCACAATTACCATTTTGGAGCTTGTTGTAGAGCCTTTTGATGTCATCCACGCATGTTTGAATTTAATGATCATTTCCGGGTCAAGAAAAAACGCAAAATGGATTTAACAGCATATTTTCAGAACCCTGTTATCAGTCTGAGTGTTCATGGTCCTGTTTAGTTTGATTTTCACCTTCTTTTGTTGTATCGCACCTTTTGGCGCACTCCCCCAAAGTCTGAACAAGTCCAAGGGCGGACTGGCAATTTGTGCTTCAGGGCTTTCAATTTCCAACTTTAGCTGATTTTTTTTGTTTTGTTTTGTTTTGGTCCCAGTCCACCTCTGAACGAGTCTAGACCTGTACGGATCAGCATGGCAGCTGGTTTTGTCTTGGCAGGTAATGTCGAGACAGCCCAAAATAACACTAGTTCTTCCCTCTGTTAATGAGTGGGTTCAAGTGGGAATTGTTACGTCAAAGCAACGTCATGTGCAGCTGTCATGATACCACAGCGCAGGTCTGACGCAGCACAGCTCTATTTATGTTTTTGAGGATGTTTGAATAACATGGCTTAAAGGTCAAAAGTTAGTTTTGTGTAATATAGGACCTTTAATAAGGCATTTGATCTGTCCACATTATCTGCCCCTGGCCACTTTTGTCTCTGAATGCTCGTAAATGGTGCTTTCTTGTGGTGGCACTTCCAGTTAAACAGGAATCAGTTCTGGAAATCTTTCCATCAGTGATCTTTTACTGGGTCTAGGCTGTTCATAAATGGTACAGATGTCTACTGTTAAGCAAAATTATCACAACCTCTTTATTCTTACATCTTGTTTTTCTATCTAATCTCCTGATGGCTAATGTAATCCTAACTGTTATTCCATGTACCACACTCTGGCCTTGTGCTGCTCATACCACTCTATTGTTTATCTATTGCAACTGATTGTTGACCCAGCCTTGTGTTGACCTGTCTCCACATGAGACTAGGTCTTATCTTTTGTGTGTATCATCCCTGTGCCTTATGCTCCACGTGGGGGATAAAACTCTGGATGCATTGTTATGTGACATTTTAGGAACAGGTCAGTTTGTGATTGTGTGCACACAATTGCTTCAATAAATCAGATGCCTTGATTTGAGACCAGTTTTCAGTTGTTTTTTTTATGTTTACAGGCTAGAAATTCCACAACAGATCCCATTCATGTCAATGGAGAATATGGGAAACTCCACACACTGCTGTAGCCACAGCTGCCCTGGGACGGACACAAGAGAGGCTGCCACTCTGCACTGTCTGCCCATCTGACCACCACCTCACACACAGATGCCACAATCACAGTAGGAAATGTGGCTGAAGTGGCTTGCCTAGGGGCACAACAACAGTTTTACCACTGTTAAGGTTATGGACATTTGACTGTCCCCACAGGTAAATGTGTCCTCTGTATTTGACCCGTGCTTCAGTGTCTCTGGGGGAACCTGTCAGGAGCAGTGGGACCATCTCCAGATCTTGAGCTCGTCTTGATCAGGACTGCCTTAGCTGGAAGATTTGATCTACTAGCCTATATTTTCAAGGACTGAAGGAGATGGTGAACACTACACCAGAAATGTTCCATAGTGGAGCTTTAATGACCAAAGGCAGACAGATAAAGCAGATGTTTATGTGTTTTGTCCCAAACTCTGTGACTCTGAACACCAGGGTAAAGTCTAGTCTTCTGAAATGTTCCACTGACTGGAATTCCACTCCCCCAGAATCTAAGTGTGTGTCTGTGAGTAAGTTGCTCTCCCAAAGGTTCATTTACTTTGATGAACTCATGGTATTTTTGTTTGTGACAATCGGAGTGCATATGACAGTTCAGAAAATTTCCCAACACAGTAAACACAAGAGCATTTGATTGTCACATTCTTTTGACGATTACTTCATTTGAGTATTTTTGTGTCCAGATGTATCACAGTTTGTACATGTAAGTGTAAGTGGCAGTTTGTGAAGAAAGACAGATTCTACTATTCATTTCTGTCTTAAATAAAGGTTTAGATTTGAGATTTTACAAAAATATTGCCTCGTCTTTAGTTTTCTAATTTTTAGTGAAGTTTTTATTTCACTTCCTGGTTGGACACAAGCAGCAGTTGTGACAAGTTCAAGTTAAAAAAAAGTGTATTCTCATGCATAGAAATAAATAATAATAAATGGAAAAGTCCAAGTATTCTTTGGGAAGACACAGCCTGGTGGTTAGAGAGGCGAGGGAGTTCAGCATCCTAACAGCCTGGTGGATGAAGCTGCTGAATCTGGCGATGCGGGAACGGAGGCTCCTGAACCTCCTCCCGGAGGGCAGGGGGCTCCTGAACCTCCTCCCGGAGGTCACTCAGGTAGAAGTACAAAGTAATACACAAGTACTCCAATGCTCCAATACTCAAGTAAGAGTAACTTTTTGAGGGGATGTGATTGATGATTTATAATTTGAAGTGAACGTAAAGACAAAACCTGAAATCTGTTATTTTCAAAAGAGACACAAACATGAGACAAACTCAATCAGACCTGAAGGAGCTACAACAAATACAAATGTGCAATTTCAGATTTTCCACATAAACATTTTTCACTTTAGACTTAAGTCTAAGTGTGTTTAGAGAAAAGTGCTGCATCATGTGTCACATGCACTGTCACACTTTGACACGTTAAAAAGTGAGTCAAATGTCACATCTGATCTGACTTGTATTTCTGTGGCTCTGTTGGTGAAACTGCTGATTGTGCTGCTCTGAGCATCACATGCCACAAACATTTATTTGCTCACATTTGAAAATATTTGACAGATAGTATTGATCAGTGTGATGGTGACTCATCTCTGATGAGTCACCATCACACTGATCAATGTGATATAACGTGCATGTGATATAAGTGAGTCACCAGGAGGCGCCACTGGCACATTCTCATCATTCCATTGATTTACATTTTATCCCTGTGTGTCATAGGCCTTCCCTGTGTGCCAGATGCCCTCCCCGTGTCTCCACGGGATCTGAAAGCTGCTAACCCTGTAGTTTAAAGCTCTACAAACATGTGCTGAAATGTTCCTATGGATCTCAATTTTTTGTGGATCTCAACCAAATCTTTTTTACACTGATGAACTGTGAAGCAGCACAAGAATCAGCCCAGAGCAGAGCAGGCAAAAACACACCTGATACACCTGGATATTTCACTGACTGTGGTGTTAAAATAAGCACTCACATTCTCCCACACACACACAAACACACACGGGGCTATTTTGTGAATCATTCTTCCGTCATCCTGACGTAACATGGGCGGAGCCAAAGAATATAAAGAATCAACTCCAGCAGCATGAGAACAGGATACTATTGCTGCTGTTACTACTACTACTACTACTACTACTGCTGCTGCTGCTGCTGCTGCTGCTGCTGCTGCTGCTGCTGCTGCTGTTACTACTACTGCAACAAGAACTAGATATGGTGAGTACACATATTTCATAATTACAGAAAGATAGATGTAAATTATAACAGTTGCTGATACTATTACTACTATTACTATTATAATGTAGTATAGTAGTAGTATAGTAGAAGGCGTAGTAGTAGAACTTTGGGTATATTGAAAGGTTATTATTATTATTATTATTATTATTATTATTATTATTATTATTATTATTATTATTATTATTACTGTGATCAGGAGTGGAGTAGATGTGAGTACTACTACTACTACTACTACTGCAAATAGCTGTGGAGCGCCAGCCAAAAAGTCATTGTGTCCTTAAGCAAGGCACTTAGTTGCAGCCGAGGCCCAGCGTGTGCATGGGTGATGGTGGGGGCAGGTGGTGCAGATTGGCAGCCTCGGTTCAGTCTGCCCCAGAGCAGCTGTGGCTACAACAGTATTTCACCTCCACAGAGTGAAGACGTTCATTTTGATTGTCTGGAGGAGGTCTGTATAGGACTAAAATATTATGATTTAAGGTCTGTATAAGACTAAAATATTATGATTTAAGGTCTGTATAAGACTAAAATATTATGATTTAAGGTCTGTATAAGACTAAAATATTATGATTTAAGGTCTGTATAAGACTAAAATATTATGATTCAAGGTCTGTATAAGACTAAAATATTATGATTTAAGGTCTGTATAAGACTAAAATATGATTTAGGGTCTATATAAGACTAACAGATTATGATTTATTTGGGTATTTTTATAATTCAAAATAATGTAGCAAGGATGTGACTAGTTTTTAGCTAAGCTCACATACTTTAACTTTTCTGCAGATGCTATACTTTGGTTTCAATCCTACCTATCAAACCAAAAGCAGTGTGTTTCCATAGATGGTGCCACAATTCCTTATCTTAATATCAATATCGGCCTTCTTCAGGGATCTACTCTTGCCCCCTTATTATTCTCTCTTTACATAAATGGTCTCCCAGATGTGTGCTCCGAACTTATTCTGCAAATGTATGCAGATGATGTGGTGATCTACACACAGGGAAAAGAGGAAAAAATAGCTGCAGACCTCACAAATGCACTAAACAAGATAGACAATTGGCTAAAACAAAACTGTCTTATGCTCAATAAAAAAAATAAAAATAAAAAAAAACTGTCTGCATGATGTTTACTACGACCAAAACTGAGAAGCAGGTCTCTTGTTTTTCTGGAGGGGGAGGAAGTGGAATTGGTGGCACAGTTTAAATACATTGGAGTAGTGTTAGACTCCAACCTGACATTCAAAAAACAAATAAAGGTATGCAGTATAACAAAATTCAAATTACAAAACTTCAAACAAATACGCTCTTTTATCACAACAGAGGCGGCCAAATCCTACCTCCATTGCATGATAATGTCTCACATAGAAAACTGCTTCACAACATGGTTGTTCGCCAGTTCCTCTACACTAAAACCAATTGAACAGCTTTATAAAAAAGCCATAAAGGCATTTGATAAGAAGCCACAATCATTTAACCACTGTGCAATCCTAGGAAAGTGTAATCTTTTAAGTTTTGAAAATTTAAAATTATTTAAAAACTGTTGTATCATCTTTAGGTCCCTGCATGAACTGGCCCCACCACCATTGAAAAAATACATAAAAAGAAAAAGGGAGTCTAGCATTAGGTCGACCTCTAGAGGAAACTGTGAGGTACAATTTCGAAAAAGCACCTTCGCTCAGAATGCGTCTCTATCACAGGCTGCAGCAGCTGGAACACCTCACCTGGAACACCTCACCTGTCTCAGTCAGAACCAGTCCAACATTTGCATTGTTTAAAACACACCTTAAGAGATGGTTGAAAAGCAATCAAAAGTGTAACCACCTTTAGACACCATTGCACGCACACACACACACGTAGACACTAGCACTTTAAAAATAGTACTGTAAATACTGCAGGCACCTTATAATGCACTCTATAAAAAGCACCGTTAACAGCCCCTTAGGTCATGATAGTCATCTTTATTGTATTGTACAATACTGTGTATTATATGCATATTGTCAGCTGTATTTGTCGAGTCTGTCAAATGTGTGATTTCATATGTGTGATTTCATACAAATTGTATGTTCATGAATATGCATTGTCCCACCCAAATAAGCGAATAAATGAAATAAATGAATAAATGAGTCCTAGTTTAGACCTGGAATATTCCTGGTTTAGACCTGGAATAGTCCTGGTTTAGTTCTGGTAGTACTCAAAAAGCCACATTTGTCATTGGCAGTTTGTGCACATTTTCGATATAAATGATGGATATTGTAATATTTACATTAATATATATATATATATATATATATATATATATATATATATATATATATATATATATATATATATATATATATATATACATATATATATATATATATATTTTTTTTTTAATGAAAAAATGTCAATGCAGACATCAAGCCCACACAGTCTCTTCCTCTCCTCCCTAAAAACAAACGGGAAGTATAATAATAATAATAATAATAATAATAATAATAATAATAATAATCACAGAGAACCACAGAGAAGGTCCTATCTCCTCTGGTCCTCAGCCTGGTCCTAGGGACAGCAGGAGGTGCTGGTCTGCAGAGCGCAGATCTCTGGATGGGACATGGGGCTGGAGGAGTTCAGATGAATTGGAAGGTGCGATGCCGTTAAGACTCTACAAAACAGTCATTCTGATTTTAAAATGATTCAAAAATGTCCGGGAGCCGGTGCAGGGATTTAAGAATAAGTGTGATGTGGTCCAGTCGCTGTAGGCCTGGTCAGTGCAGCACACAAACAGGAGCAGAGAAGGATGTCCTCTCCATGTCCTCTCCATGTCCTCTCCTTGTCCTCTCCTTGTCCTCTCCATGTCCTCTCCGTGCATGTCCTCTCCATGCATGTCCTCTCCATGTCCTCTCCATGCATGTCCTCTCCATGCATGTCCTCTCCATGTCCTCTCCGTGCATGTCCTCTCCATGTCCTCTCTGTGCATGATGGGACTGTGCCTGTTAGTTGGTGAAAATCCCCAACTAAAAATAAGTCATCAAAAACTGCTCAGTGTGCCAGCCAGTCAGCCACAAGAGCAGCCAACCTAAACCAACGATGACGGTCAGAGCAGAGGGTCAGAGGAGAGGGTTAGAGGAGCAGAGTATTGACCGTGTGTTTCTTGACCGTGTGTTTCTTGACCGTGTGTTTCAGATGTGCACTGCCCTGCTCGTGTCCCTGCTCGTGTCTTCGGCTCTGTCCTCGTTGGTGGATCTCACGTCTCAGGGGGCGGAGCCTGAGAGCGGCGCGGAGGAGACGTTTCGCGGCGTGGACCCGGTGAGCGGCGCGGAGGTCACGTGTAGACGGTGTCCGCCGGGAAAATTCCTCCAGCAGCGGTGCACGGCGGAGCGGCAGAGCGTGTGTGAGGACTGCCCCCCCGGCTCCTTCACGGCGCTCTGGAACCACATCGGCCGCTGTCTGCGCTGCGGCGTCTGCGCAAGGAACATGGAGGAGACGCGCCACTGCAGCCGAGACCGCGACTGCGACTGTCAGTGTAAACACGGCTTCTACTACAGCCAGAGAGCCGGCATGTGCGTGTACTGGACTAAGTGCCCCACCGGACAGGGAGTCACTGCACCAGGTGAGACCAGGACCAGGACGAAACGAGGACTGAACCAGGACTAACCCAGATCTAAACCAGGACTAACCCCGGTCTTTTCCCTGTAGGAAGTCCGTTTAAGGATGTAGTCTGCGCTTCATGTGGAAACGGGACCTTCTCAGGCCAGGTCTCCTCCGAGGCCCCTTGCTCCGCCCACAAGACATGCCCCGCCCACGAGAAGGCCGTCGTCAAGGGCAACAGCTGGCACAACAGTGTGTGCGCCCCATGTCACGAAGCAAGACGGAAAGGTGCACCAGCAACCTCTGACCCTCTGATGCTCTCCTTTGACCCTCACCTCTGCCCCTTTGACCTTCTCCTCTGTTCCTCTGGCCCTTTTACCTTCTCCTGTTCCTCTGACCCTTTGACCCTCTCCTCTGCTCCTCTCCTCTGCTCCGCTGACGCTTTGACCCTCTCCTCTGCTCCTCTGACCCTCTCCTCTGCTCCTCTGACCCTCTCCTCTGCTCCTCTGACCCTTTGACCCTCTCCTCTGCTCCTCTGACCCTCTCCTCTGCTTCTCTGACCCTTTGACCCTCTCCTCTGCTCCTCTGACCCTCTGACCCTCTCCTCTGCTCCTCTGACGCTTTGACCCTCTCCTCTGCTCCTCTGACCCTCTCCTCTGCTTCTCTGACCCTTTGACCCTCTCCTCTGCTCCTCTGATCCTTTGACCCTCTCCTCTGCTCCTCTGACCCTTTGACCCTCTCCTCTGCTCCTCTCCTCTGCTCCGCTGACGCTTTGACCCTCTCCTCTGCTCCTCTGACCCTCTCCTCTGCTTCTCTGACCCTTTGACCCTCTCCTCTGCTCCTCTGACCCTCTCCTCTGCTCCTCTGACCCTCTCCTCTTCTCCTCTGACCCTCTCCTGCACTCTTCTGACCCTCTCCTCTCCCTCAGACCCTGCGGACATCTTGAGGACCATCTTGCCGTCCTTCTTCTCTCACTACACTCTGTCTCTGCGTCGTCTTCGTCAATTGGTGAGTAAACTGCCCTCTAGTGATGGGAGAGTGCTACATCAACGCGTCTCGGGACTAAACCAGGACCAGCTGCGGACCAGACTGGACCTATGGATCAGTGAATCCCATCCGAACTATTTCAGGATTTTGCACCAGATCTTGACCGAGACCGGAGCCGTGTACACAGCAGAGAGACTACAAAACAAACTGAACCGAATTCAGTCCACGTTGAACCAGACCTGCCCCCCACAAGACCAGGACTCAACCACAACTGAACTAGGAACAAACGAGGTCTGAACCAGGACAAAAACAGGACTGAACCAGAACTAAACCAGGACTGAATAAGGACTGAACCAGAACTAAACCATGTCTGAACCAGGACTGAAATAGGACTGAACCATGTTTAATTGAGATTAGGGCTGGGCGATATGGACCAAAAAATATATCTCGATATATTTTGCTATATCTCGATATACGATATATATCTCGATATCTTTACAGGAAAAAATACAGCCCCCCCAAACTACTGCAAAAACAAAAAAATAAATTTTATCTGATTTATATTCATTTAGTACTGCACTCTGCACCCCTTTTTGGACCCTCACCCACAGTTTAAGAACCTCTTCTTTAAGAGAACTTCCACTGACACAAAACTGCTTCAAAGTGAATAAAGTGCAGGATTTTTAAACCTGTATTTTCAAATTCCAAACTGGAGTTACATTCTCTTGTTTTAAAGTGGTATTTAGTCTCTGCACATTTACCAAATCAAACGCACATTGTGACAAACGGATTTATTTGGCATTTGGCGCAGGCTGCAGAGAGAAGCCCGCACGCTCCCGCACACCGGTATGAGTTTAATGGCGACAGCAGCGGCATTAATGAAAAATGACCGCACTCAGTATTCAGACCTTGAGTCCATGACAAGACCGAATCCAAATGCGCTCGAGTCCGAGACAAGACCAAGACAAAAGCCAAAGCTCTCGCTTTGTCCAGCGGCACGGGGTGTCTGAGTGGTGGGACAGGTGTGGGTCCTGCTGTGGTGGGACAGGTGTGGGTCCTGCTGCGGGGCGCTCCTCAGTTAAGGGGGCGTGGGTGTGTTTTGAAGCGGAGTTTGTTCGTATGAGTGATATCTGCGCACACGTGGAGCTCGTACGCTGGAGTCGTGCGCGGTTGGAGGTGTCATGTGGTTGCGCTCGCGCTCGTGCTGGGAAACGTGCATTTAGAAAGTTTAACTCGTCACGTTGCGTCTGTGCGCAGCTCCTTATTGTGGCTGCAGAAGCACTCGCACAGATGCGCCTGTTTCGTTTTCCACGTTCGCACGACGAAATATTTGCTCGCAAATGCAAGTGAAATGGGCGCACTGTAGAGCCCTAGCCCTGGTCCTAGTCCTGGTTTAGTCCGCGGCCGAGCCCCGGGCTCTGCGGCCGCGTTTAGTCCTGGTTTGGTCCTAGTCCTGGTTTAGTCCGAGCCCAGCTCCAGGCTCCGCGGAGGAGCTCGGGGGACAAAAGCGAGGAGGCGGAGGCGAGCGCGGCACAGAGAAGGCAAAACAAGCGAAGCGGCGAAACCAGAAGTAAACATAAGCATTATAGCGATATATCGATATGTCAGAATTCATATCGAGTTTCAAAAATATCTCGATATATTTTAAATATCGAGATATCGCCCACCCCTAATTGAGATCTTAACTTAGACTAAACTTGGACCAACCCCCAGCAGAGCCAGAGCCTGGTCTGCTGCTCTCATTTCAGATGTTTTCACTGTGGCTGTAATGCACAGGTCAGGGCTGTTTGATCAGTTTAAAAGCTCCTGTATTACACAGAATTCACTTTGCTTTAAGTCATGTTAGAATGTTCCCTCCTCAAAAACACACCTAGAGTTGTGTTTTGTTTCATTGAGTAATTCTTTATTATTAGTTTGTCTACATCTTCAAAGCTCAAAATGCTCTATTCCACCTTGTGATGTCATGAAGTGGGAGCATTCATGTTAACAAGTTCTTTTACTTTTTGGTCAGTAGAGACTGGTATTTCCAGGGCTGAGATGATCCACACGATTCACACGATACACGAAGGTGTGTGGCGTTTAAAAACACAGTGGAGCACTTCCTTTATTACCACTTAATGACATCACTAGGTGGAACATTGCTTTCCATTTGTAAATATGTTTGTTTGTGTATAATATGGGCTCTTTAAGGTGTTTTTGTGAACCTGCTGCTGCTAAGAGTTTACACCGGCATTTCTTTGAGTACTTTTTGTTTAAACTTGTGCAGCTCACTGTTACTTTACCTTTACTTTTAGCATTATGACTACCTGACATCAGCACATTGTAGAATCCCTCTAGTTAAACAGGAGCTGTAGACAGGACCAGAATTCTCAGGTGTTTTGTTGTGGGGTGACATATCGCATCCCAGAGGGTATTTGCACAAACTGCGAGCACACGGTTAGGCTGCTCACTGTCCTTCCGTCTTTTTTTGTCCACACAGAGGCCAAGTCCTCCATCACAGCACGTATTTTATCATTTATCACAACTTTTAAAGGTGAAAAATGTAACTTTCCTGGTGGGGTTAAGTTACGGCATGTCTCTATGGAGATGATGTCACTTTTATTCTAGAGTATGGCATTAAACACATCCATCTTGCATGGTTTTAATGACAAATGTTTTTATTGGTTTTAATACCTTGACAAACTTGAACTGACTGAGAGCGGGGGTCGCCTCTCCACAGATCTGACCTATAACTCTCCTTGGTTGTGTTGGCTGCTTGTATCCATGGCTCTGGATCATTTTAGTCCCTTACAGTGGAACGTTTGGGGCAAAGCAATAAAATGTAGAACTCGAGTTATGTCGTTTTATTTGTACTGTGGTTTTAATGTCTCTCTTATTCTGTCAAGCACTTATGATTCCTTACTGTACGAATCGTGCTCTATAACGAAATTGCCTTGTCTCCATGGAAACAAGCACGTGGGTGGACTTTCTGCCAGAAATGTTACACAATGCACCTTTAAACACACATTACATTATGTTATGCATTTGTTTTGTTGTTCCATACATCACATTTTCTGTTGTAAATATTTCATCTTAAAGCTACCTCTGCCTTTTTGACATTTCATGTATAATTGTGCACTTATTTATTTGTATTTTTTTGTATTTTTGTTTGTTTTTTAACTTAATGAGCAACTGTTAATAAAAGTTAGAAATACTGAACAAATCTGTCTCTGCAGTTTAGACTCAAAATGACGCGCTGGAGTCTCTGGGTTTTAAGCATAGACTATATATAAAGAAGTTGACTCAGTGTTCAGCTCCAAATGAAGCTCATTGAAGCTAGCCTAAGAGCCCATCAGGAGCGAGCCTGTTGAAGGTAGCACACCTTGCCACTTACTTAGCAACGCTGTCATTCAAATCTGTTGCTAATGTGAGCAACCTTGGGGAAAAGAAGCCCCTGATTTGTCTGTTATTAATGTTCAGATCTTAAGACTTTTGGTCCAGTGTCAAATCTATGTGGAAGTCTCCCATAGCTCTCTTACACATGTGTAAGCCAATCAGAAAGCTCTGTGACACATATGACAGCCAATCAGAAAGCTTCCTGCGCTCGCTGTGCCGTGCACATGCCCTGTAAGTGCACCTTGTTGAAAAATTACTACACATTTAAATATCTGCCAAAAGCAAGAGCTGTGATTGATTGATCCACCCATAAAAACAGGTTAATACAAACATTTAAAGACCAAAATGAGGAGCCTGACAGCAGCAGTTCCAGAGAGAGGGGCCACATTCTTTCTGTTAAAAGTGAATTAGAGCCAGAGTCGGTGAAGCTGAATTGCGCTCATGATCAAGTTTGGGTTAGCTCCATCTGGAGTTATATACAGTCTGTGGTTTAAAGTGGCTGTCTTAAAAAGGTAAAAAACACAACTCGCTCTTTTTAAACAGTTTGCAGTGGTGCAGAGTTCTTCCTCACTGACCTTCTGCATTCTGAGTTCATAAGCACTTTTCACAACTCTCAAAGACCAGAGTGATAATGTTGACAACAACAAGGTCGTGCTAACTCTGCACTACCTTATTCTCTGACAATAGAATACTGTAGAATTAGATGCAGACATAACACAGTGGACTCATTTTAACCCCAAAAGCTGCTTATACAATATATGTGTAGTAGGGCAAGACACACATGGGCATAAATCAGATGATTTAACCAGCATTAGGTTTGAAAAGCCAAGGACATAGTGAGGGTCCTCCAGACAGGTTGAACCAGCAGAGATGTTCTTCAGATGGGTCTGCCTGGATCGTGGGGTGTTCTGAGACGTTCTCTGTGCAGATCATTCAAAGACATAAATAAATAGTGACAAAAGAAGCAAATGTAACTAGAATTCAAAACTACATTTTATACAACTATGCAAATCATTTTTTGTAGTTTGTAGTTGACCCTCATCTTCTCAATGTGCAAAGGCTTCTGGAGATCATCTGTACACTGATCACATGTGGGAGTGGGCCCTTCCCTCCACCTCAAGACAATGAGGCTTCATGCTAACAAGGAAGCAAAGGCTGCAACAGTGCTTCAGTAAAGACACCAGGGGCCAACACATCAGGGGCCAACACACGAGGGGCCAACACACTGAAGTCCACTGGGGGCAATTTTTGTTCTATATGCTTCTGATAGTATATGAAACTTTGATGTCCAATAACTAGGACGTGAGCAGAAGTGAGCCAGTATGAGACTTGGAGCGGTTACACTGTGCCTGGGTAAAACTTTCCATGAAGAGATGCAACAGATGAAGAACTTATAAATTAGAGAAGTCCATGTCTGGCGCAAATAGAAGAAGAATACCAGTCCCCCAAAGATCTTCATGTATGTTCAGCGCTAGATCTTTCTCCAAGTGTGAGTTTCTAATAGTGAGGGATAGAGACTTAAATTTAACACAATGTTTCTCTAATAGACCTTTTTAAAATCTATATTTATATTTAAAATGTCCACCTGGATTTTTCTTTATTCATTTTACAAAAATAAAAAGTTGAACAGAGGCTGCTCCCTCTCCTCCAATGCACCCGTTTCAAGGTTTCATTTGGTCTTATTCTTTTCTTTTACAAAAATAAAAACATTAAGAACAATCTCTTCTGTACAGTATTGTCTTGGGACCTCCTGGCCTCTAGGACCTCCTGCCCTCTGGGACCTCCTGGCTTCTGGGACCTCCTGCCCTCCTGCCTCCAGAGCAGCCTCAGAGGGTTCAGCTCATATGGAGCCAACATTGGTGCACAAACATTTCCACATGTGTCATTTAATTTATCTGCACTGATGTGCATGTGTCTTGTGTGTGCATGTGTAATGATACTGGAACTGGAAATAGTAGTAGGAAGAGAGAGGAGCAACTGTAACAGCTCCAGAGGCTTTCCTGTAAGAGCCAAAGTGATATGAAAATGCAGACGAGAAGCACAACAGAAACAAAAAGTGTGGGCTTCAAAGCATCAAAGTGAAACCAAAACAGTGTGTCTAAGGAGCGCTGATGGAGACTGTTCTGTGCCTGCTGTTCACTCACATTAAGCACTGGTCTCGTCTGTCTTCTCTGTCCCAGTGGAAAAACTCGTTTGTTATAGTTAGAACAGTATGTATGTGTGTGGGTTGGTATTTTAAACATCGTAGTCCTTCCCACAGGGAGGTGGCTAAAGTTCCACTGTGGTTCCTGTTTAGCTGTAAGCATGGGCGTGTTTTTAAAACATGAAATGAAAACACAAAGGTTTTTACCCTCTACAGTTACTGAAGTACTGTGACTAATCATCAGTGATACTGTCACATAAATCACTCCAAATACAACTTCAGGGGTCAGTGAGAGGGGAACAACTGTAACATGGTTGAAAGCTCTGACAAGTGGATTTGACAGAATAGGTCTGATTTAAATGACATGTTTGTGTGTGTGCAGAGAAAATAATTATTGTGGGGAAAAAAACAAAAGCTCCACAAAGAAACACATGTAACTGTTGTGCCCATAGTTCTCCTCAGAGGGAATGTTCAGGAGATCTGTTCAGTTACATGATGTCAAATGAATCTTGTCCAGGTGCAGGTTTGTGTTGTCGTACAGTGGCTCTTGGCTCATAGAAATGACCAGGTTCAACATTTGTGAATTTACCTTTTGGAGGTTTCATGGTAAAGTACCATGTGATCAAAAGGAAAATCTGTCTGTTCATCTGGGAGTATGACATCATAACATTCTAGAATCTGAAACCAGCTCCAGGCCACTATGGTGTCTGGGAAATGAGCTTCTGTTAAAACAATCCAGTTTGCTTCATATTCCAAAGTGCACCTGTACCTGTTTTCTCTTGTGTATTTGAGTACAGATGTATTGTATAAGCAGTTCTTGAGGTCAAAATAAGTCCACAGTGTACTGTCTGCATTTAATTATAAAGCAGTTTATTGTCTGATAATCAGGAAGTGTGTTGTTTGCATGCTAATTGCTTTACAGTGTGTCTCTCAGGACTGGCAACTTTTCACTAAACCTCAAAGGAAAATCTGGCTGGGGTCCAAGCCCAGTGCGACCTGCCTGGTCCTGTCAGTGGATCTGCACACTGCCTGGTCCTGTCAGTGGATCTGCACACCGCCTGGTCCTGTCAGTGGATCTGCACACCGCCCGGTCCTGTCAGTGGATCTGCACACTGACTTCATGGTGCTCACACAGTGGGGACAGTTTGTATTTGGCACCATGTTCTGAATGAAGCAACAGTTTACACACTGAGGCTGCACTGTGTCCAGAAGATCGGCCTGTATTGCAAATGAAAAAGATAAAAGTAGAATTTATAAAAGGGGGGGTCTGCGGGCCCTCCACCAGGGCATTGCTTTATTTAAATAGAGAATATTTCCCACAAGAGGAGGTTGGACGTGGATTTTGGTCCAGATCAGCACATGCGACTTTGCACCTGTCAAATATTGATATAATGACTCAGAGTTTCCCTTGAACAGACTATGGCCCCAGCACTGAGTGTGGAGACACGTGCCATGTGTGTCATTTCTTTGTTTATTATACATCAGATGATTCTGATCATTGACCACTCACTATAAACTCATCAGGATGAATCATTAGAATGAATGCAGAAGGTAAAAGAACTGCAGACCACTGCAAACTGTTTTAAATGAACTAGTTTTGCACAAAGTTCAGTGACTTTGAAGTGCCTAGGACAGGTTAGATAACTAATTTACAAAAAAAAAAAACTTAAGATCATTCTATATGCGTTTTTTGCACACAAAAAAACAAAAAAACATTCAGTCTAGTTTTCTCAATTTGACATTTTTTTAGGTTGTAAGTCTCACTTCCTTAGAAATTGTGACATCGCACTAGGGCACTAGGACAGGGGGTCAGAGAAAGTGAAAGTGAGCTTTTCCCTGAAGTCCAGGGGAAACTTACACTTAGACTCAGTACCGTAAGTAAAAAACAAATACCGTAATATAAATGCAGGATATCACAGTTAAATATGAGGTCATAAGGAAACAGTGCAAGATGATATGAGGACTGACAGAAACACAGGCTTATCTGCTACATAAGGGTGAGTTGTGCAGTTGTAGGGAGTATTATCTGTTGCATGAGGGTGAGTTGTTGTCCATTTGTAGGGAGTATTATCTGTCCTGTATCTCTCCCTGTTTGAAGAACTTCAAAACTCCAAAAGGAAGTACTTTCTTGAAAAGCCTCTGAACAGACATAGCTCTCAGTGGGTTTGTTAGCAGCTGTGTGCATGCATGCTGCTGTTTAGAAAATGCCTTAACAGTTATGTCAAGAAAGGATAATGACCAAGATAAATATGGCGTAAAGAAAGGTTGAAATTCTAAGATTAGAAAAGGGGAAAGCCCAAACCATATGTCAGTTACATGAACAAAGAAGTATAAGTGAGGCAGTGTCCGATATAAACACGCACTTCCATCCAAACACAACAAAGAAAACTCACTATGGCTTTTACCATTCATTTGACCCACTTTTCTGGTTTGCCTCTAGATTAGACCTGGAATAGTCCAGTTATAGACCTGATTTAACTTTGGAGTACCCCTGGAATAGTCCAGTTATAGACCTGGTTTAGCTCTGGAGTAGACCTGGAACAGTCCTGTTTTAGACCTGGTTTAGCCCTAGATTAGACCTGGAATAGTCCAGTTATAGTACTGGTTTAGCTCTAGGTTAGACCTAGAATAGTTCTGTTTTAGCCCTGGTTTAGCCCTAGAGTAGATCTGGAATAGTCCAGTTATAGACCTGGTTTAGCTCTAGGTTAGACCTCGAATAGTCCTGTTTTAAACCTGGTTTAGCTCTAGATTAGACCTGGAAAAGTCCAGTTATAGACCTGGTTTAGCTCTAGATTAGACCTGAAATAGTCCTGTTTTAGCTCTAGATTAGACCTGGAATAGTCCTGTTTTAGACCTGGTTTAGCTCTAGATTAGACCTAGAATAGTCCTGTTTTAGACCTGGTTTAGCTCTAGATTAGACCTGGAATAGTCCTGTTTTAGACCTGGTTTAGCTCTAGATTAGACCTGGAATAGTCCAGTTATAGACCTGGTTTAGCTCTAGGTTAGACCTGGAATAGTCCTGTTTTAAACCTGGTTTAGCTCTAGATTAGACCTGGAAAAGTCCAGTTATAGACCTGGTTTAGCTCTAGATTAGACCTGAAATAGTCCTGTTTTAGACCTGGTTTAGGTCTAGATTAGACCTAGAATAGTCCTGTTTTAGACCTGGTTTAGCTCTAGATTAGACCTGGAATAGTCCTGTTTTAGACCTGGTTTAGCTCTAGATTAGACCTAGAATAGTCCTGTTTTAGACCTGGTTTAGCTCTAGATTAGACCTGGAATAGTCCAGTTATAGACCTGGTTTAGCTCTAGATTAGACCTGGAATAGTCCTGTTTTAGACCTGGTTTCAATCTGGTGGTTGGTGTGAAAGGTTTGACAGCCACTGGTTTAGAACTCATATTAAAGTGGACCATGGTCTGAATGTGACATTTCTTTTGAAAAAGATGCAAAAAAATATGCATTATATTTTTATACATTATAGTTCTGCTTTAGAGAGTCTCACACTGATGACATCACACTGGGAGAATTCTATCGAAAAGTTTGGCACTATTTACAAGTTTTTTCTGATACTTTAAACATGATTTCAACAAAATAAATGGATTTTCTTATCATTTTATTTGTCAAAAAAAGTAAATGAGGCATTGTGTCTCCATGTTGTTGCAACCATGCTGTACAGTAGGCAAGAACTCCTCTAAGTATACATTAGAGGAGTTCTTGCCCACAGCATGGTTGCTATAGGAAACAGCTATGGTTTAACCTCCTGAGACCCTGTGGCCTCATACGAGGACATTACATTTTTGCCTCTTAGCACCATGATTTTCAATTATTTTAAACTTTCACCTGTAATCAACTAAAAACCTCTACAGCAGCTCCCGAAAGTAAAAAAAAACTGCATGGTAAAGTTTAGATGCAAAATTTATGAATAAAACCAATGTATTTATGTACAATAATGTCTCTTCATGTATCTTAATGTATCTTCATTTGGCATTAAAATTTGACACATTTTATTGCCCACAGCAGACGAGAGCATCAGGAAATGTCATGTCCTCGTCTGAAGACATTGGGACTGTGTTATATTATTGATTGTACATGTTGTTAGGTAAACTTGGGAATGTTTAGATGAGTTTACAGTTATAAATTGCTGGACGTTTCTGCTGCTATAGGGAAACTGCTGCCTGTCTCCACTTTTTGCACCTCTACTTTTTTTTGTAACGATTGAAAACCAGAAAAAATTAAAACTGTGGACCACATTTTCAGGCCGTTTTGTGTGTTTTTAACCTCACTCACTGAACCCCAACCCGCTCACGGTCGACCTGCGTCACATTTGGCAGGTTTAGGGCTTGAAATAAACAGCTAATTGCTGTTTTTTTTTTTTTTTTTGTAATTTATTTATATATTTTAATGCTTTTACATTTTTTAACCAATGGTGTCATACAGAAGACTTACTTAGTAGGTCCTACTTATCCCAAATAGCAAGAAGAAATGAAAAATGGACACCAGACAAAAGCTCGGGTCTCAGGAGGATAATTAGGTATAATGATCTTAAGTGTGTTTGAGTCAAATGAGTGCTCTGACCTGTCAGAGGCTCGTTCATGTTGAGCAAATCTGGTTTCAGTCACTCAACAAAAAGCAGCAAGACTCCGAACACACTGTTTTCTATGTGTGTACATGCTTTTATGGGTCATGTACATTCATATACACACTGTGTGTACATGTGTTTATGTGTCTTGTACATCCATATACTGTACACACTGCGTGTACATGCTTTTATGTACCATGTGTACACATATGTGTTGCACTGTTAATACACAGACAGCACAGATACTGCTTCCAGTTTTACCCTGGGACAGTGAGGGTTTATGCATATTGTAAATCTTAAGCCTCATTTATCTTGATCTTGATCTTATGAAAGTGAAGCCAGCCATGAGTATTCGCTGCAAAGCAATTTCTCATTTTCCATCCATCTGTGGAAGAGGCAGTCTGGACCAGGAAGAAGTCCAAAAATTGCTCAAGCCTCACAAATCTACTCTAAAATTCCAGGAACTGAGAAGCAAATGAGATGCAAATGGAACATTTCTGTGGCTTGACAGCGCTGTGGTGACGCAGCGCACGTGCTCCAACATACACGGTGTGGTAGCTGTTTGGTAACAGTGCTTGGTCATGTTGGTCAATGAGAGCAGTGTGACTGAACAGTGTATCATGTGAACTGTGTCCATGCACACTTCCCTTAGGCAGTGCACAACAGGAAATAACAGTTCTTTGCACAGATGTGGGCCAATAAAATGAATGTTGATACTATTCATTCAGTGACATGACACTTGTCAATGAAGGAATGTTCAACATGGAGACACAATGCACACATTATCAAGTACTGCCTGAAGTTTTACACTGTTAGAAAACTCCAGATGAAATTAAACAGCACATTTTCAGGAGCCTGTGATCAATACAAGTTTGATTTTCAACAAGAAGATGAAAAACTGTTGGCTAATGAAAGCTTGTGTCTGTAAATGTAGTTATTATGATTAACTGAAATTCAGGAGCAGGACCACACCTCAGCCGCCCTCTTCTCCTCACCAGCGAATCACAGCTCACTTCTACCACACCTCAATTTCCCAGAAGCCTATTTGTAGAAGCCTATCCCATCTTTCCAGTTTGTCTCAACTCGACTCCATCCTCCCAAACCCTGTCTCATTTGTCTTTCAGACATTTGTTTATTTGTTTATTTGTTTATTTAAGGATCCCCATTAGTCTCTACCGAAGCAGAGACTAGTCTTCCTGGGGTCCAATCTCAAATACAAGACATTTTAAGCACCATCAAAACAATCAATCAAAACACTAAGTTTGAGTTACATCACCAAAACACACACCAAACATTCAACTTTTAGCCTTTTCAAAAAGCAATTTCTTAAAACATTTTTTAAAAACCGCATAATTTTGTATAAGCCTTATATGTTGTGGCAGAACATTCCAATGAGAAATGGCTCTGTAGAAGAATGTTGCTTTCAGTGCATTAGTTCTTGGTTTTGACAAAGTGAAAGTTGTGTTTGAGGCTTGTCTTGTATTAAACCTGTGCCTGCTACAGATGAGCTGTAACTGTGAGAACATGTGCAAAGGTCTGTGTGTTGTCCACACTTTATGCAAAGACAAAACTAAACTACAGGCCAGTCTGTCCTTGACTTTCAGCCACCAAAGTTTCTCATGCATATCACTGATATTAGCCCTAAAAGAGCAGTTCAGAGCAAGACGTGCAGCTCGATTCTGAACTATCTGGAGATTGTCTAAATCTTTGTTTGCAGCACTAGACCACACATTAGGACAATAGTCCATCTGAGATAAAACAAGCGAGGCAATTACCAGTTTTCTTGTTTCCATTGGCATAAAATAAGCATTCCTTCTAATTATTGCAATATTCCTACTCATTTTGGTAACAATATTATTTATATGAGTTGTCCATGTCATAGTTTGGTCTAAAATGACACCCAAAAGTTTAATTTCTGTGACTTGCTCCAAAGGTTGTTTATTGAGAGAAATGTTTAGCTTAAGATTTTTTCGAACAGAATGCTTTGATCCCAATAGCATGCACTTTGTTTTTGTAATATTCAGTTTTAAACGGTTCTCCAGAACCCATTTTTGAACAGACATTAGCTCCTGTTGTAGTATGTCATTGACCTGATCCAAATCAGCTGAGGAAACATGTATGGTGGTATCATCTGCATATACAGTCATACAGGCCTTTCCTAGTGCATATGGCATATCGTTAACAAAAATACTGTAGAGCAGAGGGCCGAGGCAACTTCCTTGTGGGATTCCACATGAGAGTGTTACATTATTTGAAAGTGAACCATTGAATGTGACACATTGTGTCCTATCAGTTAAATCACTGCGCATAAACTGTAAAGCTGCATTATTAAAACCATAAGCAGACAATTTCATTTGTAAAAGGCTGTGATCAACAAGGTCAAAGGCTGCACTAAAATCAAGAAACACAGCTCCTATCAACTGTTTACAGTCAATTTGATGCAACCATTGGTCAGTAAGCGCTATGAGTGCTGTATTGGTAGAATAACCTTCCTTATATGCATGTTGGACATCAGAAAAAATACAATTCTCATTGAAATAGTTCTGAATCTGTTTGCACATAACTCCCTCCATCAGTTTACTCAGGACAGGTAAAATGCTTATGGGTCTACTGTTTTGCCCAGTTAATTGTTGTCTAGAGTTTTTAACCAAGGGAACGACTTTTGATATTTTCCACAAGCTTGGGTACACACATTCCTCAAAACATATATTAAAAATATGACATAGAGGCTTAGCTATTAATTTAGCTGCAAATTTTAGGAGTTTTCCATCCATCGATTCCACAAGGTTTATTGCAGTTAAAATTCTCAAGAAGCTGTAACATTTCCTCATTTTCAATCTGCCTGAACTCAAAATTGCATTTTTTTCCCTTTCATTATTTGTTTTTTAATTATTGTTGTTGAAAAATAACCATCTACAGGGGCCATCTCATTTCTGATTGTACTCACTTTATTCTGGTAATAGTTATTGAAGTAACTCGCAACTTCAAAAGGTCTAGTAATAAAGGTTCCATCCAACAAAAGAAGACATTTTACTGATTTTACTCCTACTCATAAGTTCATTAATCAACTTCCATAACTGTTTACTATTTTTACCACATTGCTCAAATTTAGCTTGATAGTATTGTTTTCTTTTTTTCCTATTCATTTTTGTAACTTTATTCCTAAGTGACCTATAAGACTGCCAATCTGCAAGAGCGCCAGAGATTTCAGCAGATTTTTTCAGTTTATCCCTCTCCATCATACATAGCATCAATTCACCATCTAACCAAGGGGACTTTATGGATCTCACAGAGACTTTCCTCACTGGAGCATATTTATCAAACACTGCATTAAATAAATTGCAAAAGGTAGTAAGAGCCTGTTCAGCACCCATGCTCTGTAACACAGAATTCCATTGTATATTCTCCACATCTCTCGTGAAATCATCCTCAGAGAAATAGTTATACATTCTCTCATGAATGAATTTAGGTCCTACTCTAGGAGCTTTTGTTTTAAAATTCAATTATGTTATGATCACTGAAGCCGACTGGTACTGAAATAATATTAGAGCACTTTTCAACACAATTTGTATAAACGTGATCAATACAAGTTGATGTAGTTAGCCCATCTTTGTTAGTCACAGTTCTAGTAGGTCTATTTATTATCTGCACTAAATTGCATACAGTAATGGTGTCACACAGTGTTTTTTTCATAGCACAATTATCAGAGATCCAGTCAATATTCATATCTGCTAGAATAAACACTTCATCATTTGTATCAGTAGCCTTTTAAATCATTGTACAGACATTATTCAAGTATTCTATATTTGAGCCTGGTGGCCGGTAACAACAACACGCCAGTATGGGTTTACGATGTGGAAGATGCACTTGCAGCCACAATGCTTCTATGCCATTCATGCCAAGGTCTTTTCTTATTTTAACTGGAATATTATTTTGAATATAAAAAGCAGTACCCCCACCATATTTATTTCACATAACATGACATAAGACGCCTACGAGGGGTGGTCCCTTTCTGGCTAGATCAACTGATGATTAAGACAGCACCCCCACCCAGCCATCTCCACCTCCGTAAACCTCTTCTTCTTCGCACAATGTTGCTGTTGGCGTGGTTCTGGCTAGTGTAATCTGCTGTAATTAATGTTGCGTTCACGTGGTCCTTGGGAACTCAGGAAAATTCCATAGAAAAATAACTGGACCAAAGCAGGACTGAACCAGGATGGACAGACTGCTGATGTGTCCAGGACTGACACATATCCATTTGCAGATCTGTCCATTCAAGACGAAGGGAGGGGGCTCATCCAGGTTCAGAGGGGGCAGGGGTCATCCAGGTGAGGCAAGGGGAGGATCTGGTCCAGTTCGGCGGGAGGGCATCTGAAACAGTTGCAATCCCCAGAGGACAGGGGAACTTGTGAACAGACTCCAGGAGAACTCTAGTCATTTATGAGTCATCATCTAAAATAAACATTATGAAACTTCCTTGCAAACGTCTATGAATCTAGGTTAATAAAAGCAGAAACAATTATGTAATAAAGCCATAAAAAGGAAAAAAAAAAATCACACTGTTATCACTGGCACAGGAAGTAGCTGTAGTCATTTTTGGACAGCGACATCAGATCTAAGTTCTGTTGATAATTTTCAAATGGTGTCTTCAGCATGGCTCTAATCTGTCTGAGGTTTCATTCACACATGCTTGAGTTACATTTTATTCCTAGTTTGTCTACTCAAAAAGCTCTTTTCCACCTTGTGATGTCATGGCACGATAGTTTTCGTTTGCCTTTTGTTCAGTAGAGATGGGCAATTCCAGGGCGGGTATTATCCAAATGATTCTAGTGAATGATTCTATCTTAAATCTGCAGGGTTTGTGTGTTATATTTGTGAATGAAACAAAGCACAACTCCAGGTTTCTATTAGAACATAGATAAAAGAATGTAATTTCTTATGTCTTCTTATTTTGTAAAATTGAATTATTTTGTGTATGAATTGTGCAATCTACAAATAAATTTTCCCTGGCTGTTGTCATACACAAAATCTGATCATGATCTTATATCTGGATTTTTCAGAGGATTGAAATGGAAATGTAGTACAGTAGTACGCTCACCTGTTTTAGTGGCTCAGGATGTCATGGGCTTATAAAAGGAGGACCACAGCCTGGACATATTTCAGGACATAGCTAAACCTGCTCTCTCTGTACCTGCTGCCCCTCGTTCTGACCTTCAAATGTCGGTTTGAATCCGCTCTACACGATCCTGGAGTTTTTATTTCACAGTTTTGTCCCAAATCAAGATCTGAAAATTAATAAGAGACCGATCAGACGCCTTGTTTCCCCTTGACCGCTCCTCAGGTAATTGGACTATGCCAAAACCAGATTTCTCTACCCAGGTCAGAGTAGGTCAGGGAATGGCACTGCAGTTTGTTCCTCTAACTGGGCTTTGTTCAGTGGTACAGCATCGGCCACAAACCAACAGGCTGATGGAATGTGGAAGTGTTGTTACTGATGAGCGTCTCTATTACTGGCACAGTGTGATCCACAAAGGGGACTAAAGGTCATCTAGGCTTGGTTTCTCAAACAGACAGGGAAATCCTGTATAGAAATTTCCAGCATGTGTGACAATAAATACAGGCCTATCCTTCTTAGTGTTATTATTGTGAGTAATATTTTTGTGATGTCAGGTCGATAGACAGAGACACTTACTGAAAAACCTTTATGTAACCATAACAATCCCATCTGGCATGAAACAGGACAAGAGCAATGTGAAATAAAAAGTTATATCTTTATTAATACTTCAGACATCCATCCATCTTCTCCCGCTTAATGCGGCTGGGTCACAGGGGCAGCTTGCTGCCCAATCCTCATAGCACCTGACTTCCCCCTTCCCATGAACCCTTTTGCAGGTGGTGAGCCCACAGGAGTATTTTAGACATTTAAAAAGTATTTAATTCCTTATTTTAATACTAGCACATCAACCGCTGTAAATGTAAGATTTAACCCGCCCCTAACTAAGCACAACAAATCAAAGTTAGTAAAGCCAAACCAAACATTAATGAAAATCAAACCAAATAATTAAACCTTACAGTTACAATATGTTAAAGTGCCAGTGCCATGTCAATGAATGCTGTGCAATGAGTAAAGTGTGTGTGCTAAGGTGTGAGGTAGCGGTGTTGGATTAAAGTTTTCGAGTTGTGCTATGAGGCCTACCTGGTCTAAAGTGACCGGTGCTAGCCCCGCGACCTAACCTTGCACTGCATACCTGACCATATATTGAACTATCCCAGAAAACCTTAGCTATTATTACACGACTTTCCCATACGATCACACTGATAAGGAATAAAACTAAAGCATAAAAAGAAAGAAAAAAGCAAGAATGTCAGCAGTAGTGGCAGTCTGTTAAACAGAGAACAATTAATTAACTTTGGGTGCGGCATTACCAACTACCCCCGATATACAATGAAAAACATTTACCGGTTGCTGAGAGGGAGGGCACCAGTGTGCGAAATACAGGGTGTGTGGGGGGCCTGACCCTTTTTTCCCCCATTAACCCATCACACCCCCCCAAAAGCAAAATTTTTTGGGGGGGGGGGTTCAAATTTTGTTTAAAAATGTATATTTATATATACCCCTATGAACTAACATCAAGGACCATGATGTCCTCCACCCTCCTGTGAGCTCACCACCTGCAGAGGGGTTCATGGGGGGGTCAGATGCTATGAGGATTGGGCAGCAAACTGCCCCCGCGACCCAGCTGGATTAAGCGGGAGAAGATGGATATATATATATATATATATATATATATATATATATATATATATATATATATATATATATATATGGTCGCACAAGTGACTTGCCAGCTGGTTGGACAAAGAAGCAGGTGGATGAATGGAAAGGCCGCAATTCTTGGCTTGACTTTAAGGCAGGAAAATTGGGGTGTTTAGTGTGCAGAAAAGCTAAAACATTACTCATCGCAGAGAAGGAACCCGGTTTACACCTTGCAGAGGAATGGATTAACGATAACATTACAAGCTTACAAACACAGGGACAGCCTTCGTGAACTCCAGAGCCTGTCTCTCAAACTGCAGAAAAGAGAAATGTCACTTGCATTCAAGTCTTGCCTACAACAAACTGTTAATGTTTTCACTGCCATGAAGAGGACTGGTGGGGGGAAATCGACCAAGAAGATGGAACAGTCCATCTCATCTGGCCTATTTAAGGGTGTAGAGTTGAATGAAGGCAGGGTGAAAATAAATAGGTGTTTTTATGAGTCAGTGATTGCCTCTCTAACTAAGCGATTGCTGGAGTCAGATTTGGTCCTGATGTTCAAAGCTCTTGACAAGCATTTTTGGCCAGGAGAACAGGAGGACATGATTTTGCATGGCGAGTCAGAAGTACACAGCCTTGCAAAAGTGCTTAGCGAACCAACCAGGGAGGCCATGGAGCAGTTTTGAGACTGGAAACTACATGGTACTGCACCGGGGAAAACACTGGAAAGACCACTGATAGCAAGTCGCACATATCTCCCCACATCAGCAGAGTGCGAACAAGGGTTTTCCACAGTGAATAACACTGACAACCAGTTGTGCAACAGGTTGCGCGAAGACAGCCTTTCTGCATTCCTGTTTGTGGACCTCAACGGACCTCCTCTGGTCAAATTCAATCCAATTCCTTTCGTCAGAAGCTGGATTAAAAGAGGACATCACCTCTCTTCTTCCTGGAAACCAGGACGGCAACCACAAGAAGTCCAGCCGAGGCCTATTTGGTCCATTCTAATTTAAGTGACTGAACTGTGATGATAGAATTGATTGTGCACAAAATGTGTGTGTGACTGTGCGTATCCATTTCGATTTATACAGCATGGTTATGTCTTGTGGTTGGTTGAAGCAGGCTAGCCTAGCATTGGAGTTGGAGAAGTTGGGGTGACTGCGTTTGTGTGTGTTTGAAAACGAGAGCACAGCCGCTGTGGTGCGGTGTGGCTCACTATAGGCTCTGTGGCGTCCACTCACATTGAGTTTCTATTTGCTCAGTGATGCATCTGGCTAATCCTATTTGCTAGATCCATTTTGACTCTAAAATGAGAATTACGTTGCATATCATTTGTTTACCTGTACGCTCTGTATGAAAGTCTATGATGTGTTGCATTTATGAAATCAATGAAATGCTACGGAGAATATATGTCCATTCATATATACGGTCTGTGCTACTGCAGACGCATAATCTGTGAAAAGTTTAACGTGAACCATCTCCAACCGACAGAAGCACAGAACAGAACAGACTCAGCATCAGCAGCACATCCTCTGTCAAAGAACACTCAAATTGCACAGAGTCGTGTCCTTTAGTCGAACTGTTTTTTACCTGATCTTACAGTTTATGCAAATTAGCTGTACGGTTTTAAGTTTCGTATCTGTAAAACGTCAACAAAAGTGTGCACATAAAATAGCTACATTCAAATATGTATTGCACCTAAGTCTCTGTCCCCAGTTATTGTCTTGAAAACCCTGGTCCTTGACAAGTGCACTGACTGCGTGTCGATACCGAACATTTATTCACTTGTTTGCTTACATTGTAAGGCACAACTTTGCATAGGCTTCTGCATATTGAAAATGTAGATCTGCATTGCTCAACAATTTGGAGGTGGGGACCCCCGAATACTGACGGGTATTTCGCACACTGGACTGCACCCTACACGGGGCTCAGAGCGCGTAAGGAGCGGCCGTCGTCTCCGTCTCCACACAGCACCTTTGATCAAGTAAGAGCTTTAGAACTTATTTAAACGACATTCCCAGAAAGAGTTTTACTTACACGCGCCACGTAACGCCACACAGAAAGCCCTGAATCCTCTTGCTTGGCGTGCGCACCTTTTTGTACTCAGCAATCAGCGAAGCTATGCACGGTGATGGACAGGTTGCATTCAGGGACACGTAAGGGTGGGAGCTAGGGTCCACCTGGTTACATTTGAAAGACATTTTGTAACCATACTTTTCTAGCTGCATACTTTTACTCATCCTTGAGTAATGTTAGTAATAGTAATAGTACTATTCTTACTTGAGTGATACTACAGTGTAACAGTACTGCTGCCTCCATGTGTTACCCATTAGATTTCTAAAGTCTGTCCTCCACAGTTTACTTTCACCACTCGCTCACATAGTTAACATGTCACTTCAATCTGGAACATTCCCAAGAGCTTTGAAAACTGTGGTCATTAAGCCTCTCCTAAAGAAGAGCAGTCTTGATCCCACAGTACTGAACAATTTCTGACCCATCTCAAATCTGCCGTTTTTTGGCAAGGTCCTTGAAAAAGCTGTTTACCAACAGCTTACTAACTTTCTCCAAATGAACAACTCCTTAAATGTTTTCCAGTCAGGTTTTAGAGCCCACCACAGCACTGAGACGGCTCTGATCAAGGTGACAAATGACATCTGCCTGAACACTGATGCAGGAAAAGTCTCAGTGTTGATCCTGTTAGATCTGAGTGCTGCTTTTGACACTGTCGATCATGGATCCTCTTACAGAGACTAGAGGACTGGGAGGGCATCTGAGGTACTGCACTAAACTGGTTCAAGACCTATGTAGAAGACAGGAAGTATTTTGTTGAGATGGGAAACTCTGTCTCTACAGAACACTGCAGCTCGGGTCCTGACTCGAACCAGGAAGTACGTGCACATGCGTCCTGTGCTCAGGTCTCTGCACTGGCTTCCTGTGGCTCAGACACTTTAAAGCAGCTCTGCTTGTGCACAAGTCTCTCCATGGTTCCATGGTCGAGCACCAAGTACATTTCTGACATGTTAGTGCCGTATGAACCATCTCGCACTCTGAGGACCTCAGGGACTGGCCTCCTGCTGGTGACCAGAGTCAGGACTAAACTCGGGGAGTCAGAATTTCAGATTCATGCAGCTAAAACCTGGAACAGTCTGAACATGTGAGACAGGCCTCTACTCTGACTGTTTAAATCCAAGCTCAAAACAGTTCTGTTTAGCTGTGCAGATGACTGAAATGTTTTCATTTTTCATTCTGCACTCGTCTCTTCTCTTTAATTCTCTCTCATTTAGTTCCATCTCTATTTTCAAATTTTATGATGATTATTTCTGTTTTGATTTGTTTGTATTGTGATTTTGATGTATTTCTAGTTCGGTAAATCACTTTATATTACTTTGTGTATGAATTGTGCTGTACAGTACAAATAAACTTGCCTTGCCTACTTGAGTAACATATAATACAGTCTAACAGTAATCTTACTTGAGTAATATATAGTACAGTGTAACAGTACTCTTACGTGAGTAATACATAGTACAGTGTAACAGTACTCTTACATGAGTAATATATAGTACAGTGTAACAGTACTCTTGATCTTGTGTCAGTACTTGAGTGAAAGTAGTTCTTCCTCTTCACTGTGAGTGAGTTTAAAGTGACAAACGCTTCATGTGACAATCTGAAATGATTTAAACATTTGTTTCTTGCAGCTCCTTCAGATCATTAGTTTGTCTCATGCTTGTCTCTTTTGAAAATACAAAAGTGCATTATTTCATATTTCGTCCATCACATTTCATTAACTTCAAACTCTATATCAGATGTCACGTCCAAACCTTTAACTTGAGTACATTCTTGGACCACTACTTTGTACTTCTACTTGAGTAATAATATTTTGAAGTAACCAATTGTTATAATTTTAGCTCCACTACAGCTGAGGTCATATAAGCACAATATTCATCTGTGCTTATTTGTGCCCTCACATCTGATTCCCTCCTCTCTCTATATTCTGTAAAAGTGAGACTAAAGGACACATCTCATCTGTCTTTCTCTGGAGCTTTTGTTCCAGCTTGTTCTAAATAATAAAACTTCATTCGAGCAAAAATGACCACAGAAGTGCTACTGAATGCATCATTGACATCCATGAGGTCCATGAGGCCTATGAGGTCCATGAAGTCCATGAGGCCCAAGAGGTCCAGGAGATCCATGAGGTCCATGAGGCCCATGAGGTTCACGAGGTCCATGACGTCCATGAGGTTCATGAGGTCCATGACATCCATGAGGTTCATGAGGTCCATGACGTCCATGAGGTTCATGAGGTCCATGAGGTTCATGAGGTTCATGACGTCCATGAGGTTCATGATGTCTGGACCTCAGGATTTTTTCTAGATCAACTTCTGCAAGTGGGTGTGTCTATGTGTGCAGATTGTTTGCAGATAGTGTGAGTGTGTGTGTGTGTGTGTGTGTGTGTGTGTGTGTGTGCGTGCGTGTGTGTGTCGTGTCGTGGCTGTATGGATATAGCTAACGTGCTAGAAGTCACGTTCCAAATAGTCCCCAGTGACTTCCATTAGAATATTGTGGCTCCTCTCCAGTGTTGGGAAAATTAATTTTCTACATGAACTAACTTCAGTTCAGTTCAGAAATTTCAAAATGAACTAGTTTGTTCATAGTTCCAAAAAATGAACTAGTTCATTGTTCTTTTTTTTTATGTTACTGCATGCTACTGTATTTTTTTCAATATCATTGCCAAAGCCCACGTAGAACCACAGACAGACTGCTCTGTCCTGTCAATGGGACTTTTTTTAGGATCAATGCCTGTGAAAAATGAGGAGCTGGTTGAAGAAGCATTTGAATCCTGTGGTTTCCATTCTGGTTTAACATTATCCTGACAGGCAAATCCTACATTTGAATGTGGAGCTAAAGATAACCTGACCTCCTCATGAGAAATGTGCTTCATGTTTCCTCATCATTCATATATATAGCTTGGGACTGTAGTGTTATTTGAGAGGGACTTGTTCAACTGCATAAATCAGCTCCCTTGTTGTAGTTCAGCTAAATCAGCTGTTGATGGTCAGATTGTGTTAAAACAAAGTCTACCAAAGCCTCAGACAGAGCAGAGCCAGTTAGCATTGCACCCCTAGGGAATGTTGATGAGCTCAGCTGCAAAGTATCGGAAAGCATTTGAATCCTGTGGTTTCCATTCTGGTTTAACATTATCCCAATGCATTTGAATGTGGAGCTAAAGATAGCCGAGCTCATGAGAAACACAGTAATATCTCCATCACAGCTGCAGCCACTTCCTCTTTTCACTATAGACTCTCTACAGAAGTGGACTGAGGGAGTGTGACATCAGCCACAGAATGAATGACTTCCATATTCGGACTTTCAATCATGAGTATTATTGCCACAACAATCAATCAGGGGTGAAGGTGCTGAAGGCTGGTTTAGCAGGGAGCAGGAGTGGCATCGCCTCACTCGTCTGTTATTAATGATCTTGATTGTAGGGACAAAACAGTGAAATAAAAACCCCGGGATCATGTAGAGCGGGTTCAAACCAACATTTGAAGGTCAGAATGAGGAGCTTGACATCAGCAATTACACAGAGAGGGACCACGCTTTTTCAGTAGAATGTGAACTGGAACCAGAGTCAATGGAGCCGAATCGTGCCCATGCTCACTTCCTGTTTGGAACGCGGTGACTTGCGGATTAGCTATTTCCATTTATATACAGTCTGCTATTCAGGTGTTCAATATCCATTTGGATTTACACAACCAGTCTAACGTTCTAATCATTCATTCCGTGCTTTTTTCTTCATGTTTTTACATGTGTATTCACTAGCAAGGACCACGCCATCACACACGTACGAAGTGAAAAGGGTTTATTATATGGAGACAAGGCTGGTCGGCTGGGTTGAGACTCGGGGTGGGGGTTCAGTCTCAATCTTCACATGGCCCACCAGGAACAGGACCCCCCTCGTAGGCGTCTTATGTCTGGAAGTGAACAGATCGGGGCTGGGAGGGTGGGGTTGAGTTATTCGGGACAAACTGGGTTGCCGGGATAGGCTGCTATAAATAGGCTTCTGGGAAATTGAGGTGTGGTAGAAGTGAGCTGTGATTCGCTGGAGAGGTGGAGAGAGTGGCTGAGGTGTGGGCCTGCTCTTGAACCTTTATCATATTAACTACATGTTCTTTAGTGGTTTAGTCAATTAATCGTTAGATGGAGTCTTAGTCGACCAACATGTTTATTAAATGTAGTTAATATGATTTTGGATTACCATTAATGGTATAGGGAGGGATTTTGTTTTAAAATTCATCACTACTTCCTCAAATTTTTTTCTTATTTTCTCTACGAGCTGCCACTTGTAAAACAATGATCCATTCAGCACAGTCAGGTACTAACACCAAAGCCAACCAGAATTAATGTGTCAAATGCACTTTATCTTACTATAAGCCCTGTGATAGAAACTCCACAGAATCTCATCAGAGGAAATGAGCCTTGTCATCCACTTTCTCAGCGTGAACACAGAACAGCTGAGATTTCCTGTACAACCAGCTCTTCTTACAAAGCCTTAGGGAATACTATTGCAGGCGTAGGCCCTCAAGAGCTCACCCCACATATTTGCCTTTATCTTCTGACAGTGGTTTAGGAACAGCACTAAATAAAGGCCCAGTTGTCACTAGTCTAGTCTTCATACTGGATAAGGGCCTTGTCCATACATAGCCAGGTATCTGATAAACCGAAGATGTTTTGCTGCGTTTTGACCACACGAATACGCATCAAAAATGAGTATTCAGGGAAAACTCCGGCCAAAGTGAAGATTTTTGAAAACTCCGTTTATGCCTGTTTGTGTGGACAGAGATAACTGGGGTTTTGCGTTTTAAAACGTCCCTGTCTGCGCCAAAAAATATGAATCTGCCCTGACGTCAAACGTACAACCTTTGTTTAGGCTACTGCAAAAGCCAAAGCAGACTATGGATCGGAGTCTTTTCTTGAGAGCTGTGTGTGTGTTGAGAGCAGAATCGCTCCTAAACTGTGTTTAGGAGCAATTCTGACTCCGAGTCTGTCCAGACAAAGCAGCTTGGCGCCATGTTTTCTGTTGTTTAAGTTTAGGCGAAAGTGACGGCGAAGTGAGGGCTCAATGGAAATAACGCCATTTACAGGTTTGGAATGCGTATGAATGTGGTTGAAAACGCAGATGTTCGGTTATGTGTGGAAGCTATTTTTTTCAAAGACGAGGTGGTGTGGATAAAACAATTTTTATAAACGGAGGGGGGGAAATGTTTGGTTTTAAAAATAGCCGGCTACGTGTGTACATGGCCTCACTGGACTGGCAATTTCTCAAAGCAAAGTTGTTAAACTTTTTGTACTTTTTGTATTTTGAAAATAATAGATTTTGTGCATTATTTCATGCTCTGTCCAGATTATGAATCAAATGTTCTGTCCTCACAATTACAGTTTTAGTTACTCTTACTTGAGTAGTACTTTTCCTAAATACTTTGTTTTACTCTTACTTAAGTAATTTCTTAGATGTTGTACTTCTGCCTGAGTATGTTTATTTTGAAGTAGCATTACTCTTACTTGAGTATACTTTTTGAGCTCTCTTCCACCTAAGATTTGTGCGACCCCAGATTCAAAGTAAGTTGAATAGGCTGATGCTACATTCTTACAGTGAGCCAGTAAAGAGGTTCTTCAGAAATCCACTGCTAATATTAACATCAGGAGCTCATAGTACTTACCTTTGTCTGTGTGTAAAACTGCGTCACTCTCTCCATGTAAACAGTTTCAGAAGCTCCACAGAAATCTGCTGCTGAAGGGAATCATCAAGAGTCCATGAGAACGTTCTTTCAAACCTCTGACTGTGTAGCACAAGGAGCTATAAGAAACACTACACTGAACCCACAGTGTACTTCACTCTATGTGCCATGAGTCTATATAATATAAGGCGAATGAACACTTTAGCATATATTAGTCTACAGGAGGGTTATCCAGGCTTTAACAGTTCATGAAATGAAAACCCGAGCATTGTGTAGAGTGGATTAATCTAAACATTTTAAGACCAAAATGGTGACCCTGAAAGCAGCGGTCACAGAGAGAGGGGCCACGCATTTTCAGTAGAAAGTCAATTAGAGCCAGAGTCACTGGAGCCAAATGACGTCTATTAAGGCTGTGCCCAAAATCAACTGTGTGAATCAAATGTGTGTCTGTGTGTCTGTGTGTCTGTGTGTCTGCGTCTGTTTGTATGTGCGTCTGTGTGTGTCTGTGTGTGTATGTGTGTGTGTGTGTCTGCGTCTGAGTGTCTGTGTCTGTGTGTGTGTGTGACTGCGTCTGTGTGTGTGTGTGTCTGTGTGTGTGTGTCTGCGTGTGTGTGTCTTTGTGTGTGTCTGTGTGTGTCTCATTGTGCTTCTGTGTGTGTGTCTGTGTGTGTGTGTCTGTGTGTGTGTGTGTCTGCATGTGTGTCTGTGTGTGTGTCTGTGTGTGTGTCTGTGTATGTGTCTGTGTGTGTGTGTGTCTGTGTGTGTGTGTGTCTGTGTGTGTGTGTGTCTGTGTGTGTGTGTCTGTGTGTGTGTGTGTCTGTGTGTCTGCGTGTGTGTGTCTGCGTCTGTGTGTCTGGGTGTGTGTCTGTGTGTGTGTCTGTGTGTCTGCGTGTGTGTGTCTGCATCTGTGTGTCTGCGTATGTGTGTGTCTGCGTGTGTCTCATTCTGCTTCTGTGTGTGTCTATGTGTGTGTCTGTGTGTGTGGATCAAACTAGTGAAGTCTGTCATGATCTCCTGACATCCCCTCTGCACCTTATTGGAGAAACCAGGAGCAGGTTCTACTCTGAGCTGCACCACAAAAAATCTGTCAGAAAATGACAGAAGTGAAATGATCTGTCCAAAGATCATTTTACTTGACAAGTTCTCAAGATGAGTAACCTGATATAAGTTTTATAATCTTGGTCAGATCAGAGAAAGGTGAAGCTGAGCCTCTGGTGCTGTGAGGTCAGATCAGGTCACACACACACTGGAGTGTGTGGGCTCAAAGCTCTAAACAAGGTTCACAAAGGACTCAATAAAAACAGGAGCCAGTCTATCCTTTTTAAACAGTTGTGATGTTGGTCTACAACAGTGGTTCTTAACCTGGGTTCGATGGAACCCCAGGGGTTCGGTGAGTCAGTCTCAGGGGTTCAGGGGTCAGACTCACATCCAACTCATATGATTGGTGATGACCGTTATTGGCTGCAGGGAATTTTGTGCTTGCCTTGTGTCTTGTGACTGTCGTGATGGTGTCGTGCCATTTCTTTCTTAACATTTTCCCTTCATATAAACTATGTCGAGCAAAAAAAGAAAGTGGTCGGACGAATATGTGCAATATGGATTCACATGTCTGCACCAATAAAATATATATACCTATGTTTGAATTTGAAAAAAACATATTTTATTTTTCCAATTAAGAAGGGTTCAGTGAATGTGCATATGAAAGAGTGGGGTTCAGTACCTCCAACAAGAACCACTGCTCTAGAGCCTCATCCGAAATGTTCCATTTGGCATTACAGCCACAACTTTAGCAAAGAGGCTGTTTTCCCTGTCATATATATATATATATATATATATATATATATATATATATATATATATATATATATATATATATATATATATATATATATATATATATATATATATATATATTAGAGCTGGGCGATATGGACCAAAATATATATCTCGATATATTTTGCTATGTCTCGATATACGATATATATCTCGATATCTTTACAGGAAAAATACAGCCCCCCCAAACTACTGCAAAAACAAAAAAAAATTTTTATCTAATTAATTTTCATTTAGTACTGCACTTAAACACTCTGCGTCCCTTTTTGGACCCTCACCCACAGTTTAAGAACCTCTTCTTTAAAGAACTTCCACTGGCACTTAACACAAAACTGCTTCAATGTGAATAAAGTGTGCAGGATTTTTAAACCTGTATTTTCACATTCCAAACTGGAGTTACATTCTCTTGTTTTAAAGTGGTATTTAGTCTCTGCACATTTACCATATCAAACGCACATTGTGACAAACGGATTTATTTGGCATTTGGCGCAGGCTGCAGAGAGAAGCCCGCACGCTCCCGCACACCGGGATGAGTTTATTGGCGACAGCAGCGGCCTTAATGAAAATGACCGCACTCAGTATTCAGACCTTGAGTCCATGACAAGACCGAGTCTAAATGCGCTCGAGTCCGAGATAAGACCAAGACAAAGCTCTGGCTTTGGCGGAGAAGGAAGTCCAGCGGCGTGGGGGTGTCTAATGAGTGGTGGGACAGGTGTGGGTCCTGCTGCAGGACGCTCCTCGTTTAAGGGGGCGTGGGGGTGTTTTGCAGCGGAGTTTGTTCGTATGAGTGATATGAGTGGACCTCGTATGCTGGAGTCGTGTGCGGTGGTTGCGCTCGCGCTGGGAAACGTGCATTTAGAAAGTTTAACTCGTCATGTTACGTCTGTGCGCAGCTCCTTATTGTGGCTGCAGAAGCACTCGCACAGATGCGCCTGTTTTGTTTTCCACGTTCGCACCATGAAATATTTACTCACAAATGCGAGTGGAATGGGCGCACTGTAGAGCCCTGGTCCTAGTCCTGGTTTAGTCCGAGCCCAGCTTCGGGCTCCGCGGAGGAGCACAGGGGCCAAAAGCGAGGAGGCGGAGGCGAGCGCAGCACAGAGAAGGCGAGACAAGCGAAGCGGCAAAACCAGAAGTAAACGGAAGTGTTATAGCGATATATCGATATGCCAGAATTCATATCGAGTTTCGAAAATATCTCGATATATTTTAAATATCGAGATATCGCCCACCCTAATATATACATATATATATATATATATATATATATATATATATATATATATATATATATATATATATATATATATATATATACATATATATATATATATATATATATAATTATTATTATATTATTTATTTATTTCACAGATTGCAGTATAACTGTTTATTTTAACCATCTTAGATTTGTGGAAATAAAATGTGTGTGTGTGAGTGAGGGCGTGTGTGGCTCCGTGGCTCCCTCTGGTGGTGGACAGAGGCATGTGCAGCATTTTACAGTCTGAAAACATGAGGAAAACCTTGAGTCTGGAGCGCCATCCTGTGGGTCAAAGTGACCATTACAGTTTGATGTGGTCTCTGGAGACGTTTGGATAAGATTTTTAATTTGTTTTAGTTTTATGAGACTTTAAACTTCAAATTAAAGTTCTTTAAAAGGTTCCATATAAGCATATTTTCAGATCTCTGTTCTAATGTTGTTTCCTCATCACAAACACACCTGGGATTGTGTTTTGTTTCATTCACACATGAATAACACAGCAGAAAACTCTGTTCCACCTTGTGATGTCATGTGGTAGTACAAGAAGTGCTCCACTGTGTTTTAAAACTCCATGAACTAAAGATAAAATCAGCTGTTTTTTGTTTGTTTGTTTTTGTTTGTTTTTTGTTTTTTTTACTAGAAAACTATTGTTTCATGACACCACAAGGTGGAACAGAGCATTTTTAGTGGTTGTTGTGTGTGTATTTCATTCCAAGGCCAACAAGGGAACAAAACTACTTTTTTTTTAATATATAATGATACAACAAATCGATATGAAGACTGAACCACTGAATCTTTTCACACCAGATACAAACCAAGTGTGTGTGAGGACTAAACTAGCTTTAAATCAGGAATTAACTAGAAAAACTATGTCTTCCTTAACTGCTTAACATCTACAGTCCCTGGATCAGAACATGGACTGCTGCTCCAAGGCTTTCATGTGTAGTGCTTATGGGACATATTGCATCTGCCCAGTTGGGTTTGTGACAGGCTCCTCTGGGTTTGAGGTCTGTGTTCTAGCTCTCCACTTCACTGTGATGTTTGCCACCCCCACTGTTCCAAGTCTGTCCTGGATCTAAACTCCAAACATGACACAAGAATAAAGACGGATGGTGATGGACCTGCTCTGTAACATGTGCTCCACTCACCTGCTCTAAAATCTGCTGCTGCATTTCTGCGTTGTTCAGGTCCACTGCAGACTGAAGCTTCACTTTCAGGACTGTCTGCCTCAGATCTGTGGACAAAACAAAAGAAATCATAAAAAAAAGTGAAATATATTCTCTAGCTGGGTTTCAGATGACATCACAACATTCTAGAGGCCAATGTTATTTCATACATTTGGGGTGCAGCCAAAATTAATATTGATAAAATGTAAAATTATATTGTAATACAATAATTTCTAGGGTTTAGTGAAAATACTGAAAATACCAGGTTCAACATTTGTGAATTTACCTTTTGCTTATTTCATGCCAAGTACAATGTGATCAGTATGGAAATCTGTCTCTACCCCCATCGGGGAGTGTGACATCATCATAATATTCTAGAATCTGAAAACCACCAATATGGAGAACGCTCATAGAGTGTGTGAAGAAGTGGACTGAGGGAGTGTGACGTCACCCACAGCATTCAGCATGCAAAGAGTTAAGTAAGTCCTTTCCCACCTGCCCCGCCAGTTTGGCAGGGATGTCAATCAAACCTGTTGCTAACGCTAGCAGGAGCAACCTTAGGGAAAGAAGGCGCCTGATTTGTCTGTTATTAAAATAGTGAAATACGAACCCCAGGATCATGCATGGCGAGTTCATACCATCATTTCCAAAATGAGGAGCCTGACAGCAGCGTTTACAGAGAGAGGGGGCCACCATTCTTCAACAGAAAGTGAATAGGAGCCGAATTGGAGCAATGGAGCTGAAAGCACACACATGTTCATTTCTTATTTGGAACACGACAGCTAGTGGGTTAGCTATGTCCATTATACAGTCTATGGAATCAACATGATAAGCTATTGGGTCACTACGGGTCAACTCACCTCCATGAGTTTGACAAGGCTAACAGTTGGACTAAGAGAAAGTAGAAAAGGTTCAATACAATCACGTGCTCTACAGGAATTTGAAACAGAAATGTTTGCCATTGACATTTCTGAAGTGTGTATAACAGGTTTTCATGATTGTCTCATTTAGACTTTATCTGGTGGGATAAAGCCTGCTGTAAATATAAATGACAGTTTTACACAAATGAAGAAGCTCTTTATAAGGTCTTTGGCAGCTGCACTCCTCTGGTTAATAGAAGTATGGACAGCACTATTGGGCCACTAACAACATGCAGTGACAATGTAAAAACCTTGGTGTGATTTTTGATGCTTTGTTCAAATTTGACAAAGAAACTGAATCTGTTGTGAAGGTGAGTGATTTCCAACTGAGAATCTTATCTCAAATCAAAGCTTCCTTTCCACAAAACAAGCTCCAGATTTATGTTTGTATCACATTGAAGGGGACTACTGCAACTGTCTGTCTGTAGACCTACATCACACCTGTCTGTAGATCTACATCAGACCTGTCTGTAGATCTACATCAGAGCTGTATGTCTGTAGATCTAAATCAGAGCCGTCTGTCTGTAGATCTACATCAGAACTGTATATAGATCTACATCAGAGCTGTCTGTCTGTAGATCTACATCAGAGCTGTATGTAGATCTACATCAGAGCTGTCTGTCTGTAGACCTACATCAGACCTTTCTGTAGATCTACATCAGAGCTGTCTGTCTGTAGATCTACATCAGAACTGTCTGTAGATCTACATCAGAACTGTCTGTAGATCTACATCAGAGCTGTCTGTCTGTAGATCTACATCAGAACTGTCTGTAGATCTACATCAGAACTGTCTGTAGATCTACATCAGAACTGTCTGTAGATCTACATTAGAGCTGTCTGTCTGTAGATCTACATCAGAGCTGTCTGTCTGTAGATCTACATCAGAGCTGTATGTCTGTAGACCTACATCAGAGCTGTCTGTAGATCTACATCAGAGCTGTCTGTAGATTTACATCAGAGCTGTCTGTCTGTAGATCTACATCAGAGCTGTCTGTAGATCTACATCAGAGCTGTATGTCTGTAGACCTACATCAGACCTTTCTGTAGATCTACATCAGAGCTGTCTGTAGATCTACATCAGAACTGTCTGTAGACCTACATCAGAGCTGTCTGTAGATCTACATCAGAGCTGTCTTCATCACTTACAGGTGGGTCCAAAATGCACAAGGCACAAGACACTGGGAGCACAAAACTCCAATTTTCAATTGTACTTTCAACCAGGAAGGACCTGAAACCTAAAAAAAACATTTTTCCCCCCCTAAAATCTTAAATGTAATGATCTTAAGTTTTAGTTCAACCTGTCTTTGGTCCCTTCTGTAGACTGGGTTTCTGAAGTTGAAGTTCATGTGTTTTCAGCTTAAACAGTCATCACCACTGTCCCACCAGGTGCCCATTTAGCTAGCACCACCCAATGCTAAGTGACTTCCTTGTTAGCAAAAAAAAAAAAAAGGTTGCCAGCATCACAGCTGAGCTCTTGCCATTGGCCTGTGCCAGCCTCCAGACACCCACAGGAGTCATCTGTGAGATGAATAGTAGGTTCTGTTCCCCAATTGTTAAAGCTGGTGCTGGTGCTGTCTGACCAGGTGCTCCAAGGATCTCTATACAGCCTGATCCAAGCCTGTTGATAACCTGTCACTAGCAGCTGGTACACGAGAAAGATCTCTTCCTGCTTGGTCACGTTGGCGAGGTCATTGTGTGATGTCCTGCAGTAGATCTGAGCCTCTTGCCATATTTTGAGCTGGCCAACTACAGTGTATTTCAGAACAGCTTTGCCTTGTCAGTTGAGAAGGAGGAAGAAAAAGAAATAACATTAGGCAGTTAAAACAATAATATAGTATGTCAAATTTCAAGACTAATTTTATATCATACCATCAGAACATATGGATGGCATTTGTGATCATAAAATCCACTGTACAACATTGTAGAAATGGCAGCACAGTGCTCATCTTGATTGTAATTGTCAGGTTGACCATCAGCCCACATAAAAGCACTCTGATCATAAGAGCGATTGGGGACTTCCTTGCTCCACCTCCAGTTACGTAAACTGTGACGGAGGCCGATCCAAACGCAGTCTTCCAGGTCCTCTGCCAGTGCCATCAACTTCTGATTCTCCTGCTCATCGTAGATGGTCACCAGGTCAGTGAAGATCGATCTGCAGTAGGTCTGAGCTGAGGTCCAGTTCAGGTATTTGTTCACAAAGACAAACTCTCGTTCAGGGTGGACAAAACAAATGAGGACACCTGACAGAAAAATCAACACAGTCAATCAACAGCAATCCCCGTATGGTTCAATCTTTGGTTTTCCCATTTTGAATATAAAACCAAAAGTAGAAAAAAACAACCAATTTGTAATACTGTTTATACCATTTTAAACAAATTAAAGAAAAAAAACAATATATTGTTTTTTTTATTTCATGTAATATCATTTGATTGAGGTTTCCAAGGGCTCAGTGCAGCCGACCAAACCCATACCCTCGACTTCAAGCACCTTTCGGACACTATAAGAATGCTATTGTGTGTCATCCACAGCAGCAGACCAGCTCCACACCCACAGGGGCTCGTGTGGCAGTGCTGGCTGTGTGTGCTATCAGGTAAGACATGTTTAGTTTAGTTGATTTATTTGACAGGGACAATGTACAGGAGCATTAATCACAAAAAAATGAAAAGATGCTTTGTACCAGACTCTAACTCTCAGTGCTGATTTCCTTCAGTGTCCCTGAGACAAACAACATCACAGACAATGTTTGTAACAAGTGCGGGTAACAAAGAAGGATGAAATGAACATAAGGCATAAAACAATGCAATTCATAATATTTACAGTGTCGTGATACATTTCATCAGTTAGTTAAAATAATTAATTTGTTTCCCGATACCTCCCCTGTCCCCATCTCATGTCTAGTCTAACTTTACTGCTGACACGTCTGCACTTTAATTTCCAGGCTACATTTTTTTTTTTAAGTCTTTGAATAATTTTTGCTCAGTTGAAAGTGTATTCCATTGTGAGATTGTTTTAAATGAAAATGCAGATTGTCCTAATGATGTTTTCCGTTTCGGCGTTACACATTGGGTGTGACTGTTGACCTGATTGTTCTGACCTGTCCAGATCTGGTTTTGTTGCCAGATTATTGATAATCTTGAATAACTTTAGATTGGCTAATTTAATTGTATTGTGAAAGTTAAGCATTTTATGTTTAGTTAATATCTGACAGTGATGGTATTTTTGTGGTTTTCGATCTAGAATCTTAAGTTCTTCCTTATAAAGAGATTCTTAAGGTTTTATTGTAGTTTGATTGGCATGTGACCAGCATGAAACACCAAAGATTAAGAGAGGCAATACCATGGCATTTAAACAGACTTTTGCTCCTTGTTTTGTCAGAGAATTTTGCATTAAAAGTAGACAGATTATATTTTATTTTATGGCATTTTGAATGTGTTTTTTTAAAACTTAATCTATTATCTAAAATTATGCTGAGGTATCAACATTTCTCAGTATTTTGAATAGTTTCGCCATTTACGGTGAGTAAGGGATATGTTCTTTTATTTTGTTTTGTGGAGAACTACATTGTTGCTGTTTTACATGTTAGCTAAAAGAACACCACACTTACACAATGACATTATTGATTGATATGATTTGCCCCCTTTGAGAGGCCTTGCCCTGGTGCATTTCACTTGGATTTTGCTGAACTGGAGCAACGTGCACTGAGAGGCATTCAGCTCGTCCAATCACAGAGCCCGAGAGGTGCATTCCCCCAAAGTGCAACAGAGGCTCATTTACAAAGGACATTATTTCATTATCAAACAGACAATGCAAATGTATGTCCTATGTGCACGGGCCTTTAGACTGTTCCGCAGCACACGAGGACGGGGCTATGGGACAACCAGCCCAGGGACAGCCTATGTAATGTTTCAGTGTGTCGGTGGAGGCCTCTGTTTGAATGGTGCTGGACTGAGGAGCTTCATTTGAGGCTTCACTCTGCTAGTTCCACCAAAGTCCATTCCATGTTTTACAAGTCAGTTTTCCCACAGCTCTTTTCTGCAGGCGTGAGAGGGAGGTTTTCAATGCTGAGCAGTTCTTTTGGAGAGGCAGTGGTTGTGGGTCCTGACACAGCACAGAGTCATACAGGCGGGGTGGAAATCAGAGCTTTGAACACTGTGGGCTCTTTAGACAATGTCCAGAGTGTTGCACCAAAGAGGATGAGTGGCTGGTGAGATTACAGGTCGGGATGAAAAGAGGTGGCATCCTTTTGTCCTTAAGACTGGTCTGTCCATATGTATCCAGCATTTTAATTTTATTCACATTGTGATCTGATGTGTTTTCAAGTGGTTCCTTTTTTGAGCAGTGTATTTATACTCAGTGATCAGACTTTTGTAAAGTGATTTGTAAATCTATATCATCAACATATTTTATGTGACTGTACTATTCAAAATGTGTCATCTTTCATCACCTTAGTTGTGTGAGTTACAACAGAAATAGTACTTTTTCTTTGTTAGGCTCCAGTGCCTCATGACGCCCTCACACACCTGACCTATCAGGGCTCAGCTCACTGCTATGTCCAGCCTCACCACTGGCCACATTTTAACACTAGAATGAATGAATGAATGAATGAATGAATGTGATTATTGTGTCTTACATACAGACATGTTCAGCCCTTTGATGGGCGTATAAACAAAATACAATAGGCCAGATGCCAGACGAGACCACAGGGTCTTCTTCAGGGTTTTGACAAAACCTCCCGGTTTCTAAGACCAGGGGAAGGATTCCTGTGCACAGCTCGACAATCAGCCTTCTTTGATTCCTCGTCATATTTGTGCTGACATAAAATTCAGTCTTAAATGTATCTTTTAATTGAATGTATGTACTCAACTTGGGTAAGCGCACGTTCAGCCACTGCTCTTCACAGTTGGACACCAATTTTTCTCTTGTTCTGCTGATGCTGCAGGGTAAATTGTGGATGCCTTTTGGATAACAACAATGTGTTTTGGGGTAGAATTCTGTGACACTTTCACTGAAGAAAAGAAGAGGATTTGTATTAAGCTCAGGTAGTCCTGACCAAGCCTCGTGAGAACTAATCAAAAACTTGTCAATGTTGTTATAAAATAGCCTTGGAACCACCAGCCCTGGAACCACCAGTCCTGGAACCACCAGACCTGGAACCACCAGCCCTGATAAACTGAAGCTATAATTCTTATCTATAATAATTGTGATCTAAATGTTACTCACTTAAGATGAACAAAAGTCCTGTGTCCATACTCCAGGTGTTCAGTCCAAACCAAAAAATGAAAATGCCAAGCACAGACTTAAAGCCAGTCAAAATAATAAATATAAGTCATTTAGCACACTGGAAAGGGCTCGTCTGAATGAGGATCCCAGTGAGCTGCTAACACAAATATACAGCCTGCTCTTATATAAATGTAACTCACTATGTGACATCATATTCTGGCCCTGCCCATTAGAACAAACAGGCCACAAACCTTTTCAGCATCAGATGCAAATGAGACCTGAACTTTACACCTTGGCTCTTCAGAAGCAGTAAGGTGAAACATTTCAAATCAAATAATGTATCATTATCCTATCCGAATAGATTATACTGTTAATTATAATGTAAGGGAACTTTACACACAATATGAGCACATAGACTTAAAGACACATGATTCCTTGAATTATAATACAAATGAGTTTGGTGATGATATAGATCCTGATAACCAATTTTATAACAACAATATACTCAATGATTGTAAATATTATACTAATGATGAATTTAAATGTCTCAATGTGGATGGAGCTTTCACAATAATTCATTTTAATAGCAGGATTCTTTATAAAAATTACAATAATATTAAAGAGTATCTTAGACAATTTAAGAAATGTAGTGTTATTGCTGTGTCAGAAACCTGGCTAGATGTCAAAAAGGGTTGTGATGTGGAAATGGAAGGCTATACACTCTTTACCTTAAATAGGACAAATTAAATAGGTGGGGGAGTCGCATTGTACGTAGATGCAGGATTGAGATGTAATGTGATAAATAGCAAAACTACAGTTATACATGGAGCATTAAAGTGCCTGACAGTTGACTTAATGAAATCTAAAAATATAATTATTAGCTGCATATACAGGTCACCTGGATCATGTCTCGATAAATTTAACCAAATGATTGATACCTTGTTTAGTAATACAAGCAAGGTGCATATTGTGTGTGGGGATTTTAACATCAATCTCCTGAACCCCCAAAGTAATGTAAAAACAACAGACTTCATCTCAGCCATGTTTGGCAACAATCTATTTCCGCTCATTGTTAAGCCTACAAGAATCAAAAATGACACAGCTACACTGATAGACAACATCTTCACAAATCAATTGGGGGCCAAAATTACATCTGGATTACTTATAAATGACATAAGCGATCATCTTCCGGCTTTTAGCATTTTCCATCAACTTGCACAAAATGTCAAAACACACAAAACCATCCTTCATAAACTGATCAGACATGGAACACCTGAAGCAATCTCTGATTTAAAAGAGGACTTGAGTGCTCAAACATGGGATGAGGTCTATGCATCTACTGACCCTGACAAGGCTTTTGAAATATTTTTATCTACCTTAACAACACTCTATGATAAGCACTGTCCCCTTAGATGTATAATAAATAACAAAAACAGATTAAATAGGCCGTGGATCACTAATGGTATAGTAAACGCATGGAAAAAGAATAATCTACTCTACAGATTATTCCTAAAACATAGAACTAAAGAAGCAGAACGCAAGTATAAAACATATAAAAACAAGATGACTAATATAATGAGATTTAGCGAGAAGCATTATTACCACAAATTATTAGAACAACAAAGAAATAACATTCAAGGTATTTGGAAAATATTAAATAGTAAAATTAAAGAAGGTAAGAAAAGAATTCCCAAATTATTTTGTGAAGGATAATCTTGCCTTAAATGATACAAGGGAAATGTCAAATGCATTTAATGATTTCTTCATAAACATTGGACCCACAATAGCAAATAAAGTAGGAGAATCTAAGGATACAGACGTATTAGTGGGAACAAATATACAACAAAACCCTAAGTCTCTATTTATGAGAGCCACAGATGAAAATGAAATAATTGAAATTGTAAACAAATTTAAGAACAAAAAGTAAAGTGATTGCTTTGATATTGATATTGAATTAATAAAGAATGTCATAACTTATATTGCAACACCATTTACATATATCTGCAAGCAACCCCTTTTAACAGGCATTTTTCCAAATAAAATGAAAATAGCAAAAATAATTCCCATCTTTAAAGGTGGCGACAGACATCTGTTCACAAGCTACAGGCCCATATCTCTTCTGCCACAACTCTCAAAAATCTTAGAAAAAGTTTTTGTAATAAGACTAGATCATTTTGTTACTAAGCATCATCTCCTCAGTGATCATCAATATGGTTTTAGGCTAAAAAGGTCTACCCAAATGGCTATCAGTGAGCTTGTGGAGAAGATATCCACAGCAACTGACAAACAAGAATACACAGCCAGTGTTTTTATAGATCTTAGCAAGGCCTTCGACACCATTGACCATGTGCTGCTTTTGAGAAAAATGGAAAGGTGTTAGAGGAACTGCCATTACCTGGCTGAAAAGCTATCTTGAAGACAGACAACAGTATGTGCATATAAATAACATCACTTCTGATAGCAGGGTGCTTACCCACGGTGTTCCACAGGGCTCCGTCTTGAGGCCCAATTTTTTTATTATGTACATAAATGATGTCTGTGAGGCAGTGGATAATTTAAGTTGCATTCTATTTGCAGATGACACCAGTCTCTATTGTTCAGGAAAAGATCTACAACATCTTCTGCACAGAGTAGAAAATGATCTTACAAAAATACAAGTGTGGTTTCATATATTGTAAACATATATTATCTTTGGAAATAGAAAAATTAATGATCAAATTAATATTAAAATTAATCAAGTACAAATTGAATGAGTATCTGTTCATAAATTCTTGGGCATTCATACAGATGAAAAATTGAGCTGGAAAATGCAAATAAGTATAATTCAAACAAAGTTATCTGCCGTAATGAGTAAAATGAAAAGACTTTTAAATCGAGATTCCCTTTATTTACTGTATAACACTCTATTCCTTCCATACTTGAACTACTGCATGGAAATATGGGGGAATACCTATAAATCAAATCTTAATAACATTCTTCTGCTCCAAAAGAAGGTGATCAGAATTATTAATCATGCAAATTACTATGTGCCTACAAAATCTCTTTTTGTTAAGATAAAAGTACTTCAATTTTTTGATCTTGTTGATTTGAGCACAGCCGTAGTGATGTACAAGGCCTTTAATCATCTGCTTCCTCCTGGTCTACAGGAGTTATTCAAGCAAAGAGAGAGTCAGTATAACCTTAGAAGAACAGGCATCTTTAAAAAATAAAAAAGAAAGATAAAAACTAAGAAAAAAAGTGATTGTATTTCTGTTAGAGGGGTTAGTTTGTGGAATAACCTGAGCCATGATTTTAAAAAGTCAAAGAGTGTAGAAGCCTTTAAAAAAGGGTATAAAGCTTTATGTTTTGAAAATTATAGAGCTCTGGAATTAATGAATTATGCATCTTTTTTTTTAAATTAATATATTTTGTCTCTTATATGTACAGTAATTCGCAGGTGAAATTGTAAATGTCAACTTGTTGCTTTTTTTTCATTGTTAAATATTGTTAGGCATTATAAGTACTTACTTACTTCAGCCTAAACTCTTCGGTCATGATCCAGTGGATTGTAGACAATATTTTGTTTTGTATTGTTGCACTATGACCAAATAAACTAAATTAAAAAAACTAAACTACCACTAAATGACATCATAAGGTGGATCAGAGCATTTTGAGCTTTGGTGATGTAGACAGACTGATAATCGAGAGTTACTCAAACATGTGAATGAAACAAAACACAGCTCCAGGTGTGTTTTTGAGGAGGTGACAACATTCTAACATGTCTTAAAGCTCACAAGAGTCTGTTTTGCTTAAAGGTGATCAGGGGCCTGTTCCAGAAAGCGGGTTCAAACATACTCTGAGTTTAACCATGAGCTCTGGGTTGACTTACCCTGAGCCGAGGAAACCCTGAGTTTTCGGTTCCAGAACAGGTGATATGAATGAGGTAAATCAACTCTGAGTAGGTTTTACCTCGAGTTACGCGCGTGCACGACTACTATAAAAAGCCATAGTCAATGGATCCCGAAACCATGAGCGTCACCATGACAACTACGAAAAGCGATCCACCTACTTCAGCCCGCTTGAGCTCGAAGTCCTAATGGAGGCATACGCGGAGAAAGAACATATTTTCCAGCGTAAATCAAACACCGCTGCAGCGGCAAAGGAGAGAGGCGCGTGGGAAGAAATTGCAGCCCGAGTCAATGAGTGAGTTTAAATTGTTTAATTAAGTTAACATTCAACTGTAAGATCATCGCTTATTTGCTGAGTTAAATAGGAATAAAATCTGATTTTCGTTTAGGTGCAATCCAACAGGGGAGTGATGAACTTGGAAGCAGCTAAAAAATGAAATATAAAAATATCGTACAAAGCGGCAAGGTATGTTTTTTAAATGCCTGAGGTTGTTAAAGTAAATGTTAATTCAGTGGCTACTTCAAATAGTAATGCTAATTATGAACAAAATGCTGTTTAAACATGACCTCCCACTTAAAGTAAATGAAAACTTTATTTGTTTAGCCTCTACATTTATAGTTTAATAGGCTGCATTTGAAATGTGACTGTGCACATGACAAAAAATCATCCGAGTTCTGCTCAGCCAACAGAAAGAAGGGAGAGGCCAAAAAGACGGGTGGAGGGCCACCTCCACCCAGTTTGACCGAGGCTGAGGTGATGGCCCTCAGCCAAAACGCTCCCCGGCCAGTGGCTGAGGGCCCTGGGGGAAGAAGCTCTTCTGAGCCCAGCACCCCCATGGACACAAGTGCCTACATCAGATGCAAGTAAACACTTCTGTCTGCATTTAATCAAATAAAATAAGACCAATAGATATATCCTATTTTATTCACCCAACAGTTGAGGATGGTGTCCTCTGCCTGGTGCAGCCCCCACCCAATACAACACCCTGCAGCTGTAACTATTCCCATACTCAGATCCTGCCTACTGAAACAGTCTCTCTCTCTATCACAGGAGGAGGAGGAGGAGGAGGAGGAGACGCTGACTGCTGTCTCAGGGATAGATCCAGAGGGGCCAACTGAAGTATGTGTTAATATGATGTGAAGTTACTGCAGAGCCATGAGGCCCATTCACATTTCTTTACACTGTTGAGTGAAATATAGTTTCATGTACACTGAAGTGATGAGTGGACAAAAGACTACGTACATTTTGATGTTTCAACAGGACATGGCTGGGCATCATGAGCAGCTCCATCAAGTTCAGCCGCACAGCTTCATACAGTGAGATTTTCCTGTGAAATCTGTATGTAGAACTGCAGCACTTAAATGTTGTGCATATGTTTCACAGTTACCAGCCAAAGAGTTGTACAGGGTGCACCTGATAAAGAAAATTAAAAAAACAGAAAAGGAAATGACCGATCTAGATCTGCAGATAAGGAAGGCAGATCTGGAAATTCAGTTACTGGAACGCCAGTTGAGGTGGTGCATTGGTGAAATGGAGGAATATGTTAATAATTGGAACTATTATAAATCCTAACTGTTGCTTTTGTACTGTAGGGAATAAAGATGAACCAAATCACATTTGAATATGTGTTTTTATTTTCAAAAGTAGTTCCTGCAAATGAGGTCTCTCACAGCTCTTCCATCCCGGACATCTTCAGGGTGGATGGGGTGGTCATCCTCTGGGTCATTGATTTGTACAGCAGGTGTTGCTCTCCCCTAATAACTGCAATATTATAGAGAACAACACAGGCCACAGTGATGTCACATGCCCTCTCTGAGCTTGTGCAGGCACTGGAACCAGGATTTGAGTAGGCCAATGGTCATCTCAACTGGGCTCTAGTCCTGCAGTGGGCCACATTAAAACGCTGTTGGGGCCCCGGCTCAGGGTCAGGGTCAGGGGTCAACAGAGTGGGCTGGCATGGGCCAACCTCGATCCCATAATAGGTAGCCATTAAACTCCCTGTAATTATAGAGGACACATTTGAGTGCATTTAAAAGAGACAAAGAACATTTGTACAAAGCTTCAGCTTCTTTACCACGTGCAAGTCTGTTGCTCAGACTAGACTCCCTGTAGATCCGAGAATCATGGACAGAGCCAGGCCACTTGGCTTCTACATTTGTAATGTAGGTTGCATCGGATATGATATTCACAGTGCAGATAATGACATGAGTTAGTTGTATTGTACTGTAGCCTACATTTTCATACAGCCTACATATTTTTTTTAAGATTATAGATCATATACCTGTACATTGATGCTGTGAAAAAGATTTTCTGTTAACATAATCCCGCCTCATTCTCTGTAGGTGCAGTGATGGGAATGTGGGTCCCATCTATGCACCCTATTATATTAGAAGCCCTGCAAAATTACATTTAATTAAGTTAACTAATCTGACTGACTGAGGTAGCAGCAGAATGTAAAGAAATAACCAAAAAAATAAATTAAATGAATCGGCCTATATTATTTCTACATCAATTACCTGCAATCCTGTGGAATTCCTCCTTGATGTTGCGGGTGGGTTTGTGTCCGGGGAACACCACCATCACCGGCAACAGGCGTTTCAGTGCCAGGGTCACTTTCTCACCGCTCTGTGCGGCCTTGCCATAGTGCAGAGCGTCGCCAATATTGTACAGAAATTGTAGCGCGATGCACGGGATTTGAAGAGAAGTGAGCGCACGTCCGCGGTGGGTGAAGTTTGTAATATGAGGCCGGAGGAGACTTTAAGATAAATGATCCCGTTTGATGAAAAGCGTTAGCGCTCAAACAGATATTCATCTGGAAATGACAGAATATCCAGCCTGGGCCGAAAGATTATCTGCTGGCGCAAAGCGTTTCCCGAATAATTTTTGCTTCCATGTCTATTGGGTTTGGGAGGAATGGACAAGCCATGTTGTGTCAAAGCGATTTTCATGCGAGAGGAGGCGGAAAACTCAGGGTTATTTCAAGTAAACCTGCCCCAGCAGGTTATGTCTCACAGAGTCTGTTACCGCGGTGACTGACTCAGTGTTTCAGTTACCTCGCTTTCTGGAACAGAAAACCCAGACTTTCCCTCAACTCGGGGTTAACTTACTCAGAGTTTTCACATAACCCGCTTTCTGGAACAGGCCCCAGGGGTCCGCTGCCATGGAGATGCTATTCCTTCACCTGTAATGTGCCACAATATGATATTAAACTTATTTCACTCACAAGGACAGGCCACAACAATAAAGAATACAATAAAGAAGTTTATTGATGGTGGATGGGTAAGATGCTGGGGGAGACTCAGGGTGGGGGTACAATCTCCAATCCATAAAGGGTTACCCAGCTGGATTGGACATGTGTTCGGACTGAGGATGGTCAAAAGACAGGAGGCGGGAGGAAGTATAAATGGTTGTATAAATAGGGATTCACAAGGACCACACCAACAACACATGTGCGAAGAGAAGAATTTATTATCTGGAGGCGGGTCGGCTGGGTTGAGACTCAGGGTTGGGGTTCAGTCTCAATCTTCACATGGCCCAGCAGGAACGGGACCCCCCTCGTAGGCGTCTTATGTCTGAAAGTGAACAGATCGGGGTTGGGAGGGTGGATTTGAGTTACTCAGGACAAACTGGGTTGCCGGGATAGGCTGCTACAAAAAGGCTTCTGGGAAATTGAGGTGTGGTAGAAGTGAGCTGTGATTTGCTTGAGAGGAGGCGAGGGCGGTTGAAGCGTGGTCCTGCTCCTGAAACAATCACATCTTAACACTAGTTCATTTACACTTCACCCTTTGCAATTTGGTTTCCGAGTTAAACATTCCACAGAGTCTGCCAACTGTTATCTAACTGAAAACATCAAACATACACTGGACAAAGGTGGAGTTGTTGGTGCTGTGTTCAAGGACTTGAAGAAAGCAGTTGATCACGAAAATCACGAAATATTATTCAGAAAAGTTAACACCTGAAGCAATAAAATGGTTAGAATCATTATCTAACAAAGAGATCGCGGTCAGTCAGAATCAAGGGTCATTGCTCAACTCCAACAGCAATAGGTGTTCCACAGGGCTCCATTCTGGGTCCACTGCTCTTTTTGCTCTATATGACCCCAGTGTGTGTGTGTGCTCCAGTGTGTGTGTTATTTACCCCAGTGTGTGTCAGTGTGCTCTAGTGTGTGTTATTTACCCCAGTGTGTGTCTGCATGCTCTAGTGTGTGTTATTTACCCCAGTGTGTGTCTGGGTGCTCTAGTGTGTGTTATTTACCCCAGTGTGTCTGTGTGCTCTAGTGTGTGTGTTATTTACCCCAGTGTGTGTCTGTGTGCTCTAGTGTGTGTGTTATTTACCCATGTGTCTATGTGCTCTAGTGTGTGTGTTATTTACCCCTGTGTGCTCCAGTGTGTGTTATTTACCCCAGTGTGTGTGTGTGTGCTCTAGTGTGTGTTATTTACCCCAGTGTGTGTCTGTGTGCTCTAGTGTGTGTGTTATTTACCCCAGTGTGTGTCTGTGTGCTCTAGTGTGTGTGTTATTTACCCCAGTGTGCGTCTGTGTGCTCAAGTGTGTGTTATTTACCCCAGTGTGTGTCTGTGTGCTCTAGTGTGTGTGTTATTTACCTGTGTGTCTATGTGCTCTAGTGTGTGTGTTATTTACCCCAGTGTGTGTCTGTGTGCTCTAGTGTGTGTTATTTGCCCCACTGTGTGTGTGTGTGTGCTCTAGTGTGTGTGTTATGGAAACTGACATGTTTAATGACATACTTTGGGACAGTGCTGGCACAGCAATAACGTCTCCATGGAAACAAGCAACTGGCAGGCCCTCTACCAGAAAAGTGACACAATACACCTTTAATATAAGACCTTTAACACTTTTTGCCACTTGAACCGTGAGCTGCAAGGCAAAGGTAAGACTATTGTTGATATAAGTGCTTTGAATGAATTCAAAGCCAAGATGAACATTTTCTCTGTGGATTTACAGAGAAAAAAGTTGCTCCACTTTCCCTTTGTGCAGCCGGTGCTGAAAGACGACGCTTCTGCATCTGAGACATTTGACAAAGTTGCATAAACGTTCTGTGAAGTCTTAAACAGACTTAGGTTATTCGGTCAAAATGTGACAAGATTTATTTAAAAACATGTAAGCAGATTTTTCTTTAACATTACATAATTGATAACTTTCTAAAACGTGCTGCAACATATTTGATCTTCTAGTGATCTTCTGAAAATGTAACAATGACTGAGATTAATAAAGTTGTGAAAGTGCTGAATCAGGGACGTGCACAAGAATTTTGAGGGGCTGTTGCTCTAACATGAAGAAGGGACGCACCACACCACCGGCAAAGTTACACTAAAACTTGCTAGCTTTATTTTCCCTGCAATTCTGGCGTTTCCCAATAGATGGCGCACTCTAGATACATTGATATATGAAACCAAATTATCTGTATGGCCTGCGGGCATGTGCCCAGGAATAGAACTATATGTTGAACACGTCTTCCTCACTCATGGTCTGAAACCTTCCCATAAAGCATTGCGGCCAAGTATATATCTAGTGTGCCTCTCACTCTTGCGCCGCATCTCCTCTTGTACGGCGTGGACACCGCGCATGGATCGTGTCTTGTTGCGTACGCTACATGGACCGCGCTTCCTCCTGTGCACCTCTAAACCAGAATTAACACCAGGACTAAGCCAGGTCTAAACCACGTCTAAACCAGATCTAAAACCAGGACTACAACCAGGTCTAAACCAGAATTAAAACCAAGTCTGAACTAGGTCTAAACCAGGTCTAAACCCAGGTCTAAAACCAAACAAGAATTTGCAGGAGGTGGTTGCGACATTAATTTAGCCCTGGTCCGCAGACCAGGACTTGCTCCGTGGGGCGGTGGCTCTTCACAGGACCTGGGCTCTCTGCGGGGCTTGTGGGTAATCTCTTTTTACTTTGCGCGCAGGCTCAGGTGCTGGTCGTGTGCAGCTCTGTGGCTCTGTAAACAGAACAGGCCCCTCCCTCCAGACTCGCACTCACGCGGTGCCCTAATGTAAGTGAAAGAGGCACTATTTTATTTTGACACGCCTCTGCAACATCGCGTGGTGGTCGGGAACAGTACCTCTGGACTAGCAGACCGGGGTGGTGGTCCCTCTGTATAAGAAGGGGGACTGGAGGGTGTGTTCCAACTACAGGGGAATCACACTCCTCAGCCTCCCCAGTAAAGTCTATGCCAGGGTACTGGAGAGGAGAGTCTGGCCGATAGTCGAACCTCTGATCCAAGAGGAGCAGTGTGGTTTTCGGCCTGGTCGTGGAACACTGGACCAGCTCTACACCCTCCATCGGGTGCTCGAGGGTTCATGGGAGTTTGCCCAACCAGTCCACATGTACTTTGTGGATGTGGAGAAGGCATTCGACCGTGTCCCACGTCCAATACTGGACGATTCCGTGCTTTAATGGAACCTCACTCACCAGATTGTCTGCTTCCATCCTGCTTTCAATGCGAATAGGCTACATTCTCAACACCACAGCTGTGTCCCAATTCATAAGGCTGCAGCCTCCGGAGACTGGTTTTAAGGCCGCATATGTCACTTCCCGTAAACCAAGGCCTGTCCCATTTCATTTTATTTCGTGCAGCCTTCAAATGCAGCCTTAAAACCAGCCTGGTTTCCATGGAGATCGGGCCATGAACGAAGGCTACATCCGAGTATCCTTCGCGGCCTCCAATATCCCAGCATGCACCGGGGCTGTCATGTTCAACAGCAAAAACACGGAGCGAAAAACACGGACCGCAAAACACGGAGCGAAAAACACGGAGCAAAAAGCAGGCATGTGAGTACACACTTTTAATTATTGGAAATCATCACTAACACAACGGTAAACTTAAAATACGGCCATAACTCCCACAAAACTGTCAAAAAAGTTTGTTTTTAACTGCGTGAACTTTGGAGCTTTGAGCTAAACGTTTGGCTAGTAATTTACAGCTAAGCAAGTCCACTCAGACTTTCACATTTGGACAGATTTCCATCAAACACTATTTTTTTTTATTGTTAGGGAAAAAGATCATGGAGTGATTAAATAGGAAGAAACGCCACGTTTTCACGGACAGGGGTAGCTCGGAGGTAAGGTAAAAACACGCATTATTTCATGCAGTATTATAATATTTACTTGTAAATCACGTAATATAAGCCTCCCACACATGCATTTCATTCTGGGAAGACATTGTATTGACACCTGTGTCTGTTAGGCCAGTCACATTTAATATAACAATGAGAAAACTGTTTGAAATGTTTTATATGAATTTTCTTTTCTCATCTGCAACTTCCTGGATGAGGACACAACACACTTTGGATGTGAATGTACTTGCTCTGTGGACCTCATTTTCCTGTAATACTTTGTAGTTTTCTTAATGTGTGTGTCATTACAGGTTTTCACTCTGCAGGACAGGACTTTGAACCAACAGAACCAATCAGATGTAAGGTTCATTCTGCTCTTCCTCCTTCAGAAGATACAAGATGTCTCCACTGTCCATGTCCAGAGTCACTGAGGACTTCTGCAGAGTCACAACCTCTGAGTCACAACCTGCAGAAGAGCTGTGGGGCCTCTGGTTGCATCTGGCTTCCTGCACCCTCTGTCTGCTGCTGTCCTGAATGTGTCCTAATAGTGATGTCTCCATGCAGTTTAGGTTCATATTAAGTTCATCTGAACGTTTTTCACTGTGACATTTGATTCATGGTGAGATGTCCCAGTTATCTAATGTGTCTTTTAATAGTAACTATAATTGCATGTACTATAAGAATGTACTATTGTATTGCAGTGAAGCAGTATTCAATCTGATCATATTTGGCAAAGATAATTTGTTCATTTTGGATTGGCACCTGTTTCTGTAAAAAAAAAAAAAAAAAGTTACACAATGGGTGTACACTGACATGTTTTATTTATTTATTTATTTATTATTAACCTATGAATGCATTGTGTGCGTGAGTGATGGGTTTAATGTTTGACTATTCATATTATGACAAAGTATTTCCAGAAGTTTATTTGATTGTTTTATAAACCATTTTTTTCTCAAAGGAGAGTCTTTATAAATGACTTAAATGCATTCCCTGTATACATGTAATTCCTTATCAATTTAAAAATACTTAATGCATATCTCATCACTGTTTTTGAAACTTTAAGGTAATTTAGCCTATTTTAGATGTATTGGAGAAACAGCAATATTTTAGCCATAAAATGTGGATTAGAATGATTAGAATAACTTGTTCTCAAACTGTGACAGTTTGATTACCTGTGCGTAATCTTTGTTAATGATCTGTGTGCGTAATCTGCAGGTGCGTGTTGTTAGCATTAGCATTAGCAGCGTGTCTCGGTTGCTGGGCGACGGACGCTGCTCCGTGGGCTGGACCTGTCCCATTTCGACACGGCCATGCGGTCTGCGGAGGTGCGTTTGAAGGCTACAGCCTATACGGCTCACCTCTCTCCCACGATCTCTGCTGCGCACCAAACAGGAACATGACTTTACCAAGGCTGCGTTAAAGGATGTGGGTGGGTTCCCAAGTCCTCGGGAAGCACTGATTGGTTTGCAGTGAGCAATGTTTTCATTGGCTCTCCCAAGGTGGCAGTAAAATTCGGGTCAAAAATCCGTACATCTGTAGATCAGTTTCGCAAACGTGAACTTTTCAGTCACGAGCAGGGACATGTGTACAAAATATTTGTACACATACGCTTTTGTTTTTCTCACACGCACCAAATATCTCTACAGTTACAAAATTCCCTCCACACGTACAAAATGTTTCTCCAGGTACAACATTTATTTGCACATGCTCTCAATATTTCTACGGGTACACATTTTTCTTCTACAGTTACGAAATTCCCTCCACATGTACAAATGTTTCTACAGGTATAAAATTTATTTGCACATGCTCGCAATATTTCTACGGATACACAATTTTCACCCACACATGTACAAAATATTTCTACAGGTACAAAATGTTAATTGCACATACACAATTTCTCTTACACAGATGCAAAACTTTATTACAACTGTGCGTTTTTATGACCCTGTCTTGATCCCATAGTTCATGAGTGAGGGGAGGATGGAGCGTGAGATTGACAAGTGGATCGGTGCAGCGTCAGCAGTGATGCGGTCGCTGTATCGGACCGTTGTGGTGAAGGAGCTGAGCCCAAAGGCAAAGCTCTCGATTTACCTTAACCTACATTCCTCCCCTCACCTATGGTCATGGGCTCTGGGGAATGACCGAAAGGACGAGATCGCAGATACAAGCGAAGAAATTAGTTTCCTCCACAGAGTGGCCGGGCGCTCCTTTAGAGAGAGGGTGAGGAGCTTGGTCACGCAGGAGGAGCTTGGAGTAGAGCCGCTGCTCCTTCGCAAGAGGAGCAGCTGAGGGGAGGGCATCTGTTCAGTTGCCTCCTGGATGCCTCCTTCAGGACGTGTTCTGGGCCTGTCCCACCGGGAGGAGGCCCTGGGGAAAACCCAGGACACGCTGGAGGCACTGGGACCCCGAGGAGCTCCCAGTCCCTCCAGCGTGTCCTGGGAGTCCCAGCTTAGACTGCTGGATACGTGGAAGAAAATGGATGGATGGTGCTGTTTTTAACACGTGTTTTCAGAGTGTCAGAAGTGTGGGCACAGAACTGAAGAAGCAGCTTGGATGAGCTTGGATTGCTCTTTTGCAAAATCTTATTTATTATTTATTACACTTGAGCAGGGCCGGCCCCCCCATTAGGCAACATAGGCAAATGCTAAGGGCGCCGCCGCTCCACTAGGGGGCGCCGAGCGCAAAAATCGGCGATGGGGGATAAAATCCTCCACTGTCTAAAACATTGTCACTATGAACAGAATGAAAGTAAATCAGCAATAAAACCAGTAAACAACGCCTCATTCGGCGCCCCCCTGCACTGTTAAAGAGTTTATGTTGTTAAACTTGTCATTTAAAAATACTGCGTTGCCCCTTTGAAGTTTGGTCGTGTTTTTTGTTGTTGTTGCTGGACATGCTTCAAACAGCCAAGCTGGCCATACCGGCTCGTCAACGCCTGATCCCGTTAGATCTCAGAAGCTAAGCAGGGCCGGGCCTGGTTAGTACTTGGATGGGAGACCACTGGGAATTCCAGGTGCCACAGGGGGGCGCCAGTCACAAAAAGCTGCTGTTGTGTCCTTAGGCAAGACACTTCACCCACATTGCCTAGTGTGAAAGTGATGTGTGCATGGCAGGACTCCCTTGAAAAAGAGATTAGTAATCTCAATGGGACTTTCCTGGGTAAATAAAGGTTAAAAAAAAAAAAAAAGCTGTAGCTAGAGCGAGGAGCGAGCTGAAACAACGTCACTTGTTGGACTATGTCAAAACGTCCCAAACTGTCTGGTGCTCAGGATAGGAAAAAAAGGAAAGATGAGGAGGAAAAACGCAACAAAGACAGAGGTAATGTTCCAGTAAAGATGATGCCATGATTGTTTTCCTGTTGCAGAAAGAATATTAAATTTGAGAGTCATTGACTATTAGCATCACCCTCCTGTGGGCTCACCACCTGCAGAGGGGTTCATAGGGGGGGTCAGGTGCTATGAGTATTGGGCAGCAAGCTGCCCCCGCGACCCAGCCGGATTAAGCGGGAGAAGATGGATGGATGGATGGACTATTAGCATGTCATATAAGCCAGTCAATAAATAGCTAGCATTAACTGCATCAGTTTATAGAAGCAGACTTTTTTTTATAGTATCAGACTGACTTTGATAGAATGGCAAAGCTATAACGGAAACGAATAATATAACTGCCTCCTCCTTAGCTTCCTCAGGTAAAAAGGTCTATAGCAATACTGTAGATCTAGATTATTCACCAGGTGCCACTTGTTATGTTGTTCTGTATTTGACACCTGGTTAGCTAAACATTACTGTGTGTTTTTGTTGTGTTAAACTTTCTATCAGTGTACTCATGCAATAAGCTTACTATATGGATATACTAACAATACTTAACTCTTTCTCTTTACTCTAGGATCCGTATTGATTATTTTAGTTCCACTGTAATGATATAATAAGCCTACTAATACAGTATATACAGTATATTAATTAATAATATAACGAGCTTTTCAGAAACATCTATTGGCAGTATTTTTTATTTATTTATTTATTTATTTGCAATCCAAGGGGCGCCACCTGAAACCTTGCCTAGGGTGTCAAAATGGTTAGGGCCGGGCCTGCACTTGAGTATTGTTCTAATCTAAAGTACTCGAGCTGTATCTGCCTGCGCCACCTCCCCGTGTGTCCAGTAGGGGTCAGCGCGCTCTCACGTGTCACAGAAAAACAAAAGCTCCAAAAGTGAAGCTGGAGTTTCCTGGAGCCCCTGAGGAAATGTAGGAAGACGTGTGCGCGCATGAGAACTCCAACTCTTCCCGTGCGCAGCGTGGAGCAGAGACTCGGCTCCGTGACACTCAGGGATCGCGCGCGTGACCAGGCTGCGCAGCTGGACTTCACCTGTACGCGCGCGTGCACAGAGGAATGGCCGTGCACGTCAGGCGTCCACAGGTAACGCGCGCGGCACACCTTTTACGCACTGTACGTCACACAACGGGAAACTTTTGATTTGAGCTCCGAAAAAGATCGGAGCTCCGCGGGACACCGACCCTTCCCTGGACTGTACGCGGCCTTGCTGCACTCTGAGCGGGCATATCTGCTGCAAGTTCCCGCTGAAACCATGGAGGAGAATACGGAGTTCCCCACAGCGCTTCTCGGTGAGAGGGGTCCGGGGAGCGGGGGACTTTGGACACGAGCGGGAAGAGAGAGAAGCGGTCCCGGGTCTGACAGTACTGGACCGGAGACGCAGCGGGATGCGTGATAGTAAAGTGTTAGTGAGTTGTAAAAGTTTTAGAGCGTAAAAACATGACCGTAAACAGCCCGCGGGACGTTTGGACACGTGCCCCGCCCCTGTCCACAGGGACACGGGGCTGGAGAAGGAAGTAAGAGACAAGGAGGTAGGAGACTAGATAGGTGGAAACAAGGAGGTGAGGAGAGAAGGAATCTCATGAGGAGGCTCAGGAGGAGGCCCAGGAAGAGACTCAGGAGGAGGCTCTGGAGGAGGCCCAGGAGGAGGCTCAGGAGGAGGCTCTAGAGGAGGCCCAGGAGGAGGCTCAGGAGGAGGCCCAAGAGGAGGCTCAGGAGGAGGCTCTGGAGGAGGCTCAGAAGGAGCCTGAGGAAGAGGCTCTGGAGGAGGCTGAGGAGGAGGCTCAGAAGGAGCCTGAGGAGGAGGCTCTGGAGGAGGCTGAGGAGGAGGCCCAGGAGGAGGCTCAGAAGGAGGCTGAGGAGGAGGCTCAGGAGGAGGCTGAAGAGGAGGCTGAGGAGGAGGCCCAGGAGGAGCCTCAGGAGGAGGCTCTGTGCACAGTTTAAAAGGCCCATTTTAGACTATTTACCTGGAGTTGTGTTTTGTTCATTCACACATTTTTAACTCACAAACCCTGCATGTTGAGGCTTTCTCAAACTGAACACATTCTGTTCCACCTTGTGATGTCATGTGGTAGTTCAGGAAGTGCTCCACTTGCCCTGCAGTTGCCCGTCTCTTTTTGTGTCATATAAGACCTCTATGTCCAGTTACTTTATGCAAAACTAAAGCTCATGTGTCTGTGAGCTGTGATCAGGAACAGTACTACAGTAATACTACTGTAATAGTAGCAGTTATAGCAGATGTAGTGGCAGCTGTAGTAGTAGTAGTAGTACAGGATAAGTAAAAGTAGTAGTAGTAGTAGTAGTAGTATAAGTAGCATAGTAGTAGAGTATGCAGACAGTGCAGTGATTTTTTTCTGGCCTGGGGCTGTGTACCTGAGTACTTCCTTATCGGAGTGAGCGGGGGAGGGACATTCCTCAGCTCCACTTTCACTCACAGATACAAAGTAGCAGTACTAGTAGTAGTAGTAGTAGTAGTAGTAGTAGTAGTAGTAGTAGTAGTAGTAGTAGTAATAGTAATAGTAATAGTAGTGGTAATAGTTTATTTTTATGCCTGGATGTTAGTGGTTCTGAAGAAGCGTTCCCACAGTATGTTTAAGTGTGTGGTCGAAGGAGTCGTGTGAACTTTGAGATCTCAAAGCAGAGACACCACAAACCACTGAGTCTAGTCCTGGTTTGGTCCTAGTTTAGACTTGATTTAGAACTGGTTTAGTCCTGGTTTAGTGCTGGATTAGTCCTGGTTCACTCCTCGTTTAGTCCTGGTAAAGTCCTGGTTTAGTCCTGGTTTAGACCTGGTTTAGTCCTGGTTTAGTCCCGGTTTTGTCCTGGTTCAGTCCTGGTTTAGTTCTGGTTTAGTCCTGGTTTAGTCCTGGTTTAGACCTGATTTAGTCCTGGTTTAGTCCTGGTTTAGACCTGGTTTAGTCCTGGCTTAGTCCTGGTTTAGACCTGGTTTAGTCCTGGTTTACTCCTGGTTTACTCCTGGTTTAGACCTGATTTAGTCCCGGTTTAGTCCTGGTTTAGACCTGGTTTAGTCCTGGCTTAGTCCTGGTTTTGACCTGGTTTAGTCCCGGTTTAGTCATGGTTTAGACCTGGTTTAGTCCTGATTTAGTCCTGGTTTAGACCTGGTTTAGTCCTGGTTTATTCCTGGTTTAGACCTGGTTTAGTTCTGGTTTAGTCCTGGTTTAGACCTGGTTTAGTCCTGGTTTTGACCTGGTTCAGTCCTGGTTTGGCCAGGTTTAGACCTGGTTTAGACCTGGTTTAGTCCTGGTTTAGACCTGGTTTAGTCCTGATTTAGTCCTGGTTTAGTCCTGGTTTAGTTCTGGTTTAGTCCTGGTTTACTCCTGGTTTAGACCTGATTTAGTCCCGGTTTAGTCCTGGTTTAGACCTGGTTTAGTCCTGGTTTAGACCTGGTTTACTCCCGGTTTAGTCATGGTTTAGACCTGGTTTAGTCCTGGTTTAGTCCTGGTTTAGACCTGGTTTAGTCCTGGCTTAGTCCTGGTTTAGTCCTGGTTTAGACCTGGTTTAGTCCTGGCTTAGTCTTGGTTTAGACCTGGTTTAGTCCCGGTTTAGTCATGGTTTAGACCTGGTTTAGTCCTGATTCAGTCCTGGTTTAGACCTGGTTTAGTCCTGGTTTAGTCCTGGTTTAGACCTGGTTTAGTTCTGGTTTAGTCCTGGTTTAGACCTGGTTTAGACCTGGTTTAGTCCTGGTTTTGACCTGGTTTAGTCCTGGTTTAGTCCTGGTTTAGACCTGGTTTAGACCTGGTTTAGTCCTGGTTTAGACCTGATTTAGTCCTGGTTTAGTTCTGGTTTAGTCCTGGTTTACTCCTGATTTAGACCTGATTTAGTCCCAGTTTAGTCCTGGTTTAGACCTGGTTTAGTCCTGTCTTAGTCCTGGTTTAGACCTGGTTTAGTCCCAGTTTAGTCATGGTTTAGACCTGGTTTAGTCCTGATTTGGTCCTGGTTTAGACCTGGTTTAGTCCTGGTTTGGTCCTGGTTTAGACCTGGTTTAGTTCTGGTTTAGTCCTGGTTTAGACCTGGTTTAGACCTGGTTTAGTCCTGGTTTTGACCTGGTTTAGTCCTGGTTTAGTCCAGGTTTAGTCCTGGTTTAGTCCTGGTTTAGACCTGGTTTAGACCTGGTTTAGTCCTGGTTTAGTCCTGGTTTAGTCCAGGTTTAGACCTGGTTTAGACCTGGTTTAGTCCTGGTTTAGACCTGGTTTAATCCTGGTTTAGTCCTGGTTTAGTCCAGGTTTAGACCTGGTTTAGTCCTGGTTTAGACCTGGTTTAATCCTGGTTTAGTCCTGGTTTAGTCCAGGTTTAGACCTGGTTTAGACCTGGTTTAGTCCTGGTTTAGACCTGGTTTAGACCTGGATTAATCGTGGTTTAGTCCTGGTTTAGTCCAGGTTTAGACCTGGTTTAGGCCTGGTTTAGTCCTGGTTTAGACCTGGTTTAAACCTGGGTTAGACCTGGTTTGGTCCTGGTTTAGATCTGGTTTAGTCCTGGTTTAGGTCTGGTTTAGTCCTGGTTTAGTCCTGGTTCTTGTGTCTTTCAGAGAGCATTCGTGAGGCTCTGGGTCGAGGGGTGAAGGTTGAACTGAAGGTCCAAGTTCAGCTGGAGGTCAAGGACAAAGTGGAGAATCGAGTCCTGGTGAGTTTAAGCCAGATGCCCTCCCACCCTTCTGTATCCCCGTGTCCCAGACACCCTCCCCTGTCCCAGACACCCTCCCCTTGTCCCAGACACCCCCCCCCCCGTGTCAGATGCCCTCCCCTGTGTCACATGCCCTCCCCTGTGTCAGATGCCCTCCCTCTGTCCCAGACACCCTCCCCCTGTGTCAGATGCCCTCCCCCTGTGTCACATGCCCTCCCCCTGTGTTAGATGCCCTCCCTCTGTGTAACATGCCCTCCCCCTGTGTCACATGCCCTCCCCCTGTGTCAGATGCCCTCCCTGTTTTGTTTCACTGCAGATGTCCCTCCCTCAAAGATCTGTCAGGATATGACCACAACATTCCACGTGAGAGGAGGAAACAAACCAGGACTGAACCAGGACTAAACCAGGTCCAAACCAGGTCCAAACCAGGTCTAAACCGGGACTGAACTGGGACTGTACCAGGACTAAAACAGGACTAGAGTTTAAGACTAGGACTAGGTTTAAACTGTACCAAAATTGGTCTTAACCAAGTCTTAAAAGGACTGTGTCTGCTGTGCACCTGTTCCATCCAGACGCCACATCTGGACCAGATTAAGTCCCAGACTGGTGCTAGATCTGGTTTTGGACCTGGTCTTGGTTCAGTCTGGTCTCTGTGTCCCAGATGTTCCTCTCAGAGCCTTTGCACCTCCTAGAAACATTTACAATTCCACTTGTTTAGTTTTTCAATTTGTTTTTCTGTCAGAGTCTGCATTTCTTTAGGTTGTATCCTGAATGTCCCTGTGTAAATTCAAATTCAAATCAGAACTCCGTTTTCGGAATTTTTTTGTCATGTTGAACTTTGACATCTTTTTGCTCCTTTTTTCATCTTCCTTTCTCTCATTTCCTCTCTCCTCTAAAATCCTTAAAATTCCAGCAAACAATCCCCGCCCCTTGACAAGAGGGTTGGGAGTTTGATTCCTCCCCATCTGTTGCTGTTGTTGTTTCCATGGTTACTGCTCAGGTGTGAGATTTTTCTTCCTAAAAATGCATTTGTGTGTTTCAGGTTTTGGCTCCTCATCGACTCTTCCTCCTCACCGCCCGAGTCCCCTCCAAGGTCAGTCCCTCTCCCCTTTTTCTCTCCTCTTCTTTTTTCCATCATTGTTTTATACATGGATTTCTATGCTGGAATGTTCAGCAGTTTCCATGGCAATAAACACAGCCGAAAAAAGTTTGAAGTACAAAGAGTTTTCTGAGTCTGTGATTTGTCCAAACTCGGGTTAAAGTCGAACACACCTCAGACAGAGCAGTGCCTCCAGTTAGCAATACTCCTTTTTCCTCTCTCTCTCTCCTTTGCTCTCCTTTATTCCTCCTCCACTACCTCTTTTCTCACCCTCTTCATCTCTCTTTCTCTTTTCATCCTCTCTATTTCCTTCCTCTATTTATCTTCCTCTTCCTTCCTCTTTTCTCCTCCCCCCCTTTCATTTCCTCTCCCTCTTTTTCTTTCTCTGTTCCTTCCTTATCTGTTTCCGCTCTCCCTCCTTTTTATCTCTCTTTTTATTCTCTTCTCCTCTTTCCTCTCTTTCTTTCTCTCCTCCTCCTCCTCCTTCTTTTGCCTCTCCTCCTTCTCCCTCCTATCTTTTTCTCTCCTTTCCCTCTCTCCCCCTCTCCTGTTTTTTCTTCTCTTTTGACTCTTCTCTCTCATTCTGTCTCTTTACCCCTTCTCCACTTCTCTCATTCTCTCCTCTCTCTCCCCCTCTCTATCTCTCCCTCTTTCCCTCTCCTCTCTCTCTCCTTTACCCTCCTTAATTCCTCCTTTACCACCTCTTTCTCTCTTTCTCTCTTGCTTTCTCACTCTCTTTTCATTTCCTCTCCCTCCCTTTTTCTATCTCTCTCTTATAAAATCCTCTGTTCCTTCCTTATCTGTTTACCCTCTCTCCTTTTTACCTCTCTCTTTTATTCCCTTCTTTATTCCTTCCCCCTCTCTTTCTTTCCTTCCTCCCCCTCCCTCTCTCCCATCTCTTTTTCTCCTTTCCCTCTCTCCTTCCTCTCTCTTTACACCTCTTCTCCATTTCGCTCGTACTCTTCTCTCTCTCCCTCTCTTTCTGTCTCTCTCCTCTTTCTACTTTCTCTCCCTCTCTCTCCTTTCCCTTCCTCCTCTGCTGCCTCTTTTCTCACCCTCTTCATCTCTCTCTCTTTTCTTCCTCTATACTACCTCCATTTATTTTCCCATCTCTCTCACTTTCTGTTCTCTCCCCCTTTCATTTCCTCTCCCTCTTTCTCCCTCTCTCTCTTATAAATTCCTTGTCTGTTTCCCCTCTTTCTCCTTTTTATTTCTCTCTTTTATTCTCTTCTCCTCCCTCCTCCCCCTCCTTCTTTTGCTCTCTTTCTCTCCTCCCTCCTGTCTCTTTTGCTCTCGCCCTCTCTTCTTCCTCTATACCTCCTGTTTTTCTTATTCTCTTCTTGCCTCTTTTCTCTTATTCTGTCTCTTTATCCCTCATCACCATTTCTCTCATTCTCTCCTCTCTTTCTCAATCTCTTCCGCTCCTCTTCTCCTCTCTACCCTACTTCCTTTGCTCTCTCCTACTTCTCCCTCCCATCTCTTTCTCTCCTTTCCCTCTTTATCTTCTCTTCTCCTTTGCCCCTTCTCTCTTATTCTGTCCCTCTTCCCTCTTTCCTCTCTGCCTTCTTATTTACCCTCTCTGTTTCTCTCATTCTCTCCTCTCTCTCCCCCTCTCTATCCCTCCCTCCCTCCTCCTCTTTTATCCCTCCTCCCTCGCTCCCTCTCTCTTTCTCTCCCTTCTCCTCTTTTACTCCCTCCTCCTTCTCTCTTTCTCTCCTTCCTCTTTTACCCCTCCTTCCTCTCTATTTCTCTCCCTCCTATTTTACCCCTCCTCCCTCGCTCCCTCTCTCCCTCCTCCTCTTTTACCCCCTCCACCTTCTCTTTCTCTCCCTCCTTTTTTACCCTCCTCCCTTGCTCCCTCTCTCTTTCTCTCCCTCCTCCTCTTTTACACCTCCTCCCTCGCTCTCTCTCTCCCTCCTCCTCTTTTACCCCTCCTCCCTCGCTTTCTCTCTCCCTCCTCCTCTTTTACCCCTCCTCCCTCTCTCTCCCTCCTCCTTTTGACCCCCTCCTCTCCCCCCTCCTCTTTTACCCCTCCTCCCTCTCTCTTCCTCCTCCTTTTTTACCCCCTCCTCGCTCCCTCTCTCCCTCCTCTTTTACCCCTCCTCCCTCGCTCCTTTTCTCTTTCTACAGCAGCTGTTAAATTCCTGATGTTTTTTTTCCTTCACAATCCACTCTCTGTCCCTCTTTCTCTTTCTCTCTGTGTCTTTCCCTTCTTCCACTCGCACTGTTTCCAAGGCAGAGATGAGCCGAAATGTTCCTCAGTGGGGCTTTAACCCTCAGTGTCTATTTTCACTTCAGATGTTTCATATTCTGCAGGAAGAGGAAAAGCGCCGCCCGCTGCCTCCAGGTCCTCGCTTTGATTCCTCCACCGCCTCATGTTTAAAACGCAATGCACTTTTGTCCTCTTTCCCCCTCTCTTTCACACTCGTTTTAACTCCCTCCTTTTCTTCTTTTTCACTCTCTCTCCCCATCTCTCTCTTCTCTCCCTTTGTTTGTTTGTTTCTTTTTCTTTCTTTCATTTTTTCTCTCTTTCTATCGTTTACCCTCTCATCTCTTTCTTTTACATGTCCCCATCCTCTCGCCACCTCTCTCCTTTCTCTCTTTCTATCTTTTACCCTCTCTCCACTCTTTCTCTCCCCTCCATCTCTCTACTTTCTCTCTTTCTATCTGTTTCTGTCTTCTTTATTTGTTCCTATCTCAACCCCATCATTCTCCTCTCTCCCTTTCTTTCTTGCTTTCTTTTACCCTCTCATCTTTCTTTTATCTCTCCCCATCTCTCTGTTTCCCCCTCTCTTCTTTCTCTATTTCTACCTTTTCCCCCTCCCATCTCTCTCTCCACCTCTCTCCTTTCTCTCTTTTACCCTGTGTACCCTTTCTTTCTTTCTTTCTTTCTTTCTTTCTCTCTTTTTATCTTTTACCCTATCTCCTCTCTCTTTTATATCTCTCCCCATCTCTCTCTACCTCTCTCCTATCCTTCTTTCTCTCTTTTATCCTTTCTCCCCTGTCTCTCCCTTTCTTTCTTATACCCTCTCATCTCTTTCTTTTATATCTCTCCCCATCTCTCTGTTTCTACCTCTCTTCTTTCTCTCTTTCTGTCTTTTAGCCTCTGTCCCATCTCTTTTCTCTCTCCCTTCTCTCTTTCTATCTTTTAGTATTTCATCCTTCTTTTTTCTCACCCCATCTCTCTCTCCACTTCTCTCCTTTCTCTTTTTCTATCTTTTACCCTGTCTCCCCTCTTTCTCTCACCCCATCTCCCTCTCCACCTTTCTCCCCTCTTTCTCTTACCCCATCTCCCTCTACCTTTCTCCTTTCTTTCTATTTTTTACCCTCTCTTTCCTCTCCCTTTCTCTCTTTCTATCTTTTACCTTTTCTCCCCTCTCTTTCTTTCTCACCCAATCTCTCTCTCTCTCTCTCTCTCTCTCTCTCTCTCTTTCTCTAGTCCTCTCTTTCAGCCAGCTATTAGTCCTTCTCTCTCTCTTTTTCATCCTCTTTTCTTTCTCTCTCTCTCTAACCCCTCCCTCTCTCTGTTTTTGTTTCCCACACTCTCTGCCCTGGTGCATTTTGGGTAAAACAGATCAAATGTCTCTGAGAGCGCTGCCTGGGTTTGGACCCAAACTAGACCAAATGTAGACCTGGTTTAGACCTGGTTTAGACCTGGTTTAAACCTGGTTTAGTCCGTATTTAGACCTGGTTTAGTCCTGGTTCAGATCTGGTTTAGTCCTGGTTTAGACCTGGTTTAGTCCTGGTTTCAACCTGGTCTAGTCCTGGATTAGACCTGGTTTAGTCATGGTTTAGACCTGGTTTAGACCTTGTTAATCCTGTTTTAGTCCTAGTTCAGTCCTGGTTTAGACCTGGTTCAGTCCTAGTTTAGTCCTGGTTTAGTCGTGGTTTAGTCCTAGTTCAGTCCTTGTTTAGTCCTGGTTTAGTCCTGGTTTAGTCCTAGTTTCGTCCTGGTTTAGTCCTAGTTCAGTCCTGGTTCAGTCCTGGTTTAGTCCTGGTTTAGTCCTAGTTTAGTCCGGGTTTAGTCCTGGTTCAGTCCTGGTTTAGTCCTGGTTTAGTCCTAGTTCAGTCCTGGTTTAATCCTGGTTTAGTCCTAGTTCAGTCCTGGTTTAGTCCTGGTTTAGTCCTAGTTCAGTCCTGGTTTAATCCTGGTTTAGTCCTAGTTCAGTCCTGGTTTAGTCCTGGTTTAGTCCTAGTTCAGTCCAGGTTTAGTTCCTATTCTGTATAAAGAAGCGTTCAGCTCCAGTCAAATGAAGCTCACTAAGGACAGCAGTTACAGTTCCATCAGGAAAAGTAATTGATTTAGGGACAAACTAGTGAAATCAAAACCCCAGCATCAGGTAGAACTGGCTAATATGGTGAAGTGTCTTGCTTAAGAACCCAACAACAGACTTTGGTTTGAGTGTGAGTCAAACAATCAGCTGCCCTTGTGCATGTGTTGTAGTGGCGCGTTAAAGCCACAGGAGGTGCTCTCACACAGACCCTCCTCAGACATTTTTGAGGTCTTGGTCTGAGCAGGTCTGGACTGGTCTGGGTTTCCAAACTGTGTGGAGCAACAGGCCTCCTCCTCCTGCTCCAACTCGTCTCTGTAAGATTGTAAAAAGATTGAAATTATGAAACTATAATGGGTCAAAACAGGAAAAGCCTCCTTGTTTCATCAGTTTTTAAATAAATGTGTTTTAAAGGTAAATATTTCTGTATTTCTCAGGTGGAGCAGTCGTTCAGTCTGTTGGATCTACAAGGAGTCAGCAGCAACAAGCCCACACAGGTAACTCCAAATAAGGACATGCACGGTGATATATAAGGACATACACTCTCCATATAAGGGCACACTCGCCATATAAGGACATGCTCTCTCTGTGAAAGGAAATACTTCACGTGCTTCAGGTTTATGCCCTTTATTATAATAAATCTACCTATAAACGCAAGGAACGTCCGTCTGGGTCTCCTCCTGTCGGCATCACTCTTGAACCTCTCACCCACCTTATCTCCAATTCAGAGGGTGTCATCCTGATGGTGCGAGTGTGTGCCCTGCCAATGGATGGAGAAAAAAACAGACATTTTGTGTTGGCAACGATTCCAGACATCGAGGATTTAAAGCCGGAACAGAACGGAAGAGAATGTTGGGTGAATTTTATCAAGGAGAAAGACATTATTGCCCTTCTTCCTTCCTACGGGATTTGCTGTTGTGCCAGTGTTGTGTGGAAATGAGCTCCCCGCAGCCTAAATCGACAGTGACGCCACAATAACTTTCTTATGCTTTTCCACTTACAATTGTCCAGATCCAATAAAGTGAACCTCCCCACTTTGACAACATATTTCTCTGGATTAGAGATGGCACGTTTGATGGTGTTTGCACACGGTGATCACACTTTATACCTTAGTTATGTCACATTTACACTCATTTATATGCGTAGTTCATTTGGACAGTTGTATTATGCTATCAAATAGGGCTCTGACCAAAGGAGCACATATCGACAGGTCAATTTAATACTTTTAAATGCTCCCACTGTAGAATCAGCATTGTTCACTTATTTATATGAATCTGTGCAGAGGAGCTCATTTAACGATATCTTCTATCCAATAAAACTCCCACTGTATAAGAGAAAGAAATGACTGGAAACACTGAAATCTTTATGTTAAATAATATATTTAGCTCTAGTATCACAGGCTACAGTGTGAATTTCCTATTATAATACAGTGATATTTTATTTATACAGCACCTTTTTAAACAAAGTCACAATGTTTTCTCCACATGGAAACAAAATAAAATGCGATGTAATGAAAATGATAATGATAAAATCAAATATTAAGTCTAAACTATTCAGTCATCTAATGTAGGTATTCTGAGGCAAATCCAACATGGAAGTCGATGTTTACAGGCTCAAACAGACGATAAAACCACAACACTTTTAAAATGTAACTTGTTCTTCCACTTCTGCTTCGGGAGCTCAAATCGATGGAACACCGGCAATTACTTGGACACCACTGAGCGTTCCGGTGCGTTACATACCGGTACGTCATGACCAAATAGCAGTGATTGGTTAAATCAAGAAAGTGCCCGCCTACCGTCGAGCGAACCAATCCTAATGCTGTGAGGTAGGCGCTTTCCTCCAAGTGAAACCGGCTGATGAATCAGACTCGCGCTCCACAGCCGCTTTGTCACAGTCTGACACACAGGACAAACCCCTCCAGTCTTGCCATATTTTCATCTGTGCTGTTCTAATAAAATCCATAACATGATTTTATTGTTACTTCCTGCTCCTTTCTCCTGATATCACCTAGGTAGGTACGTTAAAATGACTTAAATTAAGAACATTTTACTTTATTTGAGGAGATTCAACTTGACATCTACCAGTGGAATAAGTGTGTTTTTCTTAATTCGAGCAACATTCAATTTTGTTTATTATTTTAAGTGTAAAAAGTTGTATTTATTTTAAGTGCAGCCAGATGCATTTTCATATTTTAAGTACAAAACGTCTTATTCCACTGGCAGATCATTTTACTTGTCTATACTATACTATACTTGTGTACTATCATGGTATCTTAACTTGAATAGATTTTGTTTTTTACCTTGTGGTTTGACCCCTGGGCCTTTGTATGTGGAGTTTGCATGTTCTCCGTGTGTCTGCACTGCAACTTCTCTCATTGGGCTAAGATTTGAAAACTTCTATCAGGTTCATCATCTTGTTTTCAGATTTATGATCGACTTACTCGTTCTGAGACTGCTTCATTCTAGTCTAGAGGTCGTTTGTTTGAAGAGAACTTGTCCAGTAAAATGATCTCGCTGCACAGACAGATCATTTCACCACTTTTAATTCATTTTCTGATAGGCCCAGCTTTTTTGCAGTGCGGGTGGGTTTCCATCATCAACCCAAAACACGTACAGCGGGTTAAATCCTCCAGCTCCTTCTGACTACTTCTGAGTCTAGCTCAGGATCTGGGCTCATTATTATCATTATCATCATTATTGGATTCATAATAATCAATTCATAATCAATTCATATTACCCACTTATTTAGCATCATATTTGTTTGTTGCTGATCCATGTATAAAATAGACCTGTGCTCATTTAAATTCTTAAAATAGTGTTGCTTCATTCCTCTCTCTGTCTCCCTCTCTTTCTCACTCCCTCCCTGGTTTGTCCCTGTCCTGTGGTGCCCCCTGTAGCTGGTCCTGGAGCATGACAGAGGGAGCTGGCTCCTGCGTTCTCCTGTTCTGGAAGCGGACAACATCATCACTGACATCGGCCTGAACCTCCAGAAGATCTGCCCCAACATCCCTCCAGCGTGAGTCAGGGAGGGCATCTGGCACACAGGGAGGGCATCTGACACATGAGGGAGGGCATCTGACACGGGGAGGGCATCTGACACACGGGGAGGGCATCTGACACATGAGGGAGGGCATCTGGCACACGAGGAGGGCATCTGACACATGAGGGAGGGCATCTGACACACGGGGAGGGCATCTGACACATGAGGGAGGGCATCTGACACACGGGGAGGGCATCTGACACATGAGGGAGGGCATCTGACACACGGGGAGGGCATCTGACACATGAGGGAGGGCATCTGACACACGGGGAGGGCATCTGACACATGAGGGAGGGAATCTGACACCCGGGGAGGGCATCTGACTCATGAGGGAGGGCATCTGACACACGGGGAGGGCATCTGACACATGAGGGAGGGCATCTGACACACGGGGAGGGCATCTGACACACAGCTTTATTCTGTGACTTTAAATGATGGAGGCTTTTCTCTTCTTTCATGTAGGAAGTTGTTGAAGAAGCTGAGTCTGAAGCCTCCAGAGAGAACAGCTCCTCTGCTGGAGAGATGGGGACATGCTCCAGAGCTGGGGCCCTGTGGTCAGAACGATCTCTGTAATACTTTCCCCGCACACACATACTCATGAAACAGTACTGCATATACTCTGTAAACTGTAGTAACTGCAACAGTGAGTTCTTTCCACAACTCACTGTTGCACCAAGAGCTTCGGCTAAAAAGACACGTTTTCTGTTTGTGAATATGTTTGTGTGCTTACAGAACTAAACTCAATGTGAAAACAACAGTGATTAGTTTGTCTAGTCTTATATTTCTGACTCAGACGAGTACCTGATTCTGATCACACTTCTATTAAATGTACCAAACCTCATTATTCTCATCCTCTTTTATTGCAGTTAACTGTAGTTTTGTTTCTTGTCCCATCTTTAACCCTCTGCTTCTCTCGCTCTTCCTCTCCTCTTCCTGCCTCCGTCTCTTCCTCCCTCTCTTCCTCTTTCCCTCTCTTCCTCTCTCCCTCTCTCCCTCTCTCCCTCGCTTCTTCTCTTCCTCCCTATCTCCTTCTCTCCCTCTCTCCTTCTCTCTCTCTCCCTCTCTTCTTTCCTCTCTTCCTCTCTCCCTCTCTTCCTCTCCTTCTCTTCCTCCATCTCTCCCTCTCTTCCTCTCTTCCTCCTGCTCTCCCTCTCTCCCTATCCTTCTCTTCCTCTCTCCCTCTCTTCCTCCATCTCTTCCTCTCTTCCTCCATCTCCCCCTCTCTTCCTCTCTCCCTCTCTCTCTCCCTCTTCCCCTCTCCCTCGCTTCTTCTCTCCCACTCTTCCTCCCTCTCTCCCTCTCTTTCTTTCTTCCTCCCTCTCTCTCTCCCTCTCTCTTTCAGGAGGTTTCTCTCTTCAGTACGGGGTCATGTGTGATCACTTGGGGCTGCCATACAGAGATGAGGTCCAGTGGGTGCGTCCTCACCTGGAAAACACAAAAGTTACATGACATGACATTATTATTATTTTTATTAATTTATTTATTTTATTCATTTGTAACATACAACATTAGACAGGACAGGACAGGACAATACAAAACAATACAAACAGATGCATACACCACTACGGCAGACGAGGTGTAAAGTGTGTGTGTGTGTGTGTTTGTGTGTGTGTTTGTGTGTGTGTGTGTGTGTAAAAGTGTGTATGTATGAGTAAAAGTGATGGTTTCAGCATTAAGTATAAATTAATTGTGTACGATTATGTAGAGATTCTTAAACAATGTACTGGAGGAATAAACGCAATTTAGAAAATAATGACAGCTAAGAAACTAATCCCAGTACATGTGACAGTCTCTACAGGTACAAGTGGGGAGAGGAAGTTTTTTCAAATTGGTGTTTAAGGGTGTTTAAGCCTCCCATTTATTAATGTGCCCAAAAAGCCTGACTTTAAATGTAGGATTTTTTTTCCCCCATTGACCATTTTGTATGTATGCCTAGCATTGTGAGGTGCATTAAAACAGTGTGGTGCATTAAAAAAGAGAGAGATTTGGGCACATGAGAATTTGGATAGGTCTTTGTTTTGCCAATTTAGATTTTCGTTTACATTTTATTTTTAATTGATTTATTTTTGTTTTTATTTGTTGATTGACAGACTCTGATTATTTGTGATTATTCAGTTTACTAGGTTTATTAATATTCCTCCCCACCATTTTCTTTCTTTTTTTTCATTAATGTAATCTAATGCCATGATATGACATTAGGCTACATGACATTATATTACATGATATTAGATTACATGACATTAGATTATATGACATTAGATAACATGGCATTAGATTACATGCCATTAGATTATATGACATTATATTACATGATATTAGATTACGTGGCATTAGATTACATATTAGATTACATGACATTAGATAACATGACATTAGATACCATGACATTAAATTACATGACATTGGATTACATGCTATTAGATTACATGACATTAGATTATGTGACATTAGATTATATGACATTAGATAACAAGACATTAGATAACATGCCATTAGATTACATGATATTAGATTATATGACATTAGATTACATTACATTAAATTACATGATATTAGATTATATCACATTAGATTACATGACATTAGATTGCATGATATTAGATTATATGACATTATATTACATTCCATTAGATTACATGCCATTAGATTATATGACATTATATTACATGATATTAGATTACATGGCATTATATTACATGACATTAGATTACATGATATTATATTACGTGGCATTAGATTACATATTAGATTACATGACATTAGATACCATGACATTAAATTACATGACATTGGATTACATGATATTACATTACATGACATTAGATTATGTGACATTAGATTATATGACATTAGATAACATGACATTAGATTACATGAAATTAGATTATATGACATTAGATAACATGACATTAGATTGCATGACATTAGATTGCATGATATTAGATTATATGACATTAGATTACATTACATTAGATTAGATGATATTAGATTATATCACATTAGATTACATGACATTAGATTGCATGATATTAGATTATATCACATTAGATAACATGACATTAGATTACAGTTTTCTTTCCCTCCCAGGACGTGGACACCATTTATTTAACCCAGGACACAAAGGAACTGAACATCCAGGACTTTATCCACCTGGAGAACAGGTGAATCAGATGCCCTTGGTCTTCCTGTATCCCTGTGTGTCAGATGCCCTCCAGTCCTCCTGTACATGTGTATAAATATATTTTGTGTTTTTGCAGAGACCTGGTTCCGATCATCGCGGTTCTTGAACACAATCAGTGGTTCACCAAACTCTCCATTAAAGACTACAAACTGGTGAGAGTCCAGCTTCTGATCCACAAATGTTGAACCATTATTTGTTTGGGACTGGCTACCTGTCATAGTAACTTCATGGTTTAAACACGCAACACACACCTGGAGTTGTGTTTTGTTTCATTCACACATGTTAAACACACAAACCCTGCACATTTAGGCTGAATACTGGTTTATAGTTGTTTATGAACCATAAAGCAGGACAACAAATCTGCATCTGACTGCAAATTATACCTGAGAATTCTGTATGTTTATAGAGGTCTAAACCACAGTGTTAGCAGGTTTTACACAGAATAAGACCTCATGAGACACAGGGAAGGCATCTGACACACAGGGAGGGCATCTGACACAGAGGACAGGAGATTATCCAAAGATTTTCATCATGTTTGACATTCATTTATTTGAAGTGGGGGTATTGGGGAAATCTGAGTTTTCTACCATGTTATAATGTCATTTCCTCATCAGAAACATGCCTGAAGAGGTTTAAGATGCCCCTCCTCACAGTTAGCAGTACGAGTCTATACAAGGCTCCGCCCACAAGCCTATGCCCCCCATGCTCCCACAACAATTCTCCATAAATATACAGAAACATGATACAAAACTGTAAACAACAACAGGACAAACCTGATGTGATGTGCAGGAGTTTCATTATTGGGATGCACGCTGATTGTGTTGTGATGGTGCTCTGAAGGGGGAAGGGTGACTTAGCACAGGGAGCGGCAAGACTCAGAGCACCAAAAACTAAAGTGAAACTTATAAAACATGTTAATACACCGTTTTGGACAAATAAAGCATATTTCAAACAATAAAAGAAAAGATCTAAATATGACATGTTACAGTTAAGACCACACACACGTGTAATTCCTCCTCTTTCCCGGTCTTGCTTTCAGCCGACAGACGTCTGTGATCAGATCCTTCGTGTGGTCGCACGCTCCAGTCGTTTAGAGGAACTGGTCCTGGACAATGCCGCCCTCCGGAGGTCACACACACGACTGCACTTTCATAACAAAAGTCTTGAGAAAGAAAAGATTTGAACTTTTATTCTGAATTGTGAACTTTTTCTATCCGTAGTGATTTTGCTCAGAAGTTGGCTCTGGCTCTGTCTCATAACCCAGCCTTGGCTCTGCACTCTCTCACTCTCTGCAACAACTCCCTCGAAGACAAAGGTAACGCACACATGTTAAAGCCCCACTGGGGAACATGTCACTCAGTAATTGAACAAGAAGAAAAGGAGTTATTTTACTGTGAGTTATTATATTGCTCACATGTACCTTTACTGTAAATGGGCTTGGCTCCCCACAGACCTGACTCGTAACTTGGCCTGTTTTAATGGAAATCTGCATGGCAATGCCTGAGATGTTCCAAAGTAGTTTATTCCTGGAGACTAGAGGTGTGTTCAAAAAATCGATACGGGGATACATCGTCGTGGGCCTCTTGGCGATACACGTATCCATACGGAGGCGTCAGTATCGATATTTTACATGCAACAAACATTATTTATCAAGCTTCAGCAAACTGCGTCTGATAAGTGATCCTTGCTTGCAATGCGCATTTCGTATTGTCAAAGGCAGCATTCCTTCTGCACTACAGCCTTGTTAAGGCCATATCTTATAGTAGTGGCATGTCAGCATACAGCCTTGTTAAGCCATGTTTACACCCACCCGCCCGCCAGCGGGCGATTACACAACATTAAAAAGTCAAGCCAGATATTCACCGTACTTATTTTTCCAATATTGACATGCTATACATCGTTTGAAAGCTTAATTCCTCAGTAAAACAACCATATCATTCATGTTATGCCAAACAGCGAGCCCAAAGAGCCATAATTTATAATTCCCGAAAATATTCATCACATTTCTTACCTTTGAGCCGGTTCTGTCGGTCCGAAACGGGTCCAATCCAGGAATAGCTGTGCTCAATTAGTCCGTAACAGTCCACAGAAAAAGAATATCCAGTTGCTTTTTTCATAAAATAATTCCATGTGGAGAAATAATCCAGAAAGTCCGAATTTGTCTGAATGGATGAGCGATGCATCTCTCTACTACTCTCGCTCTTGGTCCTTAGCATAGCTAAACGCTTAGCTCCTGTTAGCGGTGTGGGGTATGTTTGTTTTCTCCACACTCTTAGCTACAAAACAAGCGTATCCAGGCTTCGGTCCGGCTACGGGGCGCCGCGCTACAGCTTGGGGAACAAAACGAGTGCGTCCAGTTAGCGGAGTATTACCATGACCGAGGGACAGTTCCACGGCAAAACCTCTTCAGTCATTGGTTCTTTCAGGAAATGATTGACAGATCTGAGTAGCCTATGAAAAGACGATTTCAGCGGTGGGCCCCATGTGGGGCAGAGGTGCTGTAGTGATAGGCTAGCTCCATGCGCTCTGTGTATGGGGACTCTCTCTCTCCTCCTTTTACGCACACTCACTAGTGGAGGCACACGCGACATATGGAGCGAAATTTTTTGGCTTGTTTTAGTTATTTATCTTAAGAAAACATGCCTAAATTTCAGAAGATGGTTTATTTATTATACATTACATCTTATTACAGTTTGGAACATCTGGTACATATTTGAACACTTGTGCCGAGTGCGGGTGTTAACAGGTTAATCAAGGGCAGTTTCTGCCTTACAGCCTTCTTCTGTTACATTGTAACTGATGCGCTACACCAAAATAAAAATAACATTTGAGTAAACATCTGTCTTTTTTTTTTAATTATAGGTTACGTAATGTAAAATATCGGGATACGTATCGCCTTGAAGACCATGTATCGGGAAACCCCTGTATCGCGAATCGTATCGTATCGAGACCCCTGTATCGCGAATCGTATCGTATCGCAAGGTTGTTGGCAATACCCACCCCTACTGGAGACATGTCCGAAATACACCGTGGAGCTTTAATGTAACACTTTTCACACTTATTCCATCATGTGGATCAGATTCCACTCTTCCCTTCCCTCTCTCCTCGGTGTGCGGGTAGTTCATGTTGCTATGGGCTCTCTCAGGCCCAGCCCTCCTTAGCAGAAAAGACCAGACCAGGCTTTGGTTTGGATTATTACAGCTTGTGTGTGTTCTGTTTGTTCCACTGGAGTTCATGTTTTAGATGGTGATTTTACACATTTATAAACATGTAAACATGTGTCTGTCTTAGGTGTAGCTGCCCTCAGTTCTCAGTTGGCCAAACTTCCTCTGGGGCTCAAACAGCTCAACGTGTCCAGGACAGGACTGTCCGCTAAAGGTTAAACACCATGACAGAACTCAGCATGTCCAGATCATCATGATAATGCATGTGTGTCATATATCTGTGTGCACTGTGACACATGCACTGAACATGTTTATGTGTGTGTGGCAGGAGTGAACAATGTGTGTCAGGCGCTGAGCTCAAACCCTGCCGTCTGGTCCAGTCTGAAGAAACTGGACCTGTCGGAGAACTCTCTTAGAGGAGACGAACTCCAGGTAACACTCACCTGAGTGTCTCATCTGTATAAACAGTGCACAGTCAGGATACACAACAGCAGAGGAGACCCACTAGAGGTAACACACACACTGGCCTCTGTGTCTCCAGTCAGGCTCAGCTTTAGGGTTATATTTCAGTGTAGTGAGGTGTAGGATTACAGTAGCTGTGTATAGTTCATATTTCATACAAACCAAATGATTTCATTCAGATGTTCTCTGCTGTGTTTCCTCTCAGCAGCTGCAGAGTTTTCTGTCTCAGCCGAACTCTTTAGAGATGTTGGATTTGTCCCACACCGACTGCGCCCTGGAACAGGTGAGAGGTCAGAGGTCACACACTTTAATGCATCAGGTTTGGCCTAGTCTTCACCAACGGAAAATATAAAACCAAATGTACACACGACTTCACAGACTTTACCTTTAAACTAAGAAGACAAGAAATATATTTTTCAATTCATAATAAAGTATTAATTAAAGATATTATTATATTATGCACTGATTTTTTTAAACTTTCTATCAGCTTCTTGTGCCCTCATCAAAAACATGTTACCCGCGCATGTTTGAATGATCCAGCGATCTCTCCCCAGGTCCTTTCTGAACCCTGCCTATGGTCAGGACAGTTCTCCATAAATACACTAAAGCCTGATGGTGACTTAGCCAGGAGGGTGATTACCCCTCTTTAATGTTCAGATCTTCTATTGCTTTGCTCAGAGATTGCTGCACCTGTCTCTCTCTCCGTCTCTCCTCTCTCATTCCTCCATTCTTTTTTCAGATCTGTTCATCTCTGCTTAGAGGGAGTCTACAGCACCTGTCGGTCCTGAACCTGTCCAAGTGTGTGTTCTCCCAAAGGTGAGCACCACACACACACACGCTTTAGATCATGTACACTTTATTCGGCTGGTAAGTCGTTACTTTATCATTCTATTACTGCGCCGAATTTGGCCCGACTGATCTACATGTAAAAATTTGGCAGTGTTTTAACAGATCACAAACCAACACAAATACTAGGAGAAACTGTCATTCTTTAATTTTCCAGTTGATGAATATCTACCGTAGCTATTCTTCCAAATCGCAATGTTACATGTTGTCCCATTGCTATTTATGTCGCCCTTAGAGGCTACTGTTGTTGCGATTTTGGGCGCTACAAAATAAATTGAATTGAATTGAATGTCCACAACAGAGAGAAATATCTAAACTCTAACACTGTATTAACTTAGAAATGACTTGGTAACTTATCATTTCTGGTGAGGCTACCACACAGAGACACAAAATACAAACCCGGGATATAGCGAAAAGAAGAGAAGACTGTATTACCCTACTCACCTTTTGTAAAGTGGCAAATTTATGGGCAGCGTCTCATCCACATTATCCACAGAAATTGCAAATAATGACTCCAGTCCACAAAACTGCACTATTAATCCAGTTTGAGTCTTTCTTTAGAAGTAAAACGGCGAGAATCATCCCCCACATGTATCTGTTTCCATCCACACAGCCCACGGATCGAAGTGAAGCTGAAGATCAGCCACAGTGACTCTAGTTCCTGTGGACTTTATCTCCGATTTTACACTTCAAAATCATGTATCTGAAGTATTGCTCCACATTTCACAAATAATAATATCACAGTTTTGACTTTGTTTTTGAACACTTCAGAGTCTCAGAGCAAGTGGTTTTTACTGTAGTTTTAGTCTTGATCCAAGTCCAACCCTAGCCCCGACCTAAGTTCTAAATATTTGTCCAAACCCATCCGAACACGTCTGGTTCTCATCAGGTTTCCATGCTCTAGTTGGAACCTCACTAAAAAAAAGGAGGTAATGGTGAAAGTGAAAGAGTGTCTGGTTTTGTCCTTTTGAACCATAGTTGTATTGAACAAATGTTTCATTGGACCCAGAAGTCGTGTGTGACGTCGGACTTACAAACTGAATATCGTCATGTTGTGTGTGCAGGAAGTCCAAGGAGATCTCGTCCGGCTTTAAAATGTTCTTCAGCTCGGCTCTGAGTCTCACCTCCGTGTCTCTGTCAGGAACAAGACTGCCCCTGGACGCACTCAAGTGAGATGCCCTCCCATACTCCCCTCCCGTTTTTCTTCCTTCCACTCCTTTTTTTTGCAGTTTTTACTGTTGATTTTTCTGCTGTTGTTCTTGCTTGTGTTGTAATGGCCGCACTGATGTCAACATGGATGAGACTATGTAAACGTAAAATGTTTAGTTAAGCAAAATAAGTAGATAAAAAAGAAAGATGCCCTTCCCTGTGTGTCAGATGCCTTCCCACTCTCCCCAGGTCTGTCTGGTACCCTCCCTTACACTCCCCCAAGTGTCAGATGCCCTCCCATGCTCTTCTTTTTCTTTCAGGGCTCTTCTTTTGGGTCTTGGCTGTAATCCAAACCTCAGTGACGTGTCTCTGGACCTCAGCGGCTGCGACGTACAAGATTTGACATTTGAAGTGGTTCATTTTGTATTTAGTTGTGAAAGTTTTAAACAGTTGTATTTCTCTTGTTTCCTTCAGTTGCGATCTGGAGGCTCTCAGATTCTGGAGGGCTGCATTGCAGAGATCCCAAACATCACCAGTCTGGACATTTCTGACAATGGTGCGCACTCCGAATGTTACTTTTGATTCTATTTAAAGTTTCCATTTAAAGTGCATGTGACAGGTTAGAATCCTCATGTCACTGGACAGAGTTTCAGGTTTTAGATTTCAGATTTTACTCAAAGAAATTATATGATTTATAATTAGTTTTCTACTAGAATGATCATTGTAATAGTTTAAAGTTCGTAATGAACTTCCTGGTTGGTTGCAGGCATACATAGAGGTAATTCTGTTATGGTTACCTAGCAACCATGATGTAAACAAGGGCTAATAATAAAAGTTATACAATAGTACTTATCATTACAAACAAAAATATTTGTCAACACATCTGCGTAATCTCTCAGTATCCAGATCAGACGCTGGTGGACACGGCCTTAAATCTACCTGCAGGAAGGAGCTAACTACACTGAAACTACTCTGAAACTAACTCACCTACCAGTTTACAGTTTCTCTTTCTTAGCTCGGTCTCGTAAACTGCACTAAGTGTGAACTGAGTCAGACAATGCATTTGTCACTGTACCTGCAATTTGGATGGAATTTGGGAATTCACTGCTAATTCCTGTAATTTTGTACTTTTTCCCACAAACTGCCACTTAACTGATGAAAAACTATGGTCCATATGAAGCACAGGTATAATCCACCAAAGCCAGTCAGGATTAGACAAACTTGAAAACCTGTCATATGCATTTGAACTTGCGCACTTGGTCCCTGGGGTTTTAACATATATATTTGTGTATTCCCAGGTTTGGACATGGACCTAGTGACGCTCCTCGTGTGGCTCTCCAAAAACCGCTCCATCAGACACTTGGCTCTGGGCAAAAACTTCAGCAACATCAAAACTAAGTCAGAAAAATCATTTAAAACATCATATTTAGTTTTAAGACTAGGTTGTGCACAATCTTTTTTTTTTCTTTTTGCTTTCCCCCATGTTATAACGTTCCCTCATCAAAAACACAAGGGGAGTGACTTAACATGGAGAGCAAAAGAAATGGAGACTCAAAACATCAAAAAGTGCATTATTTTGGGCTAATATAGCATTTTGAAAACAATAAACGGTTATCTGATCATCTAAATATATTATGTGTTTGGAGTTAATACCCCATAGATATAAAATACCCCCTTTAAAGATGCATTGCGTAACTTTTCTGTCACCTGCGGGTTTGTTATTGCTTTGCCTGGATATTCCACAGTTTAGTATTGAATGTATGCACTGTATCTCCATGGAGACAAATAGCTGATGCCAGTATACGCCAAGTTGTAGGTCAGATCTGTGGAGAGGCGATCCCGCTCACAATAAGAATGCATGTTTTTCTGTGTAGTTGTGCATTGATTGAATAAACACAAAATAGATAAGTATAATCCCATGCTGTGGAACATTTTAGGCAAAGATAACATCTAACATCATCCATGGAGACAAGCACATAGTAGAGCCTCTACCAAAAAAGTTACATAGTGCAGCTTTATATTTAAATAATTCTGCCTTTGTTTTTCCACAGAAATTTATCCCAGGTTTTGGACAATTTGGTGCACATGATCCAAGAGGAGAATTCAGTGAGTACTAAAATATTATAGACCATAGATCTGGTTTAGGCCTGGTTCAGTCCTTGTTTAGTCCTGGTTTAGCCCTGGTTCAGTCCTAATTGAGCTCTGGTTCAGTCCTGGTTTAGTTCTGCTTTAGCTGTGCATTAGTCCTGTTTTGGTTGAGCACTGGTTTAGTCCTGGTTGAGTTCTAGTTTCCTCCTGGTTTTGTAGTGGCTCAGTCCTGGTTCAGTCCTGGTTTAGACCTGGTTTAGTCCTGGTGTAGTCCTGGTTTAGTCCTGGTTCAGTCCTAGTTGAGCCCTGGTTTAGTCCTGGTTCAGTCTTGGTTCAGTCCTTGTTTAGTCCTGGTTTAGTCCTGGTTCAGTCCTAGTTGAGCCCCGGTTTAGTCCTGGTTCAGTCCTAGTTGAGGCCCGGTTTAGTCCTGGTTTAGCCCTTGTTCAGTCCTGGTTCAATCCTGGTTTAGTCCTGGTTGAGCCCTGGTTTTGACCTGGTTCAGTTCTGGTTCAGTCCTGGTTTAGTCCTGGTTTAGTCCTGGTTCAGTCCTGGTTGAGCCCTGGTTTTGACCTGGTTCAGTCCTGGTTCAGTCCTGGTTTAGTCCTGGTTTAGTCCTGGTTTAGTCCTGGTTCAGTTCTGGTTCAGTCCTGGTTTAGTGCTGGTTCAGTCCTGGTTCAGTCCTGGTTCTTCTCTTCCAGCCCCTCTCCTCTCTCTCATTGGCTGACTCGCGGTTGAAGGCGGAGCTCTCGATCGTCCTAAACGCTCTGGGCTCAAACTCCTCCCTCACCAAATTGGACATCAGCGGGAACGCCATGGGAGACATGGGCGCCAAGATGCTCGCCAAGGCCCTGCAGATCAACACCAAACTGAGGTGAGGACAGTGGCAGAGTGGTTAGCTCTGCAGACAGAGGTGGGAAGTCCTCATTTCCATTTTCTGAAGTCACTTAGTAAAGAGGGGTTATTATGCAAATTAAAGGTTTTTAAATGTCTACCATGTTATAAAATTCCCTGATCAAAAACATGTCGGAGGAGGTTTTAGATGTCATGTCATGTGTGAGTAATCTAGTGATCTCTCCCAGGCCCTATTCCTCCTTACAGTTAGCAGTACAAGCCTATGTCATCATGCTTCAGACAACAATTCTCCATAAATGCACAAAAACATGTTACAACCAGGTAGATAAACAAATAGTGAAATAAAAACACCAGGATCATGTAGAGAAGGTCACTATGAAAAGAAGATGAAGAAGAGAAAAAAGAGAAAAAAGTACAGAAATAGAAATAGAAATAGCATAAGTATAGAAAGTGAATTGGAATTGATGGAGCCACCCCTCCTGTGGGCTCACCACCCGCAGAGGGGTTCATAGGGGGGGTCAGGTGCTATGAGGATTGGGCAGCAAGCTGCCCCCGCAACCCAGCTGGATTAAGCGGGAGAAGATGGATGGATAGATGGAGCCAGTTGATGAAGCCAGAAGCACACTTATGCTCACTTACTAATTTTAACATGGCAGCTAGTGGGTTAGTTCTGTCCAGAGATCTGTACTGTCTATGATTTGAACCTATCTCATCAGGGGATTACATGTCTGAGTCTGCGGGGGATTCGCGTCTCGCTCCAGGCACCAAAACTGAAAAATCGGAAATTTTGGCGTCAATGGCCGCACGCTGCACTTTTCAAACATCTGCCCTCAGATCCAGAAGTGTTTAGCTAGAGGCATTTGGCATGATTTTGATGTGATTTTGATATGATTTTGATGTGATTTTGGTGTAATTTTGATTTGATTTTGATATGATTTTGATGTGATTTTGGTGAGATTTTGATATAATTTTGGTGTCTAAAACCTAATCCAAATCCACTTTATTTAACAGTTTCCAAAGTGCTGCACAGAGATAAAACAAAAAGAACTCGAAAATTTTGTCATATCAGTCCTAAAACAATAAAACCAGTCAAATCAAATTAAAGTAACACCATAAAAAATTACAAAGTAGAATTAAATAAATAAAATAAAATACATAAAAGACACAGAGGACCACACAAACCCACGCAGTGTTAAAAGCCAGAGAATAAAAGTGAGTTTTAAGACGAGACTTAAAACGCCCGATTGTAGGAGCTGTTCGGACGTGGGGGGTAAAGCATTCCACAGTTTAGGGCTGGCCACAGAGAAAGCCCGATCCCCCTTGGTTTTAAGTCTCAACTTTGGCACCACAATCTGGAGCTGGAGCCCTCGGACCTCAGAGCATGAGGTGTAAATTTTGATGAGATCCGAGACGTACTGTGGGGCCAGTCCATTTAAAGCTTTAAAAACAAACAATAAAATCTTAAAATCAACTCTAAAACAAACTGGAAGCCAGTATAACTAGGCTAAAATCAGGGAAACGTGCTCGCATTTTTTGCTTCCAATTTAAAGTCGCTCAGCAGAATTTTGGACCAACTGTAAGAGAGAAAGTGCATGATGACTTATGCATTACAGTCGTCTAAACGAGAGGAGATAAAAGTGTGTATGATCTGTTCAAATGATTTAAAAGATAAAAAAAGTTTAATTTTAGATAAAAGCCGCAAATGATAAAAAACAGATTTTACAACCGCATTCACATGTTTGTCAAATTTAAAATCACTGTCAATAATGATGCCAAGGTTGGTGGCCGACTGTTTCACGTGTTGTTTTAGTGGGCCCAAGTCAGTGAAAGGGGTCGGCATTGCCAAAGACAATGACCTCAGTTTTTTTCTCGTTTAAACTTAAAATGTTGTGGGCCAGCCAATCCTTGACATCACTAAGACAGTGAAGGAGGTGTCAGGAAGGCAGAAGCAAGTTTCTTAAGTGGCAGATAAATTTGGCAATCATCTGCGTAAAAGTGATATTTAATGGCATGTTTTTAAAGATTTTGCTCAGTGGGAGGAGGTATAGAGGAAAGAGAACGGGCACAAGGATTGAACCCTGGGGGACTCCACAGTTTAGGGGGCGGAGTCCCCCCAGTTTGACGGAGCAACTCCTCCCACTGAGGTAAGACCTGAACCATTTGAGGGCAGTCCTCCTGATACCAACACAGTTTTCCAAACGATTTAAAAGAGTGGTCCACTGTGTCAAAAAGCAGCAAGTATAAAAGCATTAAAATGGCAGAGACACCAGAATCAGTCACTAAAAACTGGACATTAAGAACCTTTGAAAGTGCAGACTCTATGCTATGTAAGGCCTTATAGCCCGAGTGGAAAATGTCAAAACTGCCATGTGCTTCTGAAAATTACTTGAGCTGCGGGAGGACATATTTCTCCAAAATTTTGGCCATAAAGCGAAGTTTGGATATGGGCCCATAGTTGGAGGGAAGTGATGTGTCTAGATCAGGTTTTTTCAACAGGGGTACAATAACAGGTTTTTTTTTTTTTTTTTTTTTTTACAAAACAAAGGCACAACACCAGAAACAAGGCTGCTATTAATTACTTTTTGAACACTGGAGCCAATAGGGGTCCACACCTCCTTAAAAAGACAAGGCGGGACAGGGTCAGTAGAGCAGGATGAAAGTTTAAGCTTACTGACCACGTTTGAGAGACACCCCAGTGACACTGGCTCAAAGTTAAAAAACACATGTGAGTAGGTCAGGTCTGGTATGTGACACAGATGTGACACAGAGGTTACAATATTGGCCCTAATGTTGGCTACTTTTTCATTAAATACTCAAGAAAGTTGTGATTGTGATGTGATTTTGGTGAGATTTTGGTGTGATTTTGGTGTGACTTTAATCTGTTTTTGGTGTGATTGTGATATGTTTTTGGTGAGATTTTGCTGTGATTGTGCTGTGATGTTGATATGATTGTGATGTGATTTTGGTGAGATTTTGGTGTAATTTTAATGTGTTTTGGTGAGAATTTGGTGTGATTTTAATGTGTTTTGATGTCATCTTGATGTGATTATGATGTGATTTTGGTGAGATTTTGGTGTGATTGTGATGTGTTTTTGGTGAGATTTTAGTGTGATTAGAATATGTTTTTGGTGAGATTTTGCTGTGATTGTGCTGTGATGTTGATATGATTGTGATGTGATTTTGGTGAGATTTTGGTGTAATTTTAATGTGTTTTGGTGAGAATTTGGTGTGATTTTAATGTGTTTTGATGTGATCTTGATGTGATTATGATGTGATTTTGGTGAGATTTTGGTGTGATTGTGATGTGTTTTTGGTGAGATTTTAGTGTGATTAGAATGTGATTTTGGTGTGATTTTAATGTGTTTTGGTGAGATTTTATTGTGATCTAATGTGATTATGATGTGGTTTTGGTGTGATTTTAATGTGTTTTTGGTGTGATTTTGGTGAGATTTTAATATGTTTTTGGTGAGATTTTGGTGTGATTGTGATATGATTTTGATGCTACGGTTTGAACACAATAATACATATCTTATCATCATTATATATCATCATTATCATAGCTTTGCAAACTCTACTAGTATTGACCCATGTAAGTTTTCAGGTGTTCAGACTCACCTGTGCTCTCTGGTCTTCTTCTGTCAGACCAGAACTGGCACACTATCAGACAGAAGCTACATAGACAACATTTAGTGGTGATATGCAAGAATACAACAGGGGCAGGGAAGATAACAATATATTTTAAAAATAAATAAATAAAAAATTAACGTATAATTTCTCCACTCTGTGTGTTGTTTTGTTTCAGGACAATTCTTTGGGACCGGAACAGTGTGAGCGCTCAGGGACTGCAGGACGTGGCCTCAGCGCTCGAGAAGTGAGACTCAGATAAGATTTTGATTTATAGATTTATTCTTTTGTAATGATTTTATTAAACCGTCTTTTATTCTGTTTGTGAATCTTGTGATGACGTTTAAGGAACTACACCATCCGTTTCATGCCAGTTCCCATCATAGACGCAGCACAGGCTCTGAAAAGCAACCCAGAGAAAACAGAGGACGCACTGCTAAAGGTACAGCTCACAAGAGAAAGGAGGCGCTCTGTTAAAGCTACAGCAACCTCTTGTACTGACCTCGACTGAGGATTTACCCCGGAACTAACACAACAACACATACAACCACCTGAAGAAACACACTCAAGGTTAAGATACAGCCAGTTTGCATTGCATGTGTCATCACATGCTGAGGGACTATTTTCTCATATATCAGTCCGTTGCTGCCGAGCTTTCTATCAGGAAGTACAACTCACTGCTGCTGGTCAGACGGTCCTTCAAATACAAGGTTGGTTTTACTTCTAAAATTCTTCTATCCACACAGACATTCACATGGACAGTCCGGAGTTGTAATAGTTTTCCTCGGGTGCTCTGTGGAGTGGGTAAGACTGTTTTTAGTGGCAGGACAACTATGGCCATTGACATGCACTAGCCTAGCACCAGCAACCTCTCCAAATACAAGGACTGGATGGAAGATTTAAAAAGTGTCTTCACATGTCTCCAACACTCTGGCTCACCAGGAAATGAGGCCCTATGTCCAAAATTCCCCAATGTCCCTTTAAGCCTTAGTTACCAATTGACCGTTCGACCAGTTAGAGCAAGAGCAAGCTGAGGATCAAGATTAAAAAGGATTTAGGGCTGAGAAAATGTTTATGATCTGAAAATAGGTAAAAATCGCCACAAATTCCATCTTTTTGAAAGCTGTCAGTCCCTGTCAGTGCCAGCCAGTCCCTGTCAGCCAAACGTGAGCAGTTTGTGTTTATGTTGCGCACTGAAAAACATTAGTCTAACCCCTGACCCTGCCCAGATTATAATAGATAGATAATTATAATAGATCCATGCTCACCAGACAGGAGACGCTCTGCTCAATGAAAAACAATATGCCCTATGTTATACTATAGGCAGAAAATACCCAAGACGGTGTATATATTTATCTCCCAGATGCCCTGTCACAGTCCTTATATTCATATGTATTTAACTGTATTCCTCAGATGGAGCAGTTTCTCCTGAGGAACCACGAGACTCGTAAATATCTGCAGGAGCAGGCTTACAGGCTGCAGCAGGGCATCGTCACCACCACAACCCAACAGGTAATTCTCTGAACGGACACAAGGGGGAGCCACAACACAACAGGTAATACTATAAACAGACAGTCAACAGGTTGTACCCCACAGGGACGTACAGGTGGCAAATGCAGCCATCATATATATGACCGTCAGGCTTCTTAGTGAGCTTTCCTTCATGTCCATAATCCAGCTCCAATCATCTAACTCAGACTGAAGAAAGACTTATTCTAATTCTTCTCTGCAGATGAAGGACTGTGTTTTACTCTCACTCCATCTTCATCTCTTCCTTTCTCTTCTTGACTCTCTCTTTTCAGATGATGGACTCTGTGTGTGTCCCTCTCCTTCCTCTCCGCCTCTCCTTTCCTCCTGTAATATATTCTCTCTCTTCACAGATGATGGACTCTTCTCCACTTCCCCCCTCTGCTCATCTCATAAATTCTCATATTCTCTTTCTCTTTTCAGATGGACTTTGTGTGTCTGTCTCTTCTCCTCCTCTCATGTTCTCTCTCTCTTCACAGATGATGGACTCTTTGTGTCTGAAGGTTCCTCTCCTCTCACGTTCTCTCTCTCTCTTCACAGATGATGGACTCTGTGTGTGCAGGTTCCTCTCCTCCTCTCATGTTCTCTCTCATTCATAGATGATGGACTCTGTGTGTGTGAAGGTCCAGGACCATCTGAACTCTCTGAGGTTCTGTGAGTCTTCTTTAGTTCAGGAGGACGTAAGGAGAGCACAGAGCCTCATGAGGGACGCACGCCACTCCAAAACGGTCAGAATTTAATCTGCTAACCCTGTAGTTTAGACCTCTACAAACATGTTCTCCATGTGCCCTCCCTGTGTGCCAGATTCCCTCCCTGTGTCTCTTATTCTGTGTAAAAGTTGGGAACCCTGTAGTTTAGACCTCTACAAACTCTTCTGATGCATGGGTTTCATGGATGAGTTTAAAGTTCAGATTTCAGTTCTGTTGTCCTGGACAGTTGTAAAGTTGTCCCTGTCGTCCAGCTCCTGCCTAGCCTGTACCACCTGCAGGACAGCGCCTCCCGGGGGCCATGTGTGGGAGCGATCCAGGACACATTGCAGTCTATGGCCGGAGAAGTGTTCAGAGTCATGGACCAGCAGCTGCAGGTCGGTCACTGCTCTACTCAGTTGGAAAATCGAATGGGATGTGTAAACCAGTGGTTCTTAATCTTATTGGAGGTACTGAACCCCACTAGTTTCATCTGCGCATTCACCGAACCCTTCTTAATTGGAAAAATAAAATGTTTTTTTCAAATTCAAAAATAGGTATTTATATTTTATTGGTGCACACATTTGAATCCATATTGCACATATTCTTCCGACCACTTTCTTTTTTTGCTCGACATAATTAGTAAGAAGGGAAAATATTAACAAAGAAATGACACAACACCATCATGACAGTCACAAGATTATTACGTGCACAAAATTCCCTGCAGCCAATAACGGCCAATCATATGAGTTGGATGTGTGTCTTGAGCGAGTTCCATGTTCACACACAGCCTGTATAAAGAAGTGGACTGAGTGAGCCTGACGTCACCCACAGCATTCAGCTCCAGCCAAATGAAGCTTATTGAGGCTGGCAGTTATAGGGGTGACTTTGGAGCAGAGTCCAATTTCACAATGTTTTTATAAAAATTCTAAAATTATTGTATCACATATAAGCACATCTTTCATTTGACCTTCATTTGACCTTCTAACAGCTGCTCAAATTAAAGAGGAGAAAATTTGAGAGGAAATTTACTTTTTGGAGCTTTGCTCCATATAATAATGCTCACTCATCAAAAACATGCCTGAAGATGTTTTAGTTTATCCTTGCCTGTATTATCTCATTATAAGCCTGTACAAGGCTCCGCCCACAAGCCTACATCACCCATGCTTCCACACGACAATTCTCTATAACATGATACATGATAACATGATACAAAACTGTACACAGCAAATGATACAAAACTGTAGACAGCAACTTGACAAACCTGATATGATGTGCAGTAGTTTCATTAGTGGGATACGCTCAGTGTTGTGATAGTGTTCTGAAGGAGACTCAGAGTGTAAAAAAGGTCCCTTTATGCATTTTTTTGTAAGAGTATACCATTTTCAAAACATTAAAAGGGAACATGGTTATCTAAATATGTTGTGTGTTACAGTTAATAGTTCATAGAAGTCAAATACCCCCCTTAAAGACATATTTCCTCTGGTCAGTCTCTCCTGGAGCAGATGGTCTCCTCAGCCCAGTCCCTCTGTCCTCACGTGCTGCAGAGGAGCACTCTGAGGCAGGAGCTGCTGCTCAGAGGAGCCCAGAGGAAAAACATCTCTGAGGACTTCATCTGCACCACTCTTCTAGAGCAGAGCGGAGTGGACATCATCAACAAGATCAGGTCTGGACTGGGACTAAAGCAGGATTAAAGCTGGACTGTAACAGGACTGAACTAGGACTGAACCAGGACTGAACCAGGACTGAACCAGGACTGAACTAGGAGTGAACCAGGACTCAAACAGAACTGAACTAGGACTGAACCAGGGCTAAAGCAGAGCTAAACTAGGTCTTAACCACAATTAAAGCACAACTATACCAAGACCGAACCAGGAATGAACCAGAACTAAACCAGAACTATACCAGGACTACACCAGGTCTAAACCAGGCCTTAACAAGGACTAAACCAGGTCTAAAGCAGGCCTTTCTCTCTGTGTCTCAGTGAGGTGAAGCTGAACATGGCGTCTTTTCTGTCGGACCGAATCGTGGATGAGATCTTGGAGTCTCTTTCTCAGTCTCAGCTCACACTGGTACACGGCCTGATGTTTTTTTTAATACTTACTCTGCCAGTCTAAATTTTGGACACACTTTTTCTTTCATGTTTCTTTTTTTATTTCCATGATTGCACATACTACTTATCACTACATTATTTATATTGTCATTGCATTGTAGATTCACATCAAAACTGCAAAAGACATACATGGACTGCAGTAAACAAAAATAAACTGAAAATAACTGCAAATTTATTTTAGATTTTAGATTTTTTAAAATGGTCTTTACCCTTTTCTTTGACCACAGCTATGCTTTTGACATTTCTTTTCCCTGAGGCAGCACAGCTGAAGTGAAAACCATTTCAGGGACTTCATCATGAAGCTCACTGAGAGAAGACTGAGGGTTTGCAGCTGTCCACAAAGTAAAGGGTGGAGCATTTGTATATTTTTTCTTGACTACCAGCTCCTGAAGTCCTTCCTGCTCCTCCTCTGATGAGCCAGCGACAGTCTGGGGGAAGAAACCAAAGCGGTTCTATCTGTGGGTGCTGTCAGAACTATCACCAAGAAATGAATGAGCTACAGGAGCTTGCTTTAGAAACTGAACAGGGACTTCATTGGATGCTACTAGTGACTTACAGTGCTGCGCAGCGAGCCATTACCTCCAGAGAAGAGGGTGAAAAGACTTGAACTTAAACCTGAGTGATACTGTGTCTCCAAAACTTTGTAAAGACCAAACGCAGTGGGTGATAAAAGACAATGCTAATATTGTTATATCACCCAAAATACTGCACACACAAACACAAAATGATGTTAACATACAAAGTGATAATGGATTTTCATCACAAAACATCAATCCAATGTCTTCTGTAAGCAAATCAAATGTAGGAAATAGTAAACACTGAATGAGGAGCTGTCTCTAAACGTTTGACTGGTGTAATTTTACAATGTCTCTAAAGTGCCTCATGTTTCTGTCACGTTTATGTTCATGTTCTTATATTCTCTTGTCTCTGCGGTGTTCAGGCGGAGCACGTGAGGGTCAAAGGTCGCCCTCTGGAGCAGGACCGGCCCTCGGAACATGAGGTCATCGATGAAACTGAACTACAACAGGAAGCAGACGAACAGGAAGAGGAAGCGACTCTGGACAGGAAGCACTGCGCCAACATGGACTCCAGCATGGTACGACCATAGAACTATAATAAAACCTGAAGATGAATCCAAGATGGCACTGTATTGTTTTCAATGTTTTCAAATTATGTGCTCATTGGCGCATGGCTGCAAAAATATTTTTACTTCTGCATTTACTTCCTTGTTTGTGACATCAAAAACGTAGTTCTGACCAATCAGAGCGCGAGCTGCTAGAGCAGAGCTAGCACAGGCTCAGAGTGGGGCTAGGCTAACTCTTACAAAGTTGATTTTTAGGCGCTTTGACAATATATTTTTTTAAGTTCATATTGTAAAAATACAGAAGAATTCCTACAAAATCTGACCTTTATGAAAGCTATTGATGCCCTGTCAGCCAAACACAGGCAGTTTGACTTCTGCAATGCTCTGTGCTTCAAAGGGAGAATTTGTTCCAGGGCCCACAGCCTCACATTTACAGAGTGAAGAACAATCACAGCAGCAACTCAGTGTCAAATCACCAGAAAATCACACATTTCACTTTAGACCCACCCAGAGCTCTCTGACCCCCTGACTCATGTCGGGGAACTTGTTCTGTCTCACATTAACACAAACTAAATTGTTTGTTGTTTGCTTAGATGAAGTCCAAGAGGAAGAGTATCCTGGTGCGGATGCTGAGGCCGGTGTCTGTGGCGTTTGGTGAGTCTGCTGTTTGACAAACTTAAAAAAAAAAAAGTTCATGTTCTTCTCTGGAACATGGAATTCTGAGATGTTGTGACTTGTTTGAGTTCATGTGCTTTTGTCTCAGACATCAGGACCAATAATCAAATAACTGAGCACGCTCATTAACAGCATTTAGCTAAGCAGTGCCATCTGATTTAGCCTAATCTTCCAGATTTGGCACATTTTAATGTGTGTATTAAGCCTATTTGTCCAGTGTTCGTTCACTGTAGATACACAGATGACTCAGTTTAAATATATTCAGATCAAAGTTTGACCCTTTCACAGAGTTTATTCTTACAAACAGAAACAAAACGATGGTATTTCAGACTTCATACTAAAGTCAGGCTTTACTCAGCTCTATTTTCTCACCATTATTCACTAGCCAGGACCACAGCAACAACATTGTGCAAGAAGAAGTTTATTGTTGAGTGAACGAGGCGGGGTGGAGATGACTTGGTTGAGGGGTTGGGGGTTCCGTCTTCAGTCTTTGATTGGCCCAGCCAGAAAGGGAACCCCCTTATAGGCGTTTTATGTCTGGAAGACAAACAGGATGGGTTTGGGAGGGTGGGTTCGAGTTAGCCAAGACACACTGGGATGAGGGGATAGGCTGCTATAAAGGCTTCTGGGAAATTGATTGAATTGTATGGTTGAAGTGACCTGTGATTAGCTGGTGAGGAGAAGAGGGTGAATGAGGCGTGGTCCTGCTCCTGAATTTCAGCTAATCATATACATTTATCTACCAGCTTGTCAAAGCCTGAGCTCATCAGATCTCAGAAGTGCAGCACCCACATTGCCTAGTATGAAAGTGGTGTGTGAGTGATGGTGGTGGTTGGAGGGGCTGATGGTGCACATTGGAGCCTCAAATTCAGTCAGTCTGCCCCAGGGCAGCTGTGGCTACAGTAGTATCTTACCCCACTGAGTGTGGAGAGAATGAATAATGATCTGTAAAGCGCTTTGGGTGTCTTGGAATGTGCTATATAAATGCAGTGATTAATTAATTAACAGTTGAAAAACACAATTTTCAAACACAGTTTAAGTATAGTGTGTGTATATATAAGGATAGCATGTTATGATATGCTTTTTATTTGTACAGGGACAGTGCACAATAATACATGAACCAAGACAGAAGGTTAGAGCATGGATGCTCATTTACACCTGTATACTAATGTACAGATTCAGTGTATAGAGATAAACTGACCAAAAATAAATGAAAACAGATTTGACTTGTTACAGTGTGGAAGTACTATTCTAAAAAACAACATGCACCAGACAAACAAACCACATGCACTCTTCCAGCCTGTATCAAGGCCCAACATCTGCACACACACACACACACACACACACACGCATACACACACATACACACACACACGTACATTCTACTCATCTTCAGATCCTTCACTCTCAGAGATGGAGTTTGACCTGGACAAAGCTCTGGAGGAAGTCCCTATTCACATCGAAGACCCACCCCCTCCTCCTGTTGCGACATCATTGGACAGAGTGGCTGTCCGTCATGCTGAGACCCTGCCCCCTGACCTGCCCTCAGTCCAAGTCCAGACTCTAGAGCACCAAACCAAGGCCAGACCCAAACCCAAGAAACGGACCAGACCCTCAAGAATTAAGGTATTCCACTCCCTATTGATACTTTAGAGTCACATCATGCTAAAACAAGTTTTAAAGCTACACTATGGAACTTTTTGGTTGGGGGTCCGTTGCCTGCTTGTTTCTATGGAGATGTCATTGCTCTGTCTGTAATGTTCCAAAGTATGACATTAAACAGCTCTACTTTACATTTATTCAATTACAGGTGGTTTTATAGCTCAAAAATATCAATAAAAACAGGCATTCTGATGCCTCTCCATAGATCTGACCTGGTTTGGGCTCCATGAAGATAGAACGGTTTAATGCCATACTGTGAAACATTCCATATAAAGCAATCACATCTCTATGGAGAAAAACATTTGACGGGCCCTCCACCAGCTTTAAGATCTCCAGAAATAAATAAAAAGCACATTTTCACGAGCCTGTGATCAGTCTGAGCGTCCATGGTCCTGTTCAGCAGTTTGATTTTCAACTAAAAGGTGAAAGTGACTCACTGAAAAACTGTTCAGTGTAGAGCAGATTAGCAGCATTAGCATCGACCACATCTACAAATTATGTTTATGGCGTCATCTGTTTGTCTCGATGGCAATATATGAATGTAATGCCATACCGTGCAACATTTCAAGCAAAGAAGAACATCTCCCTGGAGACAAGCGTGTGGCTTTACAAAGTCTGCCCTGAATCACTTGGAAATAGGTCAAAGAAGTACAACTATTTGAACTCTGTGACCCTCTGTCTCTCTGCAGCATGCGGCAGCGCCCCCTGCTGGTGCCATGGACTTGGAGCACAACAGTTTAGTGGAGAAACTGGATGAAGGATTTGACGAATTCTTCAACAAAACTGTCTCCAAACTGAGCTTCAAGTGAGAGCACACACATTTTTGTATTTGTGTAAAGAGTCTTGTCCCAGTACATATATCGTGTATAAGCAGCTATTGAGCCCGTTGAGTTCTGTCTTCATTTAACCAAGAAGTGTGTGGTTTGCATGGTAGTTGTTGTTATCTTAATGGTGACGGCAGAAGCCTCTGTTCTCTGAAAGTTCTGAAAAGTACTTATAAACTCATGGTAGTGACTCATTAGGATGCTCTGAATGCAGAAGGTAAGTGAGGAAGAACTTTTGACCACGGTAAATGTTTCAAATAAATGTACATTTTTAATCATCATCACCTAAAACACAACTTCAGAGGGTCACTGAGAAGGAAACAACTATAACATGGTTTAAAGCTTTAAAAAGTCAATTTTGCAGAATTCTGCTTTCACTGATTTAAATCTCTTCTTTAGGCGTCCTTTGGTGAAGTCAAACTCTCAGGACCCAGAGAAGAAACGAAAGAGCGGATTCTTCAACTATATAAAGTCCAGAACGTCTCGCTCTGAAAAGTCCCACGGCTTGGCGGCCATAAGTCCTCCAGCCTCCTCCACTGCGCCCCCTGCTGCTCTGAACACCACACTACACCCTGCTGGTCCTCACTCGGCGCCCCCTAGTGTCCCAGAGGAGGCACTGTCCCCTGTCTCGCCTTCAGTGTCTCCTCCAGTGTCTCCAGATCAGTCCCCCAAAACCAACCATCGGATGCATAGAGTCACATCGCAGGAGGAGGTGAGGGGAGTTATAATTACTTTTATTTAACTCTCCTATATTGCACAAAATACACTCTTGTGAGCTTTAAGCCATGGTAGAATGTTGTTACCTCCGCTAAAACATGCCTGGAGTTGTGTTTTGTCTCATTTATGAGTCTGTCTACATCTTTCATGCTCAAAATGCTCTGTTCCACCTTGTGATGTCATGAAGCGTTTGGTTTTCAACGGCTACTTTTTACCTTTTTCAGTAGTTCAGTAGAGATTCCAGAACTGCAATCGTCCAAATGATTTTAGTGAAGGTGTATGGAGTTTAAAAATACAGTGGAGCACTTCCTGTATTGGCACATCACATCAAGGTGGAACAGGGTTTGTGTGTTAAAATGTGTGAAGGAAACAAAATACAACTCCAGGTCTGTTTTGTGATGAAGAAACTACATTAGAACAGAGATCGGAAAATATTCTAATATGGGTCCTTTAAAGTGGAGATGACAGATTTTCATGTTTTCCTAATTCCACTCATTTTGGTGGATTGTACCTGTGCTAAATATATATTATAGTTTTACATCAGTGAAGTGAAAGTAGAAAAATACAATAAGTAGGTCTGAGTGGTAAATCAGAATCCCTCTGCCTATGTCACCAACACAGAAAACTCCATCCAAAATACAGACAGTTTACGCACAAGAAAGGACAATTTAAACCTTCATGTAACTAATAAAGCTGTTGTCATTTATTTTCATGAGTCTAATCATAACTATTGTGTAATTTAGACACATTTGGGCCTTTGTTTATGTTATGGTTGCTAGGTAACAGTTATGGAATTACCTCTACTCATGTCTGCCCATGTCTACCCTCTGATCCCAGGAACCAGCAGAAGAGAACCATTCAAATGAATCTGAAGAGCCCAGACCAGAAACCAGACCAGAGATCAGACCAGAGCCCCAGAGACAGGAGAAGAAGCCAGATGACCTCCCAGCCCCTCCGGTCCCGCGCCACATGGGGGTGCCAGTCCTGGGGATGGGGCTGATGGCTGAGATGAAGGCCAAACTGGCCGCTCAGAAGGTGTGAACCGGACTGTCCAGGGACAGCTGTGGCATACATCACTACCAACCACAACGGAGTGTTGTCACTGATAAGAAAATTTCACAATCACTTTCGATACTGAGGAATAGACTAGGGATGCACCGATACGATACTGGTATCGGATATCAGCGCCGATATTGAAGATTTGGTAGATGGGCTATCAGCTTCTAAGATTTTGGCCTGCCTATGTCCCATTTTTGGTGTAGTTAGATTATTTACTGGGCAAAAACGTCTCATAATATTAAACTTGTATTTTTTACAAAGCTGTCTTGTATTTACAAAATACATTTGGATATTGTTTTACCCCCTAACCCTGACCTAACCTTAACTTTGTGTTGCCTTCAGTGGCCTCTGTAATGTCAAGTACTATGTGACATCACACAGGACTGCTCTGATTACAGATGAGTGTTTCTGACACAAACACCTGTCTGCAGGGGCGGAGTTTGAGGTCTGGATACCTGTTAGACCAATCACACTCATACTTACAATACTGTAGAAAAGCTCTAGGCAGGTGTGGAAAAAATGCTGTAAACTAGGAATGCCTTCAAAAATGGAAGTGTTCATCATTTATTTTCATCAATCAAGTGAATGAAACAAAAGAGAAATCTAAATCAAATCAATATCTGGTGTGATCTTTGCCTTCAGAAGAACATCAGTTCTTCTAGGTTTACTTGCAGACAGTTTGTGAAGGAACTGGGCTGGTCGCTGTTCCAAACATGTTGAAGAACTAAGCACAGATCTTGTGTGGATGGAGCTTCCTCACATCCTTCTGTCTCTTCATGTTAATCCCAGACACACTCCATGATGCTGAGGTCAGGGCTCTGTGGGCCCAGGCCATCATCAACACAACTTCTTCTTCTTCTCTACGCTCAAGAGAGTTCTGAATGACTTTCTTTCCTTTGCTCGCTTTGCATTTTGTAAACTGATAAAAACAAATAGTCATGATTTCTATTTTTGAAAGCATTCTTTCACACCTGCCTAAAATTTTGCATAGTACTCCATGTCCAGATCCTACCCATTCCTCCTCCCCTTTAGTCCTTCAGGCCCCCTCTCACTCACCCCTTTAGTCCTTCAGACCCCTTCTCACTCCCCCCTTTAGTCCTTCAGACCCCCTCTCACTCCCCCTTTAGCACTTCAGACCCCCTCTCACTCCCCCCTTTAGTCCTTCAGACCCCCTCTCACTCCTCCAAAGTCCTTCAGACCCACTCTCACTCCCCCTTTAGTCCTTCAGACCACCTCTGACTCCCCCTTTAGTCCTTCAGACCCCCTCTCACTCCCCCCTTTAGTCCTTCAGACCCGCCTCTCACTCCCCCTTTAGTCCTTCAGACCCCCTCTCACTCCCCCTTTAGCACTTCAGACCCCCTCTCACTCCCCCCTTTAGTCCTTCAGACCCCCTCTCACTCCCCCTTTAGTCCTTCAGACCCCCTCTCACTCCCCCTTTAGTCCTTCAGGTACTGCCCAGTTTAAATACTGAAATGTCTTTTTCAGGGGGAGAAGACCAAACCTGAAGTGGCCGAAGCTGAGGCCAAGAACAGAGCTCCAGGTGAGACACAGGAGCAGCTATGACATGTCTTATTTTTGACTGTCTCTAACTTCTGTGTGCTTTAAAGATAAACCAGATGCCCCGCCACTCGTGTCTGCTCCCAAAAATAAGCCTGATTCCCCGCCATTCGTATCTGCTGTCAAAGATAAACCAGATGCCCCTCCACTGGTATCTGCTCCCAAAGATAAACCAGATATCCCGCCACTCATATCTGCTTCGAAAGATAAACCAGATGCCCCGCCACCCTCAGACCCAGAAGACTCCAGACCTGAACCCGCCCCAAGAGCTAGAGCCAAGACTGCTACCTCCACTGGACCCAAAAGTCCAACCAGTCCAACTGTCAGTCTGCAGGGTAAATAAACCAGGACAAAACCAAGACTTAATCAGGACTAAATTAGAACCAGACTAGGGCTCAACCAGGTCTAAACTGTGTCTTTGTTTCCCAGAGGAGTTCCCGGCACCACCACTTCCCGCTCCTCGCCTGAAGAGGGCGCCGTCAGAGCAGGACTGTGGAGTGTCTGTGTCTGTGTCGTCTCCTGTCCACAGTCAGTGCTCAAACTCACATTACCTACAAATAAAACAGGAATTATGAAGGAAATGTGTGATCAGGGGAAACGGTTGTGGTTTTCTTTGGGATTCTAACCTGTAACACAAAATCTTAAAGAGCCTTATTACACTGTTTTCTGGTCTCTGTTCTAATGTAGTTTCTTCATGCCAATCAGACATGGAGTTGTGTTTTGTTTCATTCACGTTTAACACACAAACCCATTTCTAATTTCTACCCCTACCCCTTTCTTTCCCCCTTGCCCCTTGAAACTGAGCAACAAGGGCTAGGGGTTGAAAGTCAAACCTTACGAATTGGGACACTCCTTCAACCATCACATACGTCATTAGAAGTCCCAGCTTTTACGTAATCTTACTATTGTCAGAGGAATGACTCGCAGACACAACCTGAGCTTCTCTAAGGGTTAAACCAATGATATCGCTTTTATTTACTTGGGTTACAAACATAGACTGTATACATGAGTGGACATAGCTAACCCTTTAGCCGCTGCGCGCCAAACAGGAAGTGATCCAGGAGGCTCTTCCGGCTCCTTCTCCTCCTTCCTTTTTCCCATTGACTTACATTGAGATCTTATCGTCCCTCTCTCTGTAACTCCTGCTCTGAGCCTCGTCATTTTGGTCTTAAAATCTTTGTATGCGCCTACTCTACATGATTTTGAAGTCCTGATTTATTTTTTTCACTATTTTGTCCATCAAAAAAATCCTATTCATAACATAGAGCCTGGCTCCAGATTGGCTCCTGTAGCTGTTAGCATTGCGAGCCTATTTTGAGCGGCGCTAAACGCTGTGGGTGACGTCACACTCACTTAGTCCACTCATATATACAGTCCATGGTTACTGTACAATATCCAAATAACCACTGTGCAGCACGGACACTCGCAATTCATTCACAACTTTATTTCCATGCATCAACCGATCACTCAAGTCACAAATAACGTGAAACTGCTTAACGTAGTACCAGAGATTTCCTTGAGTGCATTTTATGAAGAAAATGACAATTATGCATTGGAACAACTTAAGACAATTCAGCATTATCACAAATTTAAACCATAAATAATGGAGAAAATACAGTGAACTTCTTTGGTCTCTTTGATCGTGGCAGCAGCGATCTTGCCGGTGAGAAATTGCTCACACCCCTCTGTTTGGCGTGTGCCTCTGAAAAGTCTTCGTTTAGAGGAGTATTTAGCCCGACCACTTTCCCCGACCCCTTTGCCATAACAGGAACTGAGACACCCCTAAACCTACACGAGAACGCACAAAACAAAGGGATGGGGTAAGGGGTACAATGGGATTCAGCCTTATTCTGTGCCCTTTTCTCAGATTGAAAACACTCTGTTCCACCTTGTGATGTCATGTGATAATACAAGAAAAGCTCCCCCATGTTTTTAAAGTCTCTAGAATCACCTTCACTTGAATCATTTGGATAATATCAGTCCTGGAATTGCCCATCTCTACTGAAGTAAAGGTAAAAGGAGCTGTTCACTTGAAAACTACCGCTTGATGAGATCACAAGGTGGAACAGAGCATTCTGAGCGTTGGAGATGTAGACAGACTAATAATAAAGTTTGACTCATATGTATGACTGAAACAAAACACAACTCCAGGTCTGTTTTTGATGGGACGACAACACTATAACATGACTTCGAGCTCATAATCAATTCTGTGGAATACAGAGCTTAAAGGAGATGATGTATTTCCTTTAAACTCTGTATATGATGGATGTGTGTTTTGTGTGGTCAGGTGAGTGTGCCTGCGACAATGATGCGTTTGAGTCCCCGGTGACCATGGGCGATGTGGGCGTCGGCAGCAGAGCCTGGTCATCTCTGAAGAGAAACCAGAGTCTAGAATCTGAGAAGAAAGAGGAGAGAGAGAGAGCCAAGTCACTCCCAAACTATGGTAAAAAACAACTCAAATAAAAGAAGGTCAGAGGAGAAGGTCAGAGGAGCAGAGGAGAGGGTCAGAGGAGCAGAGGAGAAGGTCAGAGGAGCAAAAGAGAAGTTCAGAGGAGCAGAGAAGAGGGTCAGAGGAGCAGAGGAGAGGGTCAGAGGAGCAGAGGAGATGGTCAGAGGAGCAGAGGATAAGGTCAAAGGAGCAGAGGAGAAGGTCAGAGGAGCAGAGGAGAAGGTCAGAGGAGCAGAGGAGAGGGTCAGAGGAACAGAGGAGAGGGTCAGAGGAGCAGAGGAGAGGGTCAGAGGAGCAGAGGAGAAGGTCAGAGGAGAAGTTCAGAGGAGCAGAGATGACAGTTCTCTTGTTTTTTGCAGCTCTCTCTGTGTCTCCTCCGTGTGGCTCTGACTCAGAGGAGGAGGAAGAGCAGAGCGCCTCCTGTGGGTCAGAGGAGGACGAGGCGCACAATGAAAAAGCAGAGAGTTAGATACTGACCAATCGGAAGAGCCAAGAATCAGTGCTGACCAATCAGAAGAGCCCAAGAGCAGAACCAACCAATCTAACCAATAAGAAGAGCTCAGGAGAAGAATCGGAGGAGCAAATAGTTAGAAATCGACCAATCAGAGGAGCCGTGGAACCAACCCAACCAATCAGAGGACTAGAGGAGCACAACTGACCAATCAGGAGGAGCAGGAGGTGTGTGGTGCTGCACTGTGTCACCTTTTAACATAAACCATTTTTATAAGAATCAAAGTTACCTGAACTCAACCATTTGTACTCATTCCGGAAATATATCGATAACATTTGTTTTTATTTGATCAATAACTGTAAAAGTGATTATAAGAAATACAACTGAGCATCTTTCACTGGATAAACCCAATTTCACCAAAATGTTACAGCTTTTATACACTTTTTTTAGCCCCAAATGAAAAAATTCTCTCCAAAACTGAGGCGTAATTCTTATTTTCAATGTTTTTGAGGAGTTTGATGTTTTTGTTTTTGTTTTGTTTTGTTTTTTTGTTTTTTTACTTTACTTAAAGTTCTCTCGCATCTTTACGACCTGATTGACTTGATGTGAATATTACAGTGTTACAAAGTTTGAGCTGGTTTAAGAACTAAATTGTGATTAGTGCTGCACCACTGTTGAATGTCACAAATGTATGTGTTAGGTTCAGTCCTGGTTTAGTCCTGGTTTAGTCCTGGTTTAGTCCTGGTTTAGTCCTGGTTTAGTCCTGGTTTAGTCCTGGGTTGTCCTAGTTTAGTCCTGGTTTAGTCCTGGGTTGTCCTAGTTTAGTCCTGGTTTAGTCCTGGTTTAGTCCTAGTTTAGTCCTGGTTTAGTTCTGGTTTAGTCCTGCTTTAGTCCTGGTTTAGTCCTGGGCTGGTTTAGTCCCCGTTTCGTTCTGGTTTAGTCCTAGTTTAGTCCTGGTTTAGACCTGGTTTAGTCCTGATTTAGTCTTGGTTTTGATCTGGTTCAGTCCTAGTTTATTCCTGGTTTAGTCCTGGTTTAGTCCTGATTTAGTCCTGGTTCAGTCCTGGTTTAGTCCTGGTTCAGTCCTGATTTAGACCTGGTTTTGTCCTTGTTCAGTCCTAGTTTAGTCCTGGTTTAGTCCTAGTTTAGTCCTGGTTTAGTCCTAGTTTAGTCCTGGTTCAGTCCAGGTTCAGTCCTGGTTTAGTCCTAGTTTAGTCCTGGTTCAGTCCAGGTTCAGTCCTGGTTTAGTCCTGGTTTGACCTGGTTTAGTCCTGGTTTTGTCCTAGTTTTGTCCTGGTTTAGTCCTGGTTTAGTCCTTATTCATTCCTTGATTCTACGGCTGCCAAAGTTAAGTTTATTAAAAGTATTTTTAGTATTTCTCAGTTACTTCTTTTGAATACCTTTTGCACCTGCGACCATCAGACATTTTCTTTTACTTTTTTTTTTTACTTTTGTTACAAACTTTATTGTGTAAATATGTACCTATGTTATGTGTAAATGGAAAGTGGAGTTTATCTGGTGTGTAGTCTGATTATGATGAGTGTAATCTGATCTTTAAGATTTATTGGAGGTGACGGTGGATTATGAGACTGAATCTGTGCATTTATTTAGTCAATAAAAACCTGGTGTACATGTGGTTTGTGCTTTTTGGTGTAGTACTTTGTCATCAACATTGTGTGGTAAAACTTTAATCTGATTTTTGTTTTAACCCAGTCTGTCCATAAAGAAGTGACTTAGCTGAACTACAACAGGCGAGCTGCTTTGTGCTGTTCAACAAGTCCCTCTTGCACTGGCCAACAGTTTTTCACTTCAACATTCTGGTACAGACACATGCAGAACACCCCAGCACGAGGTCAAATGATCTTTTGGCCCAGATGGAAGAGTAGGCAAAAGATTCCTCTAGAAATGTTTACTATTTGGCAAAACTACTGCAGAGCGGTAAGAGTGTGTCTGGATGGAGCTTCTGATTTATCGGTGGAAGTGACTGGACCATGTTCTAGAATTTGATGGGATAATCTCAGATGGAGGGCGTGGCTTATATTAATATGGAGAATATATTGCTCTCCCTGGAATGTTCCACAGCATGGCAATAAACTTATCTATCTACATGGAGACAAGGCTCAGTCACAGGTCAGATCTGTGGAGAGGTGTTCCCTCACAATAAGAATCTATGACTTTCTAGATATTTTTCACATTTTTTCACTTTTTTTTTTTTTGTTAAAAACATCTGTAATTGAATAAATGCAAAAAGATTTGTTTGACATCACAGGCAAGAAAAACATCTCCATGGTTACGAACACCAAACAATAAAGTTGCATGTTGCACCTTGAAAATACCCCAAAGACTTAGATGAGATACAACACATGGACTTTAATGCAGTGAAACATGAAGTGTTAGCATTAGTCTGGTTAGCTTCACGCTGTCCCACAACGTGATGGTGGTGGTCGAGGTTAGATTCAGTGTTTTTAAACCAATCTCCAAACTTCTGATCCACAAATGTTTCTCCTTCTCATTCTTTGTTTGGGAACAGCTGCACAAACTCGTCATAGCTCCTTTTAACCCACCCGTCACAGTTGTGACACTAAAAACACTGTTTACCTTTCAAGCTCTAAATGTGTTCCTGTGTATATTTGCAATGCATTTTTAGTATTTTCTGAAAGAATCCAGGGTTGTGATGAAACATATGCAATATCACTTGTTTACTATTTAAATGGTCACATGACCACAGATGGTTATGTAAAAATTACACCTTGAGGACAAGACAATGCCCAGAATTCTCTCAAATAAAAGGGTAGAAAAGTGATTTTGGTCTGAGTGGAGGATGGAAAACATGTTGGTGGTTACTGCTGTGGCCAGTATAAAGAGCAGGACACACATTTCTGTATGTATAATACATGTGTTATGGGTGTCTTGAAGCTGATGGTCCCGTCAAGGCCTGGAACTATGCAATTGTCTCTAAATATTAGAACTTGGGCTACTCATTCTTATTGATTGGAATGAGGTATGGACACTAATAATGTCCACGATGAGCTCCACCTTCTCTATTACCATCAGTAATTGAAAACCAAAGGTCACCCAGACACTATAGGGACGTCTGAAGAACATCATGTACCTGCAGGAGACAAGTCTGAGGAGCATCCAAAGATCTCTGGACACAATAGGGAGAAATCTGAGGAACATCTAGGGCCCTTTAGCTATGTGTGACATGACCCTGAGAGAGGAGGGACCAATCACAGACTGATATGTGTGACACGCCCCCGCGGGAGAGGGCCAATCACAGCAGCTAAATGACATGTGGCTTTTGGCTCTATGGTGTCACAGATGGCCCCAAACACCAGGGAGTTTGACTCAAATCTCAGGTAAGAGTATGACCTGTTATCAGTTAAAGAGATAATATAGTCTTACTTTATTCAATGCTTCTACATTTATTTCAACAAATATATATGTATCTGTGTATATATTTATTTAGGAAAAAATAAAAGAGGACAAAAGGTAAAGATGAGGCGTAGTCACATGTGAGTGCAGAAAGTCTTTATTGGAGTTTGTTTCTCAGCAGCTGCACACACAAAGCTGCTTTTGATGCACAGCTCTTTATTTTCAGCAGAAGCTCCAGTTGGGACAGAGGCCTGTGTGCTGTGCTGCAGTAAGTGAAGTGGAGCTGGAGCTGTAGAGGCGTGAGCTGACAGCAGAGGGCGCTCTGCAGGCTGATCCCAGTGACTGTGTCAGTCCTGGGAACACTGCAGTGTGCTCAGTGTGTGGGACACTGGACTCTGGGAGCCCTGGCTGGCCTCACAGCTCACAGCCACGCCCCCCTCCCTCCACTGCTGTGCGGGGAGCGTCAGGCTGCTGCTCCAGGTGTAGTGGCCGTCCTTTTGCGGCACCGCGGGGCTCTGGCTCTGCTCCCCGCCCGCACCGCCACCGGACACCTTCCAGGACACGCTCCAGTCTGACGGGAAGCCCTTGTTGGCCAGGCACACGAGGGTGGCCTTCCCCTGGGCCAGCTCCTCTCTGGAGGGGGGCAGCACCCAGAGGCTGGGCTCCACTCGGCCCACTGTGGACACACACACACACACTTACACACACACTGGAGGGATTTAGTGCTGTTGGGAAATATATCAAATATTAAATATATAATAATACAAAAAAAAACAGAAATTAGTAACACCAAAGTTTTTAAAAGAAATATTACTTTTGAGCCTGAAGTGAGTGAAAACAGAACTGTGACAGAAAAACTCCACTGAAGCTGAACGACAGAAAAGTTTCAGAACTAAAGATAAACTGAGAAAAGTCCCCAGACTTTGAACAAGAACTGACACTTTTTCATATTTTGATTATTACGCTGAAATAAAAATGTGCATCAAAATGGTCCTGATAAATGAAATAAAAATTGGCCATCAAATATGTGATGATAAATGTAAAACTAAATATTTAGTTCTTTAAATCTTTACTTTAGGAAACAAAACCTTGAGAGAAATTTTTCTGTAAAACTTTCACTCAAACAGATTAAAAGAACTTTTTGTAATTAAGTTTGTAGATTTCTGGGGGAAAATAAGAACTCATGGGTCATCAAGAAGCTACTGGACATTTGAACAAAACATCCATAAATGTGAGAAATCAAATAAACTCAGGCTTCAGGAACAAACATGAAAAACAGACAGAAACAAAGCATCATTAAAGTGAACATAAAGAGATGACTTACAGTTGAGCTCCAGTCTGGTTCCTCCACCGAACGTGTACCACAGTGATACAAACTCATGAAGTGGTCGTACAAAAACCTGCAGCCGCTCAGAGAGCACCACAAAACCATTCAGCTGTACAGAGACTGGTAAACAACTGACAAACAGCTCACATTTATACATTTAACCTGGACACACTGTTCAGAAGGAGATGACAATGTGTTTACCAGGAAAAAGGAACAATCCATAATTATTTTTATTAATTCACAACATAATTATGGTAATATTTTAATATCATTTTTAAAAAAATTCTGCTTCAACATATTATGAATAAAGGAACTGGAAATGCATTTTATTTTAATGTGCCTTTAATTTTAAAACACAACAGTGGAGAAAACACTTCCCTGGAGTCTCCAAGAATCACAGAAAATGTGACCTCCAGAACTGAGGACAGTATCGGTCTGATTCTGATGACACAGACCCTGCAGCTGTTCAGTTGCTCCATGTCTGTGTGGGAGCCTCATTTCCATAGACAAACACTTTGCATGAACAGCTGCATGGTCCAGTGGGACACTTTATAGTCCTGAGAGGTGCACTCTGGAGCACTGGCAGCTCCTTCATGACAACACAAGCCACATACGGCCTCCTCATCACCAACATGACTTTGGTGTGCGTCCTCATGTGGACTGTCCTCTGCTGCTGCTTCACAGGTAAAGTCCAGAGAGTCCCACTGCTGTCCTCTGTCCACATCCGTCCCTCTGAGACCAACCAGACTAAACCATCAGGTGCTGTGTGTTTGTGTGTTCAGAGTCCAGAGGAGAGGTGACAGTGAGTCAGGCTGGAGCAGTGAGGGCCGCCCTGGGGGACACTGCCAACATACGCTGTACTGTCAATCAGAATGTGTACAGCAATAACCACTTAGCCTGGTACCAACAGAAAGAAGGAGAGGAACCTAAAGCTCTTATATATATTACATCTACTCGAGCCTCAGGTGTCTCCAGTCGTTTTTCAGGCAGTGGATCTGGGTCTGACTTCACTCTGACCATCAGTGGAGTTCAGCCTGAAGACTTTGCAGTGTATTACTGTAAGGGTGAATTTGATGTTTCCCGTTATGATTGGTTCACACAGTGAAAAAGACTCGTACAAAAACCTCCTCAGACTGAAGTGAAACTGACTCACTTCACTAAACTCACACTGAGATACAAAATAATGTGAGAAAACCATGGACACACATTTTACTAATAACAGTTAATTTCATTGAAAATGTTTTCGCACATTTTTAAATTAGAAACCAATAATTGAAGAAACTGAGTAAAAAAGTAATATTATTAGTATTAAATAATATAAGACATAGTTAAAGAGAAAATGAACTGAGTTGAGTTTGTTGTCTTAGAAAAGTCAAGTAAAGGGACATTATTATTATTATTATTATTATTATTATTATTATTATTATTATTATTATTATTATTATTATTATTATTATTATTATTATTATTATTTGTCATGTTTTGTGCAGGAGAAGAGCCCAAAGCAGAGACACAGAGGTATTTATTGGAGGAATAGTCCAGGATGTGATGACGGGAGCTGGAGTGGGACATGGACAGGCAGGAAGACACTGGGATAGACTCATGGGTAGACAGGACGACATGGACAGGCTTGACATGGAAGACGTGCACCGGCTTCACAGGGTTAGACAAGGACCGGCTCGACAGGCTAACACCAGGAGTAGACGAGGAAAGACAGAGAATGAAGTGACACTGAACAGACGACAAGGAGAGGGCTGAGTAATGGGGCTGCAGCCAGAACACAGAAGAGAACGAACAAAAACCCAAACCCTCACAATTATTAGGATTCAACTTAGTTTTTATTTCAACTGTCAGTTAAAGATAATGCTAATACATGTTTTAACACATTAAATATAGTGAACATAAAATAATGAATGGATTTGACTCACTTTAGATTGGAATTCCTGAAATAAATAACGCAGAATTATTACTGTAATTTACAAGTGAAAAAAATAATAAAAGAACAAAGAAAGAAGTCATGACACAATTTACACACTTAATTATTAAGTACAGTCTATTAAGTATAGTCTAAGACTAGATTCACATTTACTGAATCTCTGAGGTCTTTGAGGTCCTTGGGTCCTCCACAGCAAACCCAGGGTCCTGGGAAAAAGAAGAAACCTCGGGGAGAACTACAGTGAAGGAGGGATCCACTCCCATGGACGGACAGGCTAAAGATGTCCAGGCCCGTGGGCCAGTTCGGTAAGGCCACAGCTACCCAGGTGGGAAGGAGCCGGGCGAGGAGGAGGAGGCCGGGCGAGGAGGAGGAAGCCAGGCGAGGAGGAGGAGAGGGGTCCAGCTGCCATCAGGCGTCTGAAAGAGTTACACTCCACAGGGGGAGTGGGACAGGGGACAACATGTGAATAGCAATGAACAAACTACAGATGAGAACATAGTGAGTGATGCTGATGAGAAAATAGGAGGAAACAGAGGATAGTGCTCAGGTTGCCACACTTCCCCCAGCTTGTTATCTCCTGCGGCAGCTTATCTTAGTGACATTAACTAAGTAACCTGGTCATAAGCTATTCCGAAGAGGAAGGTTTTAAGCCTGGTCTTAAATAAAGAGACTGTGGGTGCCTGTTTAACATCAACAGAGAGTTGATTCCATAACACAGGAGCTTGGTAACTGAAGGCTCTCCCCCCCACTGTACTTTTAGACACTCTAGGAACCACTAATAATCCTGCATTCTGAGAGCGAAGTGCTCTATTTGGCTGATAGGGGACAATGGCATCCTGAAGATATGATGGGGCCATATTGTTTAAGGCTTTGTATGTCAGGAGCCAGTGAAGTGATTTTAACACAGGACTGATGCGATCACGTCTTTTAGTTCCTGTTAGGACTCTGGCCGCTGCATTTTGGACCAACTGGAAGCTTCTTAAAGTACCTTTAGCGCAGATGGTGAGCAGAGAATTACAGTAATCTAGTCTGGATGTAACAAATGCATGGATAAGTTTTTCAGCATCATTTTTAGGCAAAATATTTCTGATTTTAGTTATGTTTCGCAGGTGAAAATATGCAGTTTTACAAGTTTGGTTTATATGAGCTGTGAATGAGAGATTTTGGTCAAATACGACTCCAAGGTTTTTTACAGTAGAGCTAGAGGCTATACTCACATTGTCAAGTGAGATTATCTGGTCGGACAGAGAATCTCTCTGACCTTTAGGACCGACAACAATGACCTCTGTTTTTTCAGGATTTAAGAGCAGGTAATTCAGGGTCATCCAAGTTTTGATGTCCTTCACACAGGCACTGAGCTTATCGATTTGATTGGTCTGATTTGGTTTCATTGATAAGTACAGCTGAGTGTCATCAGCATAGCAGTGGAAATTAATGCCATGTTTTCTGATAATGTTACCTAATGGCAACATATACAGAGTAAACAGGATTGGACCAAGCACAGATCCTTGTGGAACACCGCAAGCTACTTTAGAGCAGGGAGAGGTGCACTGGTTTACACTAACAAACTGGTACCTATCTGATAGATAGGATTTAAACCATTTGAGGGCGGTCCCTCTGACACCTATGTCACATTCTAACCTCTGCAGTAGAATGTTGTGATCAATGGTGTCAAACGCTGCACTGAGGTCCAGTAGGACCAGGACTGAAGCCAGCCCGTTATCAGCAGCTAGTAGCAAATCATTTGTCACTTTAAGCAGAGCAGTTTCTGTGCTGTGGTGAGCTCTGAAACCAGACTGAAATTTTTCATATAAATTATTGTCCTGCAGATGGTGACAAAGCTGTTTCACCACAACTCGTTCCAGAATCTTTGAGAGAAATGGAAGATTCGAGATAGGTCTGTAGTTGGCTAGTTCATCAGGATTTAAGCTAGGTTTTTTCAAAAGCGGTTTAATTACAGCATATTTAAAGGACTGAGGAACAAAGCCATTTTCTAATGACATATTTATTATGTTATGGATGGAACCTATTATTAGGTGGAGAGCTTCTTTGAGGAGTTTGACTGGAATAGGGTTGAGCAAACAAGTTGATGGTTTGGACGACATGATGACTGAGGTAATCTCCGCCTCATCGACAGGAGTAAATTTGTCTAATGCTGTTAGAGGATTCATGTGGGATATTGGTGTTACTGACTGGATTTGCTGAATTTGCTCGGGGCTGATTTTTGGGGTGGCTTCATTGATCTTGTCTCTAATGGTTGTAATTTTGTAATCGAAGAATTCAAGAAAGTCATCACAACTGAACTTTGAAGGGAGAAGAGACTCAGGGGCAGTGTGCGAGTTTGTCAGCCTGGCTACAGTGCTGAACAGAAATCTGGGGTTGCTTTTGTTTACTTCTATTAGGTTTGAATAGTATCTGGTTTGCGCTTTTTGCAGAGCGGCCTTATAAGAGAGCAGGCAGAGCTTCCATGCCTTCAGAGACTGCTCGGAGCGCGAGCGGCACCAGAGCTTCTCTGTGCGTCTTACGTGTTGTTTGAGTGATCGCAGTTCTGGAGTATACCAAGGAGCCGGAGGTCTTGGTTTAATGCTTTTCTGTTTTAGCGGAGCTGCAACATCGAGAGCAGATTTTAAGGTGAGTATTGTCCTATCAACAAACTGATCCATGATAATTGGATTAAAGTTTTTCTCATTGTCACATGGCATATCATTTAATACTGGCTTGATTATTTCTTTGAACTCGGCTACCGATTTTTCTGATATTGTTCTTTTCATTATAGTTTTCTCCTGCCGAGCTGGATAGTCTTTTAGTATGAATTGAAAGGTAATTAAAAATGGTCAGAGAGTATAGGGTTTTTAGCAATTACAATTAAATCATTAATCTCAATACCATAAATTAGGACGAGATCAAGAGTGTGATTGTGACAGTGAGTCGGCTTGTTCACACTGTGGGTAAAACCGACCCCATCCAGGAGAGCACCAAAAGCACTGCTGAGGCACTCACTGCTGTTATCAACATGAATGTTGAAATCTCCAACTATAACAATTCTTTCCCATTCCAAAACTAGACTTGAAATAAAGTCAGAAAACTCTGTCAGAAACTCGGCATATGGACCAGGAGGTCGGTAGATTGTTATGAATATAACAGCTTTTTGATTTTTCCAGTTGGTGCATGTAATAGATAGTGCGAGGCTTTCAAAGGAGCAGAATGTATACAGTGATCCCTCGTTTATCGCGGGGGATACGTTCTAAAAATAACCCGCAATAGGTGAAATCCACGAAGTAGTCAGCTTTATTTTTTACTGTTATTTTACAATGCAATACTTTACTGCAGAATGAAACAAAAAATAAAACCTCTTTTCAGGCCCAAAATGTCTTTAAGAAATAGAAATATTAACGTTTTCTTACAAATAACTATAATAGTTTAAAGAACGGTGTTGTAAAACAATATTTTTTATATAGTAATGAATACAAGGTAGGAAACATTGTCACTCGCGTATTTCACAGTCCCTCCAACTGCGCCTCTTCGTCCTGACTCCGCTGCGCTGTAGCGTCTTTTTCTACTGAAGGCTGCGCGACCAAGTGTTAGTCCTTCCTCCTCTTCTTTATCAACAAGATACAGATTCACTGTAAAAAAAAAAAAAAAAAAAAAGCACTGTAAAAAATTCCGCGAAGCAGCGAAGCCGCGATAGGTGAAGCGCGATATAGCGAGGGATCACTGTAATTAGATTTGAGGCTGAGAATTAGGCTGGAGTGAGAAATGACGGCCACACCGCCACCTCGACCAGTGCTCCTGGCACTTTGAAAGTTCACGTGATTTGGAGGTGTAGATTCGTTTAATCTAACATAATCATTTTCCTGAAGCCATGTTTCAGTTAAAGCTAGAAGATCAATATTAAAGTCGCCAATTAATTCATTTATTAAAAGAGATTCAGAGGAGAGGGACCTGATGTTTAGCAGTCCACATTTTACACACTTATCATTTTGTTTATTTGCGACACATGTATTTATTTTTATTAAGTTATGAGATCTGACGCCTTTCCTATCAGAGTTTAGTTGAGTTTTATTTCTGCTTTTTACACGCTTAATTTGTTTATTTGCGACACAATTATTTCTTTTTATTAAGTTATGAAACCTGACGCCTTTCCTATCAGAGTTTAGTTGAGTTTTATTTGTGTTTTTTATACATTTATTTTGTTTATTTGCGACGCATATATTTATTTTTATTAAGTTAGGAGATCTGATGCCTTTCCTGTCAGAGTTTAGCTGTGTTTTATTTGTGCTTTTTGTGCCTGGGACATACACAGCATCAACCAGTCTGGTAGAATTGTTCATGCAGGGTGGCTCAGAGAAGGCCCCTGTACGTGGGGCACACACAGTCTCAGCCTGTTTGGAGCTGTTCTCGCTAACAGAGCAGTGCCTCACTAGTCTACTCTGCTCCCTAGCGTCACTGACACTCCCTGAGCTATTCTGTGTGCTAGTCTTACCTGATGGTCATCTAAGGCTAGCAATCATATTCTGAGCTAAGAGGGAGGAGCCAGCCGGGGTGGGATGGATGCCGTCGCTACGTATAAGCCTGGGCTTCCCCTCAAATGCCCTCCAGTTGTCTATGAAGACGACACCATTCTGCGGGCACCAATTGGACAACGACTGGTTGACAGCTGAAAAGCGGCTGAAAGTTTCACAATTGGCATAATTTGGAAGGGGGCCAGAGAATTACACGGACTCCGACATCGACTTAGCCAATTCACAGACTGCAACTCTGCAACTTATTAAATTAATGCAAATTATTAAGTACAGTCTATCCTAAGACTAGATTCACATTTACGGAATCTCTGAGGTCTTTGAGGTCCTTGGGTCCTCCACAGGAAACATTTTAAATGTGATCCTCAAACAGAAACAGTGTTGGCTGCTGCTGGACTGAATTTAGTAATTTTGAAAGTGACATTTTGAATAAAGGTCTAAATGAAATGTGAATTATCTTTCAGAATTTTAGTGGTAAATGTGGAAATAATGAACAGACCAGTGAGTGAAAAAGAACCTCTCCTTGGACCCAGTCAGTCTGGACCGGACCTCACCTGGTTTAGTCAGACATTCAGAACTAACTTTAACCGACATTTATGAAGACACAAATATTCTGACTTTGTTTCATTTTCAGTGTATTGATTTTGATGTGTTTTTAGGGCTTAAAGGGCAGAAGTGAAGAGAATGCTGGTGCCATGTGGTGCCACAAAAAACACCATTTATTATATTTCCTATGACGACAAAAGCACTGCTCATCATCAGAACCTTTTCCCTGCAGGCCTCTCCTCCGCTGGGACCGACTCTCATCCCCTCACTTGTGCTTTTTTGGCTCATCTCAAAACTTTAATGCTTTTAATACACCACCGCTACGTCCACACATTCACCTGCCTCCATTCAACTTATATCTCCACCAATGAACAACAGCTGCTCCACAACTCGGGCTGCACTCCACTCCACTTCCACGTCCCGTCTCCATCACAAGTGGCTCATCAGAGCAGCCGTCACGTGAGCACCTTCACTCTCCGCTCCAGACCCATTTCCTCCCTCGGACCTTCACCACAACAGCCTCTGAAAATTGGATTATTCAGCACAAGAGCCTCAGCAATAAAACTCCATCATCAACAAATTCATTCTGGACTAAGTTGGATTTCTTTTGGAAACCTGGCAAAGAACTCTGGATTCATTCTTTCAGTTCTTTCAAGCCACCAACCTGGAACATGTCACTTTTCAACTCTACTGACCGTCACCGTCATTTATCGCCTCTCCAAAAACAAACCCATCCTTCTGTCAGATTTTTTATCATTTCTCACAGAACTTTCCTCATGCTCCACATCCACTCTGCTCTTAGATGATGTCAAAATCAACAGCTTCATCCAGCATGTTGTCTGTCCTGCCCAGGACACATTCTGGACCTTATCTGCTCCTCTGGTCTTGTCCCTCTCACATACTGACCTGCCATTTCAGACCATCTGGCAATAACCTGCAACATCAACATCATCTAATCAACACAAACACTCCATCCTCAGCACCCACATCTCCAACACTCCTGCTACAACAGCCTCTCCTCCTGCCGTGATCTTCTGACCCGTGTCATAAACAAACTGGTCTCATTCACTAGCTCCGCCCCCGGTGCATCCCTCAACTTGACCGACTCAAAAACCAAGCAGGGAAATTGAACGGCTCTTTAAGAAAACCCGACTGGCATAATTCTCAATGACTCCTCCAACCCCCGCTCACTGTTTAAAGGGAAATTCTGTAATTTTCGACATAGCGCCTCATTTCCTATTGAGCCACAGTGGAGTTGACGTGTAGAGACAATTTTGAAAAGAATTCATCCAGTCCTTATATTTGTAATTGACACTAAGGCAAGGCTAGTGGATCTGACCGGCGCCTGTTTAGCCTGTCACTAAAAACAGTCTGACCCAGTCCACAAAGCACCTGAAGCAAATGTGTTATTCCTCCACATTATGGATGGAAATGTCTGTGGTGACAGAAGAATGTTTGAAGTCAAACCAATGCTGCATTTGAAGGATTTGTGTGTGAGCAGCAGTGACTTCTACTTCCTGATAGGACTGAAACACCCAGCTGCAGGTAAACAAAGTCACTCACCAGAGTCTGTTTACCTGCAGCTGCCATAGCAACAGGGAGAGAGAAGAAGACACACCCACACCTCCTCCTCACTCACACCTCCTCCTCACCTACACCTCCTCCTCACCCACACCTCCTCCTCATCTACACCTCCTCCTCACCCACACCTCCTCCTCACCCACACCTCCTCCTCACCTACACCTCCTCCTCACCCACACCTCCTCCTCACCCACACCTCCTCCTCACCTACACCTCCTCCTCACCCACACCTCCTCCTCACCTACACCTCCTCCTCACCCACACCTCCTCCTCACCCACACCTCCTCCTCACCCACACCTCCTCCTCACCCACACCTCCTCCTCACCTACACCTTCTCCTCACCCACACCTCCTCCTCACCCACACCTCCTCCTCACCCACACCTCCTCCTCACCCACACCACCTCCTCACCCACACCTCCTCCTCACCCACACCTCCTCCTCACCCACACCTCCTAAACCACACCTCCTCCTCACCCACACCTCCTCCTCACCCACACCTCCTCCTCACCCACACCTCCTCCTCACCCACACCACCTCCTCACCCACACCTCCTCCTCACCCACACCTCCTCACCCACACCTCCTCCTCATCTCCTCATTTACAGCTCCTCCTCACCCACACCACCTCCTCACCCACACCACCTCCTCCTCACCCACACCTCCTCCTCACCCACTTTGTTTTGCTGGTCACCTTCAGATTATCTGCATTGTGGAGTCTCTCATCTTCCTCTTGACAATATCCCAGAGTTTCTCTGTGGGGTTCTGGTCAGGAGATTTTGCAGGCCAATCAAACAGAGTAACACCATAATCAGTGAACCAGCTTTTTCCTGTGTGGGCAGGTGTCAGATGCTGCTGAAAAATTAAATCAACATCTCCATAAAACTTGTCACCAGAAGGAAGCATGAAGTGCTGTAAAATGTCCTGGTGGAGGCTGCATTGACTGCAGACTTCAGAAAACTCAGTGGACCAACACCAGCAGATGGCAGCCCAAATCATCACTGACTGTGGAAACTTCACACTGAACTTCAAGTTATTTGGATTCTGTGCTTCTCCACTCTTCCTCTAGACTCACTTTCAAATGACATACAGAATGTCTTTTCATCTGAAAAGAGGACTTTAAACCACTGAGCAACAGTCCAGTTCTTTTTCTCCACAGCCCAGGCTGCTCAGACTCTTCGGACAGAGTGTAGAGGAGGAGTAGAGGAGAAGGTCAGAGGAGCAGAGAAGAAGGTCAGAGGAGCAGAGGAGAAGTTCAGAGGAGCAGAGATGACAGTTCTCTTGTTTTTGCAGCTCTCGCTGTGTCTCCTCCATGTGGCTCTGACTCAGAGGAGGAGGAAGAGCAGAGCGCCTCCTGTGGGTCAGAGGAGGACGAGGCGCACAATGAAAAAGCAGAGAGTTAGATACTGACCAATCGGAAGAGCCAAGAATCAGTGCTGACCAGTCAGAAGAGCCCAAGAGCAGAACCAACCAATCTAACCAATAAGAAGAGCTCAGGAGAAGAATCGGAGGAGCAATTAGTTAGAAATCGACCAATCAGAGGAGCCGTGGAACCAACCCAACCAATCAGAGGACTAGAGGAGCACAACTGACCAATCAGGAGGAGCAGGAGGTGTGTGGTGCTGCACTGTGTCACCTTTTAAAATAAACCATTTTTATAAGAACCAAAGTTACCTGAACTCAACCGTTTGTACTCATTCCGGAAATATATCGATAACATTTGTTTTTATTTGATCAATAACTGTAAAAGTGATTATAAGAAATACAACTGAGCATCTTTCACTGGATAAACCCAATTTCACCAAAATGTTACAGCTTTAATACACTTTTTTTAAAGCAGCAAATTAAAAAATGCTCTCCAAAACTGAGGTGTAATTCTTATTTTCAATGTTTTTGATGAGTTTATTTATGTTTTTCTTCTTTTTTTTTTTACTTGAATAAAGTTCTCTCACATCTTTACGACCTGATCATGTGAATATTACAGTGTTACGAAGTTTGAGCTGGTTTAAGAACTAAATTGTAATTAGTGCTGAACCACTGTTGAATGTCACAAATGTATGTGTTAGGTTTAGTCGCGGTTTAGTCCTGGTATAGTCCTGGTTTAGTCCTGGTATAGTCTTGGTTTAGTCCTGATTTAGTCCTGGTTTAGTCCTGGTTCAGTCCTGGTTTAGTACTTGTTTAGTCCTAGTTTAATCCTGGTTTAGTTCTGGTTTAGTCCTGCTTTAGTCCTGGTTTAGTCCTGGTTTAGTCCCGGTTTAGTCCTGATTGAGTCCCACTTTCGTTCTGGTTTGCTCCTAGTTTAGTCCTGGTTTAGACCTGGTTTAGTCATGATTTAGTCTTGGTTTTGATCTGGTTCAGTCCTAGTTTATTCCTGGTTTAGTCCTGGTTTAGTCCTGATTTAGTCCTGGTTCAGTCCTGGTTTAGTCCTAGTTTAGTCCTGGTTCACTCCAGGTTCAGTCCTAGTTTAGTCCTGGTTCAGTCCTAATTTAGTCCTGGTTCAGTCCTGGTTTAGTCCTGGTTTAGTCCTGGTTTGTCCTGGTTTAGTCCAGGTTTAGTCCTAGTTTAGTCCTGGTTTAGTCCTGGGTTGTCCTGGGTTGTCCTGGTTTAGTCCTAGTTTAGTCCTGGTTTAGTCCTGGTTTTGTCCTGGTTTGTCCTGGTTTAGTCCAGGTTTAGTCCTGGTTTAGTCCTTATTCATTCCTTGATTCTACGGCTGCCAAAGTTAAGTTTATTAAAAGTATTTTTAGTATTTCTCAGTTACTTCTTTTGAATACCTTTTGCACCTGCGACCATCAGACATTTTCTCTTTTACTTTTTTTTTACTTTTGTGTAGTACTTTGTCATCAACATTGTGTGGTAAAACTTTAATCTGATTTTTGTTTTAACCCAGTCTGTCCATAAAGAAGTGACTTAGCTGAACTACAACAGGCGAGCTGCTTTGTGCTGTTCAACAAGTCCCTCTTGCACTGGCCAACAGTTTTTCACTTCAACATTCTGGTACAGACACATGCAGAACACCCCAGCACGAGGTCAAATGATCTTTTGGCCCAGATGGAAGAGTAGGCAAAAGATTCCTCTAGAAATGTTTACTATTTGGCGAAACTACTGCAGAGCGGTAAGAGTGTGTCTGGATGGAGCTTCTGATTTATCGGTGGAAGTGACTGGACCATGTTCTAGAATTTGATGGGATAATCTCAGATGGAGGGCGTGGCTTATATTAATATGGAGAATATATTGCTCTCCCTGGAATGTTCCACAGCATGGCAATAAACTTATCTATCTCCATGGAGACAAGGCTCAGTCACAGGTCAGATCTGTGGAGAGGTGTTCCCTCACAATAAGAATCTATGACTTTCTAGATATTTTTCACATTTTTTCACATATTTTTTTGTTAAAAACATCTGTAATTGAATAAATGCAAAAAGATTTGTTTGACATCACAGGCAAGAAAAACATCTCCATGGTTACGAACACCAAACAATAAAGTTGCATGTTGCACCTTGAAAATACCTCAAAGACTTAGTTGAGATACAGCACAGGGACTTTAATGCAGTGAAACATGAAGCGTTAGCATTAGTCTGGTTAGCTTCACGCTGTCCCACAACGTGATGGTGGAGGCCGGGGTTAGATTCAGTGTTTTTAAACCAATCTCCAAACTTCTGATCCACAAATGTTTCTCCTTCTCATTCTTTGTTTGGGAACAGCTGCACAAACTCGTCATAGCTCCTTTTAACCCACCCGTCACAGTTGTGACACTAAAAACACTGTTTACCTTTCAAGCTCTAAATGTGTTCCTGTGTATATTTGCAATGCATTTTTAGTATTTTCTGAAAGAATCCAGGGTTGTGATGAAACATATGCAATATCACTTGTTTACTATTTAAATGGTCACATGACCACAGATGGTTATGTAAAAATTACACCTTGAGGAGAAGACAATGCCCAGAATTCTCTCAAATAAAAGGGTAGAAAAGTGATTTTGGTCTGAGTGGAGGATGGAAAACATGTTGGTGGTCACTGCTGTGGCCAGTATAAAGAGCAGGACACACATTTCTGTATGTATAATACATGTGTTACGGGTGTCTTGAAGCTGATGGTCCCGTCAAGGCCTGGAACTATGCAATTGTCTCTAAATATTAGAACTTGGGCTACTCATTCTTATTGATTGGAATGAGGTATGGACACTAATAATGTCCACCATGAGCTCCACCTTCTCTATTACCATCAGTAATTGAAAACCAAAGGTCACCCAGACACTATAGGGACGTCTGAAGAACATCATGTACCTGCAGGAGACAAGTCTGAGGAGCATCCAAAGATCTCTGGACACAACAGGGAGAAATCTGAGGAACATCTAGGGCCCTTTAGCTATGTGTGGCATGCCCCCTGAGAGAGGAGGGACCAATCACAGACTGATATGTGTGACACGCCCCCGCGGGAGAGGGCCAATCACAGCAGCTAAATGACATGTGGCTTTTGGCTCTATGGTGTCACAGATGGCCCCAAACACCAGGGAGTTTGACTCAAATCTCAGGTAAGAGTATGACCTGTTATCAGTTAAAGAGATAATATAGTCTTACTTTATTCAATGCTTCTACATTTATTTCAACAAATATATATGTATCTGTGTATATATTTATTTAGGAAAAAATAAAAGAGGACAAAAGGTAAAGATGAGGCGTAGTCACATGTGAGTGCAGAAAGTCTTTATTGGAGTTTGTTTCTCAGCAGCTGCACACACAAAGCTGCTTTTGATGCACAGCTCTTTATTTTCAGCAGAAGCTCCAGTTGGGACAGAGGCCTGTGTGCTGTGCTGCAGTAAGTGAAGTGGAGCTGGAGCTGTAGAGGCGTGAGCTGACAGCAGAGGGCGCTCTGCAGGCTGATCCCAGTGACTGTGTCAGTCCTGGGAACACTGCAGTGTGCTCAGTGTGTGGGACACTGGACTCTGGGAGCCCTGGCTGGCCTCACAGCTCACAGCCACGCCCCCCTCCCTCCACTGCTGTGCGGGGAGCGTCAGGCTGCTGCTCCAGCTGTAGTGGCCGTCCTTTTGCAGAACCGCGGGGCTCCGGCTCTGCTCCCCGCCCGTACTGCCACCGGACACCTTCCAGGACACGCTCCAGTCTGACGGGAAGCCCTTGTTGGCCAGGCACACGAGGGTGGCCTTCCCTTGGGCCAGCTCCTCTCTGGAGGGGGGCAGCACCCAGAGGCTGGGCTCCACTCGGCCCACTGTGGACACACACACACACTTACACACACACACTGGAGGGCTTTAGTGCTGTTGGGAAATATATCAAATATTAAATATATAATAATACAAAAAAAGCCCAGAAATTAGTAACACCAAAGTTGTTAAAAGAAATAAAACTTTTGAGCCTGAAGTGAGTGAAAACAGAACTGTGACAGAAAAACTCCACTGAAGCTGAACGACAGAAAAGTTTCAGAACTAAAGATAAACTGAGAAAAGTCCCCAGACTTTGAACAAGAACTGACACTTTTTCATATTTTGATTATTACGCTGAAATAAAAATGTGCATCAAAATGGTCCTGATAAATGAAAAAAAAATTGGCCATCAAATATGTGATGATAAATGTAAAACTAAATATTTAGTTCTTTAAATCTTTACTTTAGGAAACAAAACCTTGAGAGAAATTTTTCTGTAAAATTTTCACTCAAACAGATTAAAAGAACTTTTTGTAATTAAGTTTGTAGATTTCTGGGGGAAAATAAGAACTCATGGGTCAAGAAACTACTAGACATTTACTAAACTAAACATCCATAAATGTGAGAAATCAAATAAACTCAGGCTTCAGGAACAAACATGAAAAACAGACAGAAACAAAGCATCATTAAAGTGAACATAAAGAGATGACTTACAGTTGAGCTCCAGTCTGGTTCCTCCACCGAACGTGTACCACAGTGATACAAACTCATGAAGTGGTCGTACAAAAACCTGCAGCCGCTCAGAGAGCACCACAAAACCATTCAGCTGTACAGAGACTGGTAAACAACTGACAAACAGCTCACATTTATACATTTAACCTGGACACACTGTTCAGAAGGAGATGACAATGTGTTTACCAGGAAAAAGGAACAATCCATAATTATTTTTATTAATTCACAACATAATTATGGTAATAGTTTAATATTATTTAAAATAATTTTCTGCTTCAACATATTATGAATGAAGAAACTGGAAATGCATTTTATTTTAATGTGCCTTTAATTTTAAAACACAACAGTGGAGAAAACACTTCCCTGGAGTCACCAAGAAACACTGAAAATGTGACCTCCAGAACTGAGGACAGTATCGGTCTGATTCTGATGACACAGACCCTGCAGCTGTTCAGTTGCTCCATGTCTGTGTGGGAGCCTCATTTCCATAGACAAACACTTTGCATGAACAGCTGCATGGTCCAGTGGGACACTTTATAGTCCTGAGAGGTGCACTCTGGAGCACTGGCAGCTCCTTCATGACAACACAAGCCACATACGGCCTCCTCATCACCAACATGACTTTGGTGTGCGTCCTCATGTGGACTGTCCTCTGCTGCTGTTTCACAGGTAAAGTCCAGAGAGTCCCACTGCTGTCCTCTGTCCACATCCGTCCCTCTGAGACCAACCAGACTAAACCATCAGGTGCTTTGTGTTTGTGTGTTCAGAGTCCAGAGGAGAGGTGACAGTGAGTCAGGCTGGAGCAGTGAGGGCCGCCCTGGGGGACACTGCCAACATACGCTGTACTGTCAATCAGAATGTGTACAGCAATAACCACTTAGCCTGGTACCAACAGAGAGATGGAGAGGAACCTAAAGCTCTTATATATCTTGCGTCAACTCGAGCCTCAGGTGTCTCCAGTCGTTTTTCAGGCAGTGGATCTGGGTCTGACTTCACTCTGACCATCAGTGGAGTTCAGCCTGAAGACTTTGCAGTGTATTACTGTAAGGGTGAATTTGATGCTTCCCGTTATGATCTGTTCACACAGTGAAAAAGACTCGTACAAAAACCTCCTCAGACTGAAGTGAAACTGACTCACTTCACTAAACTCACACTGAGATACAAAATAATCTGAGAAAACCATGGACACACATTTCACTAACAGTTAATTTCATTGAAAATGTTTTAGCACATTTTTAAATTAGAAACCAATAATTGAAGAAACTGAGTAAAAAAGTAATATTATTAGTATTAAATAATATAAGACATAGTTAAAGAGAAAATGAACTGAGTTGAGTTTGTTGTCTTAGAAAAGTCAAGTAAAGGGACATTATGATTATGATTATGATTATTATTATTATTATTATCATTATCATTATAATTATTATTATTATTTGTCATGTTTTGTGCAGGAGAAGAGCCCAAAGCAGAGACACAGAGGTATTTATTGGAGGAATAGTCCAGGATGTGATGACGGGAGCTGGAGTGGGACATGGACAGGCAGGAAGACACTGGGATAGACTCATGGGTAGACAGGACGACATGGACAGGCTTGACATGGAAGGCGTGCACCGGCTTCACAGGGTTAGACAAGGACCGGCTCGACAGGCTAACACCAGGAGTAGACGAGGAAAGACAGAGAATGAAGTGACACTGAACAGACGACAAGGAGAGGGCTGAGTAATGGGGCTGCAGCCAGAACACAGAAGAGAACGAACAAAAACCCAAACCCTCACAATTATTAGGATTCAACTTAGTTTTTATTTCAACTGTCAGTTAAAGATAATGCTAATACATGTTTTAACACATTAAATATAGTGAACATAAAATAATGAATGGATTTGACTCACTTTAGATTGGAATTTAGGGCTTAAAGAGCAGAAGTGAAGAGAATGCTGGTGCCATGTGGTGCCACAAAAAACACCATTTATTATATTTCCTATGACAACAAAAGCACTGCTCATCATCAGAACCTTTCCCCTGCAGGCCTCTCCTCCGCTGGGACCGACTCTCATCCCCTCACTTGTGCTTTTTTGGCTCATTTCAAAACCTTATTGCTTTTACTACACCACTGCTACGTCCACACATTCACCTGCCTCCATTCAACTTATATCTCCACCAATGAACAACAGCTACTCCACAACTCAGGTTGCACTCCACTCCACTTCCACGTCCCGTCTCCATCACAAGTGGCTCATCAGAACAGCCGTCACGTGAGCACCTTCACTCTCTGCTCCAGACCCATTTCCTCCCTCGGACCTTCACCACAAAAGCCTCTGAAAATTGGATTATTCAGCACAAGAGCCTCAGCAATAAAACTCCATCATCAACAAATTGATTCTGGACTAAATTGGATTTCTTTTGGAAACCTGGCAAAGAACTCTGGATTCATTCTTTCAGTTCTTTCAAGCCACCAACCTGGAACATGTCACTTTTCAACTCTACTGACCGTCACTGTCATTTATTGCCTCTCCAAAAACAAACCCATCCTTCTGTCAGATTTTTTATCATTTCTCACAGAACTTTCCTCATGCTCCACATCCACTCTGCTCTTAGCTGACGTCAAAATCAACAGCTTCATCCAGCATGTTGTCTGTCCTGCCCAGGACACATTCTGGACCTTATCTGCTCCTCTGGTCTTGTCCCTCTCACATACTGACCTGCCATTTCAGACCATCTGGCAATAACCTGCAACATCAACATCATCTAATCAACACAAACACTCCATCCTCAGCACCCACATCTCCAACACTCCTGCTACAACAGCCTCTCCTCCTGCCGTGATCTTCTGACCCGTGTCAAAAACAAACTGGTCTCATTCACTAGCTCTGCCCCCGGTGCATCCCTCAACTTGACCGACTCAGAAAACCAAGCAGGGAAATTGAAGGGCTCTTTAAGAAAACCCGACTGGCATAATTCTCAATGACTCCTCCAACCCCCGCTCACTGTTTAAAGGGACATTCTGTAATTTTCGACATAGCGCCTCATTTCCTATTGAGCCACAGTGGAGTTGACGTGTAGAGACAATTTTGAAAAGAATTCATCCAGTCCTTATATTTGTAATTGACACTAAGGCAAGGCTAGTGGATCTGACCGGCGCCTGTTTAGCCTGTCACTAAAAACAGTCTGACCCAGTCCACAAAGCACCTGAAGCAAATGTGTTATTCCTCCACATTATGGATGGAAATGTCTGTGGTGACAGAAGAATGTTTGAAGTGAAACCAATGCTGCATTTGAAGGATTTGTGTGTGAGCAGCAGTGACTTCTACTTCCTGATAAGACTGAAACACCCAGCTGCAGGTAAACAAAGTCACTCACCAGAGTCTGTTTACCTGCAGCTGCCATAGCAACAGGGAGAGAGAAGAAGACACACCCACACCTCCTCCTCCTCACTCACACCTCCTCCTCACCCACACCTCCTCCTCATCTCCACCTCCTCCTCACCCACACCTCCTCCTCACCCACACCTCCTCCTCACCTACACCTCCTCCTCACCCACACCTCCTCCTCACCTACACCTCCTCCTCACCCACACCTCCTCCTCACCTACACCTCCTCCTCACACACACATCCTCCTCACCTACACCTTCTCCTCACCCACATCTCCTCCTCACCCACACCTCCTCCTCACCTACACCTCCTCCTCACCCACACCTCCTCCTCACCCACACCTCCTAAACCACACCTCCTCCTCACCCACACCACCTCCTCACCCACACCTCCTCCTCACCCACACCTCCTCCTCACCCACACCTCCTCCTCATCTCCTCATTTACAGCTCCTCCTCACCCACACCACCTCCTCACCCACACCTCCTCACCCACACCTCCTCCTCACCCACACCACCTCCTCCTCACCCACACCTCCTCCTCACCCACTTTGTTTTGCTGGTCACCTTCAGATTATCTGCATTGTGGAGTCTCTCATCTTCCTCTTGACAATATCCCAGAGTTTCTCTGTGGGGTTCTGGTCAGGAGATTTTGCAGGCCAATCAAACAGAGTAACACCATAATCAGTGAACCAGCTTTTTCCTGTGTGGGCAGGTGTCAGATGCTGCTGAAAAATTAAATCAACATCTCCATAAAACTTGTCACCAGAAGGAAGCATGAAGTGCTGTAAAATGTCCTGGTGGAGGCTGCATTGACTGCAGACTTCAGAAAACTCAGTGGACCAACACCAGCAGATGGCAGCCCAAATCATCACTGACTGTGGAAACTTCACACTGAACTTCAAGCTATTTGGATTCTGTGCTTCTCCACTCTTCCTCCAGACTCACTTTCAAATGACATACAGAATGTCTTTTCATCTGAAAAGAGGACTTTAAACCACTGAGCAACAGTCCAGTTCTTTTTCTCCACAGCCCAGGCTGCTCAGACTCTTCGGACAGAGTGTAGAGGAGGAGTAGAGGAGAAGGTCAGAGGAGCAGAGAAGAAGGTCAGAGGAGCAGAGGAGAAGTTCAGAGGAGCAGAGATGACAGTTCTCTTGTTTTTGCAGCTCTCGCTGTGTCTCCGCCATGTGGCTCTGACTCAGAGGAGGAGGAAGAGCAGAGCACCTCCTGTGGGTCAGAGGAGGACGAGGCGCACAATGAAAAAGCAAAGAGTTAGATACTGACCAATCGGAAGAGCCAAGAATCAGTGCTGACCAGTCAGAAGAGCCCAAGAGCAGAACCAACCAATCTAACCAATAAGAAGAGTTCAGGAGAAGAATCGGAGGAGCAATTAGTTAGAAATCGACCAATCAGAGGAGCCGTGGAACCAACCCAATCAATCAGAGGACTAGAGGAGCACAACTGACCAATCAGGAGGAGCAGGAGGTGTGTGGTGCTGCACTGTGTCACCTTTTAAAATAAACCATTTTTATAAGAACCAGAGTTAACTGAACTCAACCGTTTGTACTCATTCCGGAAATATATCGATAACATTTGTTTTTATTTGATCAATAACTGTAAAAGTGATTATAAGAAATACAACTGAGCATCTTTCACTGGATAAACCCAATTTCACCAAAATGTTACAGCTTTAATACACTTTTTTTAAAGCAGCAAATTAAAAAATGCTCTCCAAAACTGAGGTGTAATTCTTATTTTCAATGTTTTTGATGAGTTTATTTATGTTTTTCTTTTTTTTTTTACTTGAATAAAGTTCTCTCACATCTTTACGACCTGATTATGTGAATATTACAGTGTTACGAAGTTTGAGCTGGTTTAAGAACTAAATTGTAATTAGTGCTGAACCACTGTTGAATGTCACAAATGTATGGGTTAGGTTTAGTCCCGGTTTAGTCCTGGTATAGTCCTGGTTTAGTCCTGGTATAGTCTTGGTTTAGTCCTGATTTAGTCCTGGTTTAGTCCTGGTTCAGTCCTGGTTTAGTACTTGTTTAGTCCTAGTTTAATCCTGGTTTAGTTCTGGTTTAGTCCTGCTTTGGTCCTGGTTTAGTCCTGGTTTAGTCCCGGTTTAGTCCTGATTTAGTCCCACTTTCGTTCTGGTTTGCTCCTAGTTTAGTCCTGGTTTAGACCTGGTTTAGTCCTGATTTAGTCTTGGTTTTGATCTGGTTCAGGCCTAGTTTATTCCTGGTTTAGTCCTGGTTTAGTCCTGATTTAGTCCTGGTTCAGTCCTGGTTTAGTCCTAGTTTAGTCCTGGTTCAGTCCAGGTTCAGTCCTAGTTTAGTCCTGGTTCAGTCCTAATTTAGTCCTGGTTCAGTCCTGGTTTAGTCCTGGTTTAGTCCTGGTTTAGTCCTGGTTTGTCCTGGTTTAGTCCAGGTTTAGTCCTAGTTTAGTCCTGGTTTAGTCCTGGGTTGTCCTGGTTTAGTCCTGGTTTAGTCCTAGTTTAGTCCTGGTTTAGTCCTGGTTTTGTCCTGGTTTGTCCTGGTTTAGTCCAGGTTTAGTCCTAGTTTAGTCCTGGTTTAGTCCTAGTTTAGTCCTGGTTTAGTCCTGGTTTAGTCCTGGTTTAGTCCTTATTCATTCCTTGATTCTACGGCTGCCAAAGTTAAGTTTATTAAAAGTATTTTTAGTATTTCTCAGTTACTTCTTTTGAATACCTTTTGCACCTGCGACCATCAGACATTTTCTTTTACTTTTTTTTTACTTTTGGTGTAGTACTTTGTCATCAACATTGTGTGGTAAAACTTTAATCTGATTTTTGTTTTAACCCAGTCTGTCCATAAAGAAGTGACTTAGCTGAACTACAACAGGCGAGCTGCTTTGTGCTGTTCAACAAGTCCCTCTTGCACTGGCCAACAGTTTTTCACTTCAACATTCTGGTACAGACACATGCAGAACACCCCAGCACGAGGTCAAATGATCTTTTGGCCCAGATGGAAGAGTAGGCAAAAGATTCTTCTAGAAATGTTTACTATTTGGCAAAACTACTGCAGAGCGGTAAGAGTGTGTCTGGATGGAGCTTCTGATTTATCGGTGGAAGTGACTGGACCATGTTCTAGAATTTGATGGGATAATCTCAGATGGAGGGCGTGGCTTATATTAATATGGAGAATATATTGCTCTCCCTGGAATGTTCCACAGCATGGCAATAAACTTATCTATCTCCATGGAGACAAGGCTCAGTCACAGGTCAGATCTGTGGAGAGGTGTTCCCTCACAATAAGAATCTATGACTTTCTAGATATTTTTCACATTTTTTCACGTATTTTTTTGTTAAAAACATCTGTAATTGAATAAATGCAAAAAGATTTGTTTGACATCACAGGCAAGAAAAACATCTCCATGGTTACGAACACCAACCAAGAAAGTTGCATGTTGCACCTTGAAAATACCCCAAAGACTTAGATGAGATACAGCACAGGGACTTTAATGCAGTGAAACATGAAGCGTTAGCATTAGTCTGGTTAGCTTCACGCTGTCCCACAACGTGATGGTGGAGGCCGGGGTTAGATTCAGTGTTTTTAAGCCAATCTCCAAACTTCTGATCCACAAATGTTTCTCCTTCTCATTCTTTGTTTGGGAACAGCTGCACAAACTCGTCATAGCTCCTTTTAACCCACCCGTCACAGTTGTGACACTAAAAACACTGTTTACCTTTCAAGCTCTAAATGTGTTCCTGTGTATATTTGCAATGCATTTTTAGTATTTTCTGAAAGAATCCAGGGTTGTGATGAAACATATGCAATATCACTTGTTTACTATTTAAATGGTCACATGACCACAGATGGTTATGTAAAAATTACACCTTGAGGACAAGACAATGCCCAGAATTCTCTCAAATAAAAGGGTAGAAAAGTGATTTTGGTCTGAGTGGAGGATGGAAAACATGTTGGTGGTCACTGCTGTGGCCAGTATAAAGAGCAGGACACACATTTCTGTATGTATAATACATGTGTTATGGGTGTCTTGAAGCTGATGGTTCCGTCAAGGCCTGGAACTATGCAATTGTCTCTAAATATTAGAACTTGGGCTACTCATTCTTATTGATTGGAATGAGGTATGGACACTGATAATGTCCACCATGAGCTCCACCTTCTCTATTACCATCAGTAATTGAAAACCAAAGGTCACCCAGGCACTATAGGGACGCCTGAGGAACATCATGTACCTGCAGGAGACAAGTCTGAGGAGCATCCAAAGATCTCTGGACACAATAGGGAGAAATCTGAGGAACATCTAGTGCCCTTTAGCTATGTGTGACATGACCCTGAGAGAGGAGGGACCAATCACAGACTGACATGTGTGACACGCCCCCGCGGGAGAGGGCCAATCACAGCAGCTAAATGACATGTGGCTTTTGGCTCTATGGTGTCACAGATGGCCCCAAACACCAGGGAGTTTGACTCAAATCTCAGGCAAGAGTATGACCTGTTATCAGTTAAAGAGATAATATAGTCTTACTTTATTCAATGCTTCTACATTTATTTCAACAAATATATATGTATCTGTGTATATATTTATTTAGGAAAAAATAAAAGAGGACAAAAGGTAAAGATGAGGCGTAGTCACATGTGAGTGCAGAAAGTCTTTATTGGAGTTTGTTTCTCAGCAGCTGCACACACAAAGCTGCTTTTGATGCACAGCTCTTTATTTTCAGCAGAAGCTCCAGTTGGGACAGAGGCCTGTGTGCTGTGCTGCAGTAAGTGAAGTGGAGCTGGAGCTGTAGACGTGTGAGCTGACAGCAGAGGGCGCTCTGCAGGCTGATCCCAGTGACTGTGTCAGTCCTGGGAACACTGCAGTGTGCTCAGTGTGTGGGACACTGGACTCTGGGAGCCCTGGCTGGCCTCACAGCTCACAGCCACGCCCCCCTCCCTCCACTGCTGTGCGGGGAGCGTCAGGCTGCTGCTCCAGCTGTAGTGGCCGTCCTTTTGCGGCACCGCGGGGCTCCGGCTCTGCTCCCCGCCCGTACTGCCACCGGACACCTTCCAGGACACGCTCCAGTCTGACGGGAAGCCCTTGTTGGCCAGGCACACGAGGGTGGCCTTCCCCTGGGCCAGCTCCTCTCTGGAGGGGGGCAGCACCCAGAGGCTGGGCTCCACTCGGCCCACTGTGGACACACACACACACTTACACACACACACTGGAGGGCTTTAGTGCTGTTGGGAAATATATCAAATATTAAATATATAATAATACAAAAAAGCCCAGAAATTAGTAACACCAAAGTTTTTAAAAGAAATAAAACTTTTGAGCCTGAGGTGAGTGAAAACAGAACTGTGACAGAAAAACTCCACTGAAGCTGAACGACAGAAAAGTTTCAGAACTAAAGATAAACTGAGAAAAGTCCCCAGACTTTGAACAAGAACTGACACTTTTTCATATTTTGATTATTACGCTGAAATAGAAATGTGCATCAAAATGGTCCTGATAAATGAAATAAAAATTGGCCATCAAATATGTGATGATAAATGTAAAACTAAATATTTAGTTCTTTAAATCTTTACTTTAGGAAACAAAACCTTGAGAGAATTTTTTCTGTAAAATTTTCACTCAAACAGATTAAAAGAACTTTTTGTAATTAAGTTTGTAGATTTCTCGGGGAAAATAAGAACTCATGGGTCAAGAAACTACTAGACATTTACTAAATTAAACATCCATAAATGTGAGAAATCAAATAAACTCAGGCTTCAGGAACAAACATGAAAAACAGACAGAAACAAAGTATCATTAAAGTGAACATAAAGAGATGACTTACAGTTGAGCTCCAGTCTGGTTCCTCCACCGAACGTGTACCACAGTGATACAAACTCATGAAGTGGTCGTACAAAAACCTGCAGCCGCTCAGAGAGCACCACAAAACCATTCAGCTGTACAGAGACTGGTAAACAACTGACAAACAGCTCACATTTATACATTTAACCTGGACACACTGTTCAGAAGGAGATGACAATGTGTTTACCAGGAAAAAGGAACAATCCATAATTATTTTTATTAATTCACAACATAATTATGGTAATAGTTTAATATCATTAAAAAAAAATTCTGCTTCAACATATTATGAATAAAGAAACTGGAAATGCATTTTATTTTAATGTGCCTTTAATTTTAAAACACAACAGTGGAGAAAACACTTCCCTGGAGTCTCCAAGAATCACAGAAAATGTGACCTCCAGAACTGAGGACAGTATCGGTCTGATTCTGATGACACAGACCCTGCAGCTGTTCAGTGCGCTCCATGTCAGTGTGGGGGCCTTATTTCCATAGACAAACACTTTGCATGAACAGCTGCATGGTCCAGTGGGACACTTTATAGTCCTGAGAGGTGCACTCTGGAGCACTGGCAGCTCCTTCATGACAACACAAGCCACATACGGCCTCCTCATCACCAACATGACTTTGGTGTGCGTCCTCATGTGGACTGTCCTCTGCTGCTGTTTCACAGGTAAAGTCCAGAGAGTCCCACTGCTGTCCTCTGTCCACATCCGTCCCTCTGAGACCAACCAGACTAAACCATCAGGTGCTGTGTGTTTGTGTCTTCAGAGTCCAGAGGAAAGGTGACAGTGAGTCAGGCTGGAGCAGTGAGGGCCGCCCTGGGGGATACTGCCAACATACGCTGTACTGTCAATCAGAATGTGTACTATGACAGCAGCTATGGGCACTACTTAGACTGGTACCAACAGAGAGATGGAGAGGAACCTAAAGCTCTTATATATCTTGCATCAACTCGAGCCTCAGGTGTCTCCAGTCGTTTTTCAGGCAGTGGATCTGGGTCTGACTTCACTCTGACCATCAGTGGAGTTCAGCCTGAAGACTTTGCAGTGTATTACTGTAAGGGTGAATTTGATGTTTCCCGTTATGATCTGTTCACACAGTGAAAAAGACTCGTACAAAAACCTCCTCAGATTGAAGTGAAACTGACTCACTTCACTAAACTCACACTGAGATGCAAAATAATGTGAGAAAACCATGGACACACATTTTACTAATAACAGTTAATTTCATTGAAAATGTTTTCGCACACTTTTAAATTAGAAACCAATAATTGAAGAAACTGAGTAAAAAAGTAATATTATTAGTATTAAATAATATAAGACATAGTTAAAGAGAAAATGAACTGAGTTGAGTTTGTTGTCTTAGAAAAGTCAAGTAAAGGGACATTATTATTATTATTATTATTATTATTATTATTATTATTATTATTATTATTATTATTATTATTATTATTATTATTATCATTATCATTATTGTGGCCATACCGGCTCGTCAAAGCCTGAACCCGTCAGATCTCAGAAGCTAAGCAGGGCCGGGCCTGGTTAGTACTTGGATGGGAGACCACAAGGAATTCCAGGTGCCACAGTGGGGCGCCAGTTGCAAAAAAACTGTCGTTGTGTCCTTAGGCAAGACACTTCACCCACATTGCCTAGTATGAAAGTGGTGTGTGAGTGTTGGTGGTGGTCGGAGGGGCCGATGGCGCAGATTGGCAGCCTCGCTTCCATCAGTCTGTCCCAGGGCAGCTGTAGCTTCAATAGTAGCTTACCACCACCGGGTATGGAGTGAATGAATAATGCTCTGTAAAAGCGTCTTTGAGTGTCCAGAAAAGCGCTATATAAAACTGATGCATTATTTTATTATTATTATTATTATTATTTGTCATGTTTTGTGCAGGAGAAGAGCCCAGAGCAGAGACACAGAGGTATTTATTGGAGGAATAGTCCAGGATGTGATGACGGGAGCTGGAGTGGGACATGGACAGGCAGGAAGACACTGGGATAGACTCATGGGTAGACAGGACGACATGGACAGGCTTGACATGGAAGACGTGCACCGGCTTCACAGGGTTAGACAAGGACCGGCTCGACAGGCTAACACCAGGAGTAGACGAGGAAAGACAGAGAATGAAGTGACACTGAACAGACGACAAGGAGAGGGCTGAGTAATGGGGCTGCAGCCAGAACACAGAAGAGAACGAACAAAAACCCAAACCCTCACAATTATTAGGATTCAACTTAGTTTTTATTTCAACTGTCAGTTAAAGATAATGCTAATACATGTTTTAACACATTAAATATAGTGAACATAAAATAATGAATGGATTTGACTCACTTTAGAATGGAATTTAGGGCTTAAAGAGCAGAAGTGAAGAGAATGCTGGTGCCATGTGGTGCCACAAAAAACACCATTTATTATATTTCCTATGACAACAAAAGCACTGCTCATCATCAGAACCTTTCCCCTGCAGGCCTCTCCTCCGCTGGGACCGACTCTCATCCCCTCACTTGTGCTTTTTTGGCTCATTTCAAAACCTTAATGCTTTTAATACACCACCGCTACGTCCACAAATTCACCTGCCTCCATTCAACTTATATCTTCACCAATGAACAACAGCTGCTCCACAACTCGGGCTGCACTCCACTCCACTTCCACGTCCCGTCTCCATCACAAGTGGCTCATCAGAGCAGCCGTCACGTGAGCACCTTCACTCTCCGCTCCAGACCCATTTCCTCCCTCGGACCTTCACCACAAAAGCCTCTGAAAATTGGATTATTCAGCACAAGAGCCTCAGCAATAAAACTCCATCATCAACAAATTGATTCTGGACTAAGTTGGATTTCTTTTGGAAACCTGGCAAAGAACTCTGGATTCATTCTTTCAGTTCTTTCAAGCCACCAACCTCACCTACACCACCTCACCCACACCTCTTCACCCACAACTCTTCCTCATCCACACCTCCTCCTCACCTACACCTCCTCCTCACCTACACCTCCTCCTCACCCACACCTCCTCCTCACCCACACCTCCTCCTCACCCACAACTCCTCCTCACCCACACTCCTCCTCACCTACACCTCCTCCTCACCTACACCACCTCCTCACCCACACCTCCTCCTCACCCACACCTCCTCCTCACCCACACCACCTCCTCACCCACACGTCCTCCTCACACACACCTCCACCTCACCTACACCTTCTCCTCACCCACACCTCCTCCTCACCCACACCACCTCCTCACCCACACCTTCTCCTCACCCACACCTCCTCCTCACCCACACCTCCTAAACCACACCTCCTCCTCACCCACACCTCCTCACCCACACCTCCTCCTCACCCACACCACCTCCTCCTCACCCACACCTCCTCCTCACCCACTTTGTTTTGCTGGTCACCTTCAGATTATCTGCATTGTGGAGTCTCTCATCTTCCTCTTGACAATATCCCAGAGTTTCTCTGTGGGGTTCTGGTCAGGAGATTTTGCAGGCCAATCAAACAGAGTAACACCATAATCAGTGAACCAGCTTTTTCCTGTGTAGGCAGGTGTCAGATGCTGCTGAAAAATTAAATCAACATCTCCATAAAACTTGTCACCAGAAGGAAGCATGACGTGCTGTAAAATGTCCTGGTGGAGGCTACATTGACTGCAGACTTCAGAAAACTCAGTGGACCAACACCAGCAGATGGCAGCCCAAATCATCACTGACTGTGGAAACTTCACACTGAACTTCAAGCTATTTGGATTCTGTGCTTCTCCACTCTTCCTCCAGACTCACTTTCAAATGACATACAGAATGTCTTTTCATCTGAAAAGAGGACTTTAAACCACTGAGCAACAGTCCAGTTCTTTTTCTCCACAGCCCAGGCTGCTCAGACTCTTCGGACAGAGTGTAGAGGAGGAGTAGAGGAGAAGGTCAGAGGAGCAGAGAAGAAGGTCAGAGGAGCAGAGGAGAAGTTCAGAGGAGCAGAGATGACAGTTCTCTTGTTTTTGCAGCTCTCGCTGTGTCTCCTCCATGTGGCTCTGACTTAGAGGAGGAGGAAGAGCAGAGCGCCTCCTGTGGGTCAGAGGAGGACGAGGCGCACAATGAAAAAGCAGAGAGTTAGATACTGACCAATCGGAAGAGCCAAGAATCAGTGCTGACCAGTCAGAAGAGCCCAAGAGCAGAACCAACCAATCTAACCAATAAGAAGAGTTCAGGAGAAGAATCGGAGGAGCAATTAGTTAGAAATCGACCAATCAGAGGAGCCGTGGAACCAACCCAACCAATCAGAGGACTAGAGGAGCACAACTGACCAATCAGGAGGAGCAGGAGGTGTGTGGTGCTGCACTGTGTCACCTTTTAAAATAAACCATTTTTATAAGAATCAGAGTTACCTGAACTCAACCGTTTGTACTCATTCCGGAAATATATCGATAACATTTGTTTTTATTTGATCAATAACTGTAAAAGTGATTATAAGAAATACAACTGAGCATCTTTCACTGGATAAACCCAATTTCACCAAAATGTTACAGCTTTAATACACTTTTTTTAAAGCAGCAAATTAAAAAATGCTCTCCAAAACTGAGGTGTAATTCTTATTTTCAATGTTTTTGATGAGTTTATTTATGTTTTTCTTCTTTTTTTTTTTACTTGAATAAAGTTCTCTCACATCTTTACGACCTGATCATGTGAATATTACAGTGTTACGAAGTTTGAGCTGGTTTAAGAACTAAATTGTAATTAGTGCTGAACCACTGTTGAATGTCACAAATGTATGGGTTAGGTTTAGTCGCGGTTTAGTCCTGGTATAGTCCTGGTTTAGTCCTGGTATAGTCTTGGTTTAGTCCTGATTTAGTCCTGGTTTAGTCCTGGTTCAGTCCTGGTTTAGTACTTGTTTAGTCCTAGTTTAATCCTGGTTTAGTTCTGGTTTAGTCCTGCTTTAGTCCTGGTTTAGTCCTGGTTTAGTCCCGGTTTAGTCCTGATTTAGTCCCACTTTCGTTCTGGTTTGCTCCTAGTTTAGTCCTGGTTTAGACCTGGTTTAGTCCTGATTTAGTCTTGGTTTTGATCTGGTTCAGTCCTAGTTTATTCCTGGTTTAGTCCTGGTTTAGTCCTGATTTAGTCCTGGTTCAGTCCTGGTTTAGTCCTAGTTTAGTCCTGGTTCAGTCCAGGTTCAGTCCTAGTTTAGTCCTGGTTCAGTCCTAATTTAGTCCTGGTTCAGTCCTGGTTTAGTCCTGGTTTAGTCCTGGTTTGTCCTGGTTTAGTCCAGGTTTAGTCCTAGTTTAGTCCTGGTTTAGTCCTGGTTTAGTCCTAGTTTAGTCCTGGTTTTGTCCTGGTTTAGTCCAGGTTTAGTCCTAGTTTAGTCCTGGTTTAGTCCTGGTTTAGTCCTTATTCATTCCTTGATTCTACGGCTGCCAAAGTTAAGTTTATTAAAAGTATTTTTTAGTATTTCTCAGTTACTTCTTTTGAATACCTTTTGCACCTGCGACCATCAGACTCTTTTACTTTTTTTTTTACTTTTGTGTAGTACTTTGTCATCAACATTGTGTGGTAAAACTTTAATCTGATTTTTGTTAACCCAGTCTGTCCATAAAGAAGTGACTTAGCTGAACTACAACAGGCGAGCTGCTTTGTGCTGTTCAACAAGTCCCTCTTGCACTGGCCAACAGTTTTTCACTTCAACATTCTGGTACAGACACATGCAGAACACCCCAGCACGAGGTCAAATGATCTTTTGGCCCAGATGGAAGAGTAGGCAAAAGATTCTTCTAGAAATGTTTACTATTTGGCGAAACTACTGCAGAGCGGTAAGAGTGTGTCTGGATGGAGCTTCTGATTTATCGGTGGAAGTGACTGGACCATGTTCTAGAATTTGATGGGATAATCTCAGATGGAGGGTGTGGCTTATATTAATATGGAGAATATATTGCTCTCCCTGGAATGTTCCACAGCATGGCAATAAACTTATCTATCTCCATGGAGACAAGGCTCAGTCACAGGTCAGATCTGTGGAGAGGTGTTCCCTCACAATAAGAATCTATGACTTTCTAGATATTTTTCAATTTTTTTTTGTTAAAAACATCTGTAATTGAATAAATGCAAAAAGATTTGTTTGACATCACAGGCAAGAAAAACATCTCCATGGTTACGAACACCAAACAATAAAGTTGCATGTTGCACCTTGAAAATACCTCAAAGACTTAGTTGAGATACAGCACAGGGACTTTAATGCAGTGAAACATGAAGCGTTAGCATTAGTCTGGTTAGCTTCACGCTGTCCCACAACGTGATGGTGGAGGCCGGGGTTAGATTCAGTGTTTTTAAACCAATCTCCAAACTTCTGATCCACAAATGTTTCTCCTTCTCATTCTTTGTTTGGGAACAGCTGCACAAACTCGTCATAGCTCCTTTTAACCCACCCGTCACAGTTGTGACACTAAAAACACTGTTTACCTTTCAAGCTCTAAATGTGTTCCTGTGTATATTTGCAATGCATTTTTAGTATTTTCTGAAAGAATCCAGGGTTGTGATGAAACATATGCAATATCACTTGTTTACTATTTAAATGGTCACATGACCACAGATGGTTATGTAAAAATTACACCTTGAGGAGAAGACAATGCCCAGAATTCTCTCAAATAAAAGGGTAGAAAAGTGATTTTGGTCTGAGTGGAGGATGGAAAACATGTTGGTGGTCACTGCTGTGGCCAGTATAAAGAGCAGGACACACATTTCTGTATGTATAATACATGTGTTATGGGTGTCTTGAAGCTGATGGTTCCGTCAAGGCCTGGAACTATGCAATTGTCTCTAAATATTAGAACTTGGGCTACTCATTCTTATTGATTGGAATGAGGTATGGACACTGATAATGTCCGCCATGAGCTCCACCTTCTCTATTACCATCAGTAATTGAAAACCAAAGGTCACCCAGACACTATAGGGACGTCTGAGGAACATCATGTACCTGCAGGAGACAAGTCTGAGGAGCATCCAAAGATCTCTGGACACAATAGGGAGAAATCTGAGGAACATCTAGTGCCCTTTAGCTATGTGTGACATGACCCTGAGAGAGGAGGGACCAATCACAGACTGATATGTGTGACACGCCCCCGCGGGAGAGGGCCAATCACAGCAGCTAAATGACATGTGGCTTTTGGCTCTATGGTGTCACAGATGGCCCCAAACACCAGGGAGTTTGACTCAAATCTCAGGTAAGAGTATGACCTGTTATCAGTTAAAGAGATAATATAGTCTTACTTTATTCAATGCTTCTACATTTATTTCAACAAATATATATGTATCTGTGTATATATTTATTTAGGAAAAAAATAAAAGAGGACAAAAGGTAAAGATGAGGCGTAGTCACATGTGAGTGCAGAAAGTCTTTATTGGAGTTTGTTTCTCAGCAGCTCCACACACAAAGCTGCTTTTCATGCACAGCTCTTTATTTTCAGCAGAAGCTCCAGTTGGGACAGAGGCCTGTGTGCTGTGCTGCAGTAAGTGAAGTGGAGCTGGAGCTGTAGAGGTGTGAGCTGACAGCAGAGGGCGCTCTGCAGGCTGATCCCAGTGACTGTGTCAGTCCTGGGAACACTGCAGTGTGCTCAGTGTGTGGGACACTGAACTCTGGGAGCCCTGGCTGGCCTCACAGCTCACAGCCACGCCCCCCTCCCTCCACTGCTGTGCGGGGAGCGTCAGGCTGCTGCTCCAGCTGTAGTGGCCGTCCTTTTGCGGCACCGCGGGGCTCCGGCTCTGCTCCCCGCCCGTACTGCCACCGGACACCTTCCAGGACACGCTCCAGTCTGACGGGAAGCCCTTGTTGGCCAGGCACACGAGGGTGGCCTTCCCCTGGGCCAGCTCCTCTCTGGAGGGGGGCAGCACCCAGAGGCTGGGCTCCACTCGGCCCACTGTGGACACACACACACACTTACACACACACACTGGAGGGCTTTAGTGGTGTTGGGAAATATATCAAATATTAAATATATAATAATACAAAAAAGCCCAGAAATTAGTAACACCAAAGTTTTTAAAAGAAATAAAACTTTTGAGCCTGAAGTGAGTGAAAACAGAACTGTGACAGAAAAACTCCACTGAAGCTGAACGACAGAAAAGTTTCAGAACTAAAGATAAACTGAGAAAAGTCCCCAGACTTTGAACAAGAACTGACACTTTTTCATATTTTGATTATTACGCTGAAATAAAAATGTGCATCAAAATGGTCCTGATAAATGAAATAAAAATTGGCCATCAAATATGTGATGATAAATGTAAAACTAAATATTTAGTTCTTTAAATCTTTACTTTAGGAAACAAAACCTTGAGAGAAATTTTTCTGTAAAACTTTCACTCAAACAGATTAAAAGAACTTTTTTAAATTAAGTTTGTAGATTTCTGGGGGAAAATAAGAACTCATGGGTCAAGAAACTACTAGACATTTACTAAACTAAACATCCATAAATGTGAGAAATCAAATAAACTCAGGCTTCAGGAACAAACATGAAAAACAGACAGAAACAAAGCATCATTAACATAAAGAGATGACTTACAGTTGAGCTCCAGTCTGGTTCCTCCACCGAACGTGTACCACAGTGATACAAACTCATGAAGTAGTCGTACAAAAACCTGCAGCCGCTCAGAGAGCGCCACAAAACCATTCAGCTGTACAGAGACTGGTAAACAACTGACAAACAGCTCACATTTATACATTTAACCTGGACACACTGTTCAGAAGGAGATGACAATGTGTTTACCAGGAAAAAGGAACAATCCATAATTATTTTTATTAATTCACAACATAATTATGGTAATAGTTTAATATTATTTAAAATAATTTTCTGCTTCAACATATTATGAATGAAGAAACTGGAAATGCATTTTATTTTAATGTGCCTTTAATTTTAAAACACAACAGTGGAGAAAACTCTTCCCTGGAGTCTCCAAGAAACACTGAAAATGTGACCTCCAGAACTGAGGACAGTGTTGGTCTGATTCTGATGACACAGACCCTGCAGCTGTTCAGTGCGCTCCATGTCTGTGTGGGAGCCTCATTTCCATAGACAAACACTTTGCATGAACAGCTGCATGGTCCAGTGGGACACTTTATAGTCCTGAAAGGTGCACTCTGGAGCACTGGCAGCTCCTTCATGACAACACAAGCCACATACGGCCTCCTCATCACCAACATGACTTTGGTGTGCGTCCTCATGTGGACTGTCCTCTGCTGCTGCTTCACAGGTAAAGTCCAGAGAGTCCCACTGCTGTCCTCTGTCCACATCCGTCCCTCTGAGACCAACCAGACTAAACCATCAGGTGCTGTGTGTTTGTGTCTTCAGAGTCCAGAGGAAAGGTGACAGTGAGTCAGGCTGGAGCAGTGAGGGCCGCCCTGGGGGACACTGCCAACATACGCTGTACTGTCAATCAGAATGTGTACAGCAATAACCACTTAGCCTGGTACCAACAGAGAGATGGAGAGGAACCTAAACTTCTTATATATCTTGCGTCAACTCGAGCCTCAGGTGTCTCCAGTCATTTTTCAGGCAGTGGATCTGGGTCTGACTTCACTCTGACCATCAGTGGAGTTCAGCCTGAAGACTTTGCAGTGTATTACTGTAAGGGTGTATTTGACTCTTCCCGTTATGATCTGTTCACACAGTGAAAAAGACTCATACAAAAACCTCCTCAGACTGAAGTGAAACTGAACTGAGCTGCAGCTGCGCTCACTTCATCGAGCATTAACCTGATACTTTTAGATAACTGTACATAAATAAATGTAGCACCATTTTTGGTTACAAAAAAATAATACATACATATACTTTAAACACACACTATTCTGGTTTAGTCAAACATTCATGATGAACATTCAATTCAATTCAATTTATTTTGTAGCGCCCAAAATCGCAACAACAGTAGCCTCTAAGGGCGTTCCAAGATATGGATGAGCCAAACATACACACAGACATATCAAAACAGGAAAAAAACAACATTCATGTAAAGCAGCAAATGAAACATTGTTCAGTCATCCCCTGTCCTTAGACCCTCCTTCTCAGCAAGGAAAAACTCCAAAAAACCCAGGGTCCTGGGAAAAAGAAGAAACCTCGGGGAGAACTACAGTGAAGGAGGAATCCACTCCCATGGACGGACAGGCTATAGATGTCCAGGCCCGTGGGCCAGTTTGGTATGGCCACAGCTACCCAGGTGGGGAAGAGCAGGGCGAGGAGGAGGAGGAGAGGGGCGAGGAGGAGGAGCCGGGCGAGGAGGAGGAGCCGGGCGAAGAGGAGGAGCCAGGCGAGGAGGAGGAGCCAGGCGAGGAGGAGGAGCCAGGCGAGGAGGAGGAGAGAGGTCCAGCTGCCATCAGGCGTCTGAAAGAGTTACACTCCACAGGGGGAGTGGGACAGGGGACAACATGTGAATAGCAATGAACAAACTACAGATGAGAACATAGTAAGTGATGCTAATGAGAAAATAGGAGGAAACAGAGGACAGTGCTCAGGTTGCCACACTTCCCCCAGCTTGTTATCTCCTGCGGCAGCTTATCTTAGTGACATCAACTAAGTAACCTGGTCATAAGCTATTCCGAAGAGGAAGGTTTTAAGCCTGGTCTTAAATAAAGAGACTGTGGGTGCCTGTTTAACATCAACAGGGAGTTGATTCCATAACACAGGAGCTTGGTAACTGAAGGCTCTCCCCCCCACTGTACTTTTAGACACTCTAGGAACCACTAATAATCCTGCATTCTGAGAGCGAAGTGCTCTATTTGGCTGACAGGGGACAATGGCATCCTGAAGATATGATGGGGCCATATTGTTTAAGGCTTTGTATGTCAGGAGGAGAACTTTGAATTTAATTCTAAACTCGACAGGAAGCCAGTGAAGTGATTTTAATACAGGACTGATGTGATCACTTCTTTTAGTTCCTGTTAGGACTCTGGCCGCTGCATTTTGGACCAACTGGAAGCTTCTTAAAGTACCTTTAGCGCAGACGGTGAGCAGAGAATTACAGTAATCTAGTCTGGATGTAACAAATGCATGGATAAGTTTTTCGGCATCATTTTTAGGCAAAATTTTTCTGATTTTAGTTATGTTTCGCAGGTGAAAATATGCAGTTTTACAAGCTTGGTTTATATGAGCTGTGAATGAGAGATTTTGGTCAAATACGACTCCAAGGTTTTTTACAGTAGAGCTAGAGGCTATACTCACATTGTCAAGTGAGATTATCTGGTCTGACAGAGAATCTCTCTGACCTTTAGGACCGACAACAATGACCTCTGTTTTTCAGGGTTTAAGAGCAGGTAATTCAGGGTCATCCAGGTTTTGATGTCCTTCACACAGGCACTGAGCTTATCGATTTGATCGGTCTGATTAGGTTTCATTGATAAGTACAGCTGAGTGTCATCAGCATAGCAGTGGAAATTAATGCCATGTTTTCTGATAATGTTACCTAATGGCAACATATACAGAGTAAACAGGATTGGACCAAGCACAGATCCTTGTGGAACACCGCAAGCTACTTTAGAGCAGGGAGAGGTGCACTGGTTTACACTAACAAACTGGTACCTATCTGATAGATAGGATTTAAACCATTTGAGGGCGGTCCCTCTGACACCTATGTCACATTCTAACCTCTGCAGTAGAATGTTGTGATCAATGGTGTCAAATGCTGCACTGAGGTCCAGTAGGACCAGGACTGAAGCCAGCCCGTTATCAGCAGCTAGTAGCAAATCATTTGTCACATTAAGCAGAGCAGTTTCTGTGCTGTGGTGAGCTCCCATGAGTTCTTATTTTCCCCAGAAATCTACAAACTTAAATACAAAAAGTTCTGTTACTCTGTTTGTGTGAAAGTTTTACAGAAAACTTTTCTCCGAAAGTTTTGTTTCCTCAAGTCAAGATTTAAGAAGTCAATAGTTTCACATTTATCATACAAGTTTATAATGGAAATTTTTTTATTTCATTTATCAGGACAATTTTGATGCACATTTTTATTTCAGTGTCATAATCAAAATGTGAAAAAGTGTCAAATCTTGTTCAATTCTTGGGGACTTTTATCAGTTTATTTTTAGTTCTGAAACTTTTCTGTCGTTCAGCTTCAGTGGAGTTTTTCTGTCTCAGTTCTGTTTTCACTCACTTCAGGCTAAAACATTTATTTGCAAATTCATTGTTCATTATAGTTTTAGTATTGACATTTATCTGACTTGCGATACTTTATTGTATAATGCATGGGTAAGTGTGGGGTCTTAAACTACTTTAAGAAGCATCATTGTGTAATAACCACAGACACACACACGAAGCCTTGAGACATTTTATTTAAAAAGAACGACAGGATTCCCGTAGCTCTGAAATACAGTCAAAAGCACAAATCAGAGCAGCGTAAAAACATTAAAAAAATTTGGCAACTTTTTTCTGTACTCAAAACACAAACTTCAGACTTCATTCTCTGATCAGTTCTGGTTAAATCGCCCATGTTACACTGTTTTCAGATTAAAGTTAGAATGTTGTTTCCTCATCACAAACACACCTGGTAATACAGGATGAGCTCCACTGCGTTTTTAAACTCCACACTGCTTTACTAAAATCATTTGCCCATCTCTACTGAACTGAAGGTAAAATGACAACCTTGAAAACTGTCGCTTCATGGCAATACAAGGTGGAACAGAGCATTTGGAGCTTTGGAGATGTAGACATACAAATAATAAAGGGTTACTCAAACATGTGAATGAAAGAAAACACAACTCCAGGTCTGTTTTTGAGGAGAGAACAACATTCTAACATAGTGTCATACCGGAGCTTTAAGTCTTAAACACTGAGGATTTCAGGGTCAAAGCGTCATTTGCGTAAAAGCGCTTCAGCTTTACCAAGTACCAGACACATCGAGTCACTTCATTTTAAATCAAACAAGTTTGTTTGGCACAAAAACAGGTTATAAAGAGACACATGCTGCAGGGGAGACATTTACAGAGAGGAGGAGAGGAGGGAGAGAGAGGAGGGAGAGAGGAGGTGAGAGAGGAGGAGAGAGAGGAGGAGAGAGAGGAGGAGAGGAGGAGGAGAGAGGGGGAGAGAGAGGAGGAGTGAGGGGAATAGAGAGGAGGAGAGGAGAAAGAGAGGAGGGAGACAGGAAGAAAGAGAGAGCAAGGAGAGAGAGAGAGAGGAGAGAGAATGGAAGGGAGAGAGAAAGAGAGGAGGAGGTGGGGGATTGTTAGGTCAAAGGTCACAGGGATTTGCTTTGCTGCAGAGTCAGAGGTCACTGTGAAGGTCAAATCATCATTTTGGAAACATGGAATTTCATCAGGAACAAAGTCCTAACCTGGAATGAGCCCGTCCTTCAGCATCTCCGGGGTAACCCTGACCCGTCCTTCAGCCTCTCCGGGGTTTGACTTCAGCAGTGGACCAGACTTGAGTCCGGTCTGGTTTGTACTAGAGCCAATGTAGGTGAAGTGTCTTGCCCAAGGACACAACAACAGTAGTATGCACTGGTCTGAGTGGGGACCAGGGACTTAAGAATGGAACCTGTGACCCTGTGGCTGTGAGGTTCTGACTGGTTTGTTTAAATAGTTTTTAGTGTGACCACTGGTGACATTAGCAGCTGAGCAAATTTTACAACATAATTAACAAATAAAAACAATAAATCAATCAGTAAAAATCCAACATTCGGACATTAAAACAGAGTTTTAGAGTTAAAGACAAGGCTAAACTGATGTAACAGTGATCAGCCTAAATGCTGTAAACATCACGCACACATTTGTTCTGCTGTTACATTCAAAAGCTTCAGCATCTGAGCTAACCAGTCAGGCTAGGCTAAGCTAGGCTAGGCTATTCTTAGCTTAAAGGGACATTCTAGAATTTTGGACATAGAGCCTCATTTCCTGGTGAGCCAGGTGACTTTTTGAAATCTTCCATCCGGTCCTTGTATTTGGAGAGGTTGCTGGTGCTAGGCTAGTGCATGTCAATGGTTATAGTTGTCCTGCCACTAAAAACAGTCTTACCCACTCCACAGACCCGAGGAAAACTATTAGAACTCCAGACTGTCCATGTGAATGTCTGTGTCCACAGAATCATTTTAGATGTAAAACCAACCTTGCATTTAAAGGATTTCTGTCTGAGCAGTAGCAGCGAGTTGTACTTCCTGATAGATGCCTTCACCTCCAGACTTGATTACTGCAACAGCTTCCTCTACAGACTTCCCTCCACTGACCTTCAAAAACTTCAGTATGTTCAAAACTCTCTCATCCATACCTGCTCACGAGACCATATCACCCCCGTTCTGCAACAGCTCCCGGCTCCCTGTCCAACAGCACATCAACTTCAAGGTCCTCCTGATCATCTACAAAGCTCTTCACAACCAGGCCCCGCCACACCTCACAGACCTCATCCAGCTTCACCTCTCCACCTGGAGCCGACCTCCAACCTCCTCACTCCCACAGGCAAACCAAAACCTTGGGGGACCGTGTCTTTGCCTTTGCCGCCCTAATCCTAACCCTAACCCTAAGCCGCCCTCTGGAACTCTCTCCCCCTTCACATCAGAAACTCAGACTCTCTAAACACCTTCAAAAAACTGTTCCAAAACCTTTTCCTCAGAGCCTACAACCTCCACACGACTGCTCCTCATTGTTGTTTTGTCCCGTCCTTGTTTCAGTGTTACTTTATTGTGAAGCGTCTTTGTGTTACCGTGAAAAGCGCGATATAAAACCCATTTATTATTATTATTATTATTGAAAGCTTGGCAGTGGCAGACTAATAAATAAGAAAATAGTCAAACATTATTCTCTGGACACAGACATTCACATGGACAGTCTGGAGTTCTAATTGTTTCCCTCGGGTGCTCTGTGGAGTGGGTAAGACCTGTTTTAGTGGCAGGACAACTGTGCCCATTGACATGCACTAGCCTAGCACCAGCAACCTCTCCAAATACAAGGACTGGATGGAAGATTTCAAAAATTGTCTCCACACGTCTCCAACACTCTATGTCCAAAATTCCCAACTGTCCTTTTAAACTCCTGATGTATATTCTGTATTTAAAGTGAACAGTCATACATGTTTACTCCGCACCAACATCAGGTTCAGAGTTGTTTCTGTTCGCTTAGCATTCATTTAAAAAGCCTACAAAAAGCGCAAGGTTTTATCCAGCAAAACAATATAAAAAGAATTCAAGTATAACTGTGCTAAAGGATCCTGGAGACGGTTTAAGTGGGATGATATTGGCACTGGGTCATTGTTTAAAGAGGAGGAATTACACTTGGATGGGTTATTAATTGTAACAAAGAACATATAGGCGAGTTTCACTGTTGACAAAAGCCAGAGTTACATGGTGAACATAGTGAGAAAGCACGTAAAGGGCACTGATCCCGGTGATTTATCCACTCAAAGCCAATTTCTGCTCTGAATCACCGACTACGTGGCCGAACATCCACAATTACTTGGTAGAAACTCCTGGGCCAGGGGTTGATTTTTGGTTCACTGCAGACAGATAATTTAAGCTTGGATTTTTATTTTCTACAAGCAGAACTCAAACAGACATTGAGTAACAATGTGTTTAATGCAGCTTTGTGCACATTAGTTGGAAGTTCTTTTCACTCGGAATACGGAAAAGACCTTTTCCTTCTTCCTTCCTTCTATTTGTGCATCCACAAATGCAGCAGGAAGTCACCATGATTGCTGATAACCTGAGACCGCCTGCCTCAATATTTCCCATCATGCAACAGGTGCATTTAATAACAATGACGCCAGCTGAAACTCGCCTATACACATCACCATGTTCCTTTTATTGTTCTGAAAAACCTAGATTTGCCAAAAACAACATATTGACGTGTAATAAGCTTCACTTTTGTTTCTGATGCTCTGAGTCTCCTCTCCCTTTGCTCTCTTCACTAAGTCACCCCCCTTCAGAGCTAAGGTGACCAGATTTTCAAAATAAAAAACTGGGATGCTCTCGATTTGTGGTGGTTGGTAATAAAAAAATTGTGAAACGAGTGCGGAATTAAGGAACATTGTTACGTATGTACCTGGCATTAATGTGAGTCAGTATAGTCACATTTTCTTCATGTTTTGGTCGTTTTTAAGCAGCTTTTCTGTATTTTACCTCAACAAATGACAATGTATTGCCTCTGTTTACTGTTAGCAGGGTCAAAAATAGAGACACCTGGGACATTTCTTGTATAAAACTGGGACAAATCACTGTTTTTGGATAAATCTGCAGGGACAAGGGACACAGGGGTCAAAACTGGGACTGTCCCAGGTAAATAGGGACGCCTGGTCACCCCATTCAGAGCACTATCACAACACAATCAGCGTGCAGCCCACTAATGAAACTCAAGTTGTTGTATACAGTTTTGTATCATGTTTTGTGTATTTGTGGAGAATTGTCATGTGGGAGCATGGGGGATGTAGGGTTGTGGGCAGAGCCTTGTACAAACTCGTACTGCAAACTGTAAGGAGGGTTTGAATAGGCTCTATTCATGCTTGCATCACAAACCAGGAAGATGTTTAGAAACATGGGATGACAACTTCCGGTGGGCTCTATTCGCAGTAGTAAGTCTGACAAAAACAAAAACTGCCCAGTTTTCTTCATCTCCATGTCATGGAGATGTAGCAATCAGTTATGTTCGGCTCAGCCACAATTCCAACCATACCTCACCGACGCACAACTCTCACTCACACTGGGTACATGCGATTAGAAGAGACAAGGGCGCTGAATTCCAGATGACTCCAAACAGCACATACGTCTGCAGTCATCACTTTACCAACCATCACATTTACTTCAGTGGGTTTGATCACAGTCGCTCGATCCCAGTGTCGGGAACTACACCGGAAGTTGTAAGTGTGAGTAGAGCCTATTGTCGTGTGGGAGCATGGGTGATGTCTGTCTTGTGGGCGGAGCCTTGTACAGGCTAAGGAGGGGGTTTGAATAGGGCCCGGGAGAGATCACTAGATTACTCAAAAATGCATGGATGACTCTAAAACCTCTTCAGGTGTGTTTCTGATGAGAGAACAACATTGTAACATGGTCGAAATCTCCAAAAAGTGAATTTTGCATAATACCTCCTCTTTAAGTTAAATGCTTTTGTACATTTATAACTTTTTTAATTTTAATTTAATACTTTATAAGGAAAAAACAAAGTGAAATCAAATGAATATAAAATCTGGCACTGCGAGAGCTCTCTGTGATTCTATGGTTCTAAACGACACATTCTTAAATATTAACGTAAAACTTTTAGTTGGTTTAAATTCTCATAAAAATCCATCTAATATTGTTATTTTTGATACTTTTCAATCTCACTTAAATGTTCTATTTACATGACTTTGCAACAGCACCACCTACAGGATCTAAACCCTAAAGATAAACTATTTTAAATCCTCTACATCCTGCTGTATTAAGAGGTGACTTTAAGAACGAAGAGGATTATTAATTCATTTTACACCAGGGGACCATCTTAGCAGAACCTCTGAAATCAGAACTAATCCAGATTTTTGTTAAAACTGCTCATCTAGACTTTCCATTGCTGTTTCCAAAATTTCATATTAAAGGGGCACTATGTAACTTTTCTGGTGGAGAGTTGGAACCTTCTTTTCTCCATGGAGATATCAGTTTTGCCTGAAATGTCCCACAATATGGCATAAAAGCAGCAACAACTCCAAACTAAGGGTAGATCAAGTATTGTTGGCAATAAAAGCACCTGTGATTGAGTCAGTAGATATATCAGTTTAATGCCACACTGTGGAACATTCCAGGCAAAGCAGTTGCTGTGTTTCAGATGACATGACAACAACAACAACAGTTTGTGGCTCTAGTCGCTCATAGAAATGATCAGGTTCAACAATTCTGAAGTGACCTCATAGATGTTACTTATTAAATCACAATGTGATCTATAGGGAACTCTGCCTCTGACCCCATCTGCGTGAAACCCACAGTAACATTTTCATGGCAAAGGCAGCAGATGACAGACCCTCCACCAGAGAACTTTTTACATTTAAATATTCTAAATGAGGTTAACTACTGACCCAATGCTTTTCAGTGGAAATTCGTCATTTAGAAGTGACATTTCACTTTTAAAGATCAATACTTAAGATCAGGTTGACATTTTGATTGTCCGAACATCTTTTGAAACATTACAGGTGGTTTTCTATTTCCTTCCCTTCAAACGGACTTAAGTTTGTACCAGTGGATGTTTGGCTTCCCACCAGGCCGCTTCATCTGGACTTGTGTTGGAGACTGTGACTTCCAGATGTAATGCACAAACTAAGTCCAGGTGGTTTAGTTTCACTTGGTGATAATATTCTATTTTTGGATGTCTCCAAATTTGCACTAATCAGTGATCATTTGGCGTTTTTTGGCTGACCATTTCCTCATGACAGTGCAACATCTTATTTTAACCAATATTCACATTTTGGTTTCCAACTCATTTCCCACTGCCACGTGCTCCAAATATTTTGTCCAAAGCACATTAAACTGTTTACATGTCAGACTTCCTGTGGTCAGTGAATGACCGGTGCTGACCGGTCCCTCACATCTCGGTTCCTCTTCAGTTTGACTCCTCTTCGGATCAGGACCAGGTAATCCTCCGTCTCTGTTTCCTCCAGGAGCTCTGGCAGCACAGGGGCCCGTCGCTCCGCCTCTGGCCGGGAGGAGGGCTGTGGAGGCGGGCTGGGCGGCTCCGGACCCCTCCTCGCCTCCGGGACCGTGGGGGTCTTGACCGGGATCATGGGGGGTCTCACAGGGCCAGGGTTTAGTCCCAGGTTTAGACCCAGAGAGGGCCTTCGGAGACTGGGTTTGGAGGAGGGTGCCCGGCGGATAGTGGCGACCCCTGGTGTTGGAGCAGAGGAGGTGCATTTGGTCTGGTATAGTCTCCTGTACGACAGGGACTGGTCGGGATTCCGAGGAAAACCAAACTTTTCCTGATCTGGAGTCTGAGGATCAGCTTCAGAACTCACAGAGAAGTTATCTCCATCTGAGCCTGGAGAAAGGAAAAATATACTCCTGGTTTAGTCCTGGTTTAGCCCTGGTTTAGTCCTGGTTTAGTCCTGGTTTAGTCCTGGTTTAGTCCGGGTTCAGTCCTGGTTCAGTCCTGGTTTAGTCCTGGTTTAGTCCTAGTCCTTGTTCAGTCCTGGTTTAGTCCGGGTTCAGTCCTGGTTTAGTCCTGGTTTAGTCCTAGTCCTTGTTCAGTCCTGATTCAGTCCTGGTTCAGTCCTGGTTTAGTCCTGGTTTAGTCCTGGTTTAGTCCTAGTCCTTGTTCAGTCCTAGTTCAGCCCTGTTTCAGTCCTGTTTCAGTTCTGGTTTAGTCGTGGTTCAGTCCTGGTTTAGTCCTGGTTCAGTCCTGTTTCAGTCCTGGTTTAGTCCTGGTACAGTCCTGGTTCAGTCCTAGTTCAGCCCTGGTTCAGTCCTGGTTCAGTACCTGTCTGGTCTTCAGAGCAGGAGGGGGTGTGGGTCTGGCTGCTGTAGGCTGAGTCCCTGTAAGACAACTTTGAGTCCAGGCTTAGTCCTCGGGCCAGAGCCTGGACCAGCTCCTCCCTGGGGTCCCTGTGCTCCTTGGTCTGGACAGTGAGATGGCGCTGGGCTCGAGGCTCCTCCACTGCAGTGATGTCATCACCATGGTGGCTGATGGGATCTGCAGTGCGGCTCCTCTTCAGAGCACTTACTGAAGGCTGAAAATACAGACACTTTTCAGAGCTTTAACCATGTTGTAGCACTTTGTTCTCACGGACCTCTGGAGTTGTATTTGGAGTGATTCATGTTTGAGTCATCTTTATTCTCCGGTATTCAAGACGTCATTGCTCCGATCTACCCACAGATGATATAATGAAGTAGATGAAGTGATTGTGATCCAAATAGAGCTCATCGAGGCTAGCAGTTTCATTTATCTGCATATGTATCATCAAGAGCCAATCAGGAGAGAAGTTGCTGAAGGTAAGAGATATATACAGGAGAGCAGGGACATACCAGGGCTGTGGGGCTTCGGGAGCTGTAGTCCTGGGAGTTGAACCCAGAGTCGTGAGATGAGACGGAGGAGAGCCGAACCGAGGAGCTCTGGACCGGACCAGAACCTGATCTGAACCGGAAGTGAGGAGAGCCAGAAGAGCGTGAGTCTCCACTGCTCACACTGTTCACAGAGCTACAGGAGGAAAAGACCTGGGTTAAACCAGGGTTAGACCTGGTTTAGTCCTGGTTAAAGGCCTATTCATACTTCATAAGAACTTTGTTCTTGCACTCAGGACTGGTCAAGATGGGTTCTTGTGCACAGATCTGCGTTTCCAAATACTCATTTACAAGTTCTACACTGCATCAGATTATTGATTTAAATCTCCTGCATAAATAGACTCAACTTTACAATATATAAACCATAACAACTACAGAGCCACATCAGCCCGTGTGAGATCAGAATATGTTTAATGCAGCTTTAGCACATTTGTTTAAGTCTTACAGAAACAAAACTTAAAACCACATGGCTCATTTAAAAACAGCTGCTCTTTGTGCTGATGCTTCAGCTTCTGTCGGACACGACTCAGTGGAATATGAGTGTTCTCTCTGTGACAGAGGATATTCTGCTGATGGTGAGTCTGTTGTGTGTGTATATCATGTTGGAGATGGTTCATGTTAAACTTTTCAGAGACTATATGTGTGCAGGTTCAGCAGAGCTCTTTAACAGCGGTCGTTTCACTCATGTACAGTCAGCTACTGTTGTGTTGAAAAAAACTGACAGGTATAAATAATTCTCATTAGACTCAGCAGTGCAGGGGAGGGTGGTGCACGTGTTGTAGTCAGTGACAAGAAGAAGGAAGGACAAGGAAGGAGGTATTTTTGCGAGGGGGTGGGTAGTTCTCCAGCAGAACATCTTTTGAAGTATGAAATGTCAGAGCCCAAATGAACTCCGTTCTTGTTCTTAACACCTCTAGAAAAAGAACAAAGTCCTTATGTTCTTATGAAGTATGAAGAGGGCTTAAATCTTAGTTTAGTCTTGGTTCCGTCCCGGATGGAGAAAGTGTGTCCATGGAAACAAACCTGGACATGCTGGACTTCCTGGAGGTGGAGCCTGGAGATGAAGGCGGACTCTGAAAGGACCAGGAGCAGTCTGAAGACTTCAGGTCTGTGAGCACCTGGATCAGAGACAGACAGTCCTGATTTACACCTAGTTTAGTCCTGGTTAGTTCTAGCTTAGTCCCTGGGGAAATTATCCAGTTTCTATGGCTAATTACTGGTACTCTTATTTATTTGTTGCAGTTCAGCCGTTTGAATGATACTGTCTATGTACGACTGCTTTGTGTCAGCAGAATCAAGTAGATTCAATATTATCGTTTATCGCAGTATTTTTTGTAGCAATATATTGTTCTTCAAAATATGCTAAATGTGCTGGGGTAAGAATGACGACAGTGTGGTGTGTTACAAGTGCAGGGCTTTATTAGTAGTAAAGGCAAAGGGTGAAAGAGGCAGAGTTTTTGCACTCTCTGCTTTGGGATAGTACAGTAGTTGCTTTGTATAGCTCCTGCTTTTGGGTGTTACCTGCTCACTGGAGGGGGGCAGTTTGTGAGGGTCCATGCTCAGGGTCCTGAGGTCTTCACTCAAACTCTGAAGGTGAGACATTTCTCCTAGTAAAGACACCTCCTCATCCTGAAACAGACCAAGTTTAATACACCATTACAAGTCAGTATAGTCTGACACAGGTCAAACCAGGTCTAACTCAGAATTCAACCTTCTCTAACCCAGGACTAACCCAGGACTAACCCAGGACTAACCCTGGACTAACCCTGGACTAACCCTGGACTAACCCTGGACTAACCCTGGACTAACTCAGGACCAAACCCGGTCTATCTCTAGGCCGTACCATGATGGGTCGGAGCATGGACACGAGGCAGCAGAACCTCCCCCTCTCCTCCACCAGGGCTCTCCTCACGGCGCAGGTCTCGGCCTCCTCCAGAACCTGGTACTGACCCGACACCAGCTGGAGCGCACTGTCCAGGGCCGCCTGCTCTGCCCGCACTGAGCAACACACCACAGGGTTGTGGGTTAGACTCCCCATCTCTGAGTGTCCTCCCTGTGTTACTGTGGCAGAGTGGTTATCCTGTCTCCTCCCTGTCATGAGGAGGTTGTGGGTTAGACTCACAGACTTTATAAAGAAGCGAACTGAGTGTGACACTACCTGTAGCGTATGGCTCCAGTTAAATGAAGTTCACTGAGGCTAGCAGTTTTAGGGGCAAATTTGGAGCCCAGGTCCATATTTGGAATTCTGATCTTGATCATAGTGACCAAAGAGCCAATCAGCAGCAAGGCTGTTGAAGGTAACACCCCTTCCTGCTCATCCCATGGTTTAGCAGCGAGCAGGCGCTTAGCAACACTGTCAGTCAAACCTGTTGCTAACACTAGCAAAGGCGACTTCAGTGAAAATGTTATTAATGTTCAGATCTTTATTTACAGACAGAACAGTGGGTTGGGTTCAAACCAACATTGTAAGGCCAGGATGAGGAGCCTGACAGAGGGGCCATGCTTTTCAGTGGAAAGTCAATTGAAGCCAGAGACAATGGAACTGAACCACACTCATGCTCACTTCCTGTTTGGAACGCGATGCTAGCGGGTTAGCTATGTCCATTTATATACAGTCTATGGTTAGACTCCTGATCTCTGAGCGGACTGCGTTGCTGTGGCAGAGTGGTTGTTCTCCCTGTCACGAGGAGGCTGCAGGTTAGACTCCTGTTGTGTGTGGATAACATGAGGAAAGTCTGAACCTTTCTTTGCTTTTTTCTGCAGTTTGAGAGTATCTGAAGAACGCTTCTTTATCTCCTGACGAGCCTTCTTATACTCTGAGGAAACAAGAGAGAAAAACCAGGATTAGAACCAGGTCTGAATAAGAACTACATCAGGTATAAATCAGGACTAAACCAGGTCTAAACCAGATCTAGATAAATCTAAGATAGGATTAAATCAGGATTAAAACGGAACTAAACCAGGTCTACTACCTTTGGCGTGGTCCTTGTCCAGGGAGTTGGTGGTTCTCCTCCAGTCCTCCATCTGCTCCTGAAGAGGGTTTATGAGACAGTCCACAAACACCCTGCACCAATGTCATGAAAACAGAATGCTTTATTAAAGGTCTGAGGTCTTAACTGTAACACAGCACATATTTGGATCACCGTGTTACCTTGGATTGTTTTAAAAAGGTTATATTCCCCCAGAACAACATGTTAACATGTTTTATAAGTTTCGCTTTCTTTTTGGTTTTTGTATATTTATGGAGAATTGTCATGTTGGAGCAGGGGTGATGAGGGCTCGAGGGCCTCAATAGGGCCCGGGAGAGATTGTTAAAATCCTCAAACACATGTCTGGACCTAGGATGGACATGTGTCAGCCGTGGACAGGTGCCTATGAAGTTGACAGGTGTGGACAGGTGATGAAGGGATGTAACACTATTCAAATCTCCTTGTAATATAGTGGATGTCCCAAAAAATGTTGGGTGTGTGACAGGTGTGCTGGGTGTGTGACAGGTGCATTGGGTGTGTGAAAGGTGTGATGGTTTGTGTGACAGGTGCGTTGGAAGTGTGACAGGTGTATTGGGTGTGTGATAGGTGTGTTCCATGTGTGACAGGTATGTTGGATGTGTGACAGGTGTGTTCCATGTGTGACAGGTGCGTTGGATGTGTGACAGGTACTTATGATGTGTGACAGGTACGTATGATGTGTGATAGGTACGTTCCCTGTATGACAGGTGCATTGGTTGTGTGACAGGTGCATATGATGCGTGACTGTTTCCCTGCCAGGGGACTGCAGATATAAATTAGCCTTATGCTAACTCTGGTACAATGCATCAAATGTTAACATTTATGTTTTAATAGTATATGGTCCCCTTTTAAAAAATAAATAAATAAATAAACAGGTGGGATGTGTGACAGGTGCATTCAATGTGTGACAGGTGCGTTGGATGTGTGACAGGTGTGTTTCATGTGTGACAGGTGCGTTGGATGTGTGACAGGTGCAGTGGGTGTGTGACAGGTGCATTGGATGTGTGAGAGGTGTGATCCATGTGTGACAGGTGCATTGGATGTGTGACAGGTGCAGTGGGTGTGTGACAGGTGCATTGGATGTGTGAGAGGTGTGATCCATGTGTGACAGGTGCGTTGGATGTGTGACAGGTGCAGTGGGTGTGTGACAGGTGCATTGGATGTGTGAGAGGTGTGATCCATGTGTGACAGGTGCGTTGGATGTGTGACAGGTGCAGTGGATGTGTGACAGGTGCGTTGGATGTGTGACAGGTGCAATCCATGTGTGACAGGTGCAATCCATGTGTGACAGGTGTGTTGGATGTATGACAGGTGTGTTGGATGTATGACAGGTGCGCTGGTTGTGTGACAGGTGCGTTTCATGTGTGACAGGTGCGTATGATGTGTGACAGGTGCGTATGATGTGTGACAGGTGTGTTGGATCTATGACAGGTGCGTTGGATGTATGACAGGTGTGTTGGATTGTGACAAGTGCGTATGATGTGTGACAGGTGTGTTGGATGTGTGACAGGTATGTATGATGTGTTACAGGTATGTATGTACGACAGGTGCGGTGGATGCGTGACAAGTGTCTTCCATGTGTGACAGGTGCGTTTCATCTGTGACAGGTGTGTTGGATCTATGACAGGTGCGTTGGATGTATGACAGGTGTGTTGGATTGTGACAGGTGCGTTGGACGTGTGACAGATGCATTGGGTGTGTGACAGGTGCGTATGATGTGTGACAGGTGCGTATGATGTGTGACAGGTGCGTATGATGTGTGACAGGTGCTGTGGATGTGTGACAGGTGCGTTCCATGTGTGACAGGTGCGTTCCATGTGTGACAGGTGCGTATGATGTGTGACAGGTGTGTTTCATGTGTGACAGGTGTGTTTCATGTGTGACAGGTGTGTTCCATGTGTGACAGGTGCGTTCCATGTGTGACAGGTGCGTTCCATGTGTGACAGGTGCGTATGATGTGTGACAGGTGCGTTCCATGTGTGACAGGTGCGTATGATGTGTGACAGGTGCGTACATGGACAGGTGTCTGAGCCTGGTCTCGATGCTCCGGTGTCTCAAGCACATTTTGGTCAGAGCTGAGCCCAGGTCCCTCGTTCCTCCTGAACAAACAAAACAACAATAAAAAAACAAATTTACAAACATGAGCAGTATAAGGTAACCATGGTGACTCATGCACAGCACCGTCACCGCAGGAAATGTTTTGTCATAAAGCTTTAATGTAAAAACACAATCTGGAGCACAGACAAGAGCAGATTTGTTGTCCTGGTTTATGGTTAAATTAAACAAGGACTGAACCAGAACCAAACCAGGACTGAACCAGGACCAAACCAGGACTGAACCAGGACCAAACCAGGACCAAAGCAGGACTAAATCAGGACTGACCCAGGACTGATCCAGAACTAAACTAGGACCAAACCAGGACCAAAAGAGGACTGACCGAGGACTGAAACAGGACTAAACCCCAGGAGCAGATGGAGCAGCTTCACACACTCCACTGGCTACAAACGTCACACTGAGGAGGAGAGAAACCCATTCACGGCTTGGTTTAGTCCTGGTTTACTCCTGGTTTAGCACTGGATTAGAGTTGGACTAGACCTGGATAAAACCTGAATTAGATTTAGATTAGATCTGGGTTAGACCTGGGTTAGACCTGGGTTAGACCTGGGTTAGACCTGGGTTAGACCTTGTTTAGTCTTGGTTTAATCCTGCTTTATTCTTGGTTTAGTCTTGGTTTAGTCTTGGTTTAGTCTTGGTTTAGTCTTGATTTAGACCTGGTCAATCCTGGTTTAGACCTGGTTTAGTTTTGATTCAGACCCAGTTAAGACCTGACTCAGCTCCGCTTTAGCTCTGGTGTAGACTGGGTTTAGATTTGGTTTACTCTTGGTTTAGCCCTGGTTATTTCTGGTTTAGACCAGGTTAAGGCCCAGTTTACACCTAGTTTAGATCTTGTTAAGTCCTCGCATTTTAACGCTATAATAGCTGCAATTATGGGCCCACCAGAAGTTAATAATCAGGTCTAAACCAGGTCTAAACCAGGCCTAAACCAGGTCTAAACCAGATCTAAACCAGATCTAAACCAGGCTGAAACCAGGTCTAAACCAGGTCTAAACCAGTCCTAAACCAGGTTTAAACCAGGTCTAAATCAGGACTAAACCAGGCCTAAACCAGGCCTAAACCAGGAATAAACTAGGTCTAAACCAGGTCTAAACCTGGTCTAAACTAGGACTAAACCAGGCCTAAACCAGCCTTAAACCAGGCCTAAACCAGGTCTAAACCAGGCCTAAACCAGGCCTAAACCAGGTCTAACCCAGGACTAAACCCAGGTCTAAACCAGGCCTAAACCAGGCCTAAACCAGGCCTAAACCAGGCCTAAACCAGGCCTAAACCAGGTCTGTGCAGTGAGTCTAGCCTCACACCAGACTCAGGTGCAGACTCCTGGGGGACCGTCTCCACCCGTCTGCAGCTGCTCAGAGGCCCTGGTCCATAACTCAAACGCTCCTTGGGCTAAACACAGACCTGAGCCTGGAGGAACGTCTGGACCAATCAGAACCAAGAACCACAGGACACCACAAATACCAGACCTTTGTTCCAGAAAACTGTGCCACCTGCTTTAGTCCTGCTTTAGACCTGCTTTAGTCCTGCTTTTCACCTGCTTTAGTCCTGCTTTAGTCCTGCTTTAGTCCTGCTTTAGTCCTGCTTTAGTCCTGCTTTAGACCTGCTTTAGACCTGCTTTAGACCTGCTTTAGTTCTGCTTTAGACCTGCTTTAGACCTGCTTTAGACCTGCTTTAGACCTGCTTTAGACCTGCTTTAGACCTGCTTTAGTCCTGCTTTAGTCCTGCTTTAGTTCTGGTTTAGACCTGCTTTACACCTGCTTTAGACCTGCTTTAGACCTGGTTTAGTCCTGTTTTAGTCCTGCTTTAGTCCTGCTTTAGTCTTGATTCAGTCCTGGTTTAAGTCTGATTTAGACCTGGTTCAGACCGAGTTCCTTAATTCTTTCCTTCCTTGTTCCCTGTCTCCTGTTGCCCTCGGTAACAGAGAATGACAATGTTACTATGGAAACCACTGCCCAATGGAGGTTTAGCATCAGAAAAACATAACCAGGACTAAACCAGGACTAAACTGGGACTAAACCAGCACTAAATCAGGTCTAAACCAGGTCTAAACCAGAACTAAAACAGGACGAAAACAGGACTAAAACGGGACTAAACCAGGACTAAACCAACCCTAAACCAACACTAAACCAGGACGAAACCAGGTCGAAACCAGGACTACACCTGGTCTAAACCAGGACTACCCCAGGTCTAATCCCGGACTAAAACATTACTAAAGCAGGACTAAACCAGCACTAAACCAGGACTAAACCGGGACTAAACCAGCACTAAACCAGGACTAAACCAGGACTAAATTAGGTCTAAACCAGGTCTAAACCAGAACTAAAACAGGACTAAAGCAGGACTAAAACAGGACTAAAATGGGACTAAACCAGGACTACACTAACAACACTAAATCAGGACTAAACCAGGTCTAAACCAGGACTAAAACAGGACTAAAACAGGACTACACCAAGTCTAAACCAGGACTAAATCAAGACTAAACTAGGACTAAACCAGGACTAAACCAGGTAGATTTTTTTTGTTAAAAACTTGATTCATGATTTGATTCGACCATATAACGAGCATCCAAAACTTTCACCATGTTGTGAAAACCTCTCTTCTCCACCAAATAAATTGGAAACAGTTCACATGGTGCACAGTAGGGATGGGCATTTGATTAAAGTTTCTTAATCAATCGGCGGGAGAATTAATCAATTCTCGATTAATCATTAACGTTTTTATATTAAAATGATCATCATTATTATTACTATTACTGATCTGCATAAATAAACTCAACTTTACATCATATAAACCATAATCACTATAGAGCCACACCAGCCTGTGTGAGATTAGAATGTGTTTAATGCAGCTTTGGCACATTTGTTTATGATGCTGATTGTTTATGGTGCTGATGCGGTCAGCTTCAGTCAGCCTAAAGGACACGACTCAGTGGACTATGATCGTTCTTTCTGTGACACAGGTTTGTTTGTGCCTGTGTCGTTCTGGGGGGAAGTGAGAGACGCACTGCAGGAAGTGACTACAGAAAGACTATAGGAAGTCTTGGTGAATGCAGAATGTACGTACCTGTATAAAAAAAATCGTAAATATCCATTTCCTTAAAAAAACATATCGATTTCACTTGCTCGATTTGCTATTGATTTTTATTTTAAATTGATTTTTGCCCCGCCCTAACCAGGAGTAAAGCAGGTCTAAAACAGGACTAAACCACAATTAAAAAAGGACTAAGCCGGGTCTAAATCAAGTGTAAACCAGGCGTAAACCAGGACTAAACCAGGGCTAAATTTGGACTGAGCCAGGACTGAACCAGATCTGGAAATATGGTCCATTCTCTCGTTATATTTGTCCAACCGCACCAAAACATCTGGGAGGGCATCTGACACACCAGAACAACTGGAGACATGAACACTTCAGGTATACAGGAGGACGGGAGGGCATCCGGCTTACCCCTGCTGTTGGAGGCGAGGTCGGCCACTTTCTGAAAGGCGTCAAGGAAAGCGGCTACAGCCACAACCGTCGCTCTGAGGAAGCACACATTTCATCTTTTACTCATTTAAATGTTTTCTGATTATATTTTATGAATATTTTCAAACTGACCTGATCTGAGAGTGCAGTTTTCCAGCTTTGTTGATGAAATCGTCCCAAATCGGAAAACTGCCCTGAGGAAAAAAGACATTTATACGCAACTTTAGATTTGTACTTTTGTAAAGCTCTCTCCTCCTTCTCCCCCTCTTCCTCTCCTCCCATCCTCCTCTCTTCTTTCCTCTCTTCTACCTCTTCACTCTCTCCCTTCTCTAATTTGCTCTCTCCTTCTTTCTCTTTCTGCCCTCTTCTCTCAGCTTTCTCCTTCCCATCCCTCTATCCTTTCCCTTTCTCATCTCCCTTTTTTCTTCCCCCATCTCTCGTCTCTCTCCCTTCTCTCATCTCTCACTCCTCCCTATCTCTCTCTCTCCTCTCACTCCAGTCTCCTCTCTCCCCCTCCCCTTCATCCCTCACTCTCTCCTCTCTCTCTCTCCTCTCTCCCTCTTCTCCATCCCCCCCTCTCTTTCTCTCTCTCTCTGTCTGTCTGTCTCTCTCTCCTCTCTGGTGAAGCTGGAGTCGGTGCTGATGCTGAGGGGTGTGTCCCGCGTCAGACCCTGTAACCATGGTAACAGTGCTGCAGGGGGAGGGGCCACACTCCTCTTCTCCTCTGTTCATTCATCCCGTGCTCGTCTCCTCACATCCTCCTCTTTCTTTTGTTTATTTTTTATCCCCAAACAGACCTTCCTTTGGACTAAACCAGAACCAAACCAGGACTAAAACAGGACTTAAGGACTTAACAAGACTTAGGTCTAAATCTGGACAGTCAGTTCAGACCCATGCATACACAACACAGTGGTAATAATAAACAAAACACACACACACCTACAATGACATCTAGGTCTGGACCAGGGCTAAACCAGGACTAAATCAGGACTGAACCAAGACTGAACCAGGTCTAAACCAGGTCTAAAGAACTAACCACTAGGCTCCTCATTGGTCAAACGTCAGCCAATCCCATCAGAGATGTGTTCCATTCTTTTCATTCTTCATTTGAAACACGTCTTATTGTTACTGAGAATCATTTTATTCATTGAGTAAATGATGCTCTGCATGATTTATACTGGACTAAACCTTGATTAAACCAGGACTAAACCAGGTCTAAACCAGGACTAATCCTTGATTAAACCAGGACTAAACCAGGACTATCCCTGGACTCAACCTGGTCTAAACCTGGACTAAACCAGAGCTCAAGCCAAGGCTGAGATCGCAGACTTGGTTTACATTTTGCAACAGTGACGTCACTTTGAACCGTCTGCGTCTGTCTGACACACTGACCCACTAACTGCACTGCAGAACCCGGTCTAAACCCGGTCTAAACCGGGTCTAAACCCGGTCTAAAGCCGATCTAAACTAGGTCCAAACCGGGTCTAAACTGGGTACAAACTGGGTCTAAGCCCGGCCTGTGGTACCTTCATGTCGGAGATAACGGTCTGGAAGAGGCCCCCCAGCGCGCTGCACTCTCTCTCCATCACCGTCTCCATGTTGTATTTTCCCCGCTGTTTGAGCGTCTGTCCCCGGCCTCGTCAGCCTCCACGCCCCGCTCAGAGAACCAGACCGGAGCTCCGAAACAGCGGGCCGCGCCGCAGGGTTTACCCGGCCTCAGGTGAGCCTCAGGCGGGTGGAACCATGGCGCTGAGGATGGAGCCTGGAGGAAAACAGACCGCACTGCCCCACGCACGCGCACACCACCACGCGCTGCTGTGTGATGCGAAGGTCCCTGGCGCGCGCATGCAGTCCATGAGCGCGCACTACAGCGACCACGCCCCCCAGCACGAGGCGACCAGCGCGAGGAACCACAGTCTGCATTATTAGTCAGTCTACATCTCCAAAGCTCCAAATGCTCTGGTCCACCTTGTGACGTCATGAAGTCAATAACAGCTTCTCTTACCTTTAGGAATTACCTTCAGTAATTCCAGGGCTGAAATTGCCCACCTTATAGTGAAGGTGTATGAAGTTAAAAACCATATTGGAGCACTTGCTGTATCACCACATGACATCACAAGGTGAAACAAATATGTGCAGGTCTGTGTGAATGAAACCAAACACAACTCCAGGTGTGTGATGAGGAAACAACAGAGCAGAAAACTGCCCTCTAATCAGATATGGAAAAAAAGTTTTATTTAACATAACATGAGCGGTCCAAAAACTTGGACAACAGCGCCTCCTGGTGGTACAATGAGAGAAGGCTCAAGCTAACCACTCTGCCACAGGCACAGGGAGCACATACAAATCCCACTCAGAGGTCAGGAGTCTAACCCACAACCTCTAACAGAGAGGGGAGAGGCTAACCACTCTGCCACGGGCCCATCTGGATGGGGGCGGGCCGCAGCTGTAGACTTCTGGATAATTACAGAGGCCAGTGGACGAGGACAGATCTGTGTTTAATCTGGTTGACAAAAAGAGCGCACGCCTGACATCCAGCTGAGGAGGACACTTTAGACACCAACGGCAACTCGAGCAAGACCAAACAAGTCCTGCTGCAGTCCTGGTTTAGTCCCAGTACAGTCCTGGTACAGTCTTGGTTTAGTCCCAGTACAGTCCTGGTATAGTCCTGGTACGGTCCTGGTACAGTCCTGGTATAGTCCTTGTTTAGCCCTGGTACAGTCCTGGTACAGTCCTGGTACAGTCCTGGTACAGTCCTGGTTTAGTCCTGGTCTAGTCCTGGTTTATTCCTGGTTTAGTGCTGGTTTAGTTGTGTTTTAGTCCTGGTACAATCCTGGTTTAGTCATGATTTAGTCCTGGTTGAATGCTGGTGTAGTCCTGGATTAGTTGTGATCCAGTCCTGGTTTAGTCCTGGTTTAGTCCTGGTTTAGTCCTGGTTTAGTCCTGGTTTAGTCCTCGTCCAGTTCTGGTTTAGTAGTGGTTTAGTGCTGGTCCAGTCCTGGTTTAGTGCTGGTTTAGCCTGATACAGTCCTGGTACAGTCCTGGTTTAGTCCCAGGTTAGTCCCAGTACAGTCCTGGTACGGTCCTGGTACAGTCCTGGTTTAGTCCCAGTACAGTCCTGGTACAGTCCACGCACAGTTCTGGTATAGTCCTGGTAGAGTCCTGGTTTAGTCTCGATACAGTCCTGGTACAGTCCTGGTTTAGTCCCAGTAAGTCCTGGTACAGTCTTGGTTTAGTCCTGGTTTATTCCTGGTCTAGTTGTGTTTTAGTCCCGGTACAATCCTGGTTTAGTCCTAGTTTAGTGCTGTTGTGTTTTAGTCCTGGTACAATCCTGGTTTAGTGCTGGTCCAGTTCTGGTTTAGTCTGATACAGTCCTGGTACAGTCTTGGCACAGTCCTGGTTTTGTGCTGGTTTACTCCTGGTCCTGGTTTGAGCCCAGTTCACTCCTGATTCAAACTTGCACTGGTTCTCAAATTTTGTCCCAATTCTGATGTTGTCTAAATCAGGACTACAGCTGGACTCTCAGTGATTGATTTCAGGAAATGTCTGGCACATGGGCAGCCTCATCCTAACAGAGTGTGGGGACAGGATAGACAAGGTAACTCTCTACTCTTCAGTTCCCATCTCCAGATCTGGGTCTAGTCTTGGTCAGGACTACCTTAGCTGCAGGATTTGGCCTACAGTATGCATGTTTTGGGTAGATGGGGGAAGAGGAGTAAAAACCCACACCCCCACCACAGCTTGTATATATCTCTGGACATAGCTAACCTGCTTCCACGTTCCAAACAGGAAGTAAGCACAGGTCTATTCACTTTATTGAAAAAGTGTGGCCCCTCTCTCTGCAACTGCTGCTGTCAGGCTCCTCATCTTGACCTTCAAATGTTCGTATTAACGCGCTCTGCATGGTCCTGGAGTTTTCATTTCATTATTTTGTTTTTAAGTTAAGATCTGAACATTAATAACAAACCAATCAGGCGCCTTCTTTCACGTTAGCAACTGGTTTGATTGACAGTGTTGCTAAGTGCCTGCCTCCCTGCTAAACCGGTGGTGTGGGAAAAGGCATTACCTTCGCTCCTGATTAGCTCTTCGGTTGCTATGATACTAGAGATCAGAATTTCAAATACGGAACTGGGCTCTAAATTCGCCCTTATAACTGCTGGCCTCGATGAGCTTAATTTCACTGAACGCTGTGGGCATCGCACTCACAGTCTATGACTCAAACAAAGAAAATATGCAAACCCCACACAGAAAGGCTTGTTACTGATTCAGATGTTCCAGTAGTTTGTAGTTCTGTTGTGAGCTGTTTTCCTCTCTCTCCTCTCATCCTTTCCGGCCTCTTGTCTGTTCAATTTCAGTCTTTATCTTAAATGAGCATTCTCTCACTTCTCTGTGTCATTAAGTCGGGTTAAATCAGTGTGTTTGAGTTTTGGGTCTGAGCCAGTTCACCATCTGAGCCCTGGGAGCCCGTCAGGAGTGTTCTATAAAAAGATCCATCACACAACAGCAACTAAACTCTAACTCTAGACTGGAGCTTTCACACAGTCACCACTTTCTCTGGTGTTTTCATCCCAAATCTCCAAAAGTCAAATCCACAAATGATCCTCTCGATTGTCGTTTTGTTCCATTCATTCTTTTATTATTGGTAATAAAAAGTAGAACAAAGTAAAAGGATCTCATAACATTACATTACTCAGTCATCAAAAAGCTGCTTGAAGAGGTTTTAAATGTATCCATGCATGTTTGAGTAATCTAGTGATCTCTCCCAGGCCCTATTCAAACCATCCTTACAGTTAGCAATACAAGCCTGTACAAGACTCCGCCCACAAGCCTACGTTACCCGCACTCCCACAGTGACGTGCAGTGCAGCTGTGAGGTGCAGTAGGCTCAGAAATGTTGATGTGCTCTCAGCTGCTTTTCTTTACAAACAGGAATCACGTTCGCTTAATTCATTGTGTTTACACACGAGAAGGGAAGAAAAAACATACTATTAAATTACAGATTGAGGTCTAGTACTCAGAGCATCCTCACTAAAGACAGGCTACTGAAGCTACTGAGCTAAACTCCAGAATGTAGACGGTGGACTTAACTGAGGGTAAATAACATTATATATCAAATGTATAAAGTATTGATTTATTCTTATTGACACTGAGCAGTTCCTTATTCCCAAAAGGACTCTCACCTGCCTCCCCTGACCCTGTCTCTGCTCCCAGATGTCAGTTCTCCATAAATATACAAAAACATGATACAAATTGTACACAGCAACTACACAAACCTGATGTGCAGTGCAGTAGTTTCATTAGTGCACACTGTGTTGTGACAGCACTCTGAAGGGGGAGTGACTTAGTACAAGAGGTAAAGGGAGGGACTCAAGAGTGTCAGAAACAAAAGTGAAACTAGAAAAACATGTTATGTTGTTTTTGGCGAATAAAGTATTTTCAAAAGAATAAAAGGGAACGTAAATCTACACAACGTAAAACACAACAGATCTAAATCTTTCACTTTTCCCACGACTGACCTTCACTAGAAGGTGGCCTTTAAATATTTGACATTTTAAAAGTTCCCTGTATCTGATGTTAAGTTATTCTTAAAATCAGGTACAGGAAAAAACAGAATGTAAAATACTGGGTGATTTTGCAAGGCAATAATTTTACCAATTCTTCTTCTTCTTTTCTTCGATGTTGGTCTCCCAGCCCTGTAGAAGGTGCTTCTGCAGGGCTGGGAGACCAACATCATCCTTGAGCTCGAATTAGTAGTTTTCAAGCTAACTGTTTTTAAAATGACACATTTTTTGGGACACCCTGTGTACTCATTAATTTTACAGAATTTCCTCTGTAAAAACACAGAGTCATGGACAGGGTCATGGACAGGGTCACCTGTAATCATCCCAACAAGCGCATGAGGCTCGTGCTGCAATGTCACAGCCAGACTCAGACTGATGCGTCCTCTGAACAGAGTCAGTCTGGGACGGCTCACACTGAAAGAGATCAGACCCAACAACCAGAGCGCTCAAACAAACACTTTACTCTGATTACAGCAGAACAAGACGACATTGTTCCCTCCACAAATGCACAAAGAGCTTCCCTCTGCACATCTTTCACAAACTAAATAGTCTGTATTTACACTTGAACAGGCTGATGTACATCTGTCTGCCCCTCCATGTTTGTTTTGGCTCTTTTATCACTGACTTCCGCCCAAACTACGCTGTGATTGGTCAGTCACAGGCACTTCAGCCAAAACTGAACAAGATGGACTCTCAACAGTTTGGGAACTCCCAAAACTCATGACTTCCTTACTCATGGTTTAAATCAGTACAGGAGCTTTAATCAGAACTATTTCCCAGGATCTGAAAATAAAAGACAAAATGAACCATAATGAGACTGTAAACACATTTTAATCACTCACACTCATGGGGAGGGAAGAGGCTGTGTTTGCCGCTTAAAAAAGTGCACCCGGGCTGGTCTGTGGAGCCTGAGAGACACACCCTGGTTTTGGGAGTTCTTTTTCTGTCTGGAAAATGAACCAAGTCGTGGTGATTTCTGCCAAGAGACTCTAGGATGGTTACGAGTTTGGAAAAATCTTGGAGAATTTTGGTAAAATCTGTAACCTGGATAGAGATTTTGAAATTGATTTTGAGAAACTTGGTGCCTGCCATATGGATTATGGGACATTTGGAGTGGTTTCTGAACATAAAGACCATGAGGATTATGGAAGTTTGGATACAGATTTGAAGCAGCGACCTTTTGAGACTTGCCGGAATGCTCAGAATCCATGTTACCCATCTGTTGTGGAGGTGCCCCAGGATGTCCCAACCACTGCAGCCCTGAAAGAGGATTGAACAGTGGGACTCGAGGATATGGAATGGGGGCAAACCGGTGCTTAGAAAGACTCCCAAATGTGTTAAGTTTTGGTTTACGAATAGCCTCACTGGGATCACTGGACTGTTGAAAATTCCTTGAAAACAAATTCCCAGGCAGTTTTTGAAACCCAGAATAAGGTGGCAGAGTTTGAATCTTGACTTGAGCGAATGGCTGAAGATATGGAACGCTTGGATTTGGAAAATTCTCTTGTCTTAAATATCCTGCAGGCTGTTTGGACCATTGGAACTGAGAGTAGTTTACATGTGGTCTGGTAGGAACCACATTTCTAGAGGGTTGCTGGTTCAAATCCAAATGACGTGAACTATTTGGGTTGTTTTGGAAGTTGGCTCGTTTTAGATTAAACAAAGATGGTTGCTGCATTGTAGAAAGCAGAGTTCCTCTTTCATAGTTCAATTTCGAGTTTGCATTTCCTGGTTGGACCCGGAACTCTTGTGTAGAACTTTGAGATGAAGGAAGACTTTGTGCCATTTTTTCCCAAGGATTTGAAGAATCCAAACTCCAGGACTCCTCAGTTGAACTAGGAAAGAAATTTGATGGGTTACTTTGTGATTGTTGATTAGAATTCAAGTAAAATGTTGGATTGGCGTAGCTCATTTGAGATCTTGAAAGTAGAATTTCTGAATGTTGCTTCAGTGGTTTTGGAAGTGTTTTGAATATCTGATCATTTTGTGATTTTTGAGGTTGCATTTGAGGTTCTAGTTTGGAAAGAGATGTGTTTTGTCCAAAATGATCTTCTTCCTTTGCTTCTTTTTGGTGGATTTTAAAGTTCGATTGTGGCCATTCAAAGCTGGTTTGTGAGATGTTTTGCTGTGAATACATTAAAGCAGCAGAATTCTGTGGTAACTGCTGAACAGAGTAACTTGGCTGTAACTGAGATGGGAAACTAACCCTAGTTTTAAGTGGAAATCTAACTGGCTTTAAGGTAATTTCTTGAGTATAATGTTCCTCATGTAGAGGTTGGAAGCTTGATTCTAGTCCTGATGGTAGAACAGTGTTTTTGGATTGCTTGGTTTGTTTTGGAGAAGGTTCTTGAGGCTTATGTTGGGACAAACTTTGAGACTTGTCACCATTTTGTGATCGACTAAAAAACACTTTACCAGAGACGATGAGATCTTTCCCGAGTGGAGGCAGCGTGATGAATCTGGGAGGAGATTGTTTTGCTTCATAGCTTTGGTCTTGTCCACCTTCACTGCCGCCATTTTGAAGACTTGGTGTTTGAAATAGTTGCCATTCTCTGATTGGCTGTGATTTTGTTGTCATGGGAACAAATTGGTGGAGAATTGTTGATGGTGGTTCTTGTCCATTCAAAGATTTGTCCCATGTGTTTCGCTCACCTTTAATCTGAGAATGCGGTTTTCCAAGTTTAAAAAGTTGGTCTCTAGAAGAACTGATCTCATAATTTCTTGATTTTTGAGGTTCGTTGGATGTTTGTTGATTTCTTGCATCATGGACAATTGTGTGAGACTGAAGTCCTCTATTTTGAATGTGAACTAGCCCACTCTGGAAGTTTGGTGTTCTAGATTCCCATGGCTGCAATTTTGTGTTAGAAACTATATTTTTGGATGATATAGGAGACTTCAGTTGGGAATATGAAGGAAGACTGGACTGGCTGGACATTTTCTTGTCCACAAATAGTGGCTTAAACTGATGCATATTTAGACTGCTGTGAAAATTTGTTTTGGACACTACGATATCGGCTGTCTGCATTTCCAGGGCATCTGATTCTTTTGCAGTTGAAGCATGTGAAAGTTGTTTTGGAAACAGGTTTTGAAAATTCAACTGTAGTGAATGTAACTGTTTGTAAGTCAAATCAGACTGTGTGTTATTGGCTGGGTTTTGAAGACTAGACCAGATTAGATGTTGAGAGTTCCTGGAGGGATTCACTTCCTGTAGTGGTTCTCCAAGTTTTTGCCCAAAGTTCATGTTTGGATTTTCCTGTGTTGGTTTAGACTCTGATGGCATCATCACCACATGGGTCTGTGGCATCACACCAGCGCCCCCTACAAGAAGAGGTGGATCAGATGAATCAGACATTCTGTAAAATCACCTTCTCAGAGCTTTAACCATGTTATAATGGATTCCTCTCACCATTTACTCACGCAAGGTGTTTAGAGGGATTTGTGCATGTTTGAGCAATCTTTAATCATTTATTTTTAAGATGCCATTTTAGGGATCTACCCATTTTCACTGGCACCAGTACACACCCACTGCTCTGTACTTCGTTCTTCAGTTGTATTTTCTTAAGCCAGGCGTAGACTGTGCGATATCTTCGATCGTGTCACTCAGCCCCAGCTCAAAGTGTACGACCAAATCTCAGGATTTAAATGTTCACAGCTCATGATCCATGTTCTCACACTGTCACTGGCAATCTGTGCCATTCTCTGTGTCCGCACATGCGTGGTTTGGCAGATTCTGGCAAATCAGCATGTGGAATCACTTCACCAGTGCGAAACCCTCACAAGGCGACTGGATTTCAAACAGCTTTGATATTCTTGTGACTGATCAGGAATTGGTAGAGAGGTATTAATCGGTTCTTGTTACCCCATGTAAACTACAGAATTTAGCCCAATCCCAAAACAGTCGCACAAGTGAAAAACTGGCTCAAAATTCACACAGTGTACGCCTGGGCTTAATATGTGATACACATAGGACTCAGCAGTGTTGCATTCTCATTTTGATAGAAATGTAAAAAAAAAAAATTCTACTCGAGTGTGAGGTGCAGGTATCCATAGGAGGGGCCCACAGCCTGCAGCGCTTTGTTGTCATAACGATTACGGCCATGTCAGCTCCCACTGGACACCACAGTTTTCCTAACATGATAATGGTTTTAGATCAATATAGTGATTTAAAATGTCCAAATTATAACAGAGTGATCCATGTGTGTCAACTAACATGCAAACTGCAGACTTCCTGACTCTCTAACAATAAAAGTTTCTGGAGGTGATATGTTATGCCAGTCAATACATGTTTTCATTTGTTGCTAAAAGGTTACATACTGTGGTTTTACTGCCTCACCTGTGAGCAGAGGAATGCAGCCCAGAGCTGAGAGAAGGAGCAGCCTGGAACAAAACAGGAATTTATTTCAAATCTACACTTCAGCATTTCACTGTTTAGTTTACTTTTTTTGCTTGTTTGTTTTTTAATCTTCATTTCAAATTGTGTAGGAAGGGTCTACTCTGATGTCTCACAGTTTTCTACTCTTGACCGATACAATCAGATACTGTACATGCTAGGCTGAGGTTAGGGTGAGGTTAAAAAAAAAATCTAGCAAGAAAAGAACAGCCTGGGTCTGCTTCAAAGCACCAAATGTGTTGCTTATCATAGGAAGCTGAAACCCATGACAACACCACAGAAAAACTTTGAAGAAAAAGCATAATTTAAAAAAAAAAAAAAAAAAAAATCAACTAATTTCTATTGTTTAAATGTTTTCATTCCTTATTCATCATACAAGAGATATTTACCTTTCAAAAGTGTATGTTTATAGTGCCTTTATTTTCTGTTCTAATGGAGCAGAGCTTTTTGAGCTTTGGAGATAAAGATAATAAAGTAATAATAAAGTGTTAAGTTAAAGTGAATGTGTGACCGAAACAACACACAACTCCAGGTAGCCTATGTTTTTGGGGAGGTAACAGCATTCTAACATGGCTTAAAGTTTAGATGCTTTTGAAAATCTATATGACTTTTGTGCTAAATTGTAGCCCACTATTTTTTAAAAAGTCATAGTAACAAATAGGGCTGTAATATACATGTCTTTATTGTGGTATTTATTGGAGTATAGAGAGGCAAACAGAATTGTAGACATGGTACTTTTTCCCCTTGTAAAAGCTTCAACAAGACCTTAGTGTGAATCCTTACTGTGATAATCCAAAGAATTACGATTTGAAAGAGCATAATAGCAGTTATTTCATCATGTAATCTGCACTGAAATGGAGCAAAGGATCATGGTATGTGTAATTCCCTCTGTTTTGGCTGTTGCTGCAATAAAACAACGATTTAAGCAAAGGCGATTATTTATAATCTCATTTATTGTGAGCGATATCGTATTTCAGTTACTGTTACATCCCTGGTTACTAAAGGAGTGGAGGGACGTGTTCCACTTTGTTCCAGTAAAATGAAGCACTTGCATGGATCAACTGTACAGAAAAATGTAAGAAGTGTTAGGATAAATAACTAGGCTTAGCTATTTTGTATAACCACTTTTGTATTTCCTTATTGTACTGAGGTCATGTGAAGATAAGAGCTCTGATCACAGCTGGGAGACTCATAGATACATGCTAACACAAATGTATGATATTCCAATCTATCTAAAAGCAAACCAACTAAATAGGACAAGAACTACTGATAGGGATGATGTCATGACCTGTTGCCAGATAACACCCTGGATGGAGTCTTATTGGACTGTGTGACGGGCCAAGAGGCCTGGCTGGTCTGTGCACCAACAAAGAGGCACTAAGTCTAAACCACGGTCTCCTCCCACTATAGTTTGAGTATAAAAATCATTGTACAGGCATAAATATTGATTCTCTGCACAGACTCCTTGTACAAGTATGGCTTTCTAATATACCAAAAAAAAGTAAATTATCTGGACTTTACTTCTGTTTCAAGTGTATTTTTTTTATCCAAGCAGAAACTCAAACACAAGAGGAAAAGGCAGTTTTCCTCAACAGAAGCATCAAGTCATCTCATGCCACAGAGCTCAAGTCCAAGTCAAGTCCCAACTCTGACTCAAGTTTATCAAGTCAAGTCTCAAAACAGTGACTCAAGTCTGAGTCCAAGTCATGACCTGCAAGTCCCCACATCTGCTACAAAGCGCCAACAAGATTTAAGTACTGTGCTTCATTTGTGTTCTTTAAAGACGTAAGAAGCTGAACTAAACTGTAAATGCTCTTCTCAGTCTCTCACCTGAGTTTGACCTCCACACTCATGGTGCGACCTCCACCCAAAAACTGATCAACAGGCAGGAGGCGGGGCTAATGACAGGGATTTATAATGTCTGGCTCTGAACAGACCAATCGCAGCTCACCTGTTACTCAATGGACCAATCAGAGCGCAGTCTACCATCCTCAGGTGAAGTCTGTCAGAGGTCATTAGGGCGACGCCATGAGGCCATTTATGTTTCAAATATAAAATAAAACACACACCAAATTTTTTGTTCAATATTTCTTTATTGTTTTTTCACACGAAACTTCATTTAACTTTTACAATTTACAAATAAAATAGAAATATGATCACCAATTCCTCCTGTGGGCTCACCACCTGCAGAGGGGTTCATAGGGGGGGTCAGGTGCTATGAGTATTGGGCAGTAAACTGCCCCCGCGACCCAGCTGGATTAAGCGGGAGAAGATGGATGGATGGATGGATCACCAATTTATATTACATGCAAAAACTAGAGTAAAAAAAACCTAGGGTGAAACCTCAACCTATACCAAAACTGAACCACTGAACCAGGATTAGACCAGGACTAAACTGGGACTGAACCAGGACTAAACTGCATGGGACTAAATCAGGACCATACCAGGGCTAAACTATGACTAAACTGGGACTAAACCAGGACTAAACAAGTCTAAATATAGAGGGAAGAAACAACATGACTCTCTCATGACACTAACTTTTCTGTTAGTCATGCTACCACACAATTATGTTTTTCACTAACAGTTTCAGTTTGCTTTAGAGCAAAGGATTATCTTCATGCAGAGAAGAGCAGAGGAGCAGAACCAGAGGAGCAGAGCCAGAGGAGCGGAAGCAGAGGAGCAGAGCCAGAGGAGCAGAGCCAGAGGAGCAGAACCAAAGGAGCAGAACCAGAAGAGCAGAGCCAGAGGAGCAGAACCAGAGGAGCAGAGCCAGAGGAGCAGAGCCAGAGGAGCAGAACCAGAGGAGCAGAACCAGAGGAGCAGAGCCAGAGGAGCAGAACCAGAGGAGCAGAACCAGAGGAGCAGAACCAGAGGAGCAGAACCAGAGGAGCAGGACCAGAGGAGCAGAACCAGAGGAGTAGAGCCAGAAAAGCAGACAGGAGCAGGTGTTAGGACAGTTTTATTCCCAGACACAGGGCAAGTTCGTTCTTCTGGATTTTTCCGTCTCGGTTCAAGTCGCAGTGATTCAAGAGCAGTTTCCGGAATCCATCCAGCTCCAGACCGCTGATACTGGGCTGAAACACATGCACTGTGGATTACATACTGTAATAATAATGCACTGGACTTATACACCACCTCTGAAACACCCAAAGCACTTCACAGCACCCCTCATTCACTCCACACTCTGGTGGAGACCTACAGCTGCCCAGGGACACACTCAGAAGTGAGGCCATCAGGCCATTCCTCATTGTTCACAAGATAACCATCATGCATCTGTGTAATCATTTCTGTCACACACAGTGCCACTAGAATGATTCACGTTTTGACTTTAAAACTTTAATATCCTTTGGCCTGAACCAGCGTCATTAAGACCATGATGAGAAAAAAGAGAAGTTTAAACACAAAGAAAATGCAATAGTACTGACAATGATGAAGCTGCCTTAAAATATTAGTTGGTTACAATGATTTGTGGTGAAATATTGTATGTCCCAAGCCCAGTATAGGCAAAGTATCAATACTGCTACAAATATCTAAGATTTATTTTGTGTGGTTCATTGTAGAAGATCCAGAGGAAACATGTAACTAAAGTTATCAAAACTGTAAAAACTCGAACTTACCAATCGACCTAAACCCAAAACTGACCAACAGAAAGGAGGCGGGGCTAACAATAGGGATTTATAACGTTTGGCTCCGTGTACCAGTTTTCACAGCACAGTGGGTGGAGTCAAATTGTGCAGCTAACCTGCTAGCTGCCACATTCAAATGAAGTGAGTATGGGTTTACATCAACTCCAATTCACTTTCAACTGAAATACTGTGGCCTCTTGATCTGTAACTGCTGCTGCCAGACTCGTTATTTTGGTCTTAAAATGTTTTGTTTTTTTTATCCACTCTACATGATCCTGGATCCTTTTTTATGTCATTATGTTGTCCATAAATCAAGATATGGACATTAATAACAGACCAATCAAGCGCCTTCTTTCCCCAAGGTCACGCCCGCTGGCGTTAGCAACAGGTTTGATTGACAGCGTTGCTAAACGCCCACTCCCTGCCAAACCTGTGGTGCATTACTTTCAACAGCCTTGCTCCTGATTGGCTCTTTGGTTGCTATGACACTTGCAGTTAAGAATTCCAAATATGGAACTGGGCTCCAGACAAATGTGACACTTTAAATATTCATCTGGACGTTCCACCTTTTCCCCGTCTTTTTCAGGGAGAGCTATTCCAAATGTGTACAACCAGGATTGAATCAGGATTAATCCAGGACTAAACCAGGACTTTTACCTTAACCAGTTCCATCATGTCCTTAACAAAGCCGTCCACTTCAGGTCCCTCCAGAGCTCCAGTCCCGCTCTGAGAACAACACAACCAGAGTCACTTTACTCTTCTTATTTGGTTTATTTGCCAAAAAACACATTGAAAAACATGTGCAAAAACCTCAAAGATTAAACAGCTCAAAATATTAAAGGTTGTATGTAAACTTGAGAGGAGGTGTCATGCTCAAAAGCACAACAACAGTGCGAGACTAACAAACCCTGGCTCCGGTGTCGGCGGCAAGGTGGGGCATTTGTGGGCCGTGCCCCATCTAGCGGCCACTGGTTCCCCCCCCCCCCTAACTATTTTAAAAATTGTATTGTATAATATTTTAATATTACAATTTTAATATTATATGTGCAAACTGTAACTTCAATAAAACAAAACGGGGAGATCGTATAATTTTGGTTGTCAATGCTCATTGCTCACTCAGTAAACTTGTTACATTTGATTTCAGCGTCTGTTGAGCTGCTGCGCGTAGAAACGTCAAATAGTTTGAATGATCGAAAGACCAGTTCAGGAGCACAAGAAAATCTGGATCATTGGATCATGGCTTTGCGAATGTGGGCTATAGTAAATGGAAACAGGCTGTCGCTAAAGACCGTGGATTTTATCAACATGAAACTTCACAATGCTACACGAGAGAAACGCCAGGTTCTTGCAGCTTGTATTCCAGAAAGACTTGACGCGCAAATGCGCGTAGTACTCAGATGTCTCAGCAGTTTGCCTACTTGTCGCCCGCAACTCTTCTGTAAGTCAATAATACCTACTAAGCTGATGAATTGTTGACTGACTTTTGCTGTGTCTTGTATTTGTGTTTTGTGGTAGGCGACCACATAACTGCCTGGATGGCCTTGTGTCAGCGTGTCTTCCAGTGATGTTGTTCATGGATGTTTTTGATGAGTTTGAAGCTGTTATTTAATGTTTACAATCAGCCTTATTGTTAATAATTAGCCTAATACTAATAAAGAAAAATGTGTTTGATAGTATTTCTGGTGACTCCACTGCGTTAAAATAGTTATCAAATGGCAGTGCCCCCCCGCTGATGACCCACACCCCTCCAGTAGATGTGCTCTGACTCCGACTCTGCCTGGCTCACCACATCATAATGAGCAAAGATCTTCTCAAAGTCTCTCCTACGATCCTCCAGACTGCAGCCCTGAAACACAAGAAACCAGGACTGAACCAGGACTAAACCAGGACCGAACCAGGACCGAACCAGGACCGAACCAGGACTAAACCAGGACTAAACCAGGACTAAACCAGGACTAAACTAGGACTAAACCAGGACTGAACCTCTATGGGGTGGAGGTACCTACGTCCATCTGGAAGCGTAGCAGGAAGTTCTCCTTCATTGCCAGGATCCTGCAGAGACACAGGAGAAAGTTACACCAGGAATGGACCAGGACTGGGTTAGGACTAAACTAGGACTGGACCAGGACTGGACCAGGCCGGGGTCCAGGTGAGCCCAGGTCTAAAATTTACCTGGCCAGTTCTTCCAGGTCCAGGCGCCCGTCTCTGTTTTTGTCAAACATCTTCATCTGAAACATAAAACCAGGAGTGAACCATCAGCAGGTGAGACAGGGACAGGTGAGACAGGGACAGGTGCGACAGGGACAGATGAGACAGGGGCAGGTGAGACAGGGACAGGTGAGACAGGGACAGGTGAGACAGGGGCAGGTGAGACAGGGGCTGGTGAGACAGGGACAGGTGTGACAGGAACAGGTGCGACAGGGACAGGTAAGACAGGGACAGATGAGACAGGGGCAGGTGAGACAGGGACAGGTGTGACAGGAACAGGTGCGACAGGGACAGGTGAGACAGGGACAGGTGAGACAGTGACAGGTGAGACAGGGACAGGTGCGACAGGGACAGGTGAGACAGTGACAGGTGAGACAGGGACAGGTGCAACAGGGACAGGTGAGACACTCCTTCACTGTAGTTTTCCACGAGGTTTCTTCTTTTTCCCAGGACCCTGGGTTTTTTGGAGTTTTTCCTTGCTGAGAAGGAGGGTCTAAGGACACGGGATGACTGGACAATGTTTCATTTGCTGCTTTACATGAATGTTGTTTATTCCTGTTTTGATATGTCTGTGTGTATGTTTTGTTCATCCAAATCTTGTAACGCCCTTAGAGGCAACTGTTGTGATTTTGGGCGCTACAAAAATAAATTGAATTGAGGTGAGGTGAGACAGGGGCAGGTGAGACAGGGACAGGTGAGACAGGGACAAGTGAGACAGGGACAGGTGAGACAGGGGCAGGTGAGATGGAGACAGGTGAGACAGTGACAGGTGAAACAGGAACAGGTGAGTTACCATGGAGACGGGGTGTACTGTTACCATGGAGACGGAGTGTACTGTTACCATGGAGACGGTGTACTGGTCCAGTTTGTCAGCGCTGATGGACTTCCTGTGCTGCACGAACAGGTCCTGAAGGAAGCCCTGAAAAGACAAAAAGAGGAGGGAGATGACACGGTGAAAAAAAAAATTTCCTATCACCTTTAACCCCACAGTGACCTTTAACCCCAGAGTGACCTTTAACCCCAAAGTGAGAGAAATGAGTTTAAATGTGATATAGTAAGTGGTCTCTCACACCTTCAGCTCAAGCGCAGAGATGAAGCCACTGCTGTCCTGGTCGTAGTTTCTCCAAATCTGAAAACCACAAAAACACTTTCTAGAACAAGTCATTATGAAACAAAAAGATGTGTGTGCTCAAATGGCTTTTACTCCACATGGTGCTTGCAGAGGGCGCAAGAACTCCCTCTGGTCTGCTGGTATTTTGTACATAGACTTAATACAGGATACAGGATTTGGGGGTATTTGGCTTCTGTGGGGTATGAACTGCACATAACATTTAGCTCACCATGTTACCCTCATGTTTGAAGCTCTCACTCCCCCTCCAGAGCGCCATCACAATCAGAGTGTGTTTCACTAATCAAACTCCTGCATCACATGAGTTTTGTCATGTTGCTGTATGCAGTTTTGTATCATGGTTTTGTGTATTTATGAAAAGTTGACGTGTGGGAGCATGGGTGACGTGGGATCACTAAATTACTCAAACATGTATGGATGAGATCTAAAAAATAAGTTAATTTTGAATAATATCTCCTCGTTAATCTCATAATACATGTATGTTAATGTATTTGAAGTGTTTTAAAAGCATTCAAGTGTCTGACCCTCATAAACTCCACACTGTTGTTCAGAGGCGTCTCTCGTCTGAACAGAAGCAGGAAGTTCTCATCCTCGGGGAGCAACAGCGCCGCCACCTGTGACACAGAGTCATTACACCTGTCAATCAAATACACCTGTCAGTCCAAATCCAGGCTCATTCTGTCAGAGTCTCCTGGTCAGATACATGTTTAAACCACCAACTGTATGAAATAGTCAACTAGAGCTAATCAGGAGCGAGGCTGTTGAAGGTAATGCCCCTTCCCGCCCTCACCGCTGGTTTAGTAGGGGGTGGGCACTTAGCAATGCTGTCAGTCAAACCTGTCGCTAACACTAGCAGGACCGAAAGCAGAAGAAGGCCCCTGATCGGTCTGTTATTAATGTTCATCCTGATTTAATGAGGAGCCAGACATCAGCAGTTACAGAGAGGGGCCATGCTTTTTCAACAGAAAGTGAAGCGCCCATGCTCACGTGGCACCTGGCACAAGCAGGTTAGCTGTGTCCAGAGATACAGTCTATGGTTTAAAGCTGAACCTCTGTAACTTTGCTCACCTCCTGGATCTGCAGCTGATCATCTTTCGGGTCAAACGCAGACAGCACCTTCTCTCTGAGCATCTCCACCCTCTGCTCCGTGACCTCCTCCCTCTGAAACAAGAGGAGTCAAACTACAGACCAGACCTGAGCCAGGACCAAGGTCAAGAGCTGAATGATTTGTGAAACTTGATTTAATGGAAACAAACTTTGATTCTGCCAACTTCTTTTGTAATGGAACCTAGGACTCGCCTGGGCTCCAGAACACACACTTCTCCTAAACTTTCTGTGAGTCTGTGAGTTCAGATGGGCATGACTGACAGGTGGATTAGCCAATCAGGAGTATGCATGGTCCGTCTGTATCAAAACAAATATGGCTGTTTATGAGGAAAATAAAAGACAAAAATATCACAGGGACTGAAAAACATTTCTGCTGAATCAATGAGCCAAAGTGCAGACAATTCAAACAAACGTCTACACTCCTCCGCCTACAACACCACCTACAACACCATCTACAACCCCACCTACAACACCATCTACAACCCCACCCATAACACCACCTACAACCCCATCTACAACCCCACCTACAACCCCACCTACAACACCACCTACAGCACCACCTACAACCCCACCTACAACCCTACTACTCCCACATCATCCATTCAAACTAGCCACTATTACCACAATTACACTGCTTTAAAAAAAACAAAAAAAACAAAACTGGCCTGGAGCCTGACAACCTGGGCAAGTTCAGGCCCATCTCCAATCTCCCTCTCCTCTCCAAAATAACAGAACTTGCCATCATCACCCAACTCAACCAGTACCTTCTCGACTTCCATAACTTTGAATCATTTCCAAATAACCAGTTAATTTCCCTTGTGGTCAATAAAGTTTATCTTAGTCAAATAAGTCAAACTCTGAATCTCACTCCTCCCCTGTCACCACTGATGTTCCTCAAGGCTCAGTGCTTGGCCCCCTCCTCTTCATCATCTACATGCTTTCCCGCGGCCACATCATCCGTCACCCTGGACTCTATTTCCACTGTTACACCGATGACACTCAAGTCTCCACCAAATCCATCACCCCAGCCATGCTCTCCACCAGTGGCATGTGGTGAATTTTACGGGTAGGCAAGTAGACTTGGGGAGGATATTTATATTTAGCCTATAACAATTTAATAACACCACTTTTTATACATTCTACATTGCAAATATTATATATTAATATATATTGCTTTTTTTTACTGACATATTAAATGCATATTTACTGAGCCAATAAATGGTACACAGAGTCAAATTAGAGAGACCTACATAGTTTATTCATATTTGTATATTGAACTGTATTTGACACCATCTTTGAACAAACAGGGCTATTTGTCATCAATTTGTTTCTTCACAGATTTGTTCTTTTATCCATCTGAGCCTTCAGTACCATTGTTATCTATGTAATTATTATTACTATGCATCTAGAAACCATATGAATGCCATATGACAGCTCCATACATGTGTAATGCACAACACAAAATGTACATTCATGAAGATCATCAAGAGATACTAAGAGTTCTGACCTGACGCGTCACGAACGTCCTGTCATGTTCAGTTGTGTAGTGGGGATTTTTTAAGTGGGTGTACGCGTTTCTGGGATGTTCTATATATACACACAGAACATCAATTATAGGCTACAACACCAGTTGAACTAACGTTAAATTTAATGTTTTACTACTCCAAAATAATCACAGGCCAACGTTATTAAGCATAACTCGCATTAGAACAATGATCAACAAACATTTCGATAACCCGCAGACAGCGCTGCCTCGAAAGCAAAAAAAAAAAAAAAAAGAGTAACTTACAGTTGATGTTTTCATTGACTGTCAATTGATTATAAGATTCATTTGGCTGAATCCCCTTTCGCACTCTGCAGTGCTGCATGGAATGAGTTTTGTGCAGTTCATTAAAGGCCTCAGATCCGCAGGTGTGTCACCGTCATACCCGGAGCTCTCGATGAAATCCCTAAATCCATTGATTGCACTTGCGATGTGTAGTCGAAAACGTTGGCAAAGTGCAGCTATTTCAGTCTCTCCAAAGCCAGGCGGCATATCTTGCGCAGGTGACCAGTTCCCCCGCTCCAGAACATTAAGTTGCTTAATCGACTGAACATAGTCCGACTCGTCCTGGGCGTTTGCTCGTCTAGATGATACAGTAGTGAACATCCGATGGCTTATATTGTTGCTTAGACTTCTAAGAAACTGTTGTCGGTTTATGGAAACAGCTCCCCGCCACCTCCGTGCTGGCATCACCATGGCTAGCATTAGTTGACGAAGTGACTTCGGTGTTGGCGCTGACTGGTTGCTCAACTTGCTCACACAAATCTCTGAATTGGGTGTCTGGATACTGGTGGCGTCTTTCTCTTTCCGAAAATAAAAATCTATGTTTTTCTGCTTTTTCTCTGTCATTTTAGTGCAGGGCTAAAACCGAAATAAAAATTGAACGTGGCGTCAGGAGAAGTGGGTGGACAGCGTACCCCCGCGTACCACGCCCACTACACCCCTGGTCATGTTAGAACAGCGCTGTCACACTCACCTCTCACACATAATAAACTACGTCTTTCCTGAAGAAACGTCCTGTTTCCCTAAAGTGGAGAAGGTCTAGAGCAGACACATGTTCCTCCACACACGTGTGTAATAGTCATACACTAACACACGTGTGTGTAATATTCACACACTAACACACATGTGTGTAATAGTCACACACTAACACGTGTGTAATAGTCACACACTAACACACCTGCGTGTAATAGACACACACTCACACATGTGTGTAATAGTCACACACTATCACACATGTGTGTAATAGTCACATACTAACACATGTGTGTAATAGTCAGACACTAACACACATGTGTGTAATAGTCACACACTAACACACATGTGTGTAATAGTCCCACACACATGTGTGTAATAGTCACATACTAACATACGTGTGTAATAGTCAGACACTAACACACATGTGTGTAATAGTCACACACTAACACACATGTGTGTAATAGTCCCACACACATGTGTGTAATAGTCACATACTAACATACGTGTGTAATAGTCAGACACTAACACACATGTATGTAATAGTCACACACTAACACACATGTGTGTAATAGTCACACACTAACACACATGTGTGTAATAGTCACACACATGTGTGTAATAGTCACACACACGTGTGTAATAGTCACATACTAACACATGTGTGTAATAGTCAGACACTAACACACATGTGTGTAATAGTCACACACTAACACACATTTGTGTAATAGTCACACACTAACACACATGTGTGTAATAGTCACACACTAACACACATGAGTGTAATAGTCACACACTCACACACATGTGTAGTGCTGATATTCCATTGACACTGTCGCTCCTTCATAAACACAGACGAGGTGGAATCCTGACTCTCTGTGCCTCCAGGCCTCCGTAGAAGAGCAAAACAACACAAGTTAATGGGCTGTTCGGAGCCGTGGTTGTTGGAGTTTGCTCAGTGGCCAGAAGAGTGTACAAAAGGAGACTGCAGCCACTACAACCATGTTTCAAACAGACAGAAGTGAAGAGAAAAGGGGATTATTTGGATATAATTTGTAACTGTTTACAAACTACTTTTGACACAATGATTTTAGATTTTATTGGTCAACCACTGCTTGCCTTGATCACCCTGATACTGTCTGACATTCAAACCTGGATGGACCATAACTTCCTCAAACTCAACAACTAGAAAACAAAACTCATCCCCAGTACCGCATCCACAATACCGCATCTAATACAAGGTCCTCCTCATCACCTACAAGTCCCTCCATGACCTGGTCCCTCTCACCGACCTCCATCTGCACTGTCCCATCAAGACAAAGCATGAAGAGAGAAGAACTCAGCCCAAATATTCAGGGTTTGTGTGTTAAAAATGTGTGGATGAAACAAAACACAACTCCTGGTCTGTTTGTGATGAAGAAAACAGAAAACAGAAAACAGTGTCATATGGGTCCTAAAAGCATCGACTGTACATAACCGGCTTTGACCAAACAAACACTTTTTCTCACCTTCAGTCCCAGTTTCTGCAGCATGTGATGGAAGAACTCCTCCAGATCCTGTCTCTCCATGTGGCCCTGGTCTGGAAATAAGACAAGAACTTTTAAAAACATTTCATAATTTTTGAGGTGAGTAGAGCTGTGGAATTTATGTGATCTAAAACCTGGTCCTAAGAGCCCTTTAAAGGAGCCATATTCTTCTGTTTTCTGATCTCTGGAGTGGCCTCATCACAAACCCTGCAGATTTAGGCTAGGAGTTATTCTCTCAAATAGAAAACATTCTGTTCCCCTTTGTGATGTCATGTGGTGATACAGGAAGTGCTCCACTGTGTTCTTAAACTGCATACACCTTCTCTAGAATCATTTTGCTAATTTCAGCCCTGGAATTTCCCATCTCTACTGAACTAAAGGTAAAAGAAGCTGTTAATGTGAAAACTACTACTTCTTGACATCATAAGGTGACGCAGAGCATTTTCAGCCTTGGAGATGTAGACAGACTGATAATAAAGGTACTCAAACATGTGTGAATGAAACAAAACACAACACCATGTCTGTTTTTGAGGAGAGAACAGTATTATTACATAGCTTAAAGCTCAAGAGTCAGATTTGTGTAGTATAGGATCTTTAAACTGAACACACAAAGAACTGCAGTTTTCCACCCAAAAAAACAAGAGTCAAAAAAATAAAGGAATTAAAAATGACCACTGCACAAAGTATTTTTATTAAACTAAACATACCATGAACGTCAAAGTGCTGCCAGATCTGCAGGAACAATGTTGCATCCAGACGATCCAAGACTCGGTCCAGAACTCGGTCCATCTCCAAGACCTAAACCAGGACTAATGCAGGACTAAACCAGGACTAAAGCGAGACTAAACCAGAACAAAAGGACTAAACTTGGACTAAAACAGGACTAAAGCAGGATCTTAACCTTTGAGTGTAAAGCCTGTCGTGTAGTGTGTCTCAGGTGAAGTCCAAAAGCAAATGAACATCAGGAAAGAGAGAAAGAAGAGAGAGGGGGAGAAGAGAGAGCGAGAGGGTGGAGAAGCAAAAAAGAGAGAGGAGGGAGAGACTGAGATAGTGGAAAGCAGGAGAGAGAGAGAAGAAAGAAGCAAGGCCACACAATTATTTTCATAATTTTAATGTAACATTTTTTGTCAGTCACAAGTTTCTGAAACAACTGCACAGACTCATTTTACTGCTATAAATCGTATACAAACATTTCAAACATAAACTTCACACAGTTTGTCATTTCCCAGAGTGTCCACATGGCGGGAGCAGAGTGTCCACATGGGGGCAGCAGAGTGTCCACATGGGGGCAGCAGAGTGTCCACATGGGGGCAGCAAAGTGTCCACATGGGGGCAGCAGAGTGTCCACATGGGGGCAGCAGAGTGTCCACATGGGGGCAGCAGAGTGTCCACATGGGGGACTGGGACAAAATAAACCAATACTGAATACTTCATTCTAAAAACACAAAAATACAAGCTGTATATTTTTATGAAACCTTCACAACAGACTTAAATAACGTTCTCAGTCTGTTTGTTTTTGCATGTATCAAAGCTCTGTGAGGGCGCCACATCGGACACAGATGAACCTACTGCTGTGTCCAGAAAATACATACTTCTAAAAAGACTCGCTCTGAGAAGGACCACACGTGTCATAGAAAGTGAGGCCTACGTCACACAGGCTGGGTTTGTGTTGCACACTGACTGACAGAAGGATCACTTCTCTTCTACTCCTGTGATCACAGGTCACGTTGTCACATGTTGTAGCGGTTTCATGATGTGTGTGTGAACAGAGTCCTCCATCAGTCTGGGACGGCTCTCACTGACAGAGATCAGAACCAACGACCAGAGAGTTCAGATACTTCACTCTCATTGGTTAAGAGTCATTGGTAGAACAAAATGAAAAATCAAACTTTAGTTAAGTTCAGTTGAGGGAAAAGTGCAGACATCTTTCACTCTGTAAATGCACAAAGCTGTTTTCTCTGCATGTTTCACAAACTACACAGTCCATATTTCTGTGAAAATAGGCCAGAGTACATCTGTCAGCATCTTCATATTTATTTTGGTTTATTTAATGACTTCTGCACAAACCACAGTGCTGCACCGTGACTGGTCAGTTTTGGGCCAGTTCAGCTGGAGCTGAACAAGACCAGAGAACTATAATAAAAATATAAAATAGAACTATTATATAAAATTATACACATTATATAATATTATATAAGATAAAACTATTCTAAAATAATAATAGATCCATGAACAAGACAGATTCTCAAGAGTTTGCAAACGAGTTTGTCTTCTCGGTGTAACTACAGTTCTTTAGGAGGGCGTCAAAACTATGAGGGACTGAACTAAAGCAAAGACTCTGAGGAAAGGCACTTCACACAAAAATAGTCCAGTTTCTTCCTCCTTCGTCTGGAGTCTGCTCCAAACCAGCCTCTCCTGACGGAGGATTGGCTGTAGCCCTCTAAAGTGACACTGACCATTAGACAGGACTGTGTCCTTCTCAGTCCAAATGTGATGAAGTGCCCAGGGCCACTTCTGCTAACATGTGCTGGAGTGTAAGGCTGAGAGCTCACATGGTTTATATACATATGGGTTTGTTGGTTCAGCTCTCCTGTTAGAGCAGTGTAGAGTCAGTCTAAAGGGAGGGGCAGCAGATAAGCAGCAGCCACACCCTGAACTTTGGCTCGAAGACAGAACTCATCCCCTCATGTGATTCTGTAGTTTCTGTGTGTAAAAATCTGTCTGTAACAAGATTTATATATTATATTTTTAAAGGAGCTGTGTCCAGTCTCTTGCTGTTTTTAAGTTACTACAATCACATCATCAGCCATCCTGCATTTGTCTCATTCTCAGTTTATGTTCAGGCCTCATGTTAAAATTCAGAACCTCCAGAATTCCCTCCCTGAGCTGCAGAGGCTGCACTAGCACTGAGTCAGGACTGGTGCAGGTGCTGGAGTTTAGGGAGTGACCAATCAGATCAGAGGCATATTGGGCATTTTAGGTTTAAACCAAGGGAATTTCAGCATTTTCACCTGGCAACCCAAATGAAAGACTCACGTGAGGCTCACTGTGCTTTCTGATTGGAGAATCTGGACCAAAACACAGCCATAACATAAATAAATAACATCATGTGCTGTGCGTTTGTCTTTACGAATAAGTCAGCATTACAGTTTGATTTGAACATGTTTACCTCATATCTGGGGAGGTCACATTTAAATCAAAATCTTACATATTGTGCATATGACAGGTTAGATTCATTTCTCTAAACCAAAGTTAACATCATTATTACAAAAAAAAACATCATTACAAAAACATGTTGCCTAGTTTGTTCTAGTTTTGTCATTTTGGTGAAGGTTGGACACAGCAGCAGATGTGACTTAAGTAGAGGTAATTCTGTAACTGTAACCTAGCAACTATAATGTAAACAAGGGCCAAAACATGCCTAAATTACACAATAGTTATGATTAAACTAATGAAAATAAATGACATCACCTTTATTTCATTAAATGAAGGTTTAAAGTGTCAGAAAGAGTAAACTGTCTCTGCATATTTGGATAGTTTCTGTGTTGGTGACATAGGCAGAGGGATTCTGTTTTACCACTCAGAGCTACTTCCTGTATTTTGTACTTTTCTTCTCATCATCTCATGATCCATATTTAGCAAAGGTACAATCCACCAAAAGTCAAAAATAGACAAACATTTGAATCTGTTAAATGCACTTTGTCTTCAGCTATTGTGCTCTTCAGGGTGATCGACTGGTTTAGGCTCCTCCAAACAGTGCTTCTTTCAAAATTTGGATCTAGAAAAACTTTACTGCACACGTAATCCTCTCTGCTCACGTCTGTCCGGTTGAATCCAGTTGAATCCAGTTTAGTCCCACATTGCCCTGTGTCTTTAGTTTTCAGAAAGACTCCAGCAGGGTCTGTCTCTTTGGTTGCTCTGTCTGTGGTAAACAAAAGCTTTGTGCTTAAAGTGTGTAAAACTTGGATGTGAGGTAGACGCTACTGAGAAGACAAGAGAACAGGTGTGTTTAAGATGGCCAAGTCCTGGCCGGGATCATCAGCGAGAGGGGAGGAGGAAAAGACTCAGAGCACCCTGGACCATAGACTGTATGTGTATATATGACTGTACATGACTGTGTATATAAGACTGTATATGTGACTGTATATACCCTTTATACAGACCACAGACTGATCATATGACTGTATATAGTTGTGTGTATAACTGTGTATATGACTACATAAGAGTGTATATGAATGTGTAAATGAGTGTATACGGGACAATGACGTATAAGGATTTTCAGCAGGCAAATTTTAAAATATAAAAAAATATTAGTTACTATTGAACTCTTTCAAATATTTCCAGTGTCAGGTGCATAAATATATGTTTAACTTTTATATTAAGCATTTTTTGTGTTTTTAATGTACATGAATCGGCTATGACCTTAAAAATGCCATGTGGTGCGAATAGTTTTATTTTCTAAAACATGGTTGGGATATTAGTCCTGAGTAATATGAAGTGTATGGAAACAAACTGTTGACATTTCTTTTCATTTTTAATGCATATTGATATTTTCAGTTGCTGCCCAATATGACAGTCATCTGCTTGTATTTAATGAACACACTACTGCCCTGTAAAATGCTTCAAATGAAGAAAAATGCCTAAAGAATCCCATTCACTCCAAGTACAAAAATGCAGAATAACTCATGATTTCTGAAAAAATGATTTGGTTCCATGGAGGACAGAGGTATGACAGAAATGTGCTGAATTATTATGAAGTATTATGAAGTTATGAAGTGAACTGAGGAAATTGCAACTGAACAAAATGCAGGCGCCATGTCATGATCCATGATCCATACATGACTGTCAACTTCTGAATGGCTTAAAAAAAACTAAATGAAGGTTTTGGAGTGGCTTTGTTAAAGCCCAGACCTGAACCCATCTGAGGTTCTGTGGCATGTTCTTGCTCCCTCCAATGTGACTGAGTTAAAACAATTCTGCATGGGGCAATATTCCTCCAGTTATTGCAAAGGCTCAGCTGCAGTTGTTGTTGCTGCTCAGGGTGGTTCAACCAGTTATTTGGTTTACTTTTTCCCATAGGACATGTAGGTTCAGATAAAAGTGGCACTTAAAACTATATCTTGTTTATTTGTGAGTGACAAAGGTGCAAAAAAATGTAAGAAATCGGTAAGAGGAAAACTTTTTCACTGCACTGTATATAACTGTGTATATGACTGTATATAACTGTGTATATGAATGTGTATATAACTGTATATATAACTGTGTATATGACTGTATATAACTGTGTATATGACTGTATATATAACTGTATATAACTATATATAACTGTGTATATGACTGTATATAACAGTGTATATGACTGTATATATAACTGTGTATATGACTGTATATATAACTGTGTATATGACTGTATATATAACTGTGTGTATAACTGTGTATATGATTGTATATAACTGTGTATATAACTGTATATATAACTGTGTATATAACTGTATATATAACTGTGTATATGACTGTATATATAACTGTGTATATAACTGTATATATAACTGTGTATATGACTGTATATAACTGTGTATATAACTGTATATATAACTGTGTATATGACTGTATATATAACTGTGTATATGACTGTATATATAACTGTGTATATAACTGTGTATATGACTGTATATATAACTGTGTATATAACTGTGTATATGACTGTATATAACTGTGTATATAACTGTATATACAACTGTGTATATGACTGTATATAACTGTGTATATAACTGTATATATAACTGTGTATATGACTGTATATATAACTATATATATAACTGTGTATATAACTGTATATAACTGTGTATATGACTGTATATAACTGTATATGACGGTGTATAGAACTGTATATACAACTGTGTATATGACTGTATATAACTGTGTATATAACTATATATATAACTGTGTATATGACGGTGTATAGAACTGTGTAAATAACTGTATATGTCTGTGTATATGATGGTGTATAAGACAGTGTATATAACTGTATATAACTGTGTATATGACTGTATATAACTGTATATGACGGTGTATAGAACTGGGTAAATAACTGTATATGACTATGTGTATAGAACTGTATATGACGGTGTATAGAACTGTGTACATAACTGTATATGTCTGTGTATATGACGGTGTATAAGACAGTGTATATAACTGTGTATATGATTGTGTATAATTGACTTTATACAGTCTATGGCTGGGACACTCCACGAGAACAGGACAGAAATGACATCAAACTGTGAATGTGTTCTGTCTCCCCACAGCCCACGGACTGAGCCCACACCCCCAGAGCAAAGAGCACCTACACACTTAGGCACCCGGGGGCCTTCTGCCTCATTTGAAGCATCTGTGTTGTATAAAAGTAGAAGAAATTAAGAACGGCTTTGCGTCACGTTTCTATCAGATCCAATCAGCTGTAAGACACGTGCTGACAACACTGCATTTCCCATCAGGCCTTTAGGGTTTGTAGTTCATGAAGGCAGGTGAAGGCAGCTGCAGGAGCTTTTTGCCGCTTTGACCACTTTGCGCATCTTAAACACACCTAAAACTTCAAGATTTTGAAGAGATCTGACCAATAAGAAGAGGAACAGTCTTTGTTCTGTTCCATGATTGGCTGAAAATACATCTGCCTGACTCCAGCCCTGTGCAGTGACCAATGGAGAGTAGCAGTGGGCGAGCTTTTCTGGTTCAAGTAAAGTTTCCATAACTTTTTCCCATAGAAAAAAAACACATATTTAAAATGGACTGTCCCTCATCAGTGACGTAGCCAGAGCTGGATTCTGAGCCATTCGTTTAAACTTAGAGAGGGGGTATTGGACTCCTCTGGGGTCGTAGCTGTAACACGGAACATATTTAGATCACCACGTTATTGTTTTGAAAATGCAATATTTGCCCAAAACAATGTGTTTACATGTTTCATTTCATCTTCAACAAAAGTCAAATCTAAGTCAAAGCTAAGTCACTATCCCTTCACAGCACTGTCGCAACACCATCAATGTGCGTCCCGCTGATGAAATTGTGTGGACAATTGTCTTTTGGGAGCATGGGTGACGTAGGCTTGTGGGAGGAGCCTTGTACAGGCTCATACTGCTAACTGTAAGGAGGGTTTGAATAGGCCCCAGGAGAGACATGGTTTTGATTAGAACACGGTAGAAAATACCCTCTCTTTAAGCGCTCAGACACTTTCACTTTCACATTCACATTCAGGTCAGACAGGGGTCTGTTCACCAATGATTTGTTGCCAATTTGTAATAAATAAAAATCTTAAATATTACTATAACTCTTAAGTCTTTTTTGTTGCCATGGGTAACCTCACAGCTGTTTAACTTCAGACTCTGTGTGTTTACCTCCTAAACCTGGGATGCACCAAGAAGTTGTCTCCATGTGAACTGTAGTGTTGTATCCTGTTTCCTCATTGGATGTTTTGACCAACAAGACAAATTATATCATCTGATTCTGCGTCCCGATTGGATCAAATGGAGGGCTGGCCAATAGAATTAAGTGTCTTGGATCTTGTGCTGTCATTAGTTGAAAGGCTTGAGTGAGTGTTGACCAATAAGAGCAGGTGTAGTGTTGAACGGTGCTCTGTGATTGGCTGACAGCTCATTGGGTTCCTTTGTTGTCGGAGGAGTTCTTGTCGTCTTCCTCATCTTCACTGATGAAGAGCAGAGGGAACATTCCCAAAACACAGCCGATGCAAATGCCGATGGCTTTGCCCTGAAACAAATTGGAGTAATTTAATTGTGGGTCAATTAAATACAATCAATCAGTTAAAATACTGTCTAAAACATTACTAAATACTAAAACAATAAATAATGCACTTATATTTTTATTCTTTGTTATTATAATATATTATGATGTGTGAGCTACTGTCCAAATAACTGAAATAAATCTAACTGAAACAACATTTGTCCTCTGTGTTAATGCAATAGAAGCAGAAAAAAGAGGAAAACTGGGGTATTAAAAGGAGTGCCACGTGAACCAGAGTTCAACTTAACTGAATTAGCTGGTTATTCTAAAAATATCAACAGCTCAATTGGCCATAAAGTGGACTTTTCTGGAAGAGGGTGCCTGCTTGTCTCCATGGAGATGTTATTACTCTACCAGGAATGTTCCACAGTATGGCTTTCAACTTTTACATGTGTTTCATGACAGGTTTTTCAAGAGAAACACACACTCCACAGTTCTGACCTGCTCGTGTTTGTGGAAATAGACAGGCTTAATGCCATACTGTGGAACATTTAAGGCAAACCAATAATATCTCCATGGAGACAAGCAGGTGGACGGATTAGTACATGAAACAAACACTGGCACAACTTCTCAAAAACATCTCCTCTGTCAGTTTACAACCTTTATACTGGCAGAAGGAGAGGTCAGTACCCCGTTTCCATGGTGACGTATTCTCCCGTGTGAAGCTAAACTCTTACCAGGTGAGCGCTGAGTCGTGTCTGCCACATGTCTGCCTGTTTGGGCGTCAGCTCTGGACCCTGCATCCCGAATCTAGAAGCAAGCGCCTCCACGTACCCGGCCAGACTGAAACACAGAACATTCTTAAAATTGTTAAACTAAAGTACGCAGCAAGACTTAAGTACAAACTTAAAGTGCTTATGACAGGCCAGACAATTCATTTTATTACTTTCACAATTGCTTAGGTTTCAGATTTAACTTCCTGGCGTCAAATCATTACATCACACCAAGAAATTCCATAACTCTATCCTGCATGTTCTCCTTTGATGTCTCTCCTCTCACAGAAATCCTTATTTTACGAATAAAAATGTAAGAAACCACATATATTTTGTCAAAACAATGTCTAAAATATTGGGACACAATGTATGTCATCAATTAAAACAGAACTCTCTACTTCCTGTCATTTTCAGCATATTTTTCTTCCTTCATTTACATTTACAACAAGTTTCATTCCACCAAATTAAGGACAAATTTGAGATTTATCAAAACCTGTCATAGGCACTTTCACAGAACATTCTACGAGACACTGACCCGAGTCCAGCCAGGTCCGACACCAGGTTCCCCAGAGCTGCAGCTGCACAACAAAAAGTGGAGAATATGTCATCTACAGACTGCAGGATCATTAAGGATACAGCATTAGGGATGTGTTTTGATTTGTGTTTTTGGAGGCCACTATGATACTGCAGGACACAGAGGACACACTTTTGTCCACAGGGCTGTTACTCTCCTCAAACTGCCCTGACACTGGATTTAATGACTCTACTACCCATTCTGTTCTTTATATGTATTTTACTGCTCAGTGTTTATGCCCCTCGGGACAAATAAAGACATTTTGATGTAAGGAAATGAATGAAAGTGTAATGTGGCTGATGTTATCCTCGTGAGACAGACCTGCCATAGTGGAGATGCCCAGAGTCACTCCAATGGACAATTCAATCTGCGTGCCCTAAAAACATAACATTAGACTTAAACACGTCATATTTAAACGACTTTTTATGCACTTAACAAGGATGTGACAAACGCACAGCTGCGATCATGATGGCGTTGTCCAGAAATCCAAAACCAACGAAGGGGATCCCGTTGTGAAGAAGAACTAAAAAACACAGAACAGTCTTTAAAGAGGCGGTATTTTACTTATGGGGTATTAACTGCTAACACACGTAACATTGTTAGATCACCAGATGTTCCCTTTTATTGTTCTGAAAATGCTATATTCATCCAAAACAATGTATTAACATGTTTTATAAGTCCATCCTCCCTTGGGTCCCTGCGTTGAGTTACTCTCCCTTCAGAGCACTTTTGTATATTTATGGAAATTTGTCGTGAATAGGGCCTGGGAGAGATCACTAGATTACTCAAACATACATGGATACATCTAAAACCTCTCCAGGCATGTTTCTAATGTCCAAACATTATAACATGGTAGAAAGCTCCAACACCAACAGTCCATTTTGCATAATACCCCGCTTTTTAAGAGCAGCTACAAATTATTCCTCCAATCAAACTACAAATTATTCTCTTTCTTATTAGTGAAAGCGCCGAGTTATCACAATTAGATACTGTATTTATTCATTTAGGTGTAGAATGAATCTAAACCAGAGGTGGCCACATGAGAAACAGAAAATATTGTGGAGCCAAAATGCTTAACTCAATTCTGCATAATATGAATTGTATTTCTTTATAAAAAGCAGTAAAGATGACACGCTGGTCAGACTGGGAAGACTTTATGTAAATGACTAAGCAATGAAAAAGTGAAAAAACACCTCTAAAATAAAAGCAATGCAGCTTTAGTCCAGGCATGAGGTCAAATATGTTATATGTAATTCCAAATGATCTTAAACAGGTCGGTCAGAGTCAACCAAAGGGCCATATGTGGCCCCTGAGCTGTACAATGCCCAGGGCTGATCGAAACACACAGATCACTGACGCTCTAGAGAGTCCTGGGAGGAGCTCTGAGCTGTGGACATACTGGTGGTCTTGTCTGTATACATTATAACATACATTGTATAGTTACATTTTTCTTATTATTATTTTTCTATACTTAGGTACTTACTATGAGCCAGATATCATGGGTTCCTAATAAAGACTGAATTGAATTGATACAAAGTGAAAAACCATGTTTAAAGTGAGTTAAATGTGTTGAAGCAGAAGAGGTTTTCTTACTGTATCTCATCTGTGCAGAGGTCGGGGGTGTCGTCTCCTGTGTTTCTGTAACAACACGAAAATTATGCAGATTTTTTATTTTTTGTATATTGCATAAAATTCCCTTTTGTGAGCTTTAAGTCATGTTGCTTCTCAAAAACATTTCTGGAGTTGTGTTTCGTTTCATTGTCACATGTTTGAGTAATAATTTATTATTAGTCTGTTACATCTCCAAAACTGAAAATTCTCTGTTCCACCTTGTGATATTTTACTTTTAGCTCAGTAGAGACAGGAAGTGCCGAAATGATCCAAATGATTCTAGTGAAGGTCTGTGGAGTTTAAAAAAAAACAATGGTGCATTTCCTGTATTACCACGTGACAAGGTGAAACAGAGAGTTTTCTGTCTGAAAGAAGAGTTGCAGGGTTTGGGTGTTAAACATGTGTGAATGAAACAAAACACATTTCCAGTTCTGTTTGTGATAAGGAAACAACAAACGTAATGATCCTTTAATTTAAAATGTCAAAACTTAAGTAAAAATCTTTTATGTTATGATTAGGAATACTGGGAGTATTAGTAGTATTAGCAGTAGTAGTAGTAGTAGTAGTAGTAGTAGTAGTAGTAGTAGTAGTAGTAGCAGTAGTAGTATTAGTAGTAGTATTAGTAGCAGTAGTATTAGCAGTAGTAGTTTTAGTAGCAGTAGTATGAGCAGTATTAGCAGTAGTAGTAGTAGTAGTAGTAGCAGTAGTAGTAGTAGTAGTAGTAGTAGTAGTATTAGCAGTAGTAGTAGAAGTAGTAGTAGTAGTAGTAGTAGTAGTATTAGCAGTAGTATTATTAGTAGCAGTAGTATTAGCAGTAGTAGTTTTAGTAGCAGTAGTATGAGCAGTATTAGCAGTAGTAGTAGTAGTAGCATTAGCAGTAGTAGTAGTAGTAGTAGTAGTAGTAGTATTAGCAGTAGTAGTAGAAGTAGTAGTAGTAGTAGTAGTAGTAGTAGTAGTATTAGCAGTAGTAGTAGAAGTAGTAGTAGTAGTATTAGCAGTAGTAGTAGTAGTAGTAGTAGTAGTAGTAGTAGTAGTAGTATTAGCAGTATTAGCAGTAGTAGTAGTAGTAGTAGTAGTAGTAGTAGTAGTAGTAGTAGTATTAGCAGTAGTAGTAGAAGTAGTAGTAGAAGTAGCAGTAGTAGTTTTTCTAGTAGTAGTAGTATTAGCAGTAAGAGTAGTAGTAGTAGTAGTAGTAGTAGTAGTAGTAGTAGTAGTAGTAGTATTAGCAGTAGTAGTAGTAGTAGTAGTAGTAGTAGTAGTAGTAGTAGTAGTAGTAGTATTAGCAGTAGTAGTTTTAGTAGTAGTAGTAGTATGAGCAGTATTAGCAGTAGTAGTAGTAGTATTAGCAGTAGTAGTAGAAGTAGTAGTAGTAGTAGTAGTAGTAGTAGTAGTAGTAGTAGTAGTAGTATTAGCAGTAGTAGAAGTAGCAGTAGTAGTATTAGCAGTAGTAGTAGTAGTAGTAGTGGTAGTAGTAGTAGTAGTAGTAGTAGTAGAAGCAGTAACTGCAACAGAAGAACTGCAGCCTGTTATAATAACATTTCTTGTAGAGTTTCTGTTCAGAATGTTCAGAATCCATTTTCTCTGACACATTTGTGTTTGGGGTGTGAACCTGGCAGAGGCATGAAAACTCCAGACTGTTCTTTAAAGACACACTATGTAACTACTAGGGCATAGTATAAAGCATGATCATATCACCATGGAGACAGGTGATGATGTCATCAGGCACAGGTCAGGTCTGTGGAGAGGCGACCCCACAGTAAGAAGACTCTGACCTTTCACCCACACCCCACAGAGACACCCACTCTCCCCGAGTCACACTCACCCACAGAGACACCCACTCTCCCCGGGTCACACCCACCCACAGAGACATCCACTCTCCCCGGGTCTCACTCACCCACAGAGACACCCACTCTCCCCGAGTCACACTCACCCACAGAGACACCCACTCTCCCCGAGTCACACTCACCCACAGAGACACCCACTCTCCCCGGGTCACACTCACCCACAGAGACATCCACTCTCCCCGGGTCACACTCACCCACAGAGACACCCACTCTCCCCGAGTCACACTCACCCACAGAGACACCCACTCTCCCCGAGTCACACTCACCCACATCCCACAGAGACACCCACTCTCCCCGGGTCACACTCACCCACAGAGACATCCACTCTCCCCGGGTCTCACTCACCCACAGAGACATCCACTCTCCCCGGGTCTCACTCACCCACACCCCACAGAGACATCCACTCTCCCCGGGTCACACTCACCCACAGAGACATCCACTCTCCCCGGGTCTCACTCACCCACACCCCACAGAGACATCCACTCTCCCCGGGTCTCACTCACCCACACCCCACAGAGACATCCACTCTCTCCGGGTCACACTCACCCACAGAGACATCCACTCTCCCCGGGTCACACTCACCTTGAGCCGCGGCCATCGACTCGAAGTCCCGCAGTTCCTGGAGCAGACAGGCTCTATCTGCGGGGTGGAGCCGGTAGATGAACTCCTTGGCTCTCTTCGGGGAGTTGAGCCGCTCCTTCGCTTCCTTCCCCCCGTGTGTCCCCATGCACCGACCCGGGGTAAGGTGCACGGTCCTCGGCTTGGACTGCGCCGCTCCACACACTGCCAGACCTGGGTAACACCTCCACCAGCCCGGGTGCACACCTCCGCGGACACAAGTACTCAACATTCCTGCAGACATTTTTCTTGAAGGTTAAAAATAGGAAAGTTTGAGTGTTTGGTGAGTCACCGGGAGCTCCGTGTGCGCTTGGCCGCTCTTTGACTCTGCAGCTCGGCTTGAAGTTTTTCCACCACCCGCCTTTGCTCCTTTACTTAATTAACTTATTTTAATTAACGCTCCAGAACCACACTCCGTAAACTTGTATTCTGAGGAATTTGTATAAAAGTGCTCAATTCAAAAATAAAGTTGGTTCTTCAGTATTTTGTCCACCGAAGTTTGGTGTTCGCCACTCCGCAGAGGCTGCAGCCCGGGCTCAAGTTGCCGCACCCCCGGTCTCCTCCGCTGGACTTTCTCGCGGTTAAACACTCAGATGTGAACAGAATACGAACAGTTTGAGGTTGAAAACACAGGTCACGTCCACGTCTCGGTCCGTGTCCTTGAGAGCCGCCGTAAAAACGCCCCGAGCTCCGCTGAGTCTCAAGTTTAACTCCATAGTGAAGGAAAAGCTCCACATGGAACTTCACAATAAAACACTTCAGATTCAGACCAGAAGAGTGAGCAGTTTTTAGCGATTTATTAGTATATGTATTTCATTTATTTGGAAATGTAAGATGCATTTTTATTTGCACTGACTTTGTTGTTAGTTCTAGTAGTAGTAGTAGTAGTAGTAGTAGTAGTAGTAGTAGTAGTAGCAGTAGGAGGAGGAGGAGGAGGAGGCAGTAGTTAGTCTTCGGTGCCCTCTTTTGATACTGAACTAATTATAATCACTAATCAGATTACAACCATGCGGTTTACGATTACAACTGAAGTCAGTTGTAGTTCTCAGATAAACCCGGGTGGGGGCGCCCTGTCTCCATAAACACATATAATTTGCTCCAGCTCTTCCTCCTCTCTCATCGCTCTACCACCTACAGGTGGGTTTTAAGATAAGGCTGCAGGCGAACTGCCCAGTGACTCAGTTAAGAGGCTGGCCCCACTGGCCCCGGATACCCCGGTGGCCCCGGAGGCCCTGGATGCCCCGGTGGCCCCGGAGCCCCGGAGCCCCGGTAATATCGTGAGATCAGGGTGGCTGCAGTGCCTTGTATGGCGAATGAAGGCCACAGACTGTATGGTGAAGGCGAAAAAAGGCAACTGCCGCTGTCTGCACCCGCCCTCATAGACTACAATGCCCAAAGGTATGATGGGAAATGCAGTTTTGTCAAACACGCGCAGTCACGGCTGACTGACAGCTGACTGGAGCCGATATGTTTGGAGAAACTCTGCCGCCAGAGCGTCCCTCCTCCGTTCAGCTCACATCTTTTTACTTGAGGAGAGAAGGCTCGGGTGCTGTTGCCAGACATGATTCAAGTGTCAGGACCGAGGAGCTAAAAGGCCGTGTTTATAGTGAGCTGTGTTCTTTGCTCTGGTGATGTATGGGGGACACAGTGTTGCCACCTGTCTCGGTTTTACCTGATGGTCCTGGATTTTAATGTCAGTCCCTGGGAAAAATGACACTGAATGTCCCTTCATTCCGATAACCCAACCTTTATAGTACATTCACACCGCAGCGTCCAGAACGCTGGACGCCTCTATTTAGACGTATTTGCATTTGAGTTCAGACGCCCTCGACGCGCGTCTTGGACACCGTGAAAAATAGGAGAAAAATACTTGACGCGCGTCCAGGGCGTCAGCTGCGGTCTGCGAGTGCCGTGTTTTCCTGGAGAATGGAGAGAGTGACTTTGGGGATTTATTACTTTGGGGATTTATTACATAAAACACCTGAACTCGGAGCCACGCGGCCCCGAGTCCCGCGGCTGGCTCCAGGGCCCGAGGCGGCGTGGCCCGGGCCGAGAGGAGCACGCCGACGACTACTGCGGTCTTCACGGGCCGTTCCGATATTCAGTCCTGGTTTAGACCTGGTTTAGACCTGGTTTAGACCTGGTTTAGTCCTAGTTTAGACCTGGTTTAGACCAGGTTTAGACCAGGTTTAGGCCTAGTTCTGGTTTAGACCTGGTTCAGTTAGGAATACCTGAGATGTCTGTAAATACAGTGTCAAACAAACTTAGCAAATTAAATTATTTTTTTTATTCCACCTGAGTAAAAACAAGCAGAACTTTGTTTCAAACAAACATCAAAAATATGCCACCACCTCTGCTCCTCTCAGTGATCCTGTCAGTAATAAACATATCCGTTGACATTAATCACAGTCACTACCTAGAGCTTCATCACAAAGTTCTGTTCATTTTCGCTGTAAGAGTTTTTGTCATGGGTTCGATGTGTGAAGGGCATCGCTGCTTATGAGCAAAACGGTTAATGAGTTTGCCGAAATGTCCAGGGTTTTTTTGTTTTTTTTTTAGCAGAGAAGGTGGCAACCCTAGAAACAAGAGAATGCATTTACAAAGTTTGATGCAGTTTTATTGAGTGCATTCCAAATGACACCTGTCCTGTCAGCGGGACCCTGTCAGCGGGGCCCTTTCCGCGCTGGGACGATTTTTTCCTCCCTCGGAGGATCCACGCCAAGATTTGAGCATCTTACCCATGTCCATGATCCATGTCCTAGATCATGTCTACATTCTCGGATCTTCATCATTCAAGATATACAGTATTCTTTGTTTTATAAATTGTTACTCACTATGGTAAGTCATTTCCATCATTCTGAAACCATGGAAGAGGAACCACAACTTTTACTCAAGAGTACTGTTACATTGTACATTAATATATTACTCAAGTAAGAGTACTGTTACTTCAATAAAAAATATTACTCAACTAGGAGTAAAAGTATGCAGCTAGAAAAGTACTCTTTAACCTGCTTTAACTTCATATGACTTCATATTAACTTCCATCTTCTTGCCTTTCATTTGATTCATAAATAAGTGGGGAGTGTCTTGCAGAGAGCACAAAAAGTCAAATGTGTTTTTGTCAGAAAAAAAAATCAAAAAATGATTTATTTTGGAATGTCTTTTTACAATCAAAATCACATAATAAAAACATATTTCCCCATTAAAAATGTTTTCCTGTACACACACACACACACTCATACACCAGTGTACGTGACTGGCATAAGTGTCTTGCACAAGGACACTAGCACAGCATTCATCTGTGGCAGCTGGAATTGTACTGCCAACATGTGGGTCAGTGGATCTGACCACCATACCAATTGTTTATGTCAAGAGCAGGATCTGAACCCCCACCTTCATGGGCAGTACAGTGAATACAGTGAGCCTAAAGTCGACTTTTATAAAAACCAAAGTACAGAAAAAATGTGTCTGTGCCTGAAGTGTGACAGTCGCAAGTCATTGACACATAAGTACATAGACAGGCTACATGTTTCACTAACACCGTCCACAGCAGTGCATTTAAGAGTTCACCTCAAATCTTACCTAGTTATTCTGTTTTTAAGGAATTTGTGAAATTTATAATGTTACTTCTGGTTGGACACGGCAGCAGATGACATGCATCGAGGTAATTTTGTAACTGTTATCTAGCAACCATAATGTAAACAAGGGCCAAAACTCATCTAAATTATCCAATAGTTATTAGACTAATGAAAATAAATAACAGCTTTATTTAGTTAAATAAAGGTTTAAAGTGTCAGTCCTTCCTTGTGCATAAACTCTCTGTATTTTGGATGGAGTTTTCTGTGTTGGGGGCAGAGGGACTCTGATTTACCACTCAGAGCTACTTATTGTATTTTTCTACTTTTCTTCTCAACTTTTTTTCAAATTGTCACTTCACTGATGTAAAACTATGATATATATTAAGCAGAGGTACAATCCACCAAAGCAAGTCAGGATTAGACAAACATGAAAACATATGCACTTTGAATTACTTTTGGAGTCACTACAAGTCCAAGTCATGTCACGAGTCAACTTACAAGTCACAAATATTCATTTAGATTCTTACAAACAAATAAGACACAAATATTCACAGCCACAAAAAAGATGCTAAAAAAGAGCCCAGTAAAAACACATCATGATTAAAGCAGAAATAAAATGCACATTAAAAACTGTATAAATCGATTTTCTGAAACATAGCTAATGTCATTAACATTCCCTGGGAGCGTGATGCTAACTGTAGGCACTGCTCTGTCTATAACAGAGCTATTTTATTTAACACAATTTGACCATAAAGAACTGGCATATCCGAAATACGACAGGTGAGCTGATTTGTGCTGTGTATGTGTTTCTCACATAAAATTAGTCACAAGAGTCACTCGCACTGATCACAACCTCCTGACAATGTGTTGTTTAACATCACACCATAGAAATACATGTACACCCCAGCATCGTTTATCTAGAGCTGTATCTTATTGGTCTCTTGACGCTTATAAAATATACTTGTAATTCCAAATCCAAGTTTATTTTTAATTTATTTGTCCTGTTTTACTGATTATTTGTCATTGTGTTGCATCACATCTTATTGTGTTCCATTGTTCAACAGAGCAATCTCCACGGTCACATCTTCAGAACTGGAGGCACTGGAACCTGCAAGCAGACAGCAAAAATGTTAGTGTTATTATAGGATGCTGAGGTTAACCAGTTCATCAACAATGAGACAAAATAAATATAATAAAAATATCTGAAAGAATCATTTCATACTGTCCACATAAAGCTTTTGGCGCTTGCAGACTCAGGTGGTTTTCAGACGCTCTGGAATGACCCCAGTGCACGTTATATTTAGTACTGTTTACTTCTGGATCATTCTTATTCATATACACTGCACATCATTTGCCCCAAACACGCACCCTGAGCCATGTCAGAGTGCATTAGCTTATCAGCTTCAAGCCAACAGACAGAGCCCTGTGAATATGTGCACTCTCTAAGACACTCTCTTTCCGTATTTCAGTCCTTCTCAAATAGTGGGGCGTGCGATGCCCAAGGGGGCGCGTGTAACCTCAGGGAAAATGTTTGTTTTTTTTGCCGTACTTGAATAAAGTGTAACTGCACATCCACTACAGTAGCTGGCAGTGGCGCTCTGATTGTCAGTGTGTGCAGAGGGAGTATTAGCCCCATGGTATTAGCGCTGTAGTGTGGGTTTTATTTTAATACATCAATGTTTTTTTGCACCAGGCATAAGTGCACACAGCACAGAGCAGGAGTGTGAAGTGCAGAGAACAAACTGTAAAACGTCTGTAGCATTCGGCTTCACTGTGACTATGGCGGGAAATGAGGAAAGAGCGCTGTGTTTACTGTGTCTTTTTGTATGTTGGCAGCTAGAGGACAGTCCTGAAATCTGAGCTGTTGTCCCGAATCCGAAGTGTTTCCCCATGTTTCTCTTCTGTGTGGCTGCTGCTACAAACTCATTCATACTGCTGTGGCAGTCATCAAAAATCTGTTTAAAAAAATGTTTAAATCCAATTTGTATTTTTTCTTGAGTCTACGAACCTGCAGATCTTAAAACCTTTTTTTCAGTGTTTGCTAATGTGTGCACTGTGTCACCATGGTAACACTTGAACATTCCACTATAGAACAGCGTAATGTCACTATAAACTATCAACTGCATTAAACATGTTTTGTGTGATTTGTGTAATGAGTGACTGACCTCTGGCAGAGTCAGTGGAGCTTTTGTTTGAGCCGGATTCTTTTATGTTGTCAGAACTGCTTCTCGAATCTCCTGCAGGAGAAAATCACAAGGTCAAGTGGTTGGAATAGTCGACTAAAAAGTATGAATGTCAAAAACTACTAAAGAGGATGATGATTAAAACATATATTTAATGCCCTGAGCCAAAATGCCCTCACAAGATTACGCAAGCACCAAAACTAATATTTATGCAGAAAAGCAGGAAACTGTGTTGGTATGAAATAAATCCAGATTTCAATCATGCTCCACTTTTTCATCTAACTCACTACGTGCCTTACGGTGCAGCTGTGGTCCCATAGAAATCCTTAAAAGCTAAATATAATTAGTCGACTAATGCACATTTTGGATGAGTAAGACTCTATCGACCGATTAATCGACTTAAGGACAAAGGGACTACAGCTCTAAATATGATCCATTTGTTCAGTGAATTTACCATCAGAAGGTGAGATCAGTGGTGTCTGGGTTTGCATCAGAGAGGGAAGTCCTGCAGAATTAACAATGGGCTTTTGGGATTGCCTCTGAGAGGAAATTCCTGCAGAAAGAAACATGGGTTATTGCTGCGTGTCAGATGTCCTTCCATCCACCAGACAGGAGCAGACATTAGCAGAGCCAGTTTAGTTTAGTTCAGTGAAATCGACTGAAATAAATCAGGAGTAAAAATACTCACCGTCCTGTCGTTTCTTCCAAACCACAGCACCCACAGTCACGCCAATCAGAATCAAAAGTACAATGACCCCTCCGACCACTGCTCCGATTGGGATGCCTCCCTCCCCATCAGTGTGGTCCGGGAGCTTACGGTCTGCAGGACACAGGCAGGTCAGAGCAGGTTTGAGGTGATGCAATAATTACAGTCTATCTCCAATTATCAGAATATCATGAAAAAGTAGATTCATGTCGTGTGTCTAAATAATATATGGGTTTGACTTTCTGAAATGTGAGACAAAAAATATTGAATTTTGTGTCTCAAGCCATTTCTGTCCCCTTACCCCACTGCTTCCTGATGTTCACATTGGTGGCTGTGTGGATGACCTCGCAGGCGTACTGTGCATCGTCAGTCCTCAGAATCTCGATGGACTTGCGGAGTTGGTACGTGTCGTCCTCATTGGGCCGTATCCCCGTCGTCATGACGCCGTCCCTCTCTGCGAGTATCTTCTCCATCCCATTGAGTCGGATCAGCCTCAGGACGATGTCGGGGGGGTAGAAGCCCGTCGCCATGCAGTTCAAACGCACGCTGGACTCATGACGCCCGGGGCTGGCAAATATGTACACTTGTGGAGGTTCTACAGAGAGATCACACATGTCACTTCTGGAGGTTCTACAGAGGTCACACGTCACATCTGGAGGTTCTACATAGGTCACACATGTCACATCTGGAGATCTACAAGGTTTCCAAATAAAGCCTAAAGTTCTAGCTGAAGCGGGTTCTTGTATCTTACATGGCTTTACACACGAGACAGGATTTTGGAGCATTCATGTCTCAGAGGTCAAACACAAGTTTGAGAGAATCAGATTTTTTCTTTTTATTTGACGCATTTGACTTGAATACATTTTTGTTAAGATCAAAACCACAACATCAGTCGTCTTTGGTTTAAGCCTCTGCCCACAAATGCAAAGACTCCAACCAGAGGAGATCTGAACACAACAGTGGCAGTAGTTATTAGTATGTTTAAGCAGATGTTGTTCCAAGTAATTCTGAATAGTATCAGGAGTAGTAGTAGTGCTAATAGTCGCAGCAGCAGAAGTAGTAGTAGCAGTAGTAGCTGTAAATGGCACATTGTAAATGGTCACATTTTTATTAGTGCTTTTCTATCACATTTACATTAAGGAACTGCTGGCTCATACATCAGTAGGGCTGAAACGATTCATCGAGTTAATTGATTAAATCGATTAGAAAAATGCATCGATTTTTTTTTGCCTCGATGCTTTGTTTTATTTTCATACGCTCAGCAATGGCCGGAACCTTTTGTGGTAGAGGTAAAGTTTCCGCACGACCACTGCACTTCACTGTACACACAACAGCGCGGCGCCCATGGATGTATAATAAGAGCATAACCTCCTCCTCATCCCCAAGAGTGCGCGGTACGCTGCGGTATGCTCCGGTACGCCGCGCACTCTGTCTGTGGATTGTGTCTTGTCGCGTACACTCCGTGGACCGCGCTTCCTCCTGTGCGCCTCTAAACCAGAACTCACACCAGGACTAAGCCAGGTCTAAACCAGGTCTAAACCAGGTCTAAACCAGATCTAAAACCAGGACTAATCCAGGTCTAAAACCAAACAAGAATTTGCAGGAGTTGGTTGCTACATTTATGTAGTTTTAAAAATCATGACAATATCAAGTAATCCAAAGTATTCAGATTATGTTACTCACTTTAAGTAATTTAATTGATTATGTCACAAACTACATTTTGGGGAATGTAATCTGTAATCTGTAGGGGATTACATTTTAAAAGTCACCTTCTCAACACTGATGCTACAACATCTAAACAGAAAGCACCCGTACATTACATCAAGTGGAAAAGAAACCGCGAGGTAAGTCAACCTTAGCCTAGCGATAATTACGTTTTTCATGTCCAAAACACATGTATCTGTCAATGCACGTGGTGTGTACGTAACATGTGCAAAGTAGACACGACAATAACAAACGATTACTCGATTATTCGAACAAAATAATCGACAGAATAATCGATTACTGTAATAATCGATAGCTGCAGCCCTATACACCAGTGTACACAGATACTACAGGCGAGGGGGTCTTGTCCAAGGACACAATGACAGTTTTCATCTGTGAGAGCAGGAAATGCACCACCAACCTGTGGGTTAGTGGATCTGACCACTCAACCAATGAGGTTTTATGATGAGAGTCAAAAGTAACAGCAGTAGTACTTGTACTTGTACTTACTGGCATGAATGAGCTGCTGTTTGCCGTAATCCATGAACTTGCTGAGCCAGTCCAGACACTCCTTCTCCAGGTATCCTTTGGTGTACTCCTTCAGCACCTGCACATCGTCCCACTTCCTCTTGGTTGGCTCCGCTGCCTGCGCTGCTGCCACCCAAACACTGTGTGCGTCGTCGAAGTACAGGAAGCTGTCGCCATTGTAGCTGTACTGATCAATCCCACGCTGAAACTGCAGCTTCCCATCAGTCAGTTCTGCCTCACAACCATGCATCCACTGAAGAACATGGACATCTGAGGAGACAGAACCAGGACTGAACCAGGACTGAAGCAGGACTAAAGCAGGACTAAAGCAGGACTAAAGCAGGACTAAAGCAGGACTAAAGCAGGACTGGACCAGGGCTGGACAAGGGCTGGACAAGGACTCACCTTCATCTGTCTGGTTCATGCGGTCCTTCAGGATGTCCAGGTTGACTTTGAACCACTGCTGCTTGCTCTTTCTGGACTGCGTTCCTTTGTCCCAGTAGTCCTGCCCCAGCTTCTCCTTCATCCATGGCTGTTTGGGGACCTTCACCTGTTTGTCTGAGTCAAAATAATCGATCATCTTTGTGTCCAGAAGCCCCATGGCCGTGAACTCGTGGATGCCTGGGTTTGGCACCTTTTTGGACAGGGCGGTGTAAATGTAGGTGAGGGAGTGGCGTTCTGTGGAGACAGAAAACAGAAAGGACATTTTAATCATAGCACCAAAAGTTTACTTTTCTCTATACTTTTTTGCATTTATACTTTATCTAATGCCCATGTTCTACCAAACTCGTGTGAACTAATCTGGAAAAAGATATTTTTCATTTTATGTCATAAATTCTTCGTTTAACGTAGTAGTAGAAGTAAACAGAGGCCCTAATCTTCACCAATGGCTTGTCCATATGGTACATTCACATAGTCATAATAATTACAATATTAACTTTTGATATATATGTACTGAAACAATATATTTTTGGGTTCACTATTTCTTGTGAGTACAATTTCTTTGCAATAGTGGGAGATTTTAATAATTCTCCTGTACTATGGTGAGATCTGAGGCGTAGAGGGTGGAATAAATCACTTTTATGGTCAATTATTGGTTTATTCTGCTATTTATTTGTTGTAGCTAAGGCTTTAAAAAAAAAAAACTTCACTGGGATTACCTTGCTTTGTGTCTGTGTCATAAAGAAATCTTCCACATAATCATTTCTCGCTTTATTTCTCTGTAGTGATTAGGGATATATAGGTTGGAGTCAAATTCCATATTATTTAATCGGAATGAATTACCAGACAAAACAGCAAAATAAAAACACCAGGTTCATGTAGAGTGGGTTGATATGAACATTTTAAGACTAAAATAACAAGGCTCACAAATTACAGAGAGAGGGGCGACGATTTTAGTGTAAAGCCAAATGGAGCCAGAATCGATGGAACATAAAGCACCTCCATGATCACTTTCTATTTGGAACATGGCGTCCATACAGTCTGTGATCTTGACTCTATGAAAAGTGAAGGAAGTGAAGACTGTTTGTGATAAAAACAAAATAGGAGTCACTTGAAAACCATCTGTAACATGTTGTCTGACCAGTCTGGGCAGCTCATACACTGGTTCTTTCCTGGCTAAAAGCAGACGCAGAATTCAAAATCAGTTTGGATTTCTGAATTATTTCATACACACATTTTTAACTCCTTTGACAGTTAGCATTAAGATCACGGTTTTCTGGCATTCTGAACCTTCTAGTCACAAAACGAATTCAGAAATAAACTTTGGGCTTAAACTAGTGCACAGGTGGAGAATATGCATACTTCACAAACAAACCAGCAATCAGACCAGCAACCTGCGCAGTGTGGGGCAGGAGGACTAACCACTCTAGCCACCAGGAGACACAATAATCAACTTTATTGTCAATTGAATGTATGCTTGTGCACGCGAACACAACTACCACAAAGTAATATTGTATTTAAAGTACAACTGCTTCTGCTCTGGTATTTGGAACAAGATAAAAATGTGTATTTAAATAAGTTTAAACTAAAGTAAAAATCTTAAGTCTTGTCTGTTACTGATGTCTTGTAATGTAATGTTTAACCTGTTTATGGCGGTTACAATCAGGAACATTCAAAGTCCTCCAATCTAGATTAGAATAGATTTATCACGGAGTCATGTTGCGTAAATCACTCCTCAGTTTAACAACCGTCTCTCTTCAATGTCTCATTTTGTGTCGTTGTCACCACAGTATCTGGGAGGGCATCTGACACACCACAACCACTGCAGATTAGCTAGAGTGAGGGTCTCCAACCTGTAGTTCTCACCACCTCTTTCCAAGCAGCTCACCAAAGAATTTCTGAATTATAAGTTTTGTGCAGAATGACTAAAATTTGCTGAATAGAATGACTATTAAAATTATAAATGTTTCATGTTCATGCCTAACTTTACTTTCTGCAATAAGAAATGGACAGTGGTGGATGTTTTCTAGGCCAGGAACTGTTCTTATCTAAGGCCGTGGCTCTTAGAATTTCTTGCGACCGGTAAAATGAGCAGCTCTCTGACGGATGGAAGGGCATCTGACACACAGGGATATAGCCAGGATAATGAAAGGGCATCTGACATTGTATATTTCTGCCTAATTTAAAGCTCCAGTGCGTAACTTTCTGTAGGCGGCACCTCACCTCACCTGCATGATTACAAAACCACACTTTGGAACATTCTTCAGGCTAAATACGAGTCAGGTTTGTGGAGATACGAGCCCACTCACAGTAAGGACATGTTAACATTTTTACATTTTACATTTTTCAGTGCAATTAACATAACCTAAATGCCAAAAAAGGAAGTAAGCCTTTAAATAATTAATCAATCTTTTTATCTTTTTTTTTTTTTTTTTGCTCAAAAGTTACAAACTGGGACTGTAATAATAACAGAGGCCTGTTTGTGAGTTTGCTGCTTCCTGGTTTGTCTTGGTCACCACAAATACAAAGATTAGAATAGCAGTACAACAGGCCTGACATAGAAAGTTGATTTTAGTTATTTCGTTCAAACTAATCATTTTGAATCTATTGGCCAAATAAAACAGGCTACTGGACAGATTTATTTTTCAAACTCTTCTGACTGATTTAGGTCCGAAACATTTGTATTATAATGTCAATGTAAAATAATCTGGCAGTGGGTTAATCGTAACATAAAACATTTAATGTAATAATAACTCGTTTAATCACATGTGTGCCTTTGAGAATTGGTTTTCACGTTTTGAACAAAGAAGTAAACAGCGCGTGGAAATCTGTCCAAAATACGGCCTCTAAACTCCACCAAAGTTTATGTTTATAGTTTTATTAAGAACAGAACTTATATTAACACGTTCAGACCGCATTAGACACGTTAAAGACACATTTCTGCTTAATTTCGACGATAAACGCCTAAAAAAACAAGTGCGTCACAACAACTTTTAACTTTCGATATCGTTTTGACGTGTCCTGTGCGTAAACGCGGACAAAACGGTGGACTTACCGGACAGAACAGCCACAAACGTCCCCCAAAGGAGACACAGAAGAAGGGCCCTCATGGCGAACGGGGCTCGGTGTATTGGGATTCCTCCAGACCGAGTTTGTCCCTTGTGTGCCCGGGTTTGCAGCGGTTTGGCTCAGCTGTGGCTCGGTGAGACGTCGCTCTCTGTTTCTCTTGAGGAAATGGTGACGTGCGCTCCCGTATCTGTCCAAAAGGTGCGGGGGTGTCACTTCGAGGCGTGGTGCAGATCTGTGTCCTCATTCTTGAAATTAATCAAATTATTTCTGTCTTATGACAAAGTAAACCCGTCCAAGTTTCTCTGTCATTACAAATATAAACAATATCTAAAAGGTCTTACACCCCTTTAGCCTTAGATAGATTTTGGCACCAGAAAAACTATAATAATAATAATAATAATAATAATAATAATAATAATAATTCAGTAAATCAGTAAAGTAATAGGTCAGTCCTGGTTCAGTACTGGTGTAGTCAAAGTTTAGTCCTGATTTAGTGTTTGGTGTTAATCCCTTTTTAGTCCTGGTTCAATCCTGGTTTAGTCCTGGTTTGTTCTGGTTTAGGGTTGATTTAGTCCTGGTTTGGTTTAGTTTCTTTTTAGACCTGGGTTAAACCTGCTTTTATCCTGGATTAGTCTGGACTCAATCCCGGTTCAGTCCTGGTTCTGTGTTACGACAATTTAAAAACATCCAGCACATGTCTATGCCATTGCAAATTTTAAAAAATGATCCAAAGGCCCCAGGACTAAACCAGGACTAAACCTGGACTAAGCCATGTCTAAACCAGGACTAAACAATGTCTAAAGCAGGACTAAACCAGGACTGACCCAGGACTAAACCGTGTCTAAAGCAGAACTAAACCAGGACTAAACTATGTCTAAAGCCAGACTAAACCAGGACTAAACTGTGTCTAAAGCCGGACTAAACCAGGACTAAACTGTGTCTAAAGCAGGACTAAACCAGGACTAAACTATGTCTAAAGCCGGACTAAACCAGGACTAAACTGTGTCTAAAGCAGGACTAAACCAGGACTAAACTGTGTCTAAAGCAGAACTAAACCAGGACTAAACTGTGTCTAAAGCAGAACTAAACCAGGACTAAACTGTGTCTATAGCAGAACTAAACCAAGACTTAACTGTGTCTAAAGCAGGACTAAACCGTGTCTAAAGCAGGACTAAACCAGGACTAAATTGTGTCTAAAGCAGGACTAAACTGTGTCTATAGCAGAACTAAACCAAGACTAAACTGTGTCTAAAGCAGGACTAGACCGTGTCTAAAGCCAGACTAAACCAGGACTAAATTGTGTCTAAAGCAGGACTAAACCAAGACTAAACTGTGTCTAAAGCAGAACTAAACCAGGAATAAACTGTGTCTAAAGCAGGACTAAATCAATGACATTTCTTGGACTACACTCACTGCTTTATAGCAGTATTAATAGAAGTTCCACTATTATAATCATTACCAATAACCACTCTATAAAATTAAAGGAGCATTATGTAACTTTTCTGTTGCCTGAGCAGCCAGTTCCTTCTACATTCTGTTTGAATCCAGAAGGGAAACGGATCAGAGCATTAAAAACCTTCATCAAAACTTGAGATGATTCACCCACAGCCACTAATCTGTATCCTTTCCAAAACTGTCATTTCGTTCAGAGCAAACACTATTCTAGACAAAACCGTGAAATAAAAACCCCAGGATCACGTAGATCATTTTAATTAATATTATAAGACCAACATGATGAGGCTCACAGCAGCAGATACAGGGAGGGGACAGTTTTTTAGTGTAAAGTGAATTAGAGCCAGAGTCAAGCACTTCTTTGGTTTAGTTCTGCTTTAGTTCTACTCTAGTTCTGCTTTAGTCCTGGTATAGTCCTGGTTTATGTCTGATTTTGTCTGGTTTTAGTCCTGGTTTAGTCTGGTTTTAGTCCTGGTTTAGTCTTGCTTGTAATTGGTCACAGTTCAGTTCTAACTTCAAACATGACTAAACCAGGACTGAACTAGGACTAAACCAGGACTAAACTAAGAATAAACCAGGATTAAACCCTCCTGTGCTTAAATTCAGAAAAAAAAATAAATAAATAAAATCACATGACTCTGAACTGAAAAAACAACCAATCAGGAAACAGATTGGCTGTTACTAGGTAGATCTGGACATAAATTAAGCGTTGTCTTCAAAACGGTGGTTAAGAAAACCACCACTGGGACAAAACCAGGACCTGGTCTAAACTAGGTCTAAACAAGAACTTAATCAGGTATAAACTAGTTATAAAGGTCTAAACAAGGACCAAACCAGAACTAAAGCTGGACTAAATCAGGATGAAACTTGGTTCATACTTGGCCCAAACCAAGTCTAAACTAAGTCGAAACCAGGACTAAAACAGAAGTTAACTCTTAAATCTGCTGAAAGTCACATCGAACCACAGACTGTAGTGGACTGAGGGAGAGTGACGTCACCCACAGCGTTCAGCTCCAGTCAAATGAAGCTCACAGAGGATAGCCGTTATGAGGGTGAATTTGGAGCTGAGTTCCATAGTAGGAATAGGGATTCGTTTACAGACAAAATAGCAAAATAAAAACCCCAGGATCACGTAGAACAGGTTCATATGAACATTTTAAGAACCAAATGAGGAGGCTACAGCAGCAGTTACACAGAGAACCCATAGTTGATGGAGCCAAAGAGCGCCCACGTTCACTTCTTTATGGAACAGGGCAACTAGTGGGTTAGCAGTGTCCATTTATATATACAGTCTGTGATCTGGACATAGAAAACCAACCAATCAGAAAACAGATCAGCTGTTACTAGGCAGAAGTGAAGGCTGAAGGTTTTGTTTTCTTTATAAATAAACTTTTTCCGAACTAAACTAAACCTACACTAAAGCAGCAGGACTAAACCAGGTCTGAACTAGGTCTATAGCAGAACTAAACCAGGACTGATCAAATTGGATCCTTCTCAGTCCTGGTCCAACCCCTGAGCCTGGTTCAGTCTTCCTGGTTCAGTCTTGGTTTAGTTCTGGTTTGGCCCTGTTTTAGTCCTGGTTTAGTGCTGGTTCAGTCTTTGACTCTTTGCAGGTCTTGCAGTTACAATGCTGTACTCAAGTGAGATCACTTTGGGTAGTTTTAAAAAAGTACTATGAAAATCCAAGTATAATAATTCTTTGTACCATTTGAAATGAGTTTATGCTTTGGGAAAATCAAGCTTTTGTACTGATCTTGAATTTATTTTATAACACCCCAAACATTCCAACTGAGGCAGAACTATGAACAGCACAACCAGAGACACGTGACCCAAGGCCCTCTTAATGAATACAGTAAAAATCCTAAAAACAGACAGTTAAAATGCCACGGACACACAGATAAGTTTGTAAAAAGAACACAGAGGCGACTTGAAAACATATAACATTTTTTTTAAATTTATTTTATTTATTTAACCTTTATTTATCCAGGTAAACTGTTTGAGAACCACTTCTCATTTACAAACATGAAGCAAGTCAAAATTTTAAACAATTAGAAATGATATAAAAGCAGTCTATAAAAACTGAGGCCGTAGCCCACCCAAAGCAAAGCGGACACTACTACAGTCACAGCAATGGAACTTAAACACCTACGGTGCAAACTAGGGAAGCACCAATCCCACTTTTTCAATTTCAGTACCAATTCTGAACTTGAACTATTTGCCATCCATCCATCCATCTTCTCCCGCTTAATCCAGTTGGGTCGCGGGGGCAGTTTGCTGCCCAATACTCATAGCACCTGACCCCCTATGAACCCCTCTGCAGGTGGTGAGCCCACAGGAGGGTGGACATTATGGTCCTTGATGTTAGTTCATAGGGGTGCGGGCATGTTTTGGGTTGATGGGGAAACTGGAGCACCCGGAGGAAACCCATCCAGACACGGGGCGGAACATGCAAACTCCACACAGAAAGGCCGGGCGACCCGGGATCGAACTATTGAACTATTTGCCAATACCCAATATGAACCAGTACCAGAGCAGAGACTGATTTATTAAAACTGTGCCACATGTCGCTTTTATGTCCCTATTATTTATCTCACACCAGTTTACAACCAGTAAATTGTTGTTAATATATCAGTTCATACGACATCAGCATATCAGATACAGCTCATATCTCTGAATCTGCAGAAATTCAATAGTATCGGTCTTGGATGGGTGCTTCCCTAGTGCAAACTAAAGGATATGGGCTAAACCCCTCCCAAGGATGTCCGGGGACCGAAATGTTTGACCTTCAACTATTAAAAGCATATATACTGGTGGTGCACAGAACTTCAAGCAAAACAACTCTTTACACTGAACAAAAGTGTAGCAGGAGAAATCCTTAAAATCACACTAATGTTTGACCCACTTTGCAGGGACATGAGAAGTTTTAGTTTTAGAAATCTCAGTTTTTGAGAATTTTTGAGTTTGTGAGTTTTTGCTCACATTAGCATCTTTAATACTCTGAATGGTCTCACCTTCTCCGGTTTAGGAGGGCACACATCTGTATTTGAGGTTAGACACAAAAGCTCTGCACTCATGAAGAAAACAGACCTCTGGGTAAAGAGAATACACAACGATTAACGGACATGTTCCCTCACTCAGAATGAAGAAACTGTGCATGTCTTTTCATACCAAGAAGTGTCTGTGGAAGTTGTACAGGCTAAATTTGCTGCACACTCAATCAGAAAGCTCCCTCTGCTCACAGCTACAGTTTGACCTAATGTGACTGTCACAGTAAATAAATAAAATGAATGTAAATGAAATGGTTTTGGATTTCCTCTGCAGTTGGTTAGTTCTGCAGAAGCTCATGTGGTTCAGCTCTGAACTGAGTGGAGCCTGATGCTGGAAGATAAACCCGAAACTGTCTCTCTTTTCAGAATGAGCCTAGACCTGTTAAGACACTCTGAAGGAACAGCCCAGAGCCTGTGTAAATAGTGTGTGTTCATGTTGTTTTTGGAACAGCAGCCTGCAGCGGCTCTGCACATGGAAATGAGCCCAAGGCATATTCTGGCATATTCACATTTGTCTAAATGAGCATTTATGCACCGTTCCCCCTTTTCTTCAATAAACCAAATCTAAATAAAATAAACAATAAACATTCAACATGCTCTCTCCCCTCTGCATGTAACTGGTGCTCCGCGGTACTGTTGTAAAGTGAAAGTAAAATATGATAGCAGGGCGGTGTGTGCTGGCTTTTTGTTCACGTCTAAATAAAAACCTTGATAAATCCTAGAGAGACATGAGCAAAACTGAAATCCACCTGCAAATAAAGTTTTCAAATCATCAGAGATGGAACCTTCTCATTCACTTTTCACTAGGGATGGGACAAGATCTCATGCTACAAAATCTCACCAGACAAAATTGCCACAAGACTGTGCACACATGCTGGAAATTATCTGGTGAGAGTTTTTTCCCCATGTTTTTTCATTTGGATTGGATAAAAAAATGAGTTAAGTACTGGTGTATTAATTTTTTGAGAACCTGCAGCCCCAAAAAGCACTGCTGCATTGACAGCAAAAATATAAAATTAAGTAAATCAAAAATGGTGAGGCTAAAATTGGGAACTGGATTGCATAAGTTATTTATTATGAATAAAATGTCTTGCCTTGTCTCGTTCTCCAGTGCATCTCATGTCTTGTCTCATATTGTGGAAATGATATCTGGTCCCATCCCTACTTTTCACATATATAACTGTTAGGGCAGACAGGTATCAGCGTTCATCTATGTAACATCTATAGTTAGACCAGAACAGTCGGGGCTATTTAGGTCCATTTTCCATCGCAGCTGCACCGTTCAAAGACAGAATCTCAATGCCATTGGAAGCTACAACAAAAAAGTAAAACAAAAACATTATTTCAATCAGTTTGCATATGACAGGTTAGGCCAGTAATTTCGCTAAAGCATAGTTTACATTTTAGATTTGACTGAATACTGCCTCGCCGTTTCCACACAATTGCTACTATGTGAGAAATTTTTAGCACAGGTACTATCCATCAAACCCAGTCAGGATTAGATAAATATATGAATGTGTCAAATGCACATTCGGGTCACACAGGGTCCAGAGAAGTGTTTCACGTTGGCTCGGGTGAGACGCTATGAAAAATATCTATGGTCCCACAAGTCTCTGGGGAAAATAGTGGGAAATTTACTTCTGGAACCATGGTCAGCTTTGGAGGCTCCGTGTGGATTCATTCTATATTACACAGTTATGCATTTCCTTTATGTAGTCTTTACTTGCTCTTATTTGTATCTGCTTTATTTCCCCCAAAACAACATATTTACATGTTTTAAGATTTTCACTTTCTTTTCTGAAGGAGTCTCCCCTCCCTTTACTCTCCGTGTTAAATCCCTCCCCCTTCAGTGCGTCCCACTATTGAAACTCCTGCATCACATCAGGTTTGTCAAAGTGTTGTGTACAGTTTTGTGCCATGTGTTTGTATATTTATGGAGAATTGTGGCGTAGGAGAATGGGTGATGTAGGCTTGTGGGTGGAGCCTCGTACTGCTGACTGTAATGATGATTAGAATAGGGTCTGGGAGAGATCACTAGATTACTCAAACATGCATGGTGACGTATAAAATCTCTTCAGGCAGGTTTTTGAAAAGGGAACAACGTTATTGGGGTTCAGGTGACATCACAGCATTCTATAAGGCAATATTAAAGAACACAGATGAGAGTAGCTAAAATTATTATTGTTAAAATGCTAAATTATCTTGTAACACGGTGAGTTCAGGGGTTTAGTCAGTCATTGAAAATACTGGGTTCAATGTTTGTGAATGTACTTTTTGGATATTTGATGGTAAAGTACAATGTGATCAATAGAGAAGTCTGGCTCTTGCCCCATCTGACAGTCTGACATCATCCCATTCTAGAATGTGAAAAAAACAATAAACTGGTAGAAAGCTCCAAAAATCTTATAAAACTTACATTGGCCAGACTTCGGGAAGCTCTGGTTGGGTACACCTACAGAAACAAAGAATCAAATGACACATGAGCCAATACTGGGTCAAATATACAGTGGCCAGGACTCAGGACAGTGCCAGTTTTGAGCACTGTGTTATCTGTCCCAGCACATTTACACAAAGCCAGGGATTTGTAAAATTTGAAAATGACCAAAATGGGAAAAAATGTTCTCAGTTGCACTGATGGAAGTCTCTCAGATAATCTAACAAAGAGATGTGAACACGTCATGAAAGAACTGAGCGCATAACAATAGTCAATTTTATTATTAAAGCTGGTCACCCTTGTCATGTGATATTCAGCTGTCCATTCATACTTTGTGACATCACATAGAATGCACACATCAGCAAACACTGCCTGATAAGTTTTTAGACCCTCTGACAACTCAAGAAAAAATACTAAACGGATGAAAACAGCACATTTTCAGTAGTGATCAGTCTGGGCATTCATGGTCCTGTTCAGGAGTTTGATTTTCAACTAACAGGTGAGAGTGCCTCACTGAACGGCTGGATTGCGTTAAAACAAAGCTCAGATTAAAGTCTCACTGGAGCATTACACCACCAGGGAATGTGATGTCATCAACTGTATCAATAGTTTTACATTGAGCAGGTCAGAATTCTGAGGTAGAGCACATATGTGCTGACCCGGTTTAAGGTTCAGATCTCTGTAATCATTGGGCTTATCCACAAGAAACAAAAACTGATACAAAGTTCAGCGTCTCCTCTGTCAGTATACTTTTAAAAAGGGGACATTATTTTTTTTAATTAATTAATTAAAAATCGAATTAAACATCTCGTGGACTTCTGTTAGAATCATCAGCAAGAGAGTGCAAAAGACCAGAGGCATTCATTTTACCAGAGACAGTGAATTCCTCTAGAAAGAATCATGTGTGTCAGATGCCCTCCCCTCCTGACAGGAGCAGATAAGAGCAGAACCAGAGGAGCAGAACCAGAGGAGCAGAGCCAGAGGAGCAGAACCAGAGGAGCAGAACCAGAGAAGCAGAGCCAGAGGAGCAGAACCAGAGGAGCAGAACCAGAGGAGCAGAACCAGAGGAGCAGAGCCAGAGGAGCAGAACCAGAGGAGCAGAACCAGAGGAGCAGAGCCAGAGGAGCAGAACCAGAGGAGCAGAACCAGAGGAGCAGAGCCAGAGGAGCAGAACCAGAGGAGCAGAACCAGAGGAGCAGAACCAGAGGAGCAGACACTTACCTGTATATTCCTTCTTTTCTGTAAAACAAAAATAAAACAGTTTAGCTCAGTTCAGTGAAATAGACTGAAGTAAGTCCGGAGTAAATATAGGTTTGACTCACTGTCCAGGTGTTTCTTGAAAAGCACAGCACCCACAATCATACCAATCAGAACCAAAATAATAATGACCACTGCAGCCACTACTACGATCGGGAATCCTCCCTCCTCACCGGGGTGGGCCGGCAGCTTACGGTCTGCAGGACACAGGCAGGTCAGACATGATCTCTATTTAACTCCAAACGTAAGATGCACAAATGTTAAACTGATAGACTGTATAAAGAAGTGGACTAAGTGTCGCCCACAGCGTTCAGCTCCTGTCAAATGAAGCCCCAGGACCATGTAGAGTGTGTCAAAACCAATATTTTAAGGCCAGAATGATGAGGCAGCAGTTAGAGAGAGTTTTTTTCAATAGAAAGGCATTGGAGTCAGTGGAGCTGGACCCGCGGCCATGCTCACTTCCTGTTTGTATATATACTGTTTTTATATAGTCTATAGGTGAACCTCATCATAATTTGTTTGGGATTGGCTCCACAAGTTTAAATATGAATCTTATTCCCCTCCTCTTACCCCACTGCTTGCTGATGTTCACATTGGTGGCTGTGTGGATGACCTCGCAGGCGTACTGTCCCTCGTCAGTCCTCAGAATCTCGATGGACTTGCGGAGTTGGTACGTGTCGTCCTCATTGGGCCGTATCCCCGTCGTCATGACGCCGTCCCTCTCTGTGAGTATCTTCCCCATCCCATTGAGTCGGATCAGGCTCAGGACGATGTCGGGGGGGTAGAAGCCCGTCGCCATGCAGTTCAAACGCACGCTGGACTTATGACGCCCGGGGCTGGCAAATATGTACACTTGTGGAGGTTCTACAGAGAGAACACACATGTCACTTCTGGAGGTTCTACAGAGATCGCCCATGTCACATCTGGAGGTTCTACAGAGATCGCACATGTCACATCTGGAGGTTCTACAGAGATCGCATATGTCACATCTGGAGGTTCTACAGAGGTCACACATGTCTACAATGTTTCCAAATAAAGCCTAAAGTTCTAGCTGAAGCGGGTTCTTGTATCTTACATGGCTTTACAGGATTTTGGAGCATTATGTCTCAGAGGTCAAACACAAGTTTGAGAAAATATGATTTTTTCTTTTTATTTGACGCATTTGACTTGAATACATTTTTGTAAAGCTCAAAACCACAACATCAGTCGTCTTTGGTTTAAGCCTCTGCCCACAAATGCAAAGGCTCCAACCAGAGGAGATCTGAACACAACAGTGGCAGTAATTATTAGTATGTTTAAGCAGATGTTGTTCCAAGTAATTCTGAATAGTATCAGGAGTAGTAGTAGTGCTAAAAGTCGCAGCAGCAGAAGTAGTAGTAGCAGTAGTAGCTGTAAATGGTACATTGTAAATGGTCACATTTTGATTAGTGCTTTTCTATCACTTTTACATTAAGGAACCGCTCGCTCATACACCAGTGTACACAGATACTACGGGCGAGGGGGTCTTGTCCAAGGACACAATGACGGTTTTCATCTGTGAGAGCAGGAAATGCACCACCAACCTGTGGGTTAGTGGATCTGACCACTCAATCGATGAGGTTTTATGATGAGAGTCAAAAGTAACAGCAGTAGTACTTGTACTTGTACTTACTGGCATGAATGAGCTGCTGTTTGCCGTAATCCATGAACTTGCTGAGCCAGTCCAGACACTCCTTCTCCAGGTATCCTTTGGTGTACTCCTTCAACACCTGCACATCGTCCCACTTCCTCTTGGTTGGCTCCGCTGCCTGCGCCGCTGCCACCCAAACACTGTGTGCGTCGTCGAAGTACAGGAAGCTGTCGCCATTGTAGCTGTACTGATCAATCCCACGCTGAAACTGCAGCTTCCCATCAGTCAGGTCTGCCTCACAACCATGCATCCACTGAAGAACGTGGACATCTGAGGAGACAGAACCAGGACTGAAGCAGGACTGAAGCAGGACTGAAGCAGGACTGGACCAGGACTGGACCAGGACTGGACCAGGACTGGACCAGGACTCACCTTCATCTGTCTGGTTCATGCGGTCCTTCAGGATGTCCAGGTTGACTTTGAACCACTGCTGCTTGCTCTTTCTGGACTGAGTTCCTTTGTCCCAGTAGTCCTGCCCCAGCTTCTCCTTCATCCATGGCTGTTTAGGGACCTTCACCTGTTTGTCTGAGTCAAAATAATCGATCATCTTTGTGTCCAGAAGCCCCATGGCCGTGAACTCGTGGATGCCTGGGTTTGGCACCTTTTTGGACAGGGCGGTGTAGATGTAGGTGAGAGAGTGGCGTTCTGTGGAGACAGAAAACAGAAAGGACATTTTAATCATGGAACATCTGTAGCCACGGCCACCCTGGGGCAGCCTCACAGAGAAGGGCCACTGTGCACCAGCTGGGCAATAAGACAACAGAATGTATGCCCATTTTTTTTTTATTGACTTTAGTCCTCCCTGTTCAAAAGACAGATATGTTCCACTCAGTTCAGGGGTCCCTCATGATGAGTGTAGCAACCAGAAAGTTACGCTGCCAAACTGGCATCACAGGATCCCCTCCCTGGAGGCAGGCCTGGGGTAGGTGCTCCACAGCATTAGTCTGGTGTCAGACACAGCCTGGAGGAGCATCAAGCCACAGAGGGGCCAGTGCACATAGATGTATGAGGGGTCAGTGCACATAGACCTGTGAGGGGCCAGTGCACAGAGACCTGTGAGGGGCCAGTGCACAGAGACCTGAGGGGTCAGTGCACAGAGACCTGTGAGGGGCCAGTGCACAGAAACCTGAGGGGCCAGTGCACAGAGACCTGAGGGGCCAGTGCACAGAGGTGTAGTCCCTGTGCCTTCGGGTCAGGGACAGGTGTCACTGTTGTGTTGCCTATGGGCCAAACATCAGTGCAGAGGACCCGGGCTTCATGAAGCCCCTGGGAGGGCACTAGAGAGTGCACTGACCACTAGAGACAACTAGAGGCATTTGACTTGCCCCCACACACATACAGGAGAATGGGAGGGCATCTGACACACAGGACTAAAGGAAGGCAACATCTTATGTATTGATATAAAGCTCCAGTGTGTAATTTTCTGGAGGAAGCATGTCACCTGCATGATACCATAGAAAAAGAAAGTTAAAACCATACTTCGGAACATTCTCCATGTCAAATAAGGTTTGTGGAGATGCAGCCCACACACAGTAATATATGTTTTTCAGTGCAATAAACATATGCAAAATGACAAAAGTTAAAGCCTTTTTGTTTTTATTTATTTGTTTTTATTTTATTTTTATTTATTTATTTTTGCTAAAAAGTTACATACTGTATAACCTAGTATTTTCTAGTTGAGCAGTGACGCCCGCTCTGGTTCGGAAGGGGCTGTAGTGGAGCATGTGCCGTCTGACATTCTTCTTTATTCAGTCCATGTTCTGTTGTTAATGTTGTGATTAAACACAAACTAAAGTTCATCATGGCCTCGTCACTTATTACAGTATCAGCGTTTAAACACGTGTGTGCCTTTGAGAATTGGTTTCCACGTTTTGGACAAAGAAGTAAATAGCGCGTGAAAATCTGTCCTCTGAACTCCACCAAAGTTTATGTTCCTAGTTTTATTAAGAAATGAAATCGTATTAAAACATCCATACCGCATTGGACACGTTAAAGACTCACATTTCGGTTTAATTTCGACGATTAATGCCTAAAAACAAGTGCGTCACAACATTTTTACTTTCGGTTTCGTTTTGACGTGTTCTGTGCGTAAACGCGGACAAAACGGTGGACTTACCGGACAGAACGGCCACAAACGTTCCCCAAACGAGACACAGAAGAAGGGCCCTCATGGCGAACGGGGCTCGGTGTCCGGGGCTTCTTCCAGACTGAGGTTGTTTCGCGTTTACCCGGGTTTGGTTCGGTTGTCTCGGTGCTTCAGCAAATGGCGACGCGCGCTCCCGTTCCTCTGCAGAGCGCGCGGTGCAGATCTGTGTTTTCTTTAAAGGACCCGTATTACGCTTTTTCTCTTCTGTTCTCATGTCGTTCCCTCCTCACACACACGTGGGGCTGTGGTTTGTTTCATTCACACATGTTTAACTCACATAAAACAGAGACTTTTCTAGGACCACTGTTAGGATAAATAACTAGGCTTAGCTATTCTGTATAACTGCTGCTATATTTCATTATTGTGAGGTCATGTGAAGATATGGGCTCTAATCAAATCTGTGAGACTCATAGACATACTGTATGTCAACACAAATGTATGACATTCCAAACTATCTAATAGCAAACTAACTAAATAGGACAGGAACTACTAATAGGGATGATGTCATGACACCCGGATGGAGTCTGATTGGACTGTGTGACGTGCCAAGAGGCCTGGCTGGTCTGTGCACCAGCGAAGAGGCGCTAAGTCTAAACCACGGTAGCCTCCCACAATAGTTTGCGTATAAAAATCATTGTATAGACGTAAATATTCCGTCTCTGCATGGGAATGTCGGCACAGACTCCTTGTATGGCTTTCTAATATTTGAATAAGTAAATTATCTGGACTTTATTTCTGTCTGAAGTGTATTTTTGTCTAGCAGAAACTTAACAAACACGCAAGGGAAAACCTGGTTTCCCCTACACCACACTCATTACTTTATAATATCAATAAAGGCCTAATAATGTTGATAGAAGTTATATTATCATAATCAGAAGTCAAATACTCGAGTCATTACCAGTAACTCTTCTCTAAAATTAAAGAAGTATTATGTAACCTGTCTGCCATTCTGTCTCCCTGGAAATGTCATTCCTTTGTCTGAAATATCTCTGTTTTAGTCCTGGTTTAGTCCTGGTTTAGTCCTGGTTTAGTCCTTGTTCAGTCTTGATTTAGTCCTAGTTTAGTCCTGCTTTAATTCTGTTTCAGTCCTGGTTTAGTCCTAGTTTAGTCCTGGTTTAGTCCTGGTTCAGTCCTGGTTCAGTACTGGTTTAGTCCTGGTTCAGTCCTGGTTTAGTCCTGGTTCAGTCCTGGTTCAGTCCTGGTTCAGTCCTGGTTCAGTCCTGGTTTAGCACACAGAGAGCTGCAGGTTCAAATCTTTATTGACATTTTACAAACACACATTTCTGTATAATAACTTACATATTTACATCCCACAGGCCTGCCTCACAAACACATTTGATCACATTTTAGTTTTCACTCTTTCAGATCACACAGTGTCTTCTCTGTCAGGAGACTAAACTCAAATGATTTTTCCACATTTGCTTCAGAAAGTGGAGCCATTATTTAACCCCAAAGCTTCAGGAGAAAAAACTTTAAACTATAAGATGAATATGACGAGTTTGTGGAGCTGATCCCCAAAAAGAATGAGAAGAAGAAACATTTGTGGATCAGACGTTTGGAGATTTCACTGCAATAAACTTCTCTGAGGTATTTTTAAGGTGCAATAGGTCACTCTTCTGGTTGGTGTTCATAACCATGGAGATGTTTTTGCTTTGCCTGTGATGAGAAACAAATCTTTTTGCATTTATTCAATTACAGATGTGTTTTTATTGCTGAAAAATATCTTGAAAGTCATACATTCTTATTGTGAGGGAACACCTCTCCACAGATCTGACCTGGCATTGTCTCCATGGAGATAAAGTAGATACGTTTATTGCCATGCTGTGGAACATTCCAGGGAGAGCAATAACATCTCCATGGAGACGAGCAGGTGATTGACAGAAAAGTTACATAATGCACCTTTAGTTCTGGTTTAGACCTGGTTTAATTCTGCTTTGGTCCTGGTTTAGTCTGGTTTTAGTCCTTGTTTAGTCCGTGTAACCTGCCACTGTTCAGTTCTTATTCACCAGGAGTAAACAAGGACAAAAACAAGTCTAAAACAGAACTAAACCAGAACTAATCTCTCTGCTACTTAAATTCATGAAAAAACACATGACTCTGGACTACAGACTGTCTAAACCAGGACTAAACCAGGATTAAACTAGGCCTAAGCAATGATTTGGTCAGGTATAAACTAGGTATAAACTAGATTTAACCAGGATTAAAGCAGAATTAAACCTGGTCTAAACAAGGACTTAAATCTTAAATCTATTGAAATGAACATTACTCTGGACTGTGAAAATCAACCAATCAGATAACAGATTGGCTGTTATTAGGCAGAAGTGAGTGGTGAAGTTTCCAGAGTAAATCAGTACTGAATTTGGTCTATACCAGATCTAAACCAGGTCTAAACCAGGTCTACACCAGGTCTAAACTGGGTCTAAACCAGGTCTAAACTCTTAAATCTATTGAAAGATGCATGACTCTAGGACTGAGAAAATCAGCCTATCAAAGAACAGATTAGCTGTTGTTAGGCAGAACTGAAGCCTTAATGTTTTGTTTTCTTTATAAATAGACTTTTTTAAACTAAACTAAACTAAACCAAGACCAAACTAGGACTAAACCAGGACTAAACCAGGTTCTGCAATGGATGGTTTGATCGATCTAAACCCCCTTCAGCCCTGGTGTAGTCCTGATTCAGTTCTAGTTTAGTCCTGGTTGAGACCTGGTTTAGACCTGGTTCAATACTAGTTTAGTCCTGGTTTAGATCTGGTTGAGCCCTGGTTCAGTGCTGGTTCAGTCCTAGTTTAGTCCTTTTTTAGAGCTGGTTTAGAGCTGGTTTAGACTTGGTTCAGTCCTGGTTCAGTCCTGGTTCAGTCCTGGTTTATTCCGGTCCTGGTCGGGATTCTCGGGATCCACCTCTTGCGTCCAAACCTGAAGCCAAACCCTCCTTTCTCTCGGCTCACGGCCTGGAGTCCCCCGGCTACAGCTGTCAGAGCCTCGGTCAGTCTGCCCCCGTCCTCCAGGTCCCTCTGCATGTCCCCACGGCCCAACCGGGACAACACCTGATCACCATCCACACCCAAGACCTGAGGTGAGTCCTGGTTCGATTCTGTGTCTGAGTCCTGTTGAGAGTCCTGGTCGGAAGCCTGGTTTGAGTCCAGGTCTGATGAGTCCCAGCTGCCAAAGGGCTCCACAGAAGTCTACAAAGGAAAAGACAAAAGTCAGGTCAAAACCAGGTCTAAACCAGGTCTAAACCAGATCTATACCAGGACTAAACCAGCTCTAAACCAGGTCTAAACCAGGTCTAAACCAGGACAAAACCACATCTAATCCAGATCTAACCCATGTCTAATCCAAGGTGTAAATTCCTTCTAAACCAGGACCAAGTCTAAACCACCCAACTGAGCAAAGTAACACTGAAACATCTTTTTGGGCTCATTTTTGTACGTGCAGTCTTGGTCCACTGAAGGTGCAGACTGTGATGCCAGATGACTTTTTTTCCCAGCGTCCAGTATTGACGTTCCCAGGACCTCCAGATGAGGGCTAAATTTAGTCCAAATGAGGTCGCTGTTCACGTCTTTTCTACGTTCAATTTAAACTCATTTTAAAGGGTCACACTTTTTATATTCAAGACTCAAAGTGCTTTACAACAAGGAACCACTCACATATTCACACACCCATTCACACACACGTGTACGCAGACACTGGGGGCGAGGTAGGTTCAGTGTCTTGCCCAAGGACACAACAAAAGCATTTCTCTGTGGGAGCTGGGATCACACCACAAACCTGTGGATCTCACTTCAGTGGATCTGACCTCTCAACCAATGATGTTTATGTCAAGAGTCGTGTTTGAATCGCCAAACTTTGGATCAGTGAACAAACGCTCGACAGACTGAGCTAAACCACTGTCGATCACCAGTGCTGTTCTTTAGATTGGTTTTATGGTTGAACTCATAGGCCCATAGAATTATAATCATTTTTGTAGTTTATAATTTTCCACAAATTGCATTTCCAAATAAATAAACATACATTACAAAATATCATGTACGCAAATTAATAATTAGTAATTTAGTCATTTGGACTAGAATTAGCCCTCATCCAGAGGTCAGTCCATTAGTATTGGACATCCGGAAGACATTTGAAAAAAAGACGTCATCTGCCGTCACATTGTGCACCTTCAGTGGACCAAGACTGGCTGTCAAAAATAAGCCTAAAAAGACATTTCAACGTTACTTTGGCAGTGGGCATATTCATTAATAATGTCAATTTCCTGCACTTGTTAGACATCCTCATGACGTCCAAAACGTCTCCTAGTCTCCTGCGCTTCAAATGATTAACTGCAGATTGATGTCCAAGAGGGGTCACATTTAGACGTCCAAATAGTGAATGTAATTTGCAAGACATTTAGTCTAGAACTGATCTTGAACCAGCAGACGCATTATAGATCTGCACATCCAGAAGACGTCTAATGTTTAGTGGGGCATCTCAACCAGGTCTAAATTAGGTCTAAACCAGGACAAAACTAGGTTTAATGTAGGACTTAACCATGTCTAAACCAATTCTAAACCAGTGCTAAATCAGGACTAAACCAGTTCTAATCCAGGACTAAACCAGTATAAACAAAGCCTAAACTAGGACTGAACAAGGACTAAATCCAGATGAAACTAGGAACACCTCAGCTCTTCCTTCAAAAAGTGTCTCACCAGCTCTTCCTCCTGGTCTAGATCCTGATCTAGATCCTGTTCCTGGCCTTTGTCCTGGTTTTGGTCCAGCCCCGGGTCTAGACCTGGACTCTGGTGGGTCTGTAGTTCCAGAGCGAGCGGCTGGTCCAGAAGAGCCCGCAGATGCAGCAGAGCCAAACCCAGCTGAGGAGGCTCGTGTGTGGGCAGAGGAGTACACGAGGAGAGGGGGACACAGAGGACAACCACGGAGAGGAGCAGAAGCAGAGGAGAAGAGGAGCACACCATCTGAAAGAGGAGGACAAGATTACTGAAGAGGAAGAGAGGAGGAGGAGCACACCATCTGAAAGAGGAGGACAAGATTACTGATGAGGAAGAGAGGAGGAGGAGCACACCATCTGAATGAGGAGGACAAGATTACTGAAGAGGAAGAGAGGAGGAGGAGCACACCATCTGAATGAGGAGGACAAGATTACTGAAGAGGAAGAGAGGAGGAGGAGCACACCATCTGAAAGAGGAGGACAAGATTACTGAAGAGGAAGAGAGGAGGAGGAGCACACCATCTGAAAGAGGAGGACAAGATTACTGAAGAGGACAAGATTACTGAAGAGGAAGAGAGGAGGAGCACACCATCTGAAAGAGGAGGACAAGATTACTGAGGAAGACAAGATTACTGAAAAAGAGAGGAGGAGCACACCATCTGCAACACCAACACACGTGCACATACACACAGCCAAAACACTGGACATGAATGCAAAAAGCACTAAAGCTACACTCTGTGACATTTTTATGGGGGAAAACACACCTAATTGTCTCCATGACAATCTAAGTGTCATTTCTGGAAGGTTCCACAGTATGGAATTAACTGTCTCTATCTCTCTTTCATCATGTACAGCTTATGATTGAAAAACACATTCTGACTGTGAGCCTCCTCGCCTCTCCACAGAGCTGAGCTGTAACTGACCTGGTGATTTTCTCCATCTATATACAGGTGTTTGGAGCCATACTGTGGAATACTGTAGGCAAGCAATATCGCCATGGAGACAAACAGGAGATGGGTCCTCCACCAGAAAGGTTACACAGTGTATCTTTAAGAGAAAAACACTTGTGGTAAATATTATAACCTATTTCACATCTCAAATGAAGTTTAGTTTCTACAAAATATTTGTAAAAATCTTCTGCAAAAATGACACAGACTCTGAGTTCGAATGATGCTCATGGAGAATATGACTATTGTTCAGTGTAGTTTGAAGTGGCTATATTGTTATATTTCTTATACGATTATAATATATTTCTTATATTGTTATATTTCTTATATTATAATATTTTTTATATTGATATATTTCTTATATGATTATAATATATTTCTTATATTGTTATATTTCTTATATTATAATATTTCTTATATTGTTATATTTCTTATACGATTATAATATATTTCTTATATTGTTATATTTCTTATATTATAATATTTCTTATATTGTTATATTTCTTATACGATTATAATATATTTCTTATATTGTTATATTTCTTATATTATAATATTTTTTATATTGATATATTTCTTATTCTTTATTCTATTTGTAACATAATAAACATACAACCACAGTCTGGACCCAGCCTTTTATTCTCTACATGTTCTACACACAAGATATGAAATATATGAAGTACGATTTATGGAATTATGTAGCAGAGAAAGAAATGTTAAATAACTCAACTAAATATGTTCTTTATTTAATATTTAGCTCCTCAGAGTCTCCACCCTTTGCTCTGACGGCTGCAAACCTCTCAGTGTGTCTCATGAAGTCCCTGGTATGGTTTTTGTTGTAGACGTTTTCAGCTTGTCCAAGAAAGTGTGGAAGTAAAAGGCTGGAGACCAACTGGACGTCTTAAGCAGGAGACCATATTTACTATCACTAATACGGGCCCGGGGGACTTGAAAAGTCAACATGATCTGATTCCAAAAGAGAACATAGTCTGATCTTTTAGTGTTCAGGCCCCTCGACTCTGTTTCCACAGGAGGAGGTTTATAAAGTGTGATCAGACTATGAAGGCCAGGAGACTCCAGTCAGACAGAAATATGCCACAGTTTAGATAGTGGTGCCAATGGTGACAAGAGAAGATCCTGGTGTAAATATAGCTTTTGTGAATAAAATTAATTAATTAATTAATTAAATTCTCTTACAGTTCACTTCACAGTTGGGCCACCTCAGGGAAAAGAAAGGCCAAAAGTGCAAAGAACTCAAATCAGAGTTATTTTGAGTTGTTTTGTTATTATGTAAAGACTTTAAGGGGTGCTCCTTATGACCCTTAGAGGAAATTTGAAGTTACACTGTCCCATATAAGTATATGGAGGCAGGTTGAATGAAATATTAAAACATCTTTCAGTGCAGCGTGGACTATTCTGTTGTTTCCACAGATGCTAAGAGACCGAAGTGACCAAAAAAACAAAAACTGTGTCTCTACTCCTTTCACCTTTAGTTCAGTAGAGTTTGACAATTCCAGGGCTAGAATGATCCAAATGACTATGGTGTGTGGAGTTTAAAAACACTGTGGACCATTTTCAGTGTATTTCCATGACATTACAAGGTCGTTTGGTATAAAAACTCAGCCTAAATGTGCAGGGTTTGTGTGTTAAACATGTGTGAATGAAACAAAACACAACTCCAGGTGTGTTTGTGATGAGGAAACTCCATTAGAACACAGATCAGAAAATTGTATAATAAGGGCCTTTTAAACCAGAAGGAAACTAAAGCAATGACGTGTTTAATCTCAAAATGAACTCAGAGTTACCAGTTGTGATGATGGTGTCCCAAGTGAAAATATAAGTGAAAGTGAAACCCTGGGAGATTATTACAGAAATGAGCACCACAACCCATCTGTAAAGGTGGACTTTTAGAACCCGCCCATAATGTTTTCATTCAGTCCATGCTCCTAAACAGTCCTGACCTTCGAAAATATGATACATGAATCATTTTATTTAAAGCATCCTACAATTTACTAAAACCTAACCTAAAAAAAAACATGCACCAGGGACTATAGGTGGAAGAAGCTCTAGTGCTACAACCTGGCACAACGCAGTGAGGCGATCGTTTAGAGGGGGTGGACACTTCACATGAACAATGTTTGAACCACAGTTTGGACACACATACAGGCACAGAGGAGCTCATTCTCCAACCGGCTCCTGCAGCTCCACTCAAACAGTGATGAACTACATTCATACTATAATACTCATACCTACAACTGTACAACCCACCTTATGTCACAGATAATACTCCCTACAACTGTACAACCCACCTTATGTCACACATAATACTCCCTACAACTGTACAACCCACCTTGTGTCACAGATAATACTCCCTACAACTGTACAACCCACCTTGTGTCACAGATAATACTCCCTACAACTGTACAACTCACCTTATGTCACAGATAATACTTCCTACAACTGCACAACAATTCACCCTTATGCAACAGATAATACTCCCTACAACTGTACAACTCACATTTACATTTATATAATTATGCCTTATTTGACACCAGTCTCTTGCTATTTCTGCTACTTATTTAGTATTTTTTACTGACATCTATATTTTTTCTCTCTTTGTTATTTTAATATACTGCGATGTGTGAGTTACTGTGTCCAAGTCATTTCCCTTGTGGATCAGTAAAGTTTGTCTAACTCAAATAATGCAAAAAAAAGTTCCTATGCTGCTAGAAGATAATAAAACAAAGCTGTCCTAGGTGCTGCAAAGTAGATTGTAAAGCAAATTGTAAAGAAGATTGTAAAGCAGACTGTAAAGAAGATTATAAAAAAGATTATAAAGGAGATTATAAAGCAGATTGTAACCTTACCTTGTGTCGCTCTGGGGCGTCTGGTCTGAAACTCCATCTGGTTTGAACTCTGCTTTTTAAAAACTCGTTTATGGTCCACCATTGGTTTAAACATTCTGTGACGCACTAATTTCTTTTTTCTTTTTCTGCCGTTTCATTCTTGGGCCTCAGAAACCAAAGCAGTGAGAGGAGGAGCGCACTGTGCTAATTAACGTCTGATTGAGGAGGTTAGAGAGTGTTGTTAGCTCATTAGCATGGCGGCTCTTCAGACTCAAGGTCGGATCTCCTGGAGGACGGAGAGGAGGCCAGAAGAATGTCCAACCACGTCAAGCTTCCAGGATTTTTATTGACAATAATTCTGAACAATTAAAACGTTTAAACATCAATGAGAGACGCATGGAGCCGGGTCCGATGGGATGAGTGTGGCGCAGTGTAGGAGTTCATGATCTGTGTCCTAATGGAGTGTCCTCATCACAAACACACCTGGAGCTGTGTTTTGTTTCATTCACACAAGTTCAACACACAAACAGCACATTTAGCACGAGTTCTTCTCTCTCCATTCCACCTTGTGATGCCATGTGGTGATACAGGAAGTGCTCCACTGTGTTTTTAAACTCCAAACACCTTCACTAGAATAATTTGGATGATTTCAGATGTTCACCACTACCTACCGCTTCATGACATCACAAGGTGGAACAGAGCATTCTGAGCTTTGGAGATGTAGAAAGACTAATAAAGTATTACTCAAACCTGTGAATGAAACAAAACACAACTCCTGGTCTCTTTTTCAGGAGACAACAACATTATTGGCTCTATACGTTTGAAAACATGTGATGACAACTTCCGGCAGGCTCTGTCTCAGCAATGTAAGGTAACTTTATTTACATAGCGCTTTACACAGACACATGTCCCCAAAGACGCATCATTTACAGAGCATTGTTCGTTCACTCCAGAACAGTGGTGGTAAGCTACAGTTGTAGCCACAGCTGAGCTGGGACAGACTGACTGTCCCTCCGACCACCACCAACTCACACAACTTTCACACCTACAGGTTGATGGGGGAAACCGGAGTTCCTGAAGGAAACCCATCCAGACACGGGGATAACATGCAAACTCCACACAGAAAAGCCTGGGGCAACCCGGGGATCGAACCTGCAACTTTCTCGCTGTGAGGCATGAGTGCTAGCCACTCAGCCAACGTGCTGCTTTAAAACAGATCTAAATCAGTTTGATCCAGTCACATAATCTGGACCTTTTGTATGAATACAAGTGTATTACACTGTGTCTTGCTGAAGTGTCTTGCTGAAAGACAGGACAGTGGAGAGAGCAGGGACTGAACCTAGGTCTGCGCAGTTATGAAAAATATTCTGAAATTATTTGAGAGAAAATCTAAATCTTAAACTGTGCCCAACAGCTTGGTGAAGTATTTTCCAAGCTTTTCCAGCTTCTCATGGACACAAGGTCGGTTCCAACAGTGTGGGAAAACCTCCACTATAATTCCTCTCCCTAAGATCACCAAAGCCAAAGAAATTAAGGATTTCAGGCCCATTGCACTGACACCCATTCTTAGTAAATGCAGGGGGAGAGTCATATGTGAACATATTAAGTGAATATAAACATCCTGCTCACACCATTGTCTAATTTAGGTGTTAGTCCCACCATCACTCAGTGGGTAACAGAATTTCTTTACAACAGACCTCAAAGAGCCAAAGTGGGAAATGTGCTATCAGACAACCCTAAATACAGGGCTGCCCCAAGGTTGTATTTTATCACCTATTTTGTTTTTAGTCTATACAAATGAATTAAGAGTACAAGACACAGAAGATTTAACATTAATCAAATATGCTGATGACATGACTTTAGTCGCCCGTCTCACAAATGCTCCGTCAGCGGCTCAATATTCAAACTTTACAAGTGAGTTCATGTAATGGTTTGAGAAGAGTCATTTGCAGTTAAACGTGAACAAAACCAAAGAAATGTGTTTCACGAGTCAAAGGAAGCCAGAGTTACCAGATCTGCTGCTTCAACCACTCCTGTTAAATGGACAAGTAGAACGGGTGAACTCATTTAAATATTTAGGAACAATTTTGGACAAAACTTTTCAATTTAATGATCACGTAGACTGTATTTATAAAAAAAAAAAAAAAAGCACAACAAAGACTCTTCTTGCTCTGTAGGCAAGGCAGTAAAATCACAGGTCAACCCCAAACTCAGCTGTCCGTGCACTATAGTAAGGCCGTACATCGCCTCAGTTATAAGATCACAAATGATGACACTATTAAACCATCCACTGTCTCATCACTTTGAGCTTCTCCCATCAGGGGAAAGATACGGACTTCCCTGTGCTAAAAAAAACATTTATAAAAATTCTTTTTTGCCCTGAGCTGAACCGGTCCTGATGTCGTCCAGCCTGTGTTCTGTGCCTGTTCTCTGCTGTTGTGTCTACAAAGAACTTTTATGAACACTATTTTAAATTATTGAAATGTATTTATTGAAATGTGTTTAAGTCTGTGTGCTTGAGCCCTTGGATCATTCTCCTATAATTTGCACATTTTAAATCACAATATAGATCTAAAACCACTTCATAAATGAAACAAGGGTGCTGACTTCTGCGTTGGAAAACTGGTGTCCAGTGGGAGCTGATGTTGTCATAAACGTCATGACAACAAAGCACCACAGGTTGCGGGCCCCTCCTATGCGCTCCTCCTATGGGCCCCTCCTGTGGGCTCCTCCTATGGGCTCCTCCTGTGGGCCCCTCCTGTGGAGCAGCACATCACTAGAGTAGAGCTTTTTTTTTTTACATTTGTACCAAAATTACAATGCGACACTGCCCAATCCTACAAGTATCACCCATTAAGAAAATAAAAGTAGAGAGGGACGTGCGTATGTTGCAGTGAGCGTGAACCGGTGGAGCTGAAACCTGATACTGCTTGAGTAAATCTTGAGAGGAAACTTAAAGCTCTGAAAAGTCCAGTTTTCAGAAGAGCTCTGATTTAAATGTGGTTAAATACACAGCCCCAGTTACAGACGGAGATTTCAGATCATTTGAATCATATTTTCTTTTTTAGGAGGCAAAAGGAGCAAGAAAAATCATAGTTTAAAAGAGTCCATTAGGGTGGAACTGTCCAATCAGGTGCAGGCCAGGCTCAGGTGCATCATGGGAGTCGTAGTTCGGGCAGGGCGCAGGGCTTAGGGGTGCTGTGAGCAGGGAGAGCTGTGATTGGTTGATGGTGCTGGCAGTGAATGGCGGAGAGGGTGGAGCCTGGGGACAGGTCATCATGGATACGGGCCCCAGATGAGAGGAGGGGGCGGGGCTTATCTGGGGGTCATCAGAGGTCACAGAGCGGCGCAGTCTGGCCCGAGCGTTCTGGAACCAAACCTGAAACCATTAATGAAGTTTATGTGTGTGATGATGTCCTCTTTATTTTTTGATAAAAAATACATAAAATACTTGTAGTGAAATATAATGTTATACTGTGGAACATTCCAGTCAAATGACATCTTTATAGAAACACAAACCAGGACTAATTTAGAATTAAGACTGGTTTCCTACAGGAATCTCAGAATTTACCTAGGTCTATTCTAAATTGAATTTAGGGCTAAACCAGGTCTGCACAGGTCCTGAACTACGCCAGGTCTAATCCCAGTCTAACCCTGGTCTAACCCCGGTCTATCCCTGGTCTAATCCCAGTCTAACCCTGGTCTAATCCTGGTCTAACCCTGTTCTAATCCCAGTCTAACCCCGGTCTAACCCCGGTCTAATCCCGGTCTAACCCTGGTCTAATCCCGGTCTAACCCCGGTCTAACCCCGGTCTAATCCCAGTCTAACCCTGGTCTAACCCCGGTCTAACCCCAGTCTAACCCCGGTCTAACCCTGGTTTAATCCTGGTCTAACCCTGGTCTAATCCTGGTCTAACCTCAGTGTAAACCCGGTCTAACCCCGCTGTAATTCCCATCTGTCTCTGGCCTCACCCCAGGCTTACCTGCAGGTGGGCAAGAACCTAACCAGGAGTGAATGAGGTCTAAACCAGGAAAAAACCCAAGACTAAATAAGGACTAAACCAGGTCTAAACCAAGATTAAACCAAGACTAAATCAGGTTTAAACCAGGACTAAACCAGGAATAAACCTGCTCTAAACCAGGTCTAAACAAAGGTCTTTCTCACCTGCAGGACCCTCTTGCTCAGTCCGGTCCGCTGTGACAGGGCGCTCCAGTCTTTTCCGTCCGGGTTTTGCTTTTGTCCAAAGTACGACTCGAGTACTCGGATCTGCTCGCTGCGGAAACACGTTCGGATCCGCTTAGCCCGCCTGTGGCCCCGTCCCTCTGTGGAGCTGTCCACCAATCGGCACTCAGAGCTACTCTCAGACTCTTCCCCCTCCTTGAAAGTCTGGATGTCTTCTGAAAAAAATAAAAATGTGTCAGATGCCCTCCTTGTGTGTCAGATGCCCTCCCTGTGTGTCAGATGCCCTCCCATGCCTGTGTGCTGGTTCTCTGTGTAGGGGGTCAGCTCTGGAGGACATGGGGGAAGAGAGGAGCTGCAGTGGGGTTGGCAGAACAGACTTTGGCCTTGGAGACGGTACAGAGAACCGGGCACCAGCGGCTCTTCGCACTCCTGCAACACAAAACAGAACCGCTCCAGATAAACCTGCGAGGACCTGAACAGCGCCACCTAGAGCTGCTCAGTGTTTTCCAACCAGAAGCGCCAACCACACCTGACCTGTGTCCCCAGAGACTTCACCTGCAGCTGGAGACACGTCCAAACCATGGACATACCTCATGTGAACGCTCTGAACCTCCAGAACACTCACTGAGCTTCATTTAAAGCCCCACTGCGGGACATTTCCCCATATTAGAGCAGAAGCCCCAATGCGAGACATTTCCTCAACTTAGAGCAGGGTTAAAGCCCCACTGTGGGACATTTCCTCACATTAAAACAGGGTTAAAGCCCCACTGAGGGACATTGGTCACATTAGAGCAGGGTTAAAGCTCTACTGTGGGACATTGGTCACATTAGAACATGTTTAAAGCTCCACTGAGGGACATTGGTCACATTAGAGCAGGGTTAAAGCTCTACTGCAGGACATTGGTCACATTAGAACATGGTTAAAGCTCTGCTGAGGGACATTGGTCCCATTAGAGCAGGGTTAAAGCTCCACTGGGGGCCAGTGGTCACATTAGAGCAGGGCTGGCATTGGACCTGGCAGCAGAAGCAGTGCTGGTGGAAGTTCAGGGCTCCAGACTTCATGACGAGGTCTGAGGCTGGGATGAGCTGCAGACACCGAGCGCAGTGACCTCCTCCGAAGAGCCTGAGGAACCAGGAGAAACATCAGCTCCACGCATGGATTTAGAGACAAAATGCACTGCTTTATTCCCTCCCTGTGTGTCAGATGCCCTCCCTGTGTGTCTGAGGGTTTTCTGTGTAATGGAGTCTTTGAAGCTTTCTCCCATTTTCTAGCATTGTTCCGTGCCTGAACAGAATCAGGTAATCTAAATATGTGATGTGTTACAGTTAAGACCACAGAGACGCCCCTCCATATGGAACAAAGTGATATAAAGTTTACTCTGACTAAGAAAGAACTCTCTGCACACTACAAATGTACAGGGTTTCTGGAGTTATCAGATGGGAGTTTTCTGTTCGAGGTGCAGGTTTTGAAAAGGACACTGATGCAAAAAGGACAAACTAATGCAGCGAAGACCATATTGAGAGAGTTATTTTAAATGTCATTGTACTTTCTCTTCTGAATCTGTCATGCAGGTTCTGACCTGCAGTAGTGGAGGTGGCAGTAGGGGGCGCCGTCTCTCCAGAACAGTGAGGGTTGGGTCTGGAGCTCGCAGTGGCACACACTGCAGCAGAGGCAGGCGCTGTGCCACGCCCTCCCAGCGGCCAGTAGGAAGAAGCGATCCTGGACACGCTCCCCACAGCTGCCGCACGTGATTGGCTCCTGCAGAGAGACGGCGCTCAGGGTCTGCGAGGACACACTGGGTCAAACGTGTTGTACGAGGTTTAACAAATAAACAAGTGGACTAAGTGAGTGTGAGGCGAGCAGTTACAGCGGCTAATCTGCAACCACTGACCAGATTTGGAAACCAAAGAGCCAATCAGGAGCCAGGCTGTTGAGCGCTGCTTCCCACCCAGTTCAGGCTTTTTCAAATTAAACTACTGTACCTTATTTTTTCTTATAAATTAGTACATTTTGCTTGAGTTAATCATAAAAGCTGCACTCTGTGTCAGAATCAATCCACTGTGCGCTGTCTATTGTTAAAGGGCCCATATGACACTGTTTTCAGATCAGTAATGGAGTTTTGTTTTGTTTCATTCACGTGTTTAACACACAAATCCTGCAGATTCCTGCAGACTCAAACAGAAACACTCTGTTCCACCTTGTGATGTCATGTGGTAATACAGAAAGTGCTCCACTGTGTTTTTAAACTCCACACACCTTCAATAGAATAATCTGAATTATGTCCAACCTGGAATTGTCAATCTCTGCTGAACTAAAGGTAAAAAGTTTCTGCAAACTTGAAAACTACAGCTTCATGACATCACAAGGTGGAACAGAGCATTTGGAGGTTTGGTAGACAGACTAAAACTAAAGGGTTACATTCTAACATGGCTTAAAGCTGCAAGAGTCACTTTTGTATAATATAGGAGCTTAAATAATAAACCCTGAACCTGGAACCATGAGCAGGGATGGATTAAATCAGTTATTGTTTTAGCCTTATTTACACTGCTCTGTGTTCTCTGGTCTGACCGTGTGTACGCCGCCTGGGTCTGTCATGGCCTCTTCCGCCTGGTCTCCATGGTGACAGTTGTCGAGCAGGTCGTCGAGGGCGTGTGGTGACATCATCTTTAACGAGTGGTTAACGGGCTCCGCCTGTAATCACCAAACCTTAGATCCTTCTCTCAATCAGGCTCCAAGAAAAACGAGAACAACAACCCAACAGACAGACCGGGTTTAGACCAAGTTTAGACCGGGTTTAGACCAGGTTTAGACCAAGTTTTGACCGGGTTTAGACCGGGTTTAGACCAAGTTTAGACCAAGTTTAGACCAGGTTTAGACCAGGTTTAGACTTGATTTGAATCTGGGTTAAGTCCCCTCCTCTCCTCCTCCTCTTCTCTGACGCTCTTCCTCTTCTCTGATCTTCTAGTCTGCTCTCGGTCTTCTCTGTCAGCACAATCATGCTCACGTTTGAACAATATTAAAATATCAAACTTGATTTAGATACTAAGGAATAGACTCGATACTCAGTGCTGATTCGGATGTCACAATGCTAATAAATACACAACACAACACACTTTAGGCCATGTGATTTTCCACATGAAATGTCAGTGTTTTCTGTTCTATTCCCATGTGTCTTATATGTGTGCTCCCTCAGTGCTTCAGTAGGTTCCTCAGTGCTCCATGGGTTTATATACTAGTCTATGTGCTCTGATATTTATTCATTTAATTCATTGTTCTAGAGACATTCAGAAAAGCTTCATTTCTGTCCTGTCAGTGGGATTGTTTTAGTATCGATACCTGCTCAAATGAATATTGATTATTATCTGATTTTCGAAACTTTTACTCTAGACATTTGGATTTTTTTCAAAATTCAGCTAAATTATGAAGTTACATTCGCCACTGCCCTGCATTGCATCAAATTCTAGAACATTTCCATAAAACTGTAGAAATGTGAACAGAGGACTGACCTTTTGTGGGCGATGGTTCCTGTGGAGGGGCTCTTCTGAGCATGTTCTGTCCTCAGTCTCTCTCTCCTCCCTCTTGTCCAATCGCAGAGCTCTAATGGGCAGCGGCGGACTGTGATTGGCTGAAACTCCCAGGTGAGGCTGCAGTAAACAGGTGAGGTGAGAAGTGATGTGACTGGATGAAAAGTGAGAACGAGAGGGAGGAGCAGAGCCTGGGGACTAATTAGGGGCACACATAACAACAAAGACACATGGGACAAAAGCAGGTGTAAAACTGGACTAAACCAGAGACTAAAGCAGGTCTAAATCTGGACTAAACCAGAGAATAAAGCAGATCTAAAACTGGACTAAACCAGAGACTAAAGCAGGTCTAAAACTGGACTAAACCAGAGACTAAACCAGGGAATTGACCGGGACTAAACCAGGGCTAAAATAAGTCTTAATTTTGTATGTGTAGTGTCCAGTCCTGGTAAAGGTACCAAATGCCAACTCCTCTAAACCAGGGCCTCAACCAGGGACTGCACCGGGGACTTGGACCAGGGACTGCACCGGGGACTTGGACCAGGCACTGCACGGGGACTTGGACCGGGGACTTGGACCAGGGACTGCACAGGGACTTGGACCAGGGACTGTACCAGGGACTTGACCGGGACATCGTGCTCCTCCAAATAACTGAAACTCTAAAATGTACATCTGGATGGAAGTGTATCATAGTTGAAACAGTGCAAATGAATGCACATTTTAGGCTCCATGAAAATGTTCACACTCACATACAGCTCACATACAGCCACTGCAAACGCACTGTTGAACTTTGCCCACTGTGGTTACTATAGTTGAGTTTACTGTAGTTGTAGTTACTGAGGCTGAGTTTCTGTTCCTTGTTGTGTACAAACCAGTTTATCTTTCAGCCAAGGACTGAGATGAGAATGTAGATAAAAGTTTCTCAGCACCACACAGACCAATGTGGTTCTTGAAGGGCGACATATGCATGTGTAACGTAAAGATAGAACTGTTATAGAAAAGAGCTAGTTGAGCTTTACATGACAGCACATTTAGCTCTAGAAAGTGGCCCTGAAGAGATACTTAGGTGTCATTGTCCATGTACGCTGGAGTTTAATCCACAGGTGCTGTAAGATTCACATATAAAGACATCAATTATTTCTACATTTATTTGTCAGCAGAACACTAACAAGCTGTAATTGAAGAATCATGTGTGGATATAATAAAAAACACATTACCATGACCGCTTCTGCAGCAGTATGAGGCCAAGTGAGGCTACACAAAGGGTAATGCACTGGCATGTGTTATAATACAGTTATCTTTATGTTAAACAGTATTTCTCTGTATTATGTGCAATGATGTAGCAGTAAAATGTGTCTGTATAACAAAATAAAATGACTTATATTTTGTCCATAATGATGCAATAACACGATCACTATATTTAACCAATATTTAATAGCACAACAATTCCCCTTCAGACAGCAGTTAGGGACAAGACAAAGATCAACATTACACACATACTGCTCTACCAGAGTAAATATAGAGTAATGCTGTGGTCATATTATTGTACTATCATCACGCAGTGGTCATATTATTGTACTATCATCACGCAGTGGTCATATTATTGTACTATTGTGATGCTGTGGTCATATTATTGTACTATCATCACGCAGTGGTCATATTATTGTACTATCATGATGCTGTGGTCATATTATTGTACTGTCATGATGCTGTGGTCATATTATTGTACTATTGTGATGCCGTGGTCATATTATTGTACTATCATCACGCAGTGGTCATATTATTGTACTATCATGATGCTGTGGTCATATTATTGTACTGTCATGATGCTGTGGTCATATTATTGTACTATCATGATGCAGTGGTCATATTATTGTACTATCATGATGCTGTGGTCATATTATTGTACTGTCATGATGCTGTGGTCATATTATTGTACTATCATGATGCTGTGGTCATATTATTGTACTGTCATGATGCTGTGGTCATATTATTGTACTGTCATGATGCTGTGGTCATATTATTGTACTATCATGATGCTGTGGTCATATTATTGTACTGTCATGATGCTGTGGTCATATTATTGTACTGTCATGATGCTGTGGTCATATTATTGTACTGTCATGATGCTGTGGTCATATTATTGTACTGTCATGATGCTGTGGTCATATTATTGTACTATCATGATGCTGTGGTCATATTATTGTACTGTCATGATGCTGTGGTCATATTATTGTACTATCATGATGCTGTGGTCATATTATTGTACTAGCATGATGCTGTGGTCATATTATTGTACTGTCATGACGCGATAGACTTCTGGGGAGTTCGGCGGCGGTTTCCCTGCAAAAAGTTGCATTACCGCCATCTAGTGCCACTAACGGAAACTACATATATCCTCACAAACAGACCAGTTTCCAGTAAAAAGAAATGAAAGACTTTGTCCCAGATCTGCTGAAATCCCAGTCCAAAACAGTTTTAAAATGAATTAAGCAATTTTGTTGTCCATGAATATGATATTATGACAAATGTTCTCTCCTTAGAATAACTGTGATGGTCCATTAAAATATGCTCTAGTGTCCATAATGTGACAATTACCAATAGTGTTGCCATATTTTATATGTATGTTTGTATGTATTACACTTTTCCCCTCAAACTTTGCTGGTTGGATAACATTATCAACAGAATCTCTGTTCACTGCTCTCTTGGCTGTCAGCATTTCCATTCCCCTCAGTTCACCTGTGGGACACACAAACACAATTTCCCTTCCCACCAGGATTTTGAATAGCCTTTCAAAAACTTTAATCACCAGATGTTGCTATGATTTAGATGTACCAGATTTTATGCTTCCTAATGCAGATACTGCGCCCGTGCATGCAAGGGCAGTCTATTCCTACTTAGCCTAATAAGCTCTAGCTACACAAAGAGCATGTAGCTCCACTGCAAGGGAACTCAAAAACAGAGGCACACTCACCTATTTCAGTGTTACATTTTGGAACATACACAGCAAAGTGCGACCCTTATCCAAATCCTTAGACCCATCAGTGAAAACCTTAGCATAACCTATTCTAACCTAGTATTTCCTGTTCTTCTCTGTGACTATAAAACATACTTTGTAAATCTGTTGTTTTATTCACCTTTGTGATCAAATCTCTCCTTAGTCAGCCAAAGAGGAACAATTAAATGACAGGTAAAAACAAGTATTCCAAGTACTCCAGCAGTTATCAGCATCGTCAGGGTGACCAGACGTCCCTATTTACCCAGGACAGACCCTGTATTAAGTCCTGTGTCCCCTGTCCCAGCAGATTTATCGAAAACCAGTGATTTCTCCCAGTTTTATACAAGAAATGTCCCAGGTGTCCCTATTTTTGACCAATTTGATCCCTGATGACAGTACGGAGAGGCATAAATTGTAATTATTTAGGTAAAATACTTGCAAATGACCAAAACAAAGAAAATGTGACTACACTGTTCATAAGGAAAGATTCAGTCAAAAAATATGTCAGTTAAGTTTTATTTAATTTTAGTATCACCAAAGAAAGTGGAATGTATCATCTACAGTCTACACCTGTAGATTGTCTTAAAATCTGGTTCAGTCCTGGTGCAGTCCTGGTTTAGTCTTGGTCCATGGTTTGGATCGATTCCTGGACCAGTTCTAGACTCAGTGGGGTGATGGTTTTGGTGAGAACTGCCGTGGTCCCACGTTTGTACCGATAACTCCCCTCTCTGTGAAGACAAGGGCAGAAGAGTCAGATGCCCTCCCATCCTGCCCATATCCCTATGTCTCAGATGCCCTCCCTGTGTGTCAGATTGTGTCAGATGCCCTCTCTCACCTCTCCCCTTTTGTTGCCGCTCTCTCGTATCCTCTCTTCATCTCCACTCCTCTCTCGGTGATGATGCACAGATCCACGTTACTTCCTGATCCAAGGTCACAGAAGATTCCGGCGGCGATGGCGTCTCGGACCAAAAGCTCCGCCTCCTCCAGCTGAGGACAGGGACAGCTCGCTTTATATTTCAACTAAATCATTCATTTTCTAAAAGAAAAGAGCATCGAAGGGTGCTCACTTAAAGGGGCTGTAACTGAGTTTCTTTCATGAATTTAGCAAAATGTGTCTTGCCCCAGTACAGATACATTATACTGTATAAGCAGCTCTTCTGCATCTAATCATAAAACCTTTGATTGTCCCAGTATCAGGAAGTGTGGTGTTAGCTTTGCAGTGACAGTAAAGTTCCCTCTGGCCTCTGAAAGTTGTCAAAAGTAGGGATGCACCAAACCAGTGTTTTCAGTTCCAATACCGATTTCGAGACTGAAAACAGCATTAATTTCCTTTAGACAAAAATAAAATAAAACAAAATTGATCTAAATGTGTTATGCGCCTGTTTTTTATCTCCCATGTAAGCACACAACAACCCTGTATGAATAAAAGTTCAAACATTACGAGACTTTCTGTGTAAAAAATGCATATGTCCAACCAGGATTTCTGCACTACATGTCACACTGATTTATAGAAACCGATGTCCAATCCAGCAATTCTTTCTGGATCAATATCTCATACCAGTATCAGACTGGTGGTTCCCTAGAGAAAAGTGCTTATAAACTCATTGTGGTGAATCATTAAGATGCTCAGAATGCAGAAGGTAAGTGAGAAAAACAGGGTTTCTTCAAGTTAAATTTAAGTTTTTTAAAGACCTTTTTAGAACCATTTATATAAAAACTTAATACCTATTTCACAGCCTATTTCATAGAGCTACTCGCAAATAAAAACTAAATTCTTGAATTTGTGTTCATTTATTTCTCAAACAAAGAAATATGGGGGAGTAGAGCGACTGAACCCTATAACTCCAGCATGAAAAGAGTCGCTTGGTAACGTAAAACCAACGTTAAAAAACAACATAACAGCATTAGTCAAACTTTGTGTTCTGCTGAGATTGCCTTTGATTTTACGAGCTTCGGCTTATGGTGTTGCTTGTGGTGCTTGTAGCGCGTGATCTTCAGTGACGTATTTATTGGTTATAATATTGGTTCTGTCGCTCTTTATTTAACCAAATAATGTGGGTTGACAAATTAAACTTTTGATGATAAATGCGATAGGGAGAAGTTATGTACTGCAAAAAATTTAAGACCCAGATATTACAATTCAAGTCTTTTTAAGGTAGTATTTCCAAATTCATAAATTCAATGCTTTTAAGACTTTTTATCACACCGTGGGAACCCTGGGAAGAACTTTGGACAACAGTAAATGGTTTAAAATAAACCTGTTCTGTTTTTCACCAACCCGGGATGACCCAAGACTAAACCAGGACTAAAGCAGAATAAAACCAGGACTAAACTAGGACTAACCCAGGACTGACCCAGGTCCAAACTAGGACTAAACCAGGAACAAAGCAGGATTAAACCATGACTATACCAGGTCTAAATCAGGTCTAAACCAGGTCCAAACCAGGTCCTAACCAGGTCTGTATCATTACCTCCATGTTTGGTTTGAACCTGTCCTCAAACACAGACACAGCCGCCGCAGCCCCAGAGCCTGCAGCGCCAAAAGGAACAAGGAAATGACATGAAATAAAACTGACTTTAGACAAATGTTTGAGAGAAGATGTGAAAACAGATTTGTTCTGACCCATGGTGAGGAAGGGCAGTTTGTCGTAGGAGCCGTGAGGATACACGCTGTAGAGCTCAGGTCCAGTCACATCCACCCCTCCAACAATTAAAGAGGAGCCCACGTGACCCTGGTACCTGAAAGAGAGGGAGGACAGATGAGAGAAGGATGAGAGAGGAGAAAGAGAGAGGAGCCGATGTGACCCTGGTATCTGAAGGAAGAGCGGTGAGAGAGGAGAGGAAGAAGGGAGGAGCGGAGAGGAGAGAGGGAGAAAATAGAGGTAGAAGCCCACATGACCCTGGAGAGAGAGATAGAAAAGTAAGAGGAGGAGGAGGAGGAGGAGAAAGAGAGGTAGGACCCATCTCCAGATCTTGGTCTAGTCTTGGGCTAGACTAACTGAGCTGGAGGATTAAGCCTACTCTGCAGTGATATCACACTAGGGGTGTTCTACATGTATCTGTATCGGCAGAATGTTCAGCAGTTACCATGGTGACACAATGCACACATCTAATGTCTGCACTGACTGAACAAAAAAGTTTTAAGATGATTTGAAAAAATGCAAAAGTGATTTAAAGAGCAGATTTTCAGGAGCCTGTGATCAGTCCAAGTGTTCATGGTCCTGTTCAGGAGTTTAGTGACTTTCTACTAAAAGGTGAAAAACTGTTGGCTGATGCTTGTGACTGTGGTGTTATTTGGGAGACTTATTTAACAGCACACATCATCTCACCTGTTGTAGCTTAGCTAAGTAATTTCTTTCTGGTCAGTTTGTGTTAAAATAAAGCTCAAATTAAAGTCTAACTTGAGTAACAGAGCCTCAGACAGTATGTCAACGGGTAGAGTTCAATTTGTCAATTGGACAAAAGTTTTGATAGAAGACTTTTCGCCCGACTTTTCATCCGAGCTGCTTCTTCAGTTCGGACAAGAAATTGAACTCTACCCATTGCCATGGATTTTACCTGGACGAATGAGAGATTCTACACACATCTTCAGACAGAGTAGTGCTCTCTGTTAGCATCACTCCCCCTGATAACGTGGATGACATCAGCTGCAAAGTATCAACTGTGCATATTTTGAGTTGATGGAACCGCACCAAGACACAAGGAGAACATGCAAACTCTAGACAGAAAGCTCCGGAAGTCAAACCAGAGACCCTCTCGTTGTGAGTGCTGCCACTGACCTGAAGAGCATTTGTTTGAGTTGGCGTGTAACCATGGCAACAAGAGGAGGCCTCCCAGTGTTCAACATATGCAACTCCACGTTCGACGCCATGATCTGAGTCGTGATCTCAGCGTCTGCTGCTACACCCGCCCCACAGCAACTGAAAAGAGAAACCAGGACTAAATCAGGACTAAACCCGGTCTAAACCAGGTATAAGACAGGTCTAAACCAGGTCTAAGACAGGTCTAAAACAAGTCTATGACAGGTCTAAAACAGGTCTAAAACAGGTCTACGACAGGTCTAAAACAGGTCTAAAACAGGTCTAAAACAGGTCTAAACCAGGTCTAAACCAGGTCTAAAACAGGTCTAAACCAGGTCTAAAACAGGTCTAAACCAGGTCTAAGACAGGTCTAAAACAGGTCTAAAACAGGTATAAGACAGGTCTAAACCAGGTCTAAGACAGGTCTAAAACAGGTCTAAAACAGGTCTACGACAGGTCTAAAACAGGTCTAAAACAGGTCTAAACCAGGTCTAAAACAGGTCTAAATCAGGTCTAAAACAGGTCTAAACCAGGTCTAAGACAGGTCTAAAACAGGTCTAAAACAGGTCTAAGAAAGGTCTAAAACAGGTCTAAACTCGGTCTAAGACAGGTCTAAAACAAGTCTAAAACAGGTCTAAGACAGGTCTAAAACAGGTCTAAAACAGGTATTGGACTCACTATATGTTGGGTGCAATGTAGTGGATTTTCATGCAGTTCTTGTCAGCGACCACCATGTCATCTGTTGCCCGAGTGTCTGCACCAAGAATCACCCCATCCTGAAAAACATTTCAAAAAACCAGAGTTAGACCTGGTTTAGATCTGATTCATACATGGATTACTTGCGATTTTGTGCTGACTTGGTCCTGGTTTAGGCCTGTTAAAGACCTGGTTCAGACCTGGTATAGCTCTGGTTCAGACCTGGTTTAGTTCAGACCTGGTTCAGATCTGGTTTAGCTCTGGTTCAGACCTGGTTTAGCTCTAGTTCAGACCTGGTTCAGATCTAGTTTAGCTCTGGTTCAGACTTAGTTCAGACCTGGTTTAGCTCTGGTTCAGACCTGGTTCAGTGTAGTTGTCTGTTGTTAACATAAAGCCACCTGAGTGAAAGTGAAAGTATTTGTGTGAGAGCTCAAATTTTAGGCCAAACACTGCAGACATGAACCTATAAAGAGTCTGTGTTTAGACTTGGTTTAGTCCTGGTTCAGACCTGATCAGACCTGTTGTAGTCCTGGTTCTGACCTGATATAGTCCTAGTTTAGTTCTTGTTATTTCCTTGGTTTTGTCCTGGTTTAATCCTGGTGTAGTCCTGGTTTAGTCCAGGTTTAGTCCGGATTCAGACCTTGTAAATGAGTCCTGCGATGGTGGTCCCGGTTTTCCTTGGGTTCGGCGCTTTGAATCCGTTTTGAGACAGATTGGACTCGAGCACAGCATTCCTAAAAGACAAATGTTACTGTAAACATGAGCATGTGTGGTATTCTACACTGGCCACATGTCCAAGTTTGAATCCTGGGAAGGATAGTCCTGGCTCTAGACCTGCACTGGCTCAGTATGGATTTTGAGTTCACTTTTGCTGTAGTTCACGTTTGGACCCGTGTTTGCTGATCAAGGATCTTAATGTTATCCTTAGTGAATCCTGGTTTAATTAATTTTAGTCCTGGTTCTGTCCTGTTATAGTCCTAGTCCTTGGTAGAGTCCTGCTTTAGTCCTGGGGTCCTGATGTAGTCCTGGCTCAGTCCTGTGATCTTGATTTAATCCGAGTTTAGTGCTGGTTCAGCCCTGGTTTAGTCCTGGTTTAGTTCTGGTCTGGTCCTTGTTTAGGCGTCGTTCAGTCTTGATTTAGTCCTGGCCCAGTCCTTGTTGAATCCTGGTTTAGTCCTGGTTTAGTCCTGGTTTAGTCCTGGTTTAGTCCTGGTCCCGTCCTGTTCCAGTCCTGGTTTAGTCGTGGCCCAGTCCTGTTTAGTCCTGCTTTAGTCCTGGTTTAGTCCTGTTTCACCTGCGACTGTTTTCGAAGTTGAATCCTCCAGTTTCGTGTTGACTCAAACTGTGAAGCATCGTTTCTTTTAAAATTCTAAAATATTTTGTAATAGCGTAAAAAAAAGCCTAAAACTTCTGTTCTAAACTCGATTTCTGCAGCGAGACAAAAGGAGAACCAATGCGTCAGGTTTTAGAACTTTTACTTTCGCTTCCGTATATTTATTATAAAGATGCATTCTCACGTTTCGCCAACAGATGGAGCCACTTCACAACTTCAAAATTGCCTTTTAGCTGTGGAACGTGTGTGTATAGGAGCCGTTTATAATAATGAACATTTTTTATGTTTAATTTTAATGCAACAATTTTATTTTATATTAATTGCTCTTTTATCTGAGTGAAAGTTTCAGTTCCGCTTCTCACAGAGTCCGAGCTAATCCCAAATTATAATCCACTGAATTATAATCTTCTGCAGTCAGTGAAAGAATCAGGCCTGAGCCAGATCTGAACCAGAACGAGGACTAAACCAGGTCTGTGGACTAAAACCTAATAACTGACAACCCGTATTAAACCCTGCAGGATGGTTCAGGCTGGTCTGGTTTGGATCTTGTTGGTCTCTGGACTCATTTTGGTTTCATCTTTTGACGAGGGACCAGACCTAAACCACGAGGACCTGCTCCACCCAAGATCCATCTCCGACACAGAGAACTGGGAGGTCTCCAATGTGGACTGGAACCAAGACCGGGACCAAAACCAGGATCAAAACCAGGATCTAGACCAGACTGACTGAGAACCAGACTCATCACGGTAAGCATTTAAAGATACATGACAGAATTGAGGTGGAGGAGGAGCAACTCTACTCCGAGCTGGCTGTGAACGGTGTCTGGGTCATTTTGACTCAGAACTCAAGATGAGAGTTCACAGAAAAGAAAAAAAATTAGGTCTGAACCAGGTCTGGACCTGATCTAAACCAAGTCTAAACATTTCTAAACCAGAACAAAATCTTGACTAAACCAGGACTAAAACCAGAATTTAAGGAGAGAGTGAGAATCGGTCTAAACCTAGACTAAGCCTGAACCTGTAAATGAGAGAAACCATTGGTCTAACTCAGGACTAAAGCAGGACTTAAAGTTGACACTAAAACAATGCTTCTAAAACACCATTTAGTCACTGCAAAAAACATTCTTACAGTCACTGGATTTGAAGAGTTGTGACTTGCTTGAATTATTTAACGTGAGATTTCCATTGAGAATAGGTTTTACTCACAGGCACTGGGGGCAAGCTGGTTTAACTACACAGCAACAGTATTAGTCTGCAGGAGCTGGAATTGCACCTGTTCTACCAATAAGGCTTATGTCAAGGTCGGGATTCAAACCACTGACCTTCAGATTAGAGGATGAACTCTCCAACTGAGCTGCTGTCAACTTGTATTCTGTTGGCACCATTTATTTCCATGTCTCACCCAGTGTCGGGCAAATTAGATTGTAAAACTAAACTGATCTCTGACCACTGATTACTCCTTCTAAAAGTCTCTAAAAGTCTAATTACTACATTATATAAAAATAAATTTGATTACGATTTGAATGAAAGGAAACATACAGCTTAGGAATCAATTTATTCATAGTCCTTATTTCCTTTCAGATACCACTTCAGTCTGTGGGGACTTCAGCAGTGAGGTCACTCCTAATGGCCGTTGCCTGATCCGCACCACCCTGCCCACCGGATCCAGGTCATTGCCACGAGAACACTGCCCCGACCTGTTCCACTGTTGGGCCGAGGTGTCTGATTGGTCAATGGAGGCAGGTGACAGGAAGCAGCAAGTGGAACAGGTTCAGGAAGCAGTGAACGAAATGAAGCTGGAGCTCCAAGAGCATCAGAGAAGAGTCAAGCACCTGGAGATACAGGTGAGGGACTTTAGTCCCGATTTGACCTGGTTCAGACCTGGTTTAGACTTGGTCCATACCTGTTTTAAGCCTGGTTTAGACCTGGTTCAGACCTGGTTTAGACCTGGTTTGAACCTGGTTTAGTCCTGGTTTAGTCCTGGTTCAGGCCTGGTTCAGTCCTGGTTTAGACCTGGTTCGGTCTTGGTTTAGACCTGATTTAGTCCTGGTTTAGTCCTGGTTCAGTTCTTGCCGTGTGTCTCTCTGACAGTCGGAGGGTCATGTGACTCTGAACTCGTCTGTGATTGGCCGGTTGCGGGCGTTGGAGCTGCTTCACGTGCACGCTGCGCTCATGCACGAGATCCAGACTCAAGTTCAGAACCTGACCAAGACCCTGAGCACCTCCTGCACCCAGTCTCACCCAAGACCAGACCCTGAGACCATCAAGACCCCCCCAAAACCAGGTCAAGATCTACTCTGCTCCTCTGACCTGCTCCTCTGACCATCTCCTCTGATCCTCTGTCCATCTCCTCTGCTCCTCTGACCTGCTCCTCTGACCTTCTCCTTTGCTCCTCTGACCCTCTCCTCTGGTCCTCTGACCTTCTACTTTGCTCCTCTGACCCTCTCCTCTGCTCCTCTGACCTTCTCCTTTGCTCCTCTGACCATCTCCTCTGATCCTCTGACCATCTCCTCTGATCCTCTGACCCTCTCCTCTGCTCCTCTGACCTTCTCCTCTGCTCCTCCTCTCTATAAACTTGGTCTCTGACCTCAGCTGCTCCTCTGGCTTCCTGTCCCTCTGACTGCTCCTCTTTGATCCTGTTTACTGCAACATGGAGACTGACGGTGAGACCAGGACTAAACCAGGACTAAACCAGGGCTAAATCAGGGCTAAAACAGGGCTAAACCAGGATTACACCAGGACTAAACCAGAACTAAACCAGGACTACACCAGGACTACACCAGGAGTGATCCAGGATAAATTCAGGACTACACCAGGACTGAACCAGGACTAAACCAGAATTAAACCTGGTCTAATCCTGTCTAAACTAGAACTAAACCTGGTCTAATCTGGGCCTAAACCAAGACTGAACTAAGAATAAACCAGTACTGAACCAGGGCTAAACCAAGGCTGAACCGGGCCTGGACCAGGACTATACCCGGACAAAAATAGGACTAAAGCAGAACTAAACCCAGTCTAAACTGGGACTGAAACTGTACTGAACCCAGTGTAAATTTTTCCTGAACCCTGGTCTAAACCTGGTCTGACCCGGGACTTGCAGGGGGCGGTTGGACAGTGTTCCAGAGGCGGTGTGATGGCTCCGTCAGCTTTAATCGTGGCTGGGACCAGTATTAGTTCGGTTTTGGAGATCTCAGGTCCGAGTTCTGACTCGGAAACATAGCGCTTCCCCTGCTGGTCACTCACAGACACTGCAGCCTGAGGATCCACCTACTCGACTGGGCCCACGTGCATCACCACGCTCTGTACAGGGACTTTAGGTAGGACTGAACCAGGACTGAACCAGGACTGAACCAGGACTAAAGCAGGACTGAACCAGGACTACAGCAGGACCAAACCAGGACTACAGCAGGACTGAACCAGGACTGAACCAGGACTGAACCAGGACTGAACCAGGACTACAGTAGGACTGAACCAGGACTAAAGCAGGACTGAACCAGGACTGAACTAGGACTAAAGCAGGACTAAAGCAGGACCGAACCAGGACTGAACCAGGACTAAAGCAGGACTGAACCAGGGATGAACCAGGACTGAACCAGGACTGAACTAGCACTGAACCAGCACTGAACCAGGATTCAGCCCATGTGCACCACCACACATTGTATCAGGACTCAATCACTCAATCAACCACTTTATTAACCCCAAATGCAAATTCAGTTCAGGACTAAACCAGGACTACACAAGGACTAAACCAGGACTACACAAGGACTAAACCAGGACTACACAAGGACTTAACCCGGTCTGTGCTGCTAGGTCGAGGATGAGCAGAGCCGGTTCCGCCTGCATGTTTCAGGGTTTTCTGGGTCCATCTCGGACTCATTCGCGTGGTACCACGACGGGCAGGACTTTGGGACCCCAGACTCTGGGGACCTCTGTGCTGAAGTCTGCCACAGTGGCTGGTGGTTCAGGCAGTGCTACCAGGCCAACCTCAACGGAGTCTACTACCAGGTCTGAACCAGGACTAAACCAGGTCTGAACCAGGATTAAACCAGTTCTGAACCAGGTCTGAACCAGGACTGATCCAGGTCTGAACCAGTACTGAGCCAGGACTAAACCAGGTCTGAACCAGGACTAAACCAGGTCTGAACCAGGTCTGAACCAGGACTAAACCAGCTCTGAACCAGGTCTGAACCAAGTCTGAACCAGGACAGATCCAGGTCTGAACCAGGACTGAGCCAGGACTAAACCAGGACCATGTCTGTATCACATGGGGACAGTCTCTTTCTGGTTTGGTTATGATCCTGGTCTAACCTGGGTCTCTTTCCGGTCTCTTTCTGGTCTCAGGGCGGGCTGTACTCCCTCAGAGCCCAGAAACTTCTTAGTCCTGATGGTCTGGTCTGGTCTTCATGGGCCGACACGGGCTTTTACTCCCTAAAGTCCAGTTCTATGATGGTCCGTCCTCTGGGCTTCAGACCTCACAGGTTGCCATAGAAACAGGACCAGATCTGCAGAGGAGCAAGGAAGGCACTGTCTCAACTGCCACACTTTAGTTAGTCTGCCCCAGGGCAGCTGGTAGTATATGTAGTAACAGTATTAGTAGTATTAGTAGTAGTAGTAGTAGTAGTAGTAGTAGTAGTAGTAGTAGTAGTAGTAGTAGTAGTGAACACAGCACTCCACCTGCTTGTCACTGGCCCTACGTGCACCACCATGCTCTGTACAGGAACTTTAGGCTGGACTGAACCAGGACTGAACCAGTATTATTAACAGCACAAGTGTATACTGAGGACAGGGGACAGGTTAGAGGTCAGTTCTCCCGGTGACTCTGGGAGAGTCGGATCAGTGGAGCAACATGTGTGATGATTTTTATGTGACTAAACGAGAGGAGCCGCAGAGCGCACCCACAAGACACATGGAACTTTTCTGGTCATTCTGATCTGAGGAGTGAGAGGAAAGACACCACTCCTCCTCTCCTGTTCTCTTCTCTTGTTCTCCTCCTTCTCTCCTGCTTTCCCCCTCCTCTACTGTTCTCCTCTCCTGTTCTCCTCCTCCTCTCCTGTTCTCCTCCTCGGGGAATGAAGGAGACTCACCCATTCGCCTTAGCCCTCAGCGGGTGGAGACTGTTCCGCTGTGTAAAATTAACGTGTGCGATTATTTTTTATCTTTAACATTTAGTCATAAAATTGGTTATTAAACTTTACAGTAACTCAAATAATAAAAATCGATAGTATTTTTGTTAATGTTCAAAAGCGCACCATCTTCTCGTAAACCAGTCGGACAGCCCTAAAACGGATACATAGGCGATGGCGCTCACCTTTTCAGGATTCACCCCTTTTATTAAGTTTTTATTTCATGTTTGATTTCAGCAAGTTGTTCTGGGTATGGTCATCATATACTTCAGTGGTTAAGATAACAATGATGTCTCAGGACCTTTTTTCCTTCTTCAACGACATAAATTACAGGGAAGCGGTTATATTTGTGTCTTTTTGATGACACAAACATCATAACATGAATCACAAAACTGGTATAAAACATTTGAACAGAAACGCACCCTGGCACTTTCTGTTCAAACCTGCAGAGCTGAGCCCCAACTCTTCAGACACTTCACTGGAACACACTGACGCTTTATTGTTGAATTATGAATTAAACAAATGCTATACATGTGAATGCTGTACAATTCCAGGCAAGGCTTTCCATGGAGACAAGCACGTAGAGGATCTGCCACCAAAAAAGTTAAAGTGCAGCTTTAACACTGCTACATTAATAAAGAGCTCTGTTTTTGTATGAAGAATTTGAGTGAATATTATTGATCCATAACATTTTAGAACCTTTGTTCCCTGTACTTATCGTGCCTCAGCCTGTTAGATGCTTTCTGACTTTTGTTTGCTTTTTAGTAAATAAGTTTCATGAATAAATGCACTTTTGGGTGAGCACTGGACGCCTCGACTTGATTCAGTTCTGCCCCACACTCACACCCCTCAGGCTGCTACAATATACAGAATAAATAAATGATCTGCCACTGTTTGTCATTTAATATTTTATTGAAATATTTAACGGTACAATTTTACATTGATCCACAAAGTCAGAGTGTGACTTTCACACTGGCCCCATCTGCACATACACGTTTGTTTACTTGTTCACTCTGGTCTAAAGAGTTAGTGAGTCATATTTAGGTGTTGGGGCTGGTTGTGATCTACAGGGGGCCCTGTGCTTATGTGGGACGCTCACGGGGGCGGGTCACAAACTGCCACCACAGGGGGGGCAGATCTCCCTCTTTTCGGGCTGGAGGAAGAGCCTCAGTCCTGGGTCCAGAGGCTGGAGTCTCGGCCTCCAGCTGAGCCACCTGCAAAACAATACAAAACAACACAAATGTACACAATTGTACACAAATGTAGACAAATGTACACAATACAACACAAATGTACACAAAACAACACAAATGTGCACAAATGTACACAAAATACATGTACACAAATGTACACCAACGTACACAAGACAAATGTACACAAAACACAAATGTACACACACACATTTAGTGGGTGAAATCACAGAAACACTCCTGTTCGGTTGTAATTGAAATGTGGCTCATTCAATGTAAAATTATTTTAGAATTGAGTGAAAAATTTGGAAGTCAAAGTATCTTAGACATATTGTGCTTATGGCTGCTCTATAGTTATAATCTATGACAACTGTGGATAATAATGATTCATTTGCACAATTTAAAATCCCAATATTGATCTTAATAAAAGAACCAGTTGACTTCCACGTTACAAAACTGTGATGCCCAATGGGAGCTGACGTCACCAAAAACATCACAACAAAGTACATAATGCTGATTATAGCAAAGAACGTCTCATGAACTGTTTGTTATGAAACTGCTCAGTCGTGATGTGAAGGAGAAATGACACAAGTCACTTGTGGAGATGGAGCAAGTTTCATTTTGGGATTTCAGGATAATCCTAAATTTGTTAAGCGACTTTGATGGCATACTGGATGAATGAATTTTGGTACATTCTGTGGGTGAAACATAATATGTATAAAACCCCAGTGCTAAATGTGCTTCTCAAGGTAAAAGTAGATTTTTGAATCACCAAGAGAACAATTCTGATAAAACACACAAGCCACAATACTAATGCTAATCCGCTTCTCCCGCTTAATCCGGCTGGGTCGCGGGGGCAGTTTGCTGCCCAATCCTCATAGCACCTGTCCCCCCTATGAACCCCTCTGCAGGTGGTGAGCCCACAGGAGGGTGGACAACATGGTCCTTGATGTTAGTTCATAGGGGTGCTGCATGTTTTGAGTTGATGGGGGAAACCGGAGTACCCGGAGGAAACCCATCCAGACACGGGGAGAACATGCAAACTCCACACAGAAAGGCCCCGGGCGACCTGGGGATCGAACCCGCAACCTTCTTGATGTGAGGCCTGAGAGTTGCCACTCAGCCACCGTGCCGCCCACAACACTTATGGTTATAATTAATTTAAAATATATTAATCAGATACAAACTGGGATTAGGATCCCTTATAAACCAAGCAGACGACTTTTTAAACCAATCAGAGGTGAGAGCGGAGCTTGGACCAATCCGAGCTCTTTGCTCTCAGGAGTGTTAACGCTGCACTCACCTCTCTGTCCCAGCTCTGCAGACGTAGCTGTTTCCACTGCTCTCGTTTGGAGAAATAATCTGGATACATGGCTTTCTCCGAGGGGTGCCAATGGTCCAGCACCCACTCCGGCACCTGCAACACACACGCGCACACACACACACGTCATGCTACTGCCTTATGAAATATTACTCAAGTAGTAGCACAAAGTTAAGATCAGACATTTTTAAAAAGTGAACAAAAAATTCAAAGATTTACTCCAAATCAGACCCTGATCTTGTCCCTGGTCAAATCACTGGCTCACTGGCTCAGACCCACTTTAGTCCTGGTCTAGTCCTTTTTCGGCCAGTTTTAAAATAGGGAGGCACGATCTGATGCTGGTATCAGATACTGCACCGATACTGAAAACATTTGCTGGATCGAATATTGGCTTCCAAATATGGAATCATCAGATATCATGGGTGGACAGATGAAGCGATGCAATGCAACTATTTCATGGTCGTAATTGGCTCAGAAAATCTCAAAATGTTAGAATTTTTATTTACACAAAACTGCTCTGTAGTTACTTAAGTCCATTTTAAGTCCCCAGTCTGCAGTAGAGCTGTCATGATACTAAAATTTCACACTCACTAAAGAATACAGTAGACACGATACTCAATACACATTCTGATACCACAATGATAATCAAAAACTCTTCAGACAACAGAATGTGATTTTCCACATTAAGTGGCAGAGCTTTCTGTTCTATTCCCATGTGGCCTTAAATTTGTGTCATCACTCAGTGGACCAGGTAGGTTCCATAGTGTTCCATGGGTGTATACTAATCTATGTGGAAAGGTTCACTTGTCCTGGGATGTGACTTTTTTAGTATCAGTACATGCGAAAATGTGTATCTAATTTTGGTAGTAGTTTTTGTATCAATTCGTATCTGATTTTCAATACTTTTGACAGCTCTAGTCTCCAGTGTTCTCTGACCTTGTAGCACTCGTATCTCTCGTAGGAGGTGCCTCCAGGCGAGTCGGGGAACAGGTAAGGCTGAGGATGCTGATTGGCCCAAAACTCTTCCTCTCCGGCCTTTAGCAGCATTGTGGCCTTGACTAGGTCCTTCTCATTTTTGTTTTCATCAAAGCGAGCACGCAGCAAGCAGGCGTAGAACCGGTACTTATCCCTGAGGACAAGAACATAACAGAATTTAAATACGTGCCAGATGCCCTCCCTGTGTCTTCATAGGCTCTTATTCTGTGTAAAAGCTGCTTACCCTGTAGTTTAAACCTCTACAGACATGTCCTAAAATGTCCCCGTGTGCCAGATGCCCTCCCTGTGTGTCAAGATGCCCTTCCCTGCATTTTCATAGGGTATTATTCTGTGTAAAAGCTGCTAACCCTGTAGTTTAGACCTCTGCAAACATGTTCTGAAATGCATGGGAATTTTAATTAAAGTTCCTATTTCAATCTTCTGTCAGATGTCTAAATGGTTCTGGACATGAACAGTCATTATATAGGTCATATATTGATCAGAGTTGTTACTAATATAGACTAGGTTTCCTTAAAGATGACAACATAAAAAATACTTCAGAAATCACCGCAACTATGTGTAGTTACTAGTTAAACATGAACTATAAAACTTTTCTGATGGAGGGTTTGCCACTTACTTGTCTTCATGGAGATGTTATTGCTTTGTTGGGAATATTCCACAGCATTAAACTTCTCTATCTCCACAGCAACAAGCAAGTGGTGCAACAAGGTTAAGTTACAAATCAGATCTGTGAAGGCAGCCCGTTGGTGCACTTAGTAAAATCGTGTGCATTGTAATGTACATAAGAACAATATAGTAAATTTTTTCTCTTCAGGCAATATATATATATATATATATATATATATATATATAATATTATTAATAATTATTATATATATAATATAATAACTATTAATCAGATGATCAAACACAGAAATTATACATAGCAATAAAGATATTCTACAGGCCAAAGGGGTTTAGGCTGAAGTTTTAACTTAACTTTGCCTCACCCGATTAACATATAGAATAGGATATAAGACTGCAGCACTATTTACAAAAGAAAAAAAAAATAAGAAGAATAACTCATCTTTTATGAGTGCAGGAAAGAATACCTACTTAATTATTTTTGGTGTATACACACATACACACTATTGACACACAATCCAACACACGATAGTGTTTATACACACACAGATCTGTATAAGTTAGTACTGATACCTATTGGTATATAAAGACACACACAGACACCTGGTATAACTGATGGTTATAGTCTGTACGTTCCATAAGGTAAGCTACAAGATTTATTGTATTTCTCTATATTTTCGCTATAACTCTATACTTTTTAAAAAATGTGTAAATAGATTTAGAGCCTTTTAATGATTTGTCCAGACTGTTCCACAGCTCAACACCTCTGATGGAAGCACATCGACTTTTCAGGTTGGTCCTAACATGAGCTTTCTGAAAGATATCCGATCCTGTACTCATTCTCTCGGGTATTTGTTGCATACACTAGGGAGCAGATTATTATGACTTAGAATGCATGCAGGATAGTTTAATGCCATATTGTGGAAATTGCGATGTTCAATACAAAGCAACAACATCCAAATGAGACCAGAAGGAGTCAGACAACATCATAAAAAGTTTGGTTACAGTGCACCTAAAATAGAAGTTATTAATTAAAACAAAATAAACATCGATTACATGGTCAGCTGTTAAATAAATATAAGTCAACTCCACTTGCAGGATGACCTTTATACTGATTTCAATAGGACAGAATAATGTCAAATTCTATTAAAATGATTCTTGAAGCAAATAGTTCAACTTTACTTGGGTGACCTGTCAGTTAGCATTTAGCTTAGCCACTGCGCTAACAAAACAAATCAGAAACACGCCCTTTAACTTTTCTCATAAACGCAAAGTGTCCGCTGCAGGTTCGCGTCTTTCCCTTTACCTGAAGATGCACCAGGACTCTAGGTGCCGCAGGGATTTCTTATAAAGCCGCAGAACTTTCTGTTGGTGAGTGAGAAACGCAGTCGCCATCTTGAAGTCCGCTGTCACCTTCTGCAGCGCTGCATTCTGGGAATTTATCAGGTCGGTCCCGAATACCGCGGCCCAATGTAAATGCGCAAATGGTTACATTGTAACCCTGTTTTTGGATTTTTTAAATTACTTTTATGTTTAGTTTTTATTGTAATTCTTAACTTGTGTGTGTTTAATTCATGTTAGTCCACGATTAGTTCGTTAAAGCCTCACTTTCTCATGTCCTTTTCCTCTCTTCTCCGGACATTACGGTAGTCTCTGGTCCATGCTTTTACTCCGAGCAGCGGCGCTTTTTAACAACTTTTCTGTCTCCGCTATGGCTCAGCTCAGATTTATCGGTAAGAAACACGTTATTAAAATAGAAACAAACCTTAACACACCGCCTCGCTCTAGGTAAATGTCATTAAAGCCCACATTTGCTTCAGAAAACCCGGATTAGTCCGGTTAGCACGGAGGCTACATGCTAAAATGACAACACAGCAGCAAAGCAAGCTGAGAGTGCACTCCGGACTGGTGCATGTCAAAAATAGCTTTTACATCTGAGAAAACACGAATGTTGGAACATAAACCTTTTTTCAAAACTATGTAAGAAACGTGGGAAACCAGGCGGTGGGAAAACTGGATTAAAACTGCTGTGCAATGTGAATCTTATAAGAACAATATTTATTTTAAAAAGCATTTTATTGAAGGGCTGGCGAGTGAGAGGACTCTTCCCAGCATAATGCAGTTTCCATTCTGCTGTCCTAAACCAAATCTTAACCAGATATTCACATAGTCTAAACCAAGTCTAAACCCAGTCTAACCCCTCACTACAAAAACAAATACCCTCCTTTCTTGTCTGTGGTCTTCATCAAAATAATTGTGATTTTCCAGAAGGTCTTCTAAGTACACAGGTGTCCACTTGATTTTTGGGTCTTGGACAAAGGTTCTCATCTAACTGGTTCTTCTCCTTCACATGATCCTCAGCAATGTCTTGGATCAGGTTCACAGTGTCGAATTGTCAAATTGTGCAGTGAATCCTAGATGGAGTTCTTGGTCTTGATCTCATCTGCTGGGATCTCCTCCATCTCCTTTCTCTCTTCCTTTAACTCCTCAGATCCTCCACTGCTCTCCTTCACTTGGTCCAGAGTATAAGCAAAATATCCTATAATTGCCAATTCACCTTTTGTTTTTTCTTCTGCCTTTGTCTCCAGATTAACAGCTGTGATTTCCATCCCTTCCACAGTTTCCATCAATGATTTGTTTAGTTTAGAACATGGAACTATTAAAATGAGGTCCAGATCCTCTTTAAGATCCCGGATGAACTTCTCAGCTTCCTGTCACACTCTCTTCAGCTTTTTGTTCTCACTATACTCTGTCTTTAAAAGCAGCATGTTTTCATCAAAGCAGTCTTTGCTGAAGGATACAGAGGAGGGACTCTTTTGACTCTTCCACAGGATCTGCTGACCCTCTCTGATCAGTCCTCTTGTTAAACTGCATGGAGAACTTTGACTGAGACACAGTTTCCCCCAGGATCAATAAAGTATCTCTCTCTCCCCCTGTACAAGCCTATGTCACCCATGCTCCCTCAAGCCATTTCTCCATAAATATACAAAAACCTGACAACTTGACAAACCAGATGCGATGTGCAGTTTCATTAACTGCACGTCATTAGCAGGATGAAAACTGACTGTGTTGTGATGTCACTTTGAAGGGTTGATTTTGTTCTAATCCAAAAGCATGTGGAGCTGGATAATAGAGTGAAATTGCAAGTACAGAGCACATGTCCCTCAAATGCAGAAAACATCTCTCCAAAATTCTCGTAACATTCAGAACATTGTATTTCACTTCTTTTACCTGAGATAAGTTGTGGTGTGTTGTGGTTGGGTTTTGATTGTTGACAGGCGGGATATGGCTCCAGAACCACTCGTCTTTGTAAAGTTGTGTTAAAGCATGTGGTTCTGGCTAGATAGGTAAGGCAAATCTAACATTTTCAAAACAATAAAAGGTATCACAGTGATCTAAATATGTTGTGTGTTAACAGTTAAGTAAAATACTCCCTCTTTAACTCTTTAAATTCTCATTTTCTTGTTACAGATATTGGAGTGAATCTGACTGACCCCATGTTTAGAGGCCTGTACAGAGGGAAGCAGAAACACGACGGTGAGGAAATAAACAACATTTTGTCATTTAAACGTATAGTCTGAACTAATTCACTCATTCATTTCACAGATGATTTTAATGCGATCATTGACCGAGCGCTCAAAGTGGGAGTGGAAAAGGTGACTTATTTTAAAAGTTTATACTGTTTTCTGATCTCTGTTGTGTTTTGGTTTATTCACATGTTTAACACACAAACCATGCATATTTAGGCTGAGCTCTTCTCTCAAATGGAAAACACCTTGTGATGTCATGTAGTAATAAAGGAAGTGTTCCACTGTGTTTTTAAACACCATACATTTTCACTTAAACTATTTCTATAATTTCAGACCTGGGATTGCCACTCTCTACTGAACTAAAGGTAAAAGGAGCTGTGAACCTGAAAACTATCGTTACATGACATCACAAGGTGGAACAGAGCATTTTGATCTTTGGAGATATAGACAGACTAATAATAATGGGTTACTCATGTGTGAATGAAACAAAACACAACTCCAGATCTGTTTTTGAAGAGCTCCAACCCAAAAAGCAACCAGAACTAACCTATAACAAAACTTAACAAAACAGGACTAGCTCAGCCTTTGCCTAAATGTAATCTGATCTTGTACAGTTCATGATCACTGGAGGAAGTCTGGACGACAGCAAAGAGGCACTGAAACTTGCTCAAACAAGAGGTATATTTCATTATTCAGAAACTAAAGTCATTTTGCGTCACGTTTCACATTTGTAACCATTAAACTCCTGAACTCTATAGTGTAAACGAATCATTCTGTGCAGAGCTTTTCACAGTATTCACTTCATTTATCTCACTTGTATTCCAAAATAGTTTTATTTTAAAGGGGTATTATTTTAGTTCCATTTCCAACCAGAAGAAGAAATACTCTAAACTAAATGTTTAAAGGTGCAGTATGTAACGTTTCTGGTTGGGGTTCACTATCTGTCATTGCTTTGCCTGGAATGTTCCACAATATGGCATTAAAGTGTCTTTCTTTATGGAGACATGCAGGTGATGCCACCAGGCAAAGTTAGTAACATTTTTTGAATCTCATAATATTTTTGTCATTTGTTTTTTGCTATATTTTTTCTGACTGAAACTGAGTAAACCAAAATGAATGAAGGGAACAAGTGCAGACTCAGTCCCAGAGCCCCAAACCAGACCATAAACAAACTCAACGTCCTATCAAGCTGTCACATACTACTTATTATTTTTGTTCAAATAAAGTCATTTAGTTTCTTGTTGCTAAAACAATGATGTCTTTGTCAAATTGTTGAAAAATGTTAAATGATTTTAATTAAAACACACAAAAGTTTCTAGTGAAAATGAATAGTGCTCTAATATACAGTTCTTTTCATAATTTTAGTAGTTTTATTATTGACCTTTTCTCTGTTTTATGTCCAGAGGAGTTTTTCTGCACAGTGGGCTGCCATCCAACACGCTGCTCTGAGTTTGAGAAGTTTGGAGACGAGACGTATCTGTGTGAACTTAAAAACCTTGCCACAAACGCCAAAGGAAAAGTGGTTGCAATTGGAGAGTGTGGACTGGGTATGTGTCCAAATGTCCACACACACATACAAATGAAATGTCTCTGTCCACAGACACACGTACAAATGAAATGTCTCTGTCCACACACATACAGATGAAGTATCTCCAAATGTCCATATTTGTTTTTCAGATTTTGATCGTCTTGAATTTTGTCCAAAAGAAACACAGCAGAAGTGTGTACAATATTAATTTTGCCCAAATTCTGGACTTTTTCAATAATAGTGATTTGTGTTTTTTTCTGCAGATATTTTGAGAAGCAGTTTGATTTGGCCGAAGAAACCAAACTGCCCATGTTCCTCCACTGCAGAAACTCCCATCAAGAATTTATTGGTGAGATTTGAGACAGATTCACCAAAAAATATTACATTATTAAACACGTTTAATGTGATTTTTGCAGAAATTATGAAGAGGAATAGAGACCGCTGTGTTGGAGGAGTGGTCAGTTGCTTTAAAAGATATTTCTGATCTCTGTTCTAATGTGGCTTTCTCATAACTAACAGGCCTGGAGCTGTGTTTTGTTTCATTCACTCATGTTTAACACACAAACCCTGCAGATTTAGACTGTTTTCTGTTTGAGTTCTTCTCTCAAACAGAAAACACTCTGGTCTACCTTGTGAAGAATTTCTTTGGTTGACTAAAGACCTAATATCTATGGGAAAAAACATGTAAAAGCAGATTCATTTTCCTTTGAAAAACATAAAGTTTTGAATTGAACTTACTATGTAATAGCTAAACTTGAATTATTTCTCAGTCGTTTGTACTCGTAAAGCTTGTACAATTACATCAGATAATATCTTACTTACTGTAACGTTGTCTTTTGTTAGGTGCACTCTTTCGATGGGACACCAGAGGACGCTGTTGCCATCACTGAATTAGACCTGTACATTGGAATAAACGGCTGGTCAGTCAAACTTGATTAACATGAAGACTATATACGCACAGTAGCAGAGTGGTTAGCCCTATAACCGCAAAGCAAAAAGGTCCGTGGTTCAATTCCCAGTGTGTCAGTGAGGAAAATGCCTGTTCTCCTGTATTTGGGTATTCTCCATCAAACTAAAGCAAGCACAATAATCCTCCAGCTTGATACTCAAATCAGGTCCACTGCTCCTGAGGTTTAACCCTGAGACACTGAGGGATGGAGCAGGTAGAGAGCACACCTTACTCAAACAATTTCTCTATCATATTATGTCTCTTTTTTTGTAATTTAATGATAGCTGTAAACTTTATTCACCATTTTGTTATGTAATTGTCATTTTGAGAAGACTTGACATCATGAAGCAAATTGTCTTATTTGATCTATTTTATCATCATAATTGTAAGATTTTCTGTGAAACATCACACTTTGTTCTGGTGACAGATCTAATTATAAAACTCATATTATCATTTAAAAAGACAAAAACTGTGTGTCATTTTGTTAAACTATTATTCCTTTTTTTTCAGCTCATTAAAAACTGAATCCAACATCGAAGCCATGAGGTCTGTGCCCAGCGAGAGGCTCCTGATCGAGACAGGTACAGATCTACACAGCTCAAATACAAACCAAGGGAAACTCTAATGTAAAGAATCACATGAGATTTAAAATTTCCGAACGCAAAGATGGCAGCAGGATATGAAAGTGAGACAAGCTGAAAGTTGTAAACGCACCACACATCAGCTGTTTGCGCTATATAGTAAAATGACTCACAAGTGTTCCAAATATTACATGTTAGTTCAGATGAAACTCAGAACAGTGTTATTCTGTGGTGCAATGTTTCAGAGTCACTATTGCTAATCTGCAGCAGCCTGGATATGTTAGCTGTGGAGCTGATTTATCTTAAGCAACCACAGAAGTAAATAGTCTTATTACATCAATATATGTGAAACAGGATATCTGCCGATATCTGATCTAGCACATTTTACATTATATTAGTAATGGATCAGTGCATCCCTACTTTCTTTGCGATAAATGCTTGATTAAAGATTGAAATAGTCAACAATTATTGTAGTAGTTGTCGAATAGTCACAATTATTAAAATTAATCGTTTCAGCTCTAGATATAACGTTATACGAAAAAAACATGTCTTTAATCAAACATATCTTTTACAAACATGTCATAAATAAAACATGTCTCTTACAAAGATGTCTTTAATCAAACATGTCTTTTACAAACATGTTTTTACAAACATTTCTTTTACAAACATGTCTTTAATCAAACATGTCTTTAATCAAACATGTCTTTAATCAAACATGTCTTTTACAAACATGTCTTTAATCAAACATGTCTTTAATCAAACATGTCTTTAATCAAACATGTCTTTTACAAACATGTCTTTTACAAACATGTCTTTAATCAAACATGTCTTTAATCACACACGTCTTTTACAAACATGTCTTTTACAAACATGTTTTTAATCAAACATGTCTTTTACAAACATGTTTTTAATCAAACATGTCTTTTACAAACATGTTTTTAATCAAACATGTCTTTTACAAACATGTCTTTAATCAAACATGTCTTTTACAAACATGTCTTTTACAAACATGTTTTTAATCAAACATGTCTTTAATCAAACATGTTTTTTACAAACATATCTTTAATCAAAGACGTCTTTAATCAAACGTCTTTTACAAACATGTCTTTAATCAAACATGTCTTTAATCAAACATGTCTTTTACCAACATGTTTTTACAAACATGTCTTTTACAAGCATGTCTTTTACAAACATGTATTTTACAAACATGTCTTTTACAAGCATGTCTTTTACAAACATGTATTTTACAAGCATGTCTTTTACAAACATGTATTTTACAAGCATGTCTTTATCAAAAATGTCTTTTACAAACATGTCTTTTACAAACACGTCTTTAATCAAACACGTCTTTAATCAAACACGTCTGTAATCAAACACGTCTTTAATCAAACACGTCTTTAATCAAACACGTCTTTAATCAAACACGTCTGTAATCAAACACGTCTTTAATCAAACATGTCTTTTACAAACATGTCTTTTACAAACATGTCTTTAATCAAACATGTCTTTTACAAACATGTCTTTAAATAAACATGTCTTTTACAAACCTGTCTTTCATCAAACATGTCTTTTACAAACCTGTCTTTCATCAAACATGTCTTTTACAAACATGTGTTTAATCAAACATGTCTTTTACAAACATGTCTTTTACAAACATGTGAAAGTAAGTCTGAGATGGCTAACTATCACCCCATCAGCATCCTCCCTGCCATCTCCAAAATTGCTGAGAGATGGGAGACTGAACAATTAAATGAACATTTAGCCACAAGCACCACACCTTTGCACCCAATGCAGTTTGGTTTTCGTAGTCACCATTCCACAGAGTCTGCAAATTGTTTTTTTGTTGAAAATGTCAAAAGCCTTCTTGACAAACATGCACATGTGGGAGCAGTATTCTTAGACCTCGTCACATACACCAATACACCGTGATTCACCTATTTCCACACTCTGAGTAAGTGACTGAATGTAAAATTGTTGAAAAAGGATTCTATTTTCCAGATGCTCCATGGTGTGGCGTGAAGGCAACACATGCTGGAGCCAAACTCGTCAAAACCACTTTCCCCACAAAGAAGAAATGGGAACCAAGACACTGTTTAAAAGACAGGAACGAACCTTGTCACATTATGTAAGGAATAAACCAGGGCTTGAAAAAGGACTAAACCAGGGCTTGAAAAAGGACTAAACCAGGACTAAACCAGGGTTGAATCAGGACTAAAGCAGGGCTGAACCAGGACTAAATCAGAGCTGAACCAGGGACTAAATTAAGACTGAACTAGAACTACAAGGAATATAACTTCTTGTATTTAATATTTCAGCCAAGTCCTGGAGGTGATGGCGGCAGCGCGAGACGAGGATCCAGTGGAGCTTGCGAACATAATCTACCACAACACAGCGAGATTGTTCTTCCCCACATCATGATCAAAAAATTTAAATTAAAAAAATCTATAATAACTTTATTACTACCTTTTTATTATCACTCTGCCACAGTAACACAGGGACGACATACACACTCCACTTTAATAATAATGCATTAGTGTCATATAGCGCTTTTCCAGACGCTCAAAGTTGCTGTACAGTTTGGTGCATTATTAATTCATTCCATACCTGGTGGTGGCACCCTACTATTGTAGCCACAGCTGCCCTGGGACAGACTGACAAATTCGAGGCTGCCAATCTGCACCATCAGCCTCTCTGACCACCACCAACACTCACGCACACTTTCACACCACTTTCATACTAGGCAATGTGGGTGAAGTGTCTTGCCTAAGGACACAATGACAGTAGTTTTTTTTTTTTTTTTGCCACTGGCGCCCCACTGTGGCACCTGATTTTCCCAGTGGTCTCCCATCCAAATACTAACCAGGCCCTGCTGAGCTTTTGAGATCTGACGAGATCAGGCTTTGACAAAGAGGGTTGGCCCAACTCCAGATCTCCAGAGATCAAACATATTATCTATATTATCTGAAAATAAAGACTTTGGTCTGACTTTGATTTAAAAGTTCTGGAATAATGTAAAATAAGCTTCAGTATAGTCCTCACTACAGGGTCGTTTTGGACAGAACCAGCATCTGAGGAAAGGCTGTTCCATTCACCCTCAGCTAGGTTTTCCTGCCTCTGCTCCTCTTTCCTTTTTTCCTCTGCTCATTTCACCTCTTATCCTCTCCTCTGCTCCTCTCTCCTCCCTGTGTCTCCCACGGATCTATAGGTCTATGGTGTCTCCTCTGTGTGCGGGACTTCCTCATCCATTTCTTGCCAAATCGAGAAGGAAGTGAGGAAAGAAAAGAGACGCGGCCCAGGATTCTAACCCACCACCTCCTTACTTTGCCAAATTGTATGTAAATAATTTACACTATTTATATTTTATGTATTCGTTTATATGAGGACAAAGTAAATTCCAGAATACACGCATAAACATGAAATATTATTGTTATACGCCCGTTGTAATAAGACGGGACGTATTATGGTATGGCGCTGTCCGTCCGTCCGTCTGTGGACACTTCAAAGCTTTGAAGTCTTTGAAGCTTTGTCCGCGCTCTAACTCGACAACCGTCTCACCTAGGAATGTCAAACTTCCAAACTGCACCAACAATTCATCTTTAACTAGGTTTGACAAATTCTCTCCCGTTGCCTAGCAACCGCTGCAGCTGGAACTGTGTGTCACCTTTGAACTTTAAACTTCAAAGCTTTGAAGTCTTTGAAGCTTTGTCTTCATGAAGAGGCAAAACATGTGGGGCATGCGCCGATATATATATATAACTAGGTTTGACAAATTCTAACTTAATTCTATATACAATAATTCAAAGTACGTGCGTATTTTGCCCCGCTGGCGGAGCTCTTGTTTTGTTTTACTGCACCACGCCTCCTGAGAGTGGAAGTTACGTCGCGTTACGTCCAACTCCTGAACCTGAGAGACCGATGCAGGAAGCAGTGTGAAAAATCATGAACAAATGTGTTTTTTGAGCTGTTCTGTGTGCTTTTCGGTGACAGCGGGACTTGAACGGGACCGAGCCGAGTGTCCGGTGCATCCACACCACAGAAATCACATTTAACGACGTGTGACTTTTAATTTAACAAGAAAAGAAAGTAAAGTGGAAGGCGCAACAGGGGTGCGACATGGCGTACAGGAACAGATGATATTACTGGGATAAACACAGTGAAAGTGCACGGATCAGAGCGCAGCCGGTGGGGGACATCGGTGTAGCCGTAGTGCATGGGTCTCCGGACCGGACTGTAGCCCCGCCGACAGCCCCATGGCCTCGCCTCACACCCGGCTAAACCAGCGGGCCTTGGCGGCGCTGGACGTGGCTTTGCGGGTGCCGTGTATCTTCACCATCGACGCCATCCTAAACTCGTACTCGGAGCCCGGTGCTGGATGGGCCGGGACCGCGGGGAGGCTGTCGGTCCGAGCCGTGGGTAAGCAGCAGCAGCAGCAGCGAGGTTCATTCTTTCCGTTCTGTCAACAAGCTGACATCTAGCTGCTAATGCTAAGCTAATGCTAACGAGGTTAGTGTCAAGTCGCAGTGTGAAGCTGTGTCTGACTGTGCAAACTATTTAACGTAGCAAGAACTCGACAAAACACATACAAGACATTGTAAAATTTACTCAGACATTCATTTAAAACCGAATATCTAGTTTTAAATCTTCAAATGTGCTCAAAATGAGCTCAAATGTGGTTTAAACGTGTTTGTTTATTCAGCCACTGGGTCAAACGTCAGATGACTGTTGTATATTAACATTAGGTAATCCATTTAAGCCTGTCATCCAAAAGGTTAGAGAAGCTCGTGTGTAGCAAGAGATTTTGGAGTGAAATGTAAAAAAATAAAATCGAGTTTATGTTTATGAAGTCACTATTAGTAAGACCAGTTAGGTTCTTTTGAGAAATTCTTCAAATTAGATGTTTCATAATTCATATGAGTTTAACTGCAGTAGAATTATTAAAAGCTTAATTGAAACTTTGTAGTTGATGTCGTCAACATTCCCTGGGGGTGTGATGCTAGACTTTGATCTATTTTAACACCATCTAACCTGACTTAGTTGCAATTACAACAGGTGATCTGAATTGTCCATGAACACTCATATTGATCACAGGAGTTTTCAGACTATCTTAAAACTTTTTGGATAGTGTTTACTAATGTGTGTATTGGGTCACCATGGTAACTGCTAAACATTCCGCGACAGAAATATATGTAGAACATTCCCAGGATCATGCCACTGCAAGAGAATAATTAGTGATACTAAAGTAGACATTGATTAAATGATTGATTAAGAGAATTCTGCTGTTGTTAAACTAAGCAATGTCTAATTAATCATTTAATTAAGTAATAAAACTAGTCACAGTTTTGAGAAAACTGAAGGAAAAATACTCAGCTCACCTGTTGTTGTCCAGCTAAGTCACTTCTTTCTGGTGAGATTGTGTTAAAATGAAGCACAGATTAAAGTTCAATGAGTATAAGAGCTTCAGACAGAACAGCGCCTCCAGTTAGCATCATACCCCCAGGGAATGTAGATGACATCAGCTGCAAAGTATCACATTTTATTTATTAATCCATATGTTGTTTGGTTTGTCTATCATTGTATAACCATTATCTCTCCCTTCTCCTTCTCTTTTCATCCCACTATCACTTTGCTCTCTCTTCTACCCTCCCTCTATCATTCTGTCTCTTACTCTGCCCCCCATCCCCCACTTTCTTCCATGTCTCTCCATCTCTCACCTCTCTCTCCATCTCTCTCCATCTCTCACCTCTCTCTTCTCTGTCTCCTCTCTCTCCTCATCTCTCTCCACTCTCTCCTCCTTTTCCTCTTTTTCCATCTCTCTCCTCTCTCCATCTCTCAGGTGTGCTGGTGTCCCTGGTGATCCTGCTCCTCTCTCAAAAAGCCCTATTCAGATTCTACTCTCTGTTCCTGGGCGTTCTTCTGGCTTTCGCCTCTGTCCTGGTGAACTACTATGCGGCGTCGCATTCAGACTTCCATGGCGTGCTCCACAGTTCGGCGTCCACTCTCCAGCTGCCCAGAGCCGGTGCAGCAGTGTGGTTAGCTCTGGCCGCGGTGCAGTTGGTGTTTGGTATCGGGTTCATCTGTCTGCTGAGGGTTCACTCTCTGCTGGCGGCCTTAGTTGTTCTGGATGTGGTGATGCCACTGTGGGCGCTGATGCTGGAGCTCCCAGTGGATGTTCGGCAACTCGTGGCTCTCTTCTCGGGTTTGGCACTGGCCCTCACCACACTCTTTTGTCTCGCCATCAGGCTCCGGTGGTTTTACTACTCCTGTAGGTGAGTGCAGCTATCACACTTACAACAGTAGCTGTGTTTTAACTCTGAGTGGTGCAGGTCAGAAAAAAGCTGACCCTTTTAGAGATTCCAGTTTCTACATACTGTAGCTTCCAAACAATCATTTTGATAATCTTGTAGATAATACATTGGCCACCATTAATAAATCCATGTTTAACTAGTGAGTTCTTGGCTGTGTGCTCCTCAGGTACGTGTATCTGCTGGTGCGGCACATGTACCGGATCTATGGCCTGCAGCTGCTTCTGGAGGACACCTGGAAAAGGATTCGTTTCCCTGATGTCCTTCGGGTTTTTTGGCTCACCCGAGTCACTGCTCAGGCCCTGCTCCTGATCTATGTGATCCGAGCAGTGAGCAGGGAGGGCCCCGAGCCAGCAGGAGGCACTACAGACACCACAGCACACACACAGGTGATTACCCTGTCTCCTCCTCTCAGTGAGGAGGTTGTGGCCATACCGGCTTGTCAAAGCCTGATCCCGTCAGATCTCAGAAGCTAAGCAGGGCCGGGCCTGGTTAGTACTTGGATGGGAGTACTGGGAATTCCAGGTTCCACAGTGGGGCACCAGTGGCAAAAACTGTCATTGTGTCCTTAGGCAAGGCACATCACCCACATTGCCTACTATGAAAGTGGAGTGTGCCTGAATGATGGTGGTGGTCGGAGGGGCCGATAACGCAGATTGGCAGCCTCGCTTCCGTCAGTCTGTGGCTACAATAGTAGCACCACCACCGGGTCTGGAGTGAATGAATAATGCTCTATAAAGCGTCTTTGAATGTCCAGAAAAGTGCTATATAAAACTGATGCATTATTATTATTATTATTATTATTATTCCTCTCTCTGAGTGGAGTGTTATGGCCTCCCGTGTTGCTATAGCAGAGTTGTTATCCTCTCTCCTCTGATAGGCCGGTGTGCTGAGTTGGGAGGGGCTTAGCGAGCTCTTGTCCAATCTGATCATCTCTGGCTGCGACTCGACGCTCACGGTTTTGGGGATGAGCGCCGTTATCTCATCTGTCGCGCACTACCTCGGCCTCAGCATCCTCGCCTTCATCGGTAACTCACACACTCTTTTACTATCCATCAGAAATGTGCTAAAACACGCCTGTAAATGAGAATGGCACAGTGAGTTAAACACAGACCTTTGTAATACCTTTGGACAGAGCATGGTTTCTCTTATTTAAAAAAAAAAAAATTTACATCAGTTTTTAAGTTTTCCTTTTTGTGGCATTATAATAGGGATGGGCCAATATATGATTTTTTTTTTGAGCTGCCACTGATATTTAACTTTTAAAATTCATAGCAAGGCACACAAATTTATCTTAAATTAAAATAATCTTCAGAATTTACTGTGATCTAAAATAATTTGTTATATTTGTGTCACATACAGACATATAATGCTGTTCTATTTTCTTTTTAACTCAGTCAGTTCACAAAGGCACACGGCGCAAGAATATATTGGCTTCAGATAGCTGTATCGAGAATCTATGTCAGCCGATATCAATATAGATAGATTGCGTATCTATATCAGTCTATACCGATACTGATAACACCCATCCCTACATTTTACGGTTATAAAAATGTCAGTATTTTCTGGTAGATTACATATTAGTTACCACTTTTTCAAACCACATACAGTTCTTTTGGGTAGCACACTGGAGAGTGATCTCACTGCTCTTGACAGGTGTAACGCAGAGGCACTGAAGGACGGGTCAAATGCAGGTTTAACCCAGACAAACTGAAGGATGGGTCAAATACAGGTTTAACCCAGAGACACTGAAGGATGGGAGTAAAGAGCGTGTTGTCTCTGCTTCAGGCTCCACTGAGGAGGAGGACAAGCGTCTGGGCTTCGTGGCTCCAGTTTTGTTCTTCATCCTGGCACTTCAGACTGGACTCAGCAGTCTGGACCCAGAGGAGAGACTGGTGAGGGCGGAAGGGCATCTAACACACGGAGAAGGAGGGCACCTAACACAAATGACTCTTTCTCCAGGTGCGTCTGAGCAGAAACATGTGCCTGCTGCTGACGGCCATCCTCCATTTTGTGCACGGGATGGCAGACCCAGTGCTGATGTCCCTGAGCGCGTCGCACGTCTCATCTCTGCGGCGTCACCTGCCTGTGTTGCTGGTGTCCGTTGCACTGCTCGTTCTACCTGTGCTGCTCTCCCTGTTGCTATGGAAACACTATGTCCTCAACACCTGGCTCTTCGCAGTAACGGCGTTCTGTGTGGAGCTTTGCCTCAAGGTAACGGGCTGGACCAGGGGCGGAAGCAGGGGCTGAACCTGTTTTAGACTTGGCTTAGTCCTGCTCTAGTCCTGCTCTAGTCCTGCTCTAGTCCTGCTCTAGTCCTGCTCTAGTCCTGCTCTAGTCCTGCTCTAGTCCTGCTCTAGTCCTGCTCTAGTCCTGCTCTAGTCCTGCTCTAGTCAGATCTCAGAAGCTGGAAGTGGAATTGTAAGGCGTCTTATGAGACTGATGCATTGAATCACCCTGGTCTTCTCCTGTCTCCAGGTGATGGTCTCCCTGACGGTGTACGGGCTCTTTATGGCAGATGGCCTCTCGGTGGCGCTGTGGGAGAAGCTGGATGATTACGTGTACTACGTGCGCTCCACAGGAAACATCATTGAGTTCCTGTTTGGCGTGGTCATGTTCGGAAACGGTGCCTACACCATGATGTTTGAGTCCGGCAGCAAGATCCGTGCCTGCATGATGTGTCTGCACGCCTACTTCAACATCTACCTGCAGGTACTGAGGGCACCCTGATCCTCTGCAGCTCATCCATCAACAGTACCTGGGGGTGTGATGCTAACTGTAGGCACTACTCTGTTAGAAGCTCTGTTACTTAAGTTAGACTTTAATCTGAGTTTTAATTTAAGTGTCCTGTATTGTTCAAAACACTCTGTTTCATTCACATGTTTGAGTATCACTATTATTAGTCTGTTTACATCTCCAAAGCTCCAAATGCTCTGTTCCACCTTGTGATGTCATTTAGTGGTAGTTTTCAAGTTAACAGCTCCTTTTACTTTTAGTTCAGTAGAGATGAGCAATTCCAGGGCTCAAATGATCCACATGATTCTAATGAAGGTGTATGAATTTTAAAACACAGTGTATCACATGACATTACAAGGTGAAAGAGAGAGTTTTTTGACAGAAGAACTCAGCTGAAATCTGCAGGGTTTGTGGTTCAACATGTGTGAATGAAACAAAACACAATTCCAGGTGTGTTGTGATGAGGAAACCACAAGAGAACAGAGAGCAGTAAAAACTGTAATATGGGCCCTTTAACATAATCTGGCCATCGCTGGAGCTACAACAGGTGATCTGTTTTTATACGCCCGTTGTAATACGGGACGTATTATGGTATGGCGCTGTCCGTCCGTCCGTCCGTCTGTCCGTCCGTCCGTCCGTCCGTCCATCTGTCCATCTGTGGACACTTCAAAGCTTTGAAGTCTTTGAAGCTTTGTCTTCATGAAAGATCTGAACTCTCTTCTCAAATGTTCTGCTGCTGAAAGCGAGAACAACCCACATTCTCTGCTTCTTTGAGCTTTGACACATTAAAGCTTTGTAGTGTCTTTAAGTTCTGTTGCTGCAATCTGATTGGTGGAATTCCGATTCTAGAATTCTATATACAATAATAAGTACGGGCGTATTTTTGCCCCGCTGGAGGAGCTCTTGTTTACTGTTAAACAAGTCCCTCTCAAATAAAACTACGGTCCAAAGCTAGTTAGCATCAGCCAACAGTTTTTCAATTAGTCACTGACACCTTTTAGTTGAAAAGCATACTCCTAAAGATGACCATGAACGCTCAGAAATGAAAATCTGCTGTTTGAATCACTTTTACATAATTTTTGCAAGATTTCAAACTAACTCCAGACTTTTTGCTTTGTATCACTACAGTAACTGCTGAACATTTCACTGTTGAAATGCATGTAGAACACCGCTAGTCTGATGTCACTGCAAAGTATTAATAGATTTTTGATACTGTACCTGCAGGCCAAAAACGGATGGAGGACCTTCATCAACCGCCGCAGTGCTGTGAAGAAGATCAACTCCCTCCCCGAGCTCAAGGGGGCGCAGCTCCACAACATCGGCGACGTGTGCGCCATCTGCTACCAGGAGTTCAGCGCTTCTGCTCGCATCACGCCGTGTAATCACTACTTCCACGCGCTCTGTCTGAGGAAGTGGCTCTACATTCAAGACACCTGCCCCATGTGCCACCAGAGGGTCTACATCGAAGACAGCCCTGAGCGAGCGGCATTTACCAACAACAATGGCGCCGCTGTGTACGAGGACGCCGAGAGAGAGCGGGAGGACGGAGGAGAGGAGGAGCGTGCAGAGGAGAGGAGAGAGGGAGCAGCACACGAGGACAGAGGAGAGATAAACGATAATGACAGTATTGAGTATGATTCAGATGAGTGGGGCACGCAGAACACAGCAGCATCACCAGAGGAAGAATACATGGACCAGGACTCGGACTCAGACCAGAACTGAGCCAAAAATGGTCTAGAATAAAGAACTGGGACTAAACCAGGTCTGAGCCAGGACTATAAACCAGGTCATCTGCCTCTACTTTCCTCATGACACAAACACACACAGTTGAGGTGGTTATGGTGAAAAGGACTAAACCAGGGAATAAACCAGGTCTGGACCAGGTTTGTGTTAGGGTCTGAAACAGGTCTGAACCAAGTCAGCTGCCTCTGTTTTTTACAACTGAATCTCATGCCGTTCAAATGGTTAAGTTTATGGTGAAAAGAACCAAGACTTTACTCATGGTCTTGGTTTAGTCCTGTTTTTAAATGGAACTAAACCAGGTCTTAAAGGTCTAAAATGAACAAACCAGGACTATAGGCCCTTTAGTAGTATTTATTAACCAAATGTATCCCTTTTAAATGTACCCTTGTTGACAGACATGGTTTGGATCTAGGATTGGTCCAGGTTTAGTCCCATGTTAGTCCTGGTTTATCTGCTCAAATCCTGGTTGAATGTTTTTCAGGTTTTTGCCTGGGTTTTGGTTCTGGTATTGTCCTGGTTTAATCCTTTGTTTAGAAACCATTGGAGCTCAACAGTGATTGCCGCCACTACCTAAATCATCCATTCATTTTTCCCCATAGACTGTCTGGGACAAAAATAATAGTATTTAAAGTTTGAGCGCTTACTGTGGGCTACATGACCACACGACCTATGCATTTATTACAATCACAAAGTTCAGAAACCACTAAGTTATTCATTTTAAGTTTTAAATGTTTTTGGACGTTAGTTACCACAAAGCTCGTTAGCCTCCATCGTGCCTTTAAACTATTAAAGGGCCTGCACCTGATTTTTCCCATTTATTATGATTACAGCAAAACTCAGTTGAGAAAAACTCATTGTTGAGGATGCTCTGAATAAGTTGAGTGAGGAATAACCACAGCAACCTGTTTCAAATGAACTAACTTTTAATACAGTAACAAATCAGGTACAGAGTCTTTTAATATTTCATTATTTTTAAAGTCTATGCGAGGGAGATTTACTTTGGAACTTTGGCAAAACTGTTGAGTTCGAGAACATGTGAACATTATTTTAAAATCCTCTATATTTTTATTTATGTCATAACCGCTTTCAGTCCCACGTTGGATTTTGCAGGAAGCTCGAGGATTCCGAAGAGGAAAGAAACATCATGAAATTGATGAGTATTTAAACGTCTGAAATTAAAGGGCTTTTTGGAGTTGCTGCTTGAATGAACGAGTGAATGTTTGAAGCTACAACCAAAACTGCTGCAGAACCAGACTTTATCCCGACTTTTGGATCAGGAAAATAAACTGCGAAATGCTGTTAATCAAGGTTTATTTTGGGAATAAAGACAACACTGGAAATACATGGGGAGTTTGGTGTTTGAATTTTAAAGCAGACATTGTGCTTCTGACACCTGCTGATCGTTTTAATTTGGATATTTTAAATTGCAATGACCTAAAACGACGTAATAAGTCTGACTTCCACGTCAGAAAACTGTGATGCCCAATGGGACCGATGTGGCTGTGTCATCCCAAAGCGCTGCCTGCTGTGGGTCCCTCCTACATCTCCTCCATCCTGGACATAGAATTAGAATAAAATCCATGATCCTGAATAGCTGTTCATCACAGTAACGTGCAATGCATGAATGCGTGCGTGCAAATAAAAATGGAGAAGGCAGACAGTAAAAAGGGCCGGGGGTCAGTGATGAGGCAGGGAAACACCTACAGTAACGTTCAAAATGCATTTGGCAGAATAGGTCCCATTTAAAAACTACCTAACTTTTCTGTTGGAGAGTCAGCTGTGCTTGCTTTGTCTGGACTAACCCACAGTATGGCATTAAACTAGAGGGTGATATTCTTAAAAATTTAAATCACAATTTTCAGATTTTCTTCAGAGTTCACTCTTCTCTGTGATTGGTGAAATCCACCTGTCACTCACTTAGCACATGATGGATGCTGACCTATAGGGGGAAAGGGCAGTTTTTGAGCTGAGAGCTACATTAAACTGAAAAAATGTAGGACTCACAGCCCTACATTAAACTATTTCCATAGACACGGAGACTATGCCACCAGCAGGGCAGTAGATGGGGAACAATGGGGTTTGTCGTCCTGGGTCCCAGGGTTTTAGGGGCCTAGAATTACCCTATTAATTTATATTAGAGGGTGGCCCTAAATTTCTGTTGAATGGCAAGCCACCAGACCAAGTTACAGGTCAGATCTGTTTGCTCACAGTGAATGTGTGTTTTTCAAGGTATTTTATTGCAATAAAAACAGCTGTAAATGCAAGACAGACAAGTGCCATGCTATGGAACATTCCAGGCAAAACAAGAGACTCTCCCCATCAGGAAAGTGACATAATGTAGCTTAAATTTTGATGCTTTAGTCATGTAACACAGTCAGGGGCCAGAGGGGGTCCGGTTTGGGGACCACAGGATCTCATCTCTGCTGTTTGTAGATGATGTCGTCCTGATGGCTCCATCGAATCAGGACCCCCTACATGCACTGGGGTGGTGTGCAGCCAAGTGTGAAGTGACTGAGATGAATGTCCTACAAATCCGAGACCATGATTCTTGACCGGAAAAAGGTGGATTGCCCTCTGGGTGGGGAGTCCCTGTCTCAAGTGGAGGAGTTCAAGTATCCCAGGGTCTTGTTCACAGTGAGGGGAAGATGGAGTGTGAGATTGACAGGTGGATCAGTGCAGCATCGGCAGTGATGTGGTCGCTGTATCGGACCGTTGTGGTGAAGAAGGAGCTGAGCCGAAAGGCAATCTCACGATTTACCTCAGTCTACATTCCTCCCCTCACCTATGGTCATGAGCTCTGGGGAACGACCAAAAGAACGAGAGCCCCGATACAAGCGGCCCAAATGAGTATCCTCCGAAGAGTGCCCAGGCGCTCCCTTAGAGATAGTGTGAGGAGCTTGGAGTAGAGCTGTTGCTCCACCACGTCAAGAGGAACAGCTGAGGGGACGGCATCTGTTCCAGATGTCTCCTGGACGTCTCGGGGTCCCCGGAGGAGCTGGAGGAGGTGTCTGGGGTGAGAAAAGTCTGGGTCCCTGCTTAGACTGCTGCCCCTGCGACCCGGCCCGGGTATGTGGAAGAAAATGGGTGGATGGGTGGATATTCTTGCAATGTCTTTATTTTGTTTTGACATTTTTTCTGACAGTAATTGCATTGGAAAAAACAGGGTATGTTTATTACAGCACATTTTGAATTACTATGATGATAAAATTAAACTATTATTTAATGGTTCACACTAAACCGCAAGACAATACCATTATAGTCTATGGACTATTCCAAACATTAAACAATAATAACAATAATAATAATAATAATAATAATAATAATAATAATAATAATAATAATAACAACAACAACAACAACAACAACAACAACAACAACAACAATAATTATAATGTTTACTTTGAAGGGCAAACGGATGCGGCAGTGCGCTAACGTCACTTCTCAAAATGGCGCCTTGAACAACAGGCTGAACACACAAAACACTTGACGAAAATATCTGAAATATAAAAGTTTTATGTTTCTAACCAAACAGAAAGTTTAAGCCCGTGAGGATGCGAACAGGTCTAAATATAGATCTAGACCAGGACTAAATGCAGATCTAAACCAGGTCTATTTCAGGACTAAAGCAGGACTAAAGCAGGTCTAAAGCAGGTCTAAAGCAGGTCTGTCTCAGGTGTGGTGAGATGTGTCTGGTGTCGGAGCAGCTGCGGGAGGCGGTGAAGCAGCGTCTGGCCGCGGCTGCGGATGAAATCTTTGAGCTTTTGGAGAAAACCATCTCAGAATACAAAGAGGAGACACAGAGACAGAGACACACACTGGAGCAGCTACTCAGCACACGGAGACAGGGACTCAAAACAGGTCAGTGCTTCTTTCTCTCACATAATTCACTTTTCTGTCTTCATGTCAACATCTTCTACAAAAAAGGAAAATTCAGTTCAGTGTATTTTTGTAAAGCCCCAAATCACAAGAACAGTCATCTCAGGATGATGCTAGTGTCTGATCTGTGTTAGAATGTCCGCAGTCCAGGCTTGCTTTTGAGGAGGTAACATAGAGTAAAGCTCACAAGAGTCAATTTAATGTGTCATATAGGACCTTTAATCATGGATTTAATCAGCAGAAATCCGACAGTGAAACAGACACTGGTCAGTAATAGACAAGTGGGTAAATGAACAGTGCTGACAGTGCGTAGGAGGAAACAGAGGGTAGTGCTCAGGTTACCATTCTTCCCTCAGCAGAGTTGCTCTTTGGCTTCTTAGCTCAAACTGTGGGTTCTGATTCTGCTCTTAACTGATGTAGCTGCTTCAGAGGAACGTTTGAAGCCTGGTCTTACATGTTGGCACTGTGAGGGCCTCTAGTGTTGCTCATGTGACTGTTGTGTTCCAGAGTCTGAGGAGGAAGTGAAGACTGAAGAGACATGGACCCCCCTGCTGCCCCACAACCACACCCAGAACCAGACCCCCCAACTGCACCACAACCACACCCTGGACCAGACACACACCTACAGTCAGAACCACAGCCACAACCAGACCCAGGACTGGCATGAGGCTACCCACAACCAGAGCCATAACCAAAATCATAGCCACACACACAACCAGCCCCACAGCCGGCCCCTGGACAGCACCCTTCACTGTCAGTCCCTGGAACACCAGAGCCCGCCCTGGCTTGAGGCTGCGACTCCTCTGTCTCCTCCGGGGGGCGCTCTGCGTCACTTCTGCTCAATCTGTACTAAAGGCTTCAGGGCAGAGTGGCAGCTGAAGCGTCACATAAGAGTTCACACTGGAGAGAGACCTTTCAGCTGTTCGGTCTGTGGGAGGAGCTTTTCTCGTAAAGATGCGCTCCAGGGTCATGTGGCCATCCACACCGGCCGAACACTTGGTGGTACTAAGACGTGTCAGATCTGCGGAAAAACGTTCCGAAGTGGAAACCACCTGAGGCGTCACATGACTGTGCACACTGGGGAAAAACCTTTTAGCTGTTCCATGTGCGGGAGAAGCTTTTCCCGGACGGAGAGTCTGAGGAAGCACATGGATGCCCACACCGTGGGGGGTGAGAGCTGCACCTCCCACCAGCTTCCAGGGGGCAGCAAAACACAACCACGTTCAGCTCTGAGCCCACACCATACCCACCATACTATCCACCCTACAGACTGTATGAAGAAGTGGAGCGATGAACTAAACCAGGTCTAACCAGGGGCTAAACCAGGGGCTAAACCAGGGGCTAAACCAGGGACTGAATCAGCACAGATCCAGGACTCGTATTGTGACCTGGGGTTCAGAGGTTTGACCAATTTAATAAAACAAGATGATTTTCTGACTTTTACTGATTGACTCTGAATTCTTCAGGGAAGTTCCTTTGTGTTATGAAGACTCAATAAATATACATTTTGTGATCAATTCTCAACAAGTTTTTAGTGTTTTTAAGGAATGAATTGTGGAAGTAGAGTGGTGCCTCTACTTTTCATCACAAATAACACTGAATGTTTGTATTTTTCATTAATGCTTTTATGATGTCAGATTTAAAAAAGCACTGGAGCCTTTTTTCTTTGATTTGGGACAAATACATTTTTAGATTTTTATCATTTTAGCTTCACACTAAGTACTATGAAGTGGGGGTATATTTCAATGTTTAATCCGTTTAAAACAATTATTGGAAAAAAATACAACAATTTAAGTTTAAAATGACATAAGCTTAAGTGTAATAAATGTGACCTATTTAATAATTATTATTTTGATAATAATTCAATAGACATGTAAAAAGTGAAATAAAAATGTGACCGGAAGTGGCAGCGGAAAGGAAAACTGGGCACGTGACACAAACCTTTCAAAATGGCGCCCTAAACAAAAGGCTTTTATTTTCAAAGAGGTTTCTGAATAATGTTTTATTTTGTCCAGATCACACTCAGTTAACTTTAAGGTTCAGTCTGGTGTAAGTAAGAAGAAACTCGTTTCCCAGCCAAGTCTAAACCAAGATTAAACGAGATATAAACCCGGACTAAACCAGGACCGAACGAGAGCTAAACCAGGACAAGACCAGATCTAAACCAGGACTAAAGCAGGTCTGTCTCAGGTGTTTCCAGGTGTAGTGAGATGTGTCTGGTGTCGGAGAAGCTGCGGGAGGCGGTGAAGCAGCGTCTGGCCGCGGCTGCGGATGAAATCTTTGAACTTTTGGAGAAAACCATCTCAGAATACAAAGAGGAGACACAGAGACACACACTGGAGCAGCTACTCGGCACACGGGGACAGGGACTCAAAACAGGTACCGAGGAGGCTCTTGGATCTGTCAGGAACCACTGTTTTTCTGTCTACTCAGCTTTACAAAAGGTTTTTCCAGCCAACTCCATGGCAAGTGCCTAATTCATCAAAGTGGCAGCTAAGGTTCTTTTTTTTTTATTTTTTATTGAAGGACACCAAATAACAAAATATATGACAAAAAATGCCTACAAATTGATTTACAAATATTTAACAAATAGTTATTTACAGCTAGGGGGGGTCAGGTGCTATGAGGATTGGGCAGCAAGCTGCCCCCGCGACCCATCTGGACCAAATGGAAGAAGATGGATGGATGGATGGATATTAACAGCACATAGAACAGTACTTTCAAAATAAGGGGAAAAAAAAGAAAAAGATCTGGTTAGTTTAGTACGATTTAGTTTGTGGTGACAATTTTGTATGAGTATTATAATCTTTTAGTCTTTAAGTCTTTTATTGTTCATATTTTGAATAGTTTATAAATGCTTAGGTCAATTAAAAAAGTTTAAATTTGGGGGGAGTTTTGGGGAATTTTGATTTGCGTATATAGAATTTTCCAATTAGAATGGTTAGGTTGGTGATATGGTTGTGGTAATTATTATTGAGTTGTAAATATATTATTATGCCTTTTAATGGATAACTGAATATTGCATTTGCATAGTTATTAAACAGGAATTCTGACACGTTTTTTTCCAAAAGTTATTTGTAAATTGACAAGAGCAGATTTCTCTTCTCTTAGATTTCTCTGTCGTATGGTTCGACCTTAAACCTTATGATTATCAGAGATATGTACAAATAAAAGTTGAGTGGCAATTCAAAACAGAAAGGCACTTACTGGACATCCTTATCTTGTGAGGAAATGTATGAGAAACACTTGTGCACAGTAAGACAGCTCGAAATATCCTTGGGATTTTTCACCAAATCCAAAGATTTTAAGATCCATCCATCTTCTCCCGCTTAATCCGGCTGTGTCGCGGGGGCAGCTTGCTGCCCAATCCTCATAGCACCTGACACCCCCCTATGAACCCCTCTGCGGGTGGTGAGCCCACAGGAGGGTGGACGTCATGGTCCTTGATGTCATAGGGGTGCGGGCAAGTTGATGGGGGAAACCGGAGTACCCGGAGGAAACCCATCCAGACACGGGGAGGAACATGCAAACTCCACACAGAAAGGCCTGGGCGACCCGGGGATTGAACTCGCAACCTTCTTGCTGTGAGGCCTGAGTGTTGCCACTCAGCCACCATGCCACATTTTTAGTCATGTTTTAGTCAGTTTTAAGGTCATGTTGTATAAATGTGTTTTCAGCTGAATCAAATAGATTATAAAAATTTCAAAATGGCAGAGGAGCTTCAGAATTTATGCGATGAGTAATAAGATCGAGCACCAGTCTATTATTTGAGCTTATATGTATGTTGTCTTAAAGCCATTTTGATTTTCACTCATAATTTTATCTAAATATTTTTTGAGTCAGTTAGAAAGTATTTTAGCTAAAATGTTATAGTTTGTATTTAGTAGGGAGACTGGTCTCCAGTTTTCGATTATTGATTTAGCTTTAGCAGTTTTTGGTATTAGTGATATAAGCCCCTGCTTCATTGTTGTTGACATGTTCCTGTCGATTGAAGTATTCATTCAGTACAAGTCACTGATTTTTAATGAGGTCCCAAAAACAAATATAAAATCCTACAGTTATTCCATTGTTTCCTGGTGATTTTCTTTATTTCATCGATTTCATAACTTCATCTAGTTCGGACTGTTGTAATTCTTTGTACATACCTGATACAAACCTTAAGTATTAACTGTTAATGCCGATAGAGTTCAAATAAAATCATCATCACATATTTTATTGTTTTCCATTAAAGAGGACCCAGAGCCTGATCCATCTCACTGTGAAGAGTCAGGCAGAGACGCAATCAGAGTACAGCTCTATGTGAAACCAGAGGAGACAGCGCCCCCTTCAGGTACAGAACACCCACTCCACAGGGCTCATCCCAGGATCAGAGCGCACCTTACAGAGACAGGGAGCAGTCCAGGCCAGGACCTGGACTGCTCCCTGTCACTGCCACATCTTTTAATGGAAATACATTATTGAGCCTACAGAAGGCTTAGTTTTATAGACACCCTGAAAATAAAAGTGAAATAATGGTGTGGCAGGCTGGTCCATTTTACCAAAATTTAATTTCTGCAACTCAAAATTCTTCTCTTGTGTGGCCCCACGTGCTTGTGCTGCTAATGAGACGATGGATGGAGTCTTGTGGGATGTCCTCTCAGATCTGTGTGAGGGCATCACTGAGCTCCTGTAGAGTGTGAGGAGCAACCTGGCAGCCTCAGATGGACCCAGACATAATGTCCCAGAGGTGTTCCATTCGGGTTTAAGTCAGGTGATTGTGAGGTCCTTTCAGTTGTATCACTTCCTTCAACCTCCAGGTTCTGCCTGCAGATGCCTGCCAAATGAGGCCAGGCAAACCCAGGACCTCCTGCACCAGTGCAGGGTCTGACAGTAGGTTCAAGGATTTCATCCCAATACCTATACGCAGCACATCAGTTGCAAACTTTGTCTTTGGAACTATGTTTGTTTGCATTGTCCCTGTCAAATAAATAAATAAATAAACCTAATGGCAGATGGGCCTTTTCTAGTCGGTCTGTGTGTCCCTCCATGAATATGCCTCCCCAGACCATCACTGACTCACCACCAAACCGCTCCTGCTAAACCATGTTGCAGGCAGCAGAGTGTTGCTTGGTCTTCTCCAGACTCTTTCACGTCTATCACAGGAGCTCAGGGTGAACCTGCTCTCATCTGTGAACAGCACAGGGCACCAGTGGCGGACTTACCAATTCTGGTGTCGTGAGTGGAGCTCAACAGTGTTGGATGGTGAGCACAGGGTCAACTACAGGATGTGGAGCCCTCAAGCCACCCTCATGAAGTGTGTTTTTGATTCTTTGGGCAGAGACATTCACACAGTGATCTTCTGGAGGTCTCCTTGCAACAGTACGTCTGGATGTTCCGTTGGACAATCTGTGCAACTTCTGTAGGGTTAAAGGATGGTCTCATACTCCCAGTAGCGATAATCACTGTAGCCAAAGCAGCACTAGTGGAAAACCAGCCAAAAAAGACCAAGAGTGAGAAACCTGAAATGACACATGCAAAATCAGTCCTGTTTTAGGACTTTTTGCCACTTTAGTGTCCCTGTTGTTCATTTCCATTAAAAGAGAAGGCATCCTTTGGTTCCTAAGACATTGTCCTGTCCATATTTGTATAGATATCCCACAGATTGTTTTTCACATTCAGATCTAATGTGTGTTTGAGTTCCTTTAATTTTTTTGAGCAGTACAGTATTGACAGTAGATACTAATTTGAGCAGGTATCGATTCTAAAAAAGCCCCATTAGCTCCAGTGCAGCATATAGACAGATTCACATAATAAATCGATGTGACTGTTCACTGTTGTGTTCCAGAGTCTAATATGGAGGAGGAGGGGAGTAGTGTAAAGACTGAGGAGGAAGAAACCCCCCCACTGCCCCAGGACCTGCCCGAGGACCTGCCCCAGGCCTGCTCCGAGACTGCAGCTGTTCCACCTCCTGCAGGGGGCACTCACCTCTGCCTGTTTTGTGATAAAAAGTACAAGTGGAGTTACGAATTGAAGCGGCACATGAGGATCCACTCGGACGAGGCTTTTAGCTGTTCAGTTTGTGGAAAGAAGTTTTTCCGGAAAGATCATCTTCAGACTCACATGGTCGTCCACTCCAAGGCCAAACCTTTCAGCTGCTCGGTCTGCGGATTATCAACAAAAACCCGGAGTAACCTGGAGCGCCACATGTCCAAACACAAGACCCTGAAGAACAGCACCCCCCGGTGTCCAGAGGAGGACGCCGCGGTGTCCCAGACCAAACACAAGAGCCTAAAGAGCCCCTGCAGTCCAGAGGAGGGCGCTGTGGTGTCTGTGGGCCCCAGGAGGGTTGTGTCTCTGAGGCACTTCTGTGCCATGTGTGGCAAAGGCTTTGCTTCGGTCTATCACCTCCACCGCCACATCCCGGTGCACAGGGACAGACCTTTCAGCTGCTCAGTGTGTGGCATCTCCATGAAGAGCAGCAGTAGCCTGGAGCGTCACATGACCAAACACCAGAGCGGTGACGGCAGCAATCATCTGGCGGGTGCTGTGCCGGCTCCTACTCTCTCCAAACGCGAGAAGAGAAAAAAAATGTGTCACTTCTGCGTCTTCTGCAACAAAGGCTTTAGCTGTCCGTCCAACCTGCGCCGCCACATCCGAGTCCACACTGGGGAGAAACCGTACACTTGCTCAGTCTGTGGTCAGAGCTTCTCTAGGAACTACCACCTCCAGAGCCACATGAAGATCCACAGCAGACGGACCTCCTTCAGCTGTTCAGACTGTGACATCACCTTCACCAACAAACAGGATCTGAAGAATCACCAACAAGTCCACACCAACCAGGAGCCAGAAGGTACCAGCCTCATCTACTGCAGCATCGACTGAAGTCTGGGACTGAACCGGGTCTGAACCAGGACTAACGATGTACTAACGATGTACTAACGATGGACTAACGATGGACTAACGATGGACTAACGATGGACTAAAGATGGACTAAAGTGGGACTAAAGTGGGACTAAAGTGGGACTAAAGCGGGACTAAAGCGGGACTAAAGCGGGACTAAAACAGGTCTACAGATTGATGAAAGATGGACTAATGATGGACTAAAGATGGATTAAAGTGGGACTAAAGTGGCACTAGATCGGGACTACACCGGGACTACACCGGGACTACACCGGGACTAAAGCGGGACTAAAGCGGGACTAAAGCGGGACTAAAGCGGGACAAAAGCGGGACTAAAACAGGTCTACAGATTGACGAAAGATGGACTAAACCAGGTCGGACCCGGAACTGGAGCAGGATTAATGCAGGTCTGGACCAGGACACTTGTACGTAGTGAAAAGCCTGATCTGTCATCACCTTCTGCAGTTGGCAAATCTAAATCTAAATTTCTACATTTGATCCACTGATCATATTTTAGTTCATGGACACTTTGAAAATGGGATCTATGTAGGACACATACTACACAGTTCTCACCAACTTAGAGCAGCAAAAAAAATGTAATTAGCTCATTTACACTGAACAAAAATATAAACGCAATGTTGGTCCACTCCTCTTCAATGGCTGTGTGAAGTTGCTGGATATTGGCAGGAACTGGAACACATTGTCATATACGCTGATCCAGAGCATCCCAAACATGCTCGGTGGGTGATGTCTGGTGAGTTTGGCCATGCAAGAACTGGGATGTTTTCAGCTTCCAGGAATTGTGAACAGATCCTTGCAACATGAGGTCGTCATTATCACACTGCAACATGAGGTGATGGTCGCGGATAACTGGCACAACAATGGGCCTCAGGATCTCGTCACGCTATCTCTGTACATTCAAAATTCAATCAGTAATAACATACGCCTGCCCAGACCATAACCCCACACCACCACGGGCCACTCCATCCACAACGTTGACGTCAGCAAACCGCTCACCCACACAATGCGACACATACACTCTCTGCCATCTGCTCTGAACAGTGAAAACCGGGATTCATCCGTGAAAAGAACAACTCTCCAATGTGTCAGGTGCCATTGAATGGGAGCATTGCAATTCGTCGTAACCAACTTGAGTGGGCACTCAAGTCGGTTACGACGAACTGCAGTCGGATCGAGACCCCGATGAGGACAACGCACATGCAGATGAGCTTCTCTGAGAAGGTTTCTGACAGTTTGTGCAGAAATTCTTTGGTTATGAAAACCGATTGTTGCAGCAGCTGTCCAGGTGGCTGGTCTCAGACGATCTTGGAGGTGAAGATGCTGGATGTGGAGGTCCTCGGCTGGTGTGGTTATACGTGGTCTGCAGTTGTGAGGCCAGTTGGATGTACTACCAAATTGTCTGAAACGCCTTTGGAGACAGCTTATGGTAGAGAAATGAACATTCAATTCACACGCAACAGCTCTGCTGGACATTTCTGCATTCAGCGGGCCGACTGCACACTCCCTCAAAACCTGCAACATCTGTGGCATTGTGCTGTGTGATAAAACTGCACATTTCAGAGTGTCCATTTACTGTGGCCAGCCTAAAGCACATCTGTGCATTAATCCTGCTGTCTAATCTGCATGATATGCCAAACCTGTGAGGTGGGATGGATTATCTGGAGAAATGCTCACCAACACAGATTTAGACAGGTTTGAGAACAATATTTGAGGGAAATGGCCTTTTGTGAATGTAGAAAACGTTTTTTATCTTTGAGTCCATTTAATGAAAAATGGGAGCAAAAACAAAAGTGTTGCATATTTTTTGTTCAGTGTAATTTAAAATCTGAAAACTTAAAAAAAAAAAAAGTTTTTTTATATAAGTAGGATGCGAGAAAATGATGTAGGCCTTTTGAGTAATATTATTTGAATCTTTCGTACTAAATTTAAAGCTTTTGAGTTTTGCCATGAAAAAACGTTGATTTGTAAATGTTTTTCTTCAGTCTTTTTAACCATAGTCGCGAATCTGTGTGTTACAGTAGACTGAAAGTCCAGTGTCCAAGTAAGTGTTCTTCATTTACTCTAATGAATGTGTAAAGTAATAAATGCAGTGTTGACTGTGTTTTATTTGCTTTTGTTAAATAATTGTAATTTTGACATTTGAGGTAAAATAAATAAATAAATAAAAATAAACATTTTTCAGTCAGTTAAATATTTTCAACCAAATTATTTGTGGATCAGGGTCAAAAATAGACAAAAAGTATTTTGGTTAACATTTACCAAGACTTTTGAATATTCAGATTCAGCAGTTTTGTACAGAAAGTAATTTAAAGTGGTTTACTTTATAATCACAACTGAGACAAATAAGACAAATAACCACAATAATATTTAACTTTAATTAAAGTGCAAAGTTAAACATGAGCCTCCCACATTTTCAGGAAGACAGTTCCAGTTTTTTACGTCTGCGTCTGCAGTGACGTAGACCAGTGATGAGAAATCCTGTTTGTGTTAGATTTTCTCTGTTTATATCTTTTTGTCCCTCTGTCCTGCCGTAGCCCGTGCGGAGTGACGCTGATGCGCTTCCAGCAGGCGGCACCAGGACGCTCTTCTCTAACCGCTTATCTCTGTTCCTTTTCTCACGTTATCGCGCTGTTTTGGGTGTTTTCTGTTTCACTGCGGCTCTAAACTCCCGCGGAGCCTTCACTCAGGGCCGGAGACACTTTGCCCCGCGGTAGAGACAAAGGTTCGCTCATTGTACGGGGAAATCCGCGGCTTTGTTGGAGTTTGTGGAGTTAAGACGCGCTCGGTGTGGGACCGTTGAGCGCGGTGAGCGAGGCCGTTGCCATGGTGATGGTCGGGAAGGACCGGGTCAGCGGGACGAAGCCACAGAGCAGGCCGGGAAAAGGAGTCTGTATCCCGGCCAAGACTCAGCCTAACGCCCAGAGGATGGACGCCTCCTCCGGACTCCAGCCAGAGGCCAATGTAAGAACTTATTATTTATTCCTCCAGGTTTGGACCGAGGTCACAGCGTCCTGAGCCGCTGGAAGGAGCGAAACAAAAGCACGAATAACAAGAACAGAACTATTCTGACTGTTTGACCTTATAACGTTCAACATGGTCTAGCGTTACTTTTGCAGTGCTTCTCAAACTTCTCTCAGCAGATATGTGGCTTTATAAGAGAACCTTTATTTGTCCCACAATGGGGAAATTCCAGTGTTGCAACACACAGTTTAAGATCAGCAGCAGAAGAGACATAGGCGTTAAATAAATGAATATTAGAAAATAGACTTAAACACAACACACTTCAAGGTGACTAAAGGGCTAAATGTTACAGCTGTGACTGGGCTTCAGTGCAGACAAAGAGCAAGCAGCAAAACAGCAATAAAGTGTGTTCCACAGACTGATTCTTGTTCTGTTACAGAGCAAAACACATGTAACTGAACAAATGTAAGATTGATAGATGTGTTTAATACCAAGCTGTGAAACACTCCAGGCAGAGCACAAACATCAACACAGACTGCAGTCTGTGGGTTCCACCTTACGGAGCTATTTTCTGCAGGAACACTGAGAGTGTGTTTGTCTAAAGTGGCCTCTCCATGTTGGTTTCCAGTGGGCAGACTCAGACGATGAGATGAGCCACAGTGAGGCTGAGGTCCACGAGGAGCAGAAGGTCCAGGCCGCAGTCACCAGGTCAGAGTGCTGTTTAACATTTACCATAAGTTATCTTTCCATCACCTTATTTTTAATGCACACTTTGAAGATTCACATAAGTCATAAAATGTTTCCACGCCTGACCAAGCATAGAGTTTGACCAAACAAACCTGTCTACATTAACCCGCCCTGTCTGAAGTAACATGACCACATGGAAATAGTGCCTGATGTGGTGGAGGTGGGACTTGGCACTTTTGCTCTAACCTGCACAGTTACATTATAATTGTTTATGTGCATTGCCCCTGATAAATAAACAAGGAGGTGGAAACGCACAAATCTCACACACAGAACCCTTACCTGACATAAGTTTATTTGCTACAGGTGGATTTTGAATGATCCGCATAACAGTTATAGCTCAAGGTGGAAACGCATTTAGCTGCATAAACCCACAGCGAATATAAAACTCACACTCTTCAGACCTGCACCGGACCACAGTGGACACAGGTGATGGACAAAGCCAAAATAATCTTACCAGGCTGGTGCTGTTGGGCCAAAATCCTCCTGAGGAGCAGAGCTTAACAAACATTGTTAGGGTTGGGTATCAATAAGAAGTTGCCAATATGATACATACCTCGATACATAGGCCATGATATGATACATATCTTGATACAGTGCACTTTTGAATCAATACGATTCAATACGATATATTTCAAATCAATTCGGTACGGTTCAATAAAAATAAAGGCTAAATCACAGTTGTGACACTAAAAGTCTTTGTTAAACCACTTTGCGTGCAAAGGTCGTATGAAACAAACATTTTACTCAAACATTTTACAAAACAGTGAAAATGTCAAATGTGTCGCATAAATGAGATTCCCTCCACTAAACAAGCAACAAAACTGTAGCTGTAACAAAATAATTTGGTAAAATATACTAAATAATACTCTTGGCGATACAGCAGCCCACAATATGGATACTGTAACATCACATTAAACGATGCGATATTTTGATATTTCAATATTTTTGCACAGCCCTGGTTGTTGTATATACTTTGATCTAAATATTCCCATCTAGAGTTTTCTGTTTTGCACTGCGAATAAATGTAACCGGCTCTACCTGCTGTTAAACGTTTGGTTTGTGTCTTTTAGGAAATCATTGAGGATTCAGAACGCCAAACGTAAGTGAAAGTTGAACTCTCAAACCCAGATCCTTTTTCCCGCAGGTTGTTCTCTGCTGCAGACAGTACAGTGGTGAAGAGCTGTTCGAGGCATCACATATGAATAAAACTCTAATGCTTTGGTTATTTTTAATGTAGAGGTCTCCAGCCAATCCTCTGTGTGGAAACGATATAAGACTGAGAAAGAAGAAACTATGTGTTTAATGGCACAGATTAAGAGCCTGCGTGACACTTTAGTTTAGGAAACACATATTAAATGGTAATTGGTATGCTAATTAGCTGTTACATAGCTATTAGTCAGTTATGATTATTCATTAATGCTTATTAAGATCTGAGTGTACGGTATGCACAAAAACATCTATTGTAATCCCCATTACTTTAATGGGACGAAAATAGTTAAAGGCTTTGTACTTACAAAATACGGCCTTAGACAAAACTGCACTGAAAGTACTTTATAAATACTAACAAAGATGTAATGAAGTACTTAATATGCATTTCACTATTAGCTATTAATATGTCGTCCCTAAACTAAAACGTTACCAAAGAAGCACTGCTTTGTTTGTGCTCGGGAAAATATAAGACAAAATTAAATGGAAAATATTTTAAAAATGTGATTAAGTGAACAAAGAATTTGACTTTGTTGTTCCAGAGAAAGGCCTGAGGAGAAGCTCCAGAATCACCAACAAAAAACAGACGTCCAACATGTTTGATGGCCTCAGCACCAAGTCAGAACCAACGCCATAACACACCATAACACCCCATAACACCCCAAAAACATGCTATAACACACCATAACACCCCAAAAAGACACAATAACATGCCATAACACACCATAACACCCAAAAAACACACCATAACACTCACAAAACATGCCATAACATGCCATAACACCCCCAAAACATGCCTTAACACGCCATAACACACCATAACACACCATAAGATCCCCAAAATATGCCATAACACACCATAACATGCCATAACACCCCAAAACACACCATAACACCCCCAAAACACCCCAAAAACACGCCATAACAACCCATAACACACTATAACACCCCCAAAACATGCCATAACACTCCATGACACGCCATAACACGCCATAACACCCCCAAATCATGCCATAACACACCATAACACCCCCAAAAACATGCCACAACACGTCATAACACACCATTACACCCCCAAAACATGCCTTACCACGCCATAGCAAACCATAACACCCCAAAAAAACATGCCATAACACACCATAAGATCCCCAAAACATGCCTTAACACGACATAACAAACCATAACACAACATAACACCCCCAAGACACGCCATAACAACCATAATACACCATAACACCCCCAAAACACACATAACACACCATAACACCCCCAAAACATGCCATAACACACCATAACACCCCCAAAACACGCCATAACAAGCCATAACACACCATAATACACCATAACACCCCTAAAACACGCCATAACAAACCATAACACCCCCAAATCACGCCATAACTTGCCATAACACACCATAACACCCCCAAAACATGCCATAACACCGTAACACACCATAACACACCATAACACCCCCAAAACACACCATAACAAGCCATAACATCCACAAAACATGTCATAACACACCCAAAACATGCCATAACACCCCCAAAACATGCCATAACAAGCCATAACACACCATAACACCCCCAAAACACGCCATAACACACCATAACACCCCCAAATCACGCCATAACATGCCCAAAACATGCCATAACACGCCATAACACACCATAACTCCCCCAAATCATGCCATAACACACCATAACACCCCCAAAACACGCCATAACACACCATAACACCCCCAAATCACGCCATAACACGCCATAACACAACATAACACCCCCAAAACATGCCATAACAAGCCATAACACCCCCAAAACATGCCATAACATACCATAACACACCATAACACCCAAAAAACACACCATAACACTCACAAAACATGCGTTAACACGCCATAACACCCCAAAACACGCCATAACACACCATAACACCCCCAAAACACGCCATAACACACGATAACACGCCATAACACACCATAACACCCCCAAAACACGCCATAACACACCATAACACCCCCAAAACACGCCATAACAATCCATAACACACCATAACACCCCCAAAACACGCCATAACACACCATAACACCCAAAAAACACACCATAACACTCACAAAACATGCCATAACACGTCATAACACAACATTACACCCCCAAAACATGTGTTAATACGCCATAACAAACCATAACACACCATAACACACCATAACACCCCCCAAAACATGCCATAACAGACCATAACACACCATAACACCCCCAAAACACGCCATAACACACCATAACACCCCCAAATGACGCCATAACATGCCATAACACACCATAACACCCCCAAAACATGCCATAACACGCCATAACATACCGTAACACACCATAACACACCATAACACACCATAACACACCATAACACCCAAAAAACACACCATAACACACCATAACACTCACAAAACATGCCATAACATACCGTAACACATTATAACACATCATAACACCGAAAAAACACACCATGACACCCCCAAAACATGCGTTAACAAGCCATAACACCCCAAAACACGCCATAACACACCATAACACCCCCAAAACACGCCATAACACACCATAACACCCCCAAAACACGCCATAACACACGATAACACGCCATAACACACCATAACACCCCCAAAACACGCCATAACACACCATAACACCCCCAAAACACGCCATAACAATCCATAACACACCATAACACCCCCAAAACACGCCATAACACACCATAACACCCAAAAAACACACCATAACACACCATAACACTCACAAAACATGCCATAACACGTCATAACACAACATTACACCCCCAAAACATGTGTTAATACGCCATAACAAACCATAACACACCATAACACACCATAACACCCCCCAAAACATGCCATAACAGACCATAACACACCATAACACCCCCAAAACACGCCATAACACACCATAACACCCCCAAATGACGCCATAACATGCCATAACACACCATAACACCCCCAAAACATGCCATAACACGCCATAACATACCGTAACACACCATAACACCCAAAAAACACACCATAACACACCATAACACTCACAAAACATGCCATAACACGTCATAACACACCATCACACCCCCAAAACATGCGTTAACACGCCATAACAAACCATAACACACCATAACACACCATATCACCCCCAAAACATGCCATAACAGACCATAACACACCATAAGATCCCCAAAACACTCCATAACACACCATAACACCCCCAAAACACGCCAAAACAACCATAATACACCATAACACCCCCAAAACACACATAAGACACCATAACACACCATAACACCCCCAGAACATGCCATAACACACCATAACACACCATAAGATCCTCAAAACACTCCATAACACACCATAACACCCCCAAAACATGCCATAACAAGCCATTACACCCCCAAAACATGCCATAACACGCCATAACATACCATAACACCCAAAAAACACACCATAACACTCACAAAACATGCGTTAACATGCCATAACAAACCATAACACACCATAACACCCCCAAAACATGCCATAACAGACCATAACACACCATAAGATCCCCTAAACACTCCATAACACACCATAACACCCCCAAAACACGCCATAACAACCATAATACACAATAACACCCCCAAAACACACATAAGACACCATAACACCCCCAAATCACGTCATAACACGCCATAACACATCATAACACCCCCAAAGCATGCCATAACACGCCATAATACACCATAACACCCCCAAAACATGCCTTAACACGCCATAACAAACCATAACACACCATAACACCCCCAAAACATGCCATAACACACCTTAACACACCATAATATCCCCAAAACACTCCATAACACACCATAACACCCCCAAAACACGCCAAAACAACCATAATACACCATAACACCCCCAAAACACACATAAGACACCATAACACACCATAACACACCATAACACCCCCAGAACATGCCATAACACACCATAACACACCATAAGATCCTCAAAACACTCCATAACACACCATAACACCCCCAAAACATGCCATAACAACCATAATACACCATAACACCCCCAAAACACACATAAGACACCATAACACACCATAACACCCCCAAAACATGCCATAACAAGCCATTACACACCATACCGCCCCCAAAACATGCCATATCACGCCATAACATACCATAACACACCATAACACCCAAAAAACACACCATAACACTCACAAAACATGCCATAACATACCGTAACACACCATAACACACTATAACACTCACAAAACATGCCATAACACGCCATAACACACCATAACACACCATAACAGCCCCAAAACATGCCACAACAAACCATAACACACCATAACACCCCCAAAACACGCCATAACACCCCATAACAGCCCCAAATCACGCCATAACACACCATAACACCCCCAAAACATGCCATAACACACCATAACACCCCCAAATCACACCATAACACACCATAACACGCCATGACACACCATAACACCCCCAAAACATGCCATAACACACCATAACACCCCCAAAACATGCCATAACACACCATAACACACCATAAGATCCCCAGAACACACTACAACACACCATAACACACCATAAGATCCCCAAAACACACCATAACACACAATAACACCCCCAAATCACACCATAACATGCCATAACACACCATAACACCCCCAAAACCTGCCATAACACCACCAAAACATGTCATAACACGCCATGACACCCCCAAATCATGCCATAACATGCCATAACACACCATAACACCCACAAAACATGCCATAACACAACACAACACCCCCAAAACATGCCATAACAAACCATAACACCCACAAAATACGCCATAACACACCTTAACAGACCATAAGATCCCCAAAACACACCATAACACACCATAACACCGCAAAACACGCCATAACACACCATAACACCACCAAAGCACCCCATAACAAGCCATAACACACCATAACACCCCCAAAACACATCATAACACCCCCAAAACATGCTATAACACGCCATAACACACCATAACACCCCCAAAACATGCCATAACACACCATAACACCTCCAAAACATGCCATAACACCCCCAAAACATGCCAAAACAACCATAATACACCATAACACCCCCAAAACACACATAAGACACCATAACACACCATAACACACCATAACACCCCCAGAACATGCCATAACACACCATAACACACCATAAGATCCTCAAAACACTCCATAACACACCATAACACCCCCAAAACATGCCATAACAACCACAATACACCATAACACCCCCAAAACACACATAAGACACCATAACACACCATAACACCCCCAAAACATGCCATAACAAGCCATTACACACCATACCGCCCCCAAAACATGCCATATCACGCCATAACATACCATAACACACCATAACACCCAAAAAACACACCATAACACACCATAACACTCACAAAACATGCCATAACATACCGTAACACACCATAACACACTATAACACTCACAAAACATGCCATAACACGCCATAACACACCATAACACACCATAACACACCATAACAGCCCCAAAACATGCCACAACAAACCATAACACACCATAACACCCCCAAAACACGCCATAACACCCCATAACAGCCCCAAATCACGCCATAACACACCATAACACCCCCAAAACATGCCATAACACACCATAACACCCCCAAATCACACCATAACACACCATAACACGCCATGACACACCATAACACCCCCAAAACATGCCATAACACACCATAACACACCATAAGATCCCCAGAACACACTACAACACACCATAACACACCATAAGATCCCCAAAACACACCATAACACACAATAACACCCCCAAATCACACCATAACATGCCATAACACACCATAACACCCCCAAAACCTGCCATAACACCACCAAAACATGTCATAACACGCCATGACACCCCCAAATCATGCCATAACATGCCATAACACACCATAACACCCACAAAACATGCCATAACACAACACAACACCCCCAAAACATGCCATAACAAACCATAACACCCACAAAATACGCCATAACACACCTTAACAGACCATAAGATCCCCAAAACACACCATAACACACCATAACACCGCAAAACACGCCATAACACACCATAACACCACCAAAGCACCCCATAACAAGCCATAACACACCATAACACCCCCAAAACACGTCATAACACATCATAACACCCCCAAAACATGCTATAACACGCCATAACACACCATAACACCCCCAAAACATGCCATAACACACCATAACACCTCCAAAACATGCCATAACACCCCCAAAACATGCCATAACACACCATAACACCCTAAAAACACACCATAACACTCCAAAAGCATGCCATAACACACCATAACACCCCCAAAACATGCCATAACACACCATAACACACCATAACACCACCAAAACATGCCATAACACACCTTAACACACAATAACACCCAAAAAACACGCCATAACACTCCAAAAACACATCATAACATGCCATGACACAGCATAACACCCAAAAAACAGCCCATAATACTCACCAAACATGCCATAACACGCCATAACACACCATAACACCCCAAAAACACTGCATAACACCCAAAAATACGGCATAACACCCCAAAAATACGGCATAACACCCCAAAAACACAGCATAACGCACCATAACACCCCAAAAACATGCCATAAGTTTAGTTTTTAGTTTTTGTCTTTATTTGAAGGGACAATGTACAGAGACATTAAATATAAAAAAAAAACAGAGATGTTCTGCACCAGATTATAGCTAGATAGCTAGTTTCCGTCTGCAGTCCCTATGACACGCCATAACACCCCAAAAACATGGCAAAACACACCCTAACATCCCCAAATCACACCATAACACCCCATAACACCCCAAAAACACAGCATAACACACCATAACATGCCATAACACGTCATTACACGCCATAACATGCCATAAAACATCTTAACACACCATAACACCCCCAAAACATGCCATAACATGCCATCACACGCCATCACACACCATCACACGCCCTAAGACCCCATAACACCCCATAACACCCTCAAATCACGCCATAACACGCCATAACACACCATAACACCCCCAAAACATGCCATAACATACCATAACACCCCCAAAACACGCCATAACATGCCATAACACACCATAACACCCTCAAATCACGCCATAACAAACCATAACACACCATAACACCCCCAAATCACGCCATAACAAACCATAACACACCATAACACCCCCAAATCACGCCATAACACACCATAACACCCCCAAAACATGCCATAACACACCCTAACATCCCCAAAACACACCATAACACCCCCTAGCACCCCAAAAACACGGCATAACACACCATAACATGCCATAACACGTCATTACACTCCATAACATGCCATAACACATCTTAACACACCATAACACACCATAACACCCCCAAATCACGCCATAACACACCATAACACCCCCAAAACATTCCATAACACACCATAACACCCCCTAAACATGCCATAACACGCCATAACACACCATAACACCCCCAAAACACGCCTTAACAAACCATAACACCCCCAAAACATGCCATAACATGCCATAAAACACCATAACACCCCCAAACATGCCATAATACGCTATAACACACCAAAACACACCATAACATGCCATAACACTTCTTAACACACCATAACACACCATAACACAATAACACCCCCAAAACACACCCTAACACAGTCTCACACACCATAACACCCCCAAAACATGCCATAACACCCCCCAAAACGTGCCATAACAAACCATAACGCCCCCAAATCATGCCATAACACACCATAACACCCCCAAAACATGGCATAATACACCATAACACCCCCAAAACAAGCCATAACACACCATAACACAGTATAACACCCCCAAAACATGCCATAACACACATAACACCCCCAAACATGCCATAACAAACCATAACACACCATAACACCCCCAAATCACGCCATAACAAACCATAACACACCATAACACCCCCAAATCACGCCATAACACACCATAACACCCCCAAAACATGCCATAACACACCCTAACATCCCCAAAACACACCATAACACCCCCTAGCACCCCAAAAACACGGCATAACACACCATAACATGCCATAACACGTCATTACACTCCATAACATGCCATAACACATCTTAACACACCATAACACACCATAACACCCCCAAATCACGCCATAACACCCCATAACACCCCCAAAACATTCCATAACACACCATAACACCCCCTAAACATGCCATAACATGCCATAAAACACCATAACACCCCCAAACATGCCATAATACGCTATAACACACCAAAACACACCATAACATGCCATAACACTTCTTAACACACCATAACACACCATAACACAATAACACCCCCAAAACACACCCTAACACAGTCTCACACACTATAACACCCCCAAAACATGCCATAACACCCCCCAAAACGTGCCATAACAAACTATAACGCCCCCAAATCATGCCATAACACACCATAACACCCCCAAAACATGGCATAATACACCATAACACCCCCAAAACAAGCCATAACACACCATAACACAGTATAACACCCCCAAAACATGCCATAACACACATAACACCCCCAAACATGCCATAACACGCTATAACACACCAAAACACACCATAACATGCCATAACACATCTTAACACACCATAACACACCATAACACATAACAACACACAACAACACCCCCAAAACACACCCTAACACACCATGACACACCATAACACCCCAAAACACGCCATAACACACCATAACACACCATAACACCCCCAAAACATGCCATAACGCACCATAACACCCCCAAAACATGCCAAAACATGCCATAACACGCCATAACACCCCAAAAACACGGCATAACACACCATAACATGCCATAACACGTCATTACGGTTTTTTGGAGTTTTTCCTTGCTGAGAAGGAGGGTCTAAGGACAGGGGATGACTGGACAATGTTTCATTTGCTGCTTTACATGAATGTTGTTTATTCCTGTTTTGATATGTCTGTGTGTATGTTTTACTCATCCATATCTTGGAACGCCCTTAGAGGCTACTGTTGTTGCTATTTTGGGCGCTACAAAATAAATTGAATTGAATTGAATTGAATTACACGCCATAACATGTCATAACACATCTTAACACACCATAACACGCCATAACACACCATAACACCCCCAAATCATGCCATAACACACCATAACACCCCCAAAACACGCCTGAACAAACCATAACACACCATAGCACCCCCAAAACATGCCATAACACCCCCCAAAATGTGCCATAACACACCATAACACCCCCAAATCACGCCATAACACACCATAACACCCCAAAACATGCCATAACATGCGATAATACACCATAACACCCCCAAAACAAGCCATAACACACCATAATACAGTATAACACCCCCAAAACATGCCATAACACACCATAACACCCCCAAAACATGCCATAACACGCTATAACACACCAAAACACACCATAACATGCCATAACACATCTTAACACACCATAACACACCATCACTCACATTAACACCCCCAAAACGCGCCCTAACACACCATCACACACCATAACACCCCCAAAACATGCCTTAACAAACCATAACACAGCATAACACCCCCAAAACATGCCATAACACCCCCCAAAAACGTGCCATAACACAACATAACACTCCCAAATCACGCCATAACACACCACAACACCCCTAAAACATGCCATAACATGCCATAATACACCATAACACCCCCAAAACAAGCCATAACACACCATAACACAGTATAACACCCCCAAAACATGCCATAACACACCATAACACCCCCTAAACATGCCATAACACGCCATAACACACCTTAACACCCCCAAAACATGCCTTAACAAACCATAACATACCATAACACCCCCAAAACATGCCATAACACCCCCCAAAACGTGCCATAACACACCATAACACCCCCAAATCACGCCATAACACACCATAACACCCCTAAAACATGCCATAACATGCCATAATACACCATAACACCCCTAAAACAAGCCATAACACACCATAACACCCCCTAAACATGCCATAACACACCATAACACCCCCAAACATGCCATAACACGCTATAACACACCAAAACACACCATAACATGCCATAACACATCTTAACACACCATAACACACAATAACACCCCAAAACACACCCTAACACACCATCACACACCATAACACCCCCAAAACACGCCATAACACACCATAACACACCATAACACCCCCAAAACATGCCATAACACACCATAACACCCCCAAAACATGCCAAAACATTCCGTAACACACCATAACATGCCATAACACCCCAAAAACACGGCATAACACACCAGAACATGCCATAACATGTCATTACACGCCATAACATGTCATAACACATCTTAACACACCATAACATGCCATAACACACCATAACACCCCCAAAACATTCCACAACACACCATAACACGCGATCACACCCCCTAAACATGCCATAACACGCCATAACACACCATAACACCCCAAAAACACACCATAACACACCATAACACCCCCAAAACATGCCAAAACATGCCGTAACACTCCATAACACCCCCAAATCACGCCATAACACACCATAACACCCCCAAAACATGCCATAACACACCATAACACCCCCAAAACATGCCAAAACATGCCGTAACACACCATAACACGCCATAACACCCCAAAAACATGGCATAACACACCATAACACCCCCATAATACACCATAACACGCCATAACACACCCTATCACCCCAAAAACACGGCATAACACACCATAACATGCCATAACACGTCATTACACGCCATAACATGTCATAACACATCTTAACACACCATAACACGCCCAAATTACGCCATAACACACCATAACACCCCCAAAACATTCCATAACACACCATAACACGCGATAACACCCCCTAAACATGCCATAACACACCATAACACCCCCAAATCACGCCATAACACACCATAACACCCCCAAAACATGCCATAACACACCATAGCACACTATAACACCCCCAAAACATGCCATAACACACCATAACACCCCCAAAACATGCCATAACACGCCATAACACCCCCAAAACAGGCCATAACAAACCATAACACACCATAACACCCCCAAATCATGCCATAACACACCATAACACCCCCAAAACATGCCATAACACACCATAACACCCCCAAAACATGCCAAAACATGCCGTAACACACCATAACATGCCATAACACCCAAAAAACATGGCATAACACACCATAACACCCCCATAATACACCATAACACGCCATAACACACCCGATCACCCCCAAAACACACCATAACACACCCTAGTACCCCAAAAACACGGCATAACACACCATAACATGCCATAACACGTCATTACATGCCATAACATGTCATAACACATCTTAACACACCATAACACGCCATAACACACCATAACACCCCCAAATTACGCCATAACACACCATAACACCCCCAAATTACGCCATAACACACCATAACACCCCCAAAACACGCCATAACAAACCATAACACACCTTAACACCCCCAAATCACGCCATAACACACCATAACACACTATAACACCCCCAAAACATGCCATAACACACCATAACACTCCCAAAACATGCCATAACACACCATAACACCCTCAAAACAAGCCATAACACACCATAACACACCATAACACCCCCAAAACATTCCATAACACACCATAACACCCCCATAATACACCATAACACGCCATAACACACCCTATCACCCCAAAAACATGCCGTAACACACCATAACACCCCCAAATCACGCCATAACACACCATAACACCCCCAAAACATGCCATAACACACCATAACACCCCCAAAACATGCCAAAACATGCCGTAACACACCATAACACGCCATAACACCCCAAAAACATGGCATAACACACCATAACACCCCCATAATACACCATAACACGCCATAACACACCCTATCACCCCAAAAACACGGCATAACACACCATAACATGCCATAACACGTCATTACACGCCATAACATGTCATAACACATCTTAACACACCATAACACGCCCAAATTACGCCATAACACACCATAACACCCCCAAAACATTCCATAACACACCATAACACGCGATAACACCCCCTAAACATGCCATAACACACCATAACACCCCCAAATCACGCCATAACACACCATAACACCCCAAAACATGCCGTAACACACCATAACACGCCATAACACCCCCAAAACATGCCATAACACACCATAACACCCCCAAAACATGCCATAACACGCCATAACACCCCCAAAACAGGCCATAACAAACCATAACACACCATAACACCCCCAAATCATGCCATAACACACCATAACACCCCCAAAACATGCCATAACACACCATAACACCCCCAAAACATGCCAAAACAAGCCGTAACACACCATAACAAGCCAAAACACCCAAAAAACAAGGCATAACACACCATAACACCCCCATAATACACCATAACACGCCATAACACACCCTATCACCCCCAAAACACACCATAACACACCCTAGTACCCCAAAAACACGGCATAACACACCATAACATGCCATAACACGTCATTACACGCCATAACATGTCATAACACATCTTAACACACCATAACACGCCATAACACACCATAACACCCCCAAATTACGCCATAACACACCATAACACCCCAAAAAACCCCCAAAACACCCCAAAACACGCCATAACAAACCATAACACACCTTAACACCCCCAAATCACGCCATAACACACCATAACACACCATAACACACTATAACACCCCCAAAACATGCCATAACACACCATAACACTCCCAAAACATGCCATAACACACCATAACACCCTCAAAACAAGCCATAACACACCATAACACACCATAACACCCCCAAAACATTCCATAACACACCATAACACGCGATAACACCCCCTAAACATTCCATAACACGCCATAACACACCATAACACCCCCAAAACACGCCATAACAAACCATAATACACCTTAACACCCCCAAATCACGCCATAACACACCATAACACTCCCAAAACATGCCATAACACGCCCAAAACAAGCCATAACACACCATAACACAGTATAACACCCCCAAAACATGCCATAACACAGTATAACACCCCCAAAACACGCCATAACATGCTATAACACACCATAACACACCAAAACATGCCATAACACATTGTAACACACCATAACACACCATAACACCCCCAAAACACGCCATAACATGCCCTAACACCCCAAAAACATGGCATAACGCACCATAACACGCCATAACACACCCTAACACTCCCAAAACACAACATAACACACCCTAGCACCCCAAAAACACGGGATAACACACCATAACATGCCATAACATGTCATTACACGCCATAACATGTCCTAACACATCTTAACACACCATAACACGCCATAACACACCATAACACCCCCAAATTATGCCATAACACACCATAACACCCCCAAAACATTCCATAACACACCATAACACGCGATAACACCCCCTAAACATGCCATAACACGCCATAACACACCATAACACCCCCAAAACACGCCATAACAAACCATAACACACCTTAACACCCCCAAATCATGCCATAACACCCCCAAAACATGCCATAACACACCATAACACACTATAACACCCCCAAAACATGCCATAACACACCATAACACCTCCAAAACATGTTATAACACACCATAACACCCCCAAAAGAAGCCATAACACACCATAACACAGTATAACACCCCCAAAACATGCCATAACACATCATAACACAGTATAACACCCCCAAAACATGCCATAACATGCTATAACACACCATAACACACCAAAACACACCATAACATGCCATAACACATTGTAACACACCATAACACACCATAACACATCATAACACCCCAAAACACGCCATAACACACCATCACAGACCATAACACCCCCAAAACATGCCATAACACGCTATAACACACCATAACACACCAAAACACACCATAACATGCCATAACACATTGTAACACACCATAACACACCATAACACCCCCAAAACACGCCATAACACACCCTCACACACCATAACACACCATAACACTCCTAAAACATGCCATAACACGCCATAACACACCATAACACCCCAAAAACATGGCATAACACCATAACACCCCCAAAACATGCCATAACACGCCCTAACACCCCAAAAACATGGCAGAACACACCATAACACGCCATAACACACCCTAACACTCCCAAAACACAACATAACACACCCTAGCACCCCAAAAACACGGCATAACACACCATAACATGGCATAACACGTCATAACACGTCATTACACGCCATAACATGCCATAACACATCTTAACACACCATAACATGCCATAACACACCATAACACCCCCAAAATACACACATCATAACACATGAACTATACCATAACACAAAAAACACCAGTCAGAATCATTATAACACATGAAGCTCCATTCACACAGTGTTTCTAATATATTCTGGTTTCAACATGTACCTGAGAAATGAACAGATAAAAAATGCAGGAAATCACTTCTGGCTTTCTTCACACATGACCCTGTTCTGGCAAAATGCCGGAAAAACCTCGGGTTGGGCTAGATGTGGGAATGGGGCTAATGTTTGACCTTTGTGTTGTGTGCAGCACTGTGCAATCGGTGTTCAAGACGGTCAACGACATGAAGAACAAGAAACGCCTCGCAACCAGCAGAGGAGTAGTGAGTGTGGCAGAGTGGTTATCCTCTCCTCCTCTCAGTGAGGAGGTTGTGGGTTAGAAACTTGATCTCTCTGATTGGATTGTGCATGTTTTTGCTGTTACTCTTGCAGAGTGGTTATCTTGTCTCCTCTCAGTCGGAGGTTGGGGGTTAGACTCTCAGGTCTTATCAGCTGAGTGTCGGGGCGTTTTGCTGTGGGCCTCTATCAGCCGCTCACATACGGCTGTTTATGTTCCGACCACACACCACATGTTTACATCCACACGGCCGTAAAGAAGCTGTGTCCTGCCTCTTACTGTTTACAAAAGCTGCTACTGTCACAACTAACCTGTGTCCCCAGAGCCTTCACCTGCAGATAGAGACACTGTTTGTCTCATTCTCAGTTTATGGACAGGCCTCATGTGAAAGCTCAGAACCTCCAGAATTCCCCCCCCCGAGCTGCAGAGGCTGCACTAGCACTGACTCATGCCTGCTGCAGGTGCTGGGGTTTAAGGCGGGACCGTTCAGAATAGAGAGAGGCCTTTTAGGTTTAAACGAACTGGATTTCAGCTTTGAACCCAAGCGACTCTGACTGGATAACCGTCTTGAACAAAAAAAACACACAAAATTATAGCATAAATAAATGTTTTTGTATTTAAGAATTAATCAGCATTACAATTAAGTCCTTTGTGTTGTGCAGAAGATCTACTCCAAAGCCCAGAGGAGCATGACGCCGCTGCCCCTTGGTCAGCTCTCCGACACTGAGCAGGTCAATGGTGGGTCCACTGTGTTTGCATGTTCTCCCTGTACCTGGGGCTTCAAAAGTGTACAATAATATTCATATTTTGTATTGTACTACTGAAAATTTAATCTCAAAGTGCCTCTTGTTGTTTGTTGGAGGAGAGGCAGAGACTGTCAAGGACCAGGGCAGCGACTGTGGTCAGAGCGTGGATGCCAAAACCAGCCGTGCCTCATCTCTCTACAACGCTGGGGGCCACGGTCAGAACTGAACACACACATGTACACACACGTACACACTGTATAAAGAAGTACGGTACACTAAGTGAGTGTGACGTCACCCACAGCGTTCGGCTCCACACAAATGAAGCTGTCTTTGACCTACGGTTGCAGGGCAAATTTGGAGCCAGGCTTCATATGAATGAGAAACAGGATTTTTTAACAGACAAAATTGTTAAATCAAAGCACCAGGATCATGTAGAGTGAGTTAATATGAATATTTTAAGACCAAAATGATTAGACCCACAGCAGCAGGTACAGAGAGAGGGGCCACAATATTCAAGTCAATGTGAGTCAGGGTCAGAAGGATCCGGAAGAGCCGCACGCAAACTTCCTATTCGGCATGTGCTGCCTTACGCATTAGCTATGTCCATACACACACATGCACATGCACCACACACAGACAGATACACACACTTGCTGTTTTATGCCATACTGTGCAACATTCCAGGCATCACAACAGCATCTCCATGGAGACAAGAAGTTCCAGAGTCTCAGTCAAAAATATACATAGTTCCTCTTAAATATTTGAAATTGACTCCTGCGTTTTGCTTGGTTCAGATTTGTTCAGAGGCACTTTCCGGATCGGCGCCTCAGGTCCAAACATCCCAAGGAGAGGAAGCTTCAGGTCAGGGGCCAGTCTGTGTTTCTACACTTTAATTTACAATTTAAATGTAACGTTGAACATCCTCTACCTGTACTTGATTTTTTTCATCTATTTGATAGGGATGTAACAATAACCAAAATATGGGGATATCATATCATCAAAGGTCTCACAATAATACTGGGGACCAATATATCGAAGCCCAAGTCCAATATATCAAATCCCAAGTCTCTTTGCTTAAATGAATAGTTCTGATGCAGAAATAGCTAAAAAAAACAGAGGGAACTACATAGACCATGATCCTTTGCTCTGTTTCAGTGCAGACTACATGAAGAAATAACTGTTCTAAGCACTTTGAAATCTTAAGTCTTGTGAAGGCATTTTTAGAGGATTTGGATATTGTTCCATCCCTAATGACAAAAAATGTTGTACCAAATGACTGGTCAAAGCATTTTAGAATATCATAATATCGTGAGCCTCCCCAGCATATTGTGAGCTTTCCCACGATATTACAATAAATATCGTACCATGAGGGTCATACAGTGACGATATTGTATCATGAGACTTGGATATCGTTACACCTCTAGTATTTCACCAAATGTGCCTTGCTCCAGTACACATATATAGTATAAACAGCTCTTGAGCTCAAAACAAGTCTGCTGTGTACTGTCTGCAATAAATTATAAAGAGTTTTATTGTCATAGAATCAGGAAGTGTGTGTTATTGTGCTAGTTGTTGTTAGCTTTATTTCCACAGCAAAACGGCACTCTGGTCTCTGAAAGTTGTGAAACGTGCTATAAACTTGGTGAGTCATTAGAATGCTCAGAATACATAAGGTAAATGAGGAAGAACTTTGGAGCACTACAGATTGTTTGATAATGAACTAGTTCTGTTTTTCATAGTTTTAGGACAATGAAAATCAGATACAGTCTTTAATGGGCTGTTTTCCCATTCTAACCCCATGTCTCCTCTATCAGACCCACTCCGTCTCCCTGGGTGAACAAAGCCGAATCAGGAGAAGACTCAGATGATTCAGACATCCACAGCGCCATGGCCAGGTTGGCTCTTCATGACCTGCAGTCACCATGTCAGACCAGTGACAATTCCCTCTGTCTCCTCCAGGTGTCGCCCTCTCAACATGAACCTTCTCGGGACACAGCAAGACAAACTGAGCTCTGGGGCTGGACTTGCCGACATTGACCCCATGGCCATCGACCAGTCAGTAAGTGACCGTGCTCCCTGACATGCTCCCAGAGTGACTCCACCCCCTGACACTACCCCTAGTGGCCCCGCTCCCTGGCTCTGTCTCACCTGTCTTTCTGGGCAGGTGTATTTGGGAAAAATATCTAATTATGATTTTTCTGACAAGTATTGTACTGTAATTGTGATTAGATTTACAATCAACACAAAGAAATGTGATCTGACAAACGAATACAAGGATCACATTTCAGAACATGTTTTTACACACCTAAACTACAGGGTTAGTGGCTTTTATGCAGAGTAAGATAGGAGATTTGGTTGTTTGTGGAGAATTCTGATGTCACATTCAATTGGACACTTGCAACCCACTCAGGTCTATCTCACCTGTCTCCCCTGTGTCCTCTCTCGTCTCCCCTGTCTGTCTGCCAGGTGGGCTTTGACAACATCGGGGGTCTGTCTGGACATATCTCTGCTCTGAAGGAGATGGTGGTGTTTCCTCTGCTGTACCCTGAGGTCTTCGACAACTTCAAGATCCAACCGCCCAGGTCAGACACACCCTTATACCTCGAGATGCTCCAATGTTCCACAGTAAAACTTAGACTTAGATTTAGACAAACTTTATTGTTCCACAAGGGAAATTACTTGGACACAGTAGCTCACACATCACACTATAATATACTAACAAAGAGAAAAAAAAATGGTAGTAATACGTTTTAAATAAGTAGCAATAATTATATAAATGTACAAGTAAAAATAGAATAAAATATAGAAATAAAATAAAACAGTGCAAAGATTATGATGTTTGACAGGACCTAGAATTCTCTGATAACTCAGGGTGAGTTGTACATCAGGAGCTCCTGTCACTCTCAGGTGCTCAGATCAGAACTGAAGTTCTACTCTGTTCCCTCTCCCCTCAGAGGCTGCCTGTTCTACGGGCCCCCGGGCACAGGGAAGACCCTGGTGGCGCGGGCTCTGGCCTCTGAGTGCAGTCAGGGCTCTCATAAAGTGGCCTTCTTCATGAGGAAAGGAGCAGACGTCCTGAGCAAGTGGGTGGGCGAGTCCGAGAGACAGCTGCGCCTGCTGTTTGAGCAGGTGACTGGGACTATACTGAGTTCTACTCATTTCTACTTCATGTAGACAGAGGGTTAGAAGCACACACAGGAGGATAGACACTCCTACACTCTCTCTGTCCTGTGTGTAGCTCTCTGTCTCTCTCTCTCTCTGTCCTCTGTGTGTCACTGTGTCCCTCTCTCTCTGTCCTCTGTGTATCTCTATGTCTCTCTCTCTCCTCTGTGTATCTCTATGTCTCTCTCTCTCTCTTTTTGTCTCTCTCTCTCCTCTGTGTGTCTCTGTCTCTCTCTCTCCTCTGTGTAGCTCTATGTCTCTCTCTCTCTTTATGTCTCTCTCTCTCCTCTGTGTGTCTCTGTCTCGCTCTCTCTCCTCTGTGTAGCCCTTTGTCTCTCTCTGTCCTCTGTGTGTGTCTATGTCTCTCTCTGTCCTCTGTGTGTCTCTATGTCTCTCTCTCCTCAGTGTATGTCTCTCTCTCTCCTCTGTGTAGTTCTATGTCTCTCTCTGTCCTCTGTGTGTCTCTGTCTCTCTCTCTCCTCTGTGTAGCTCTTTCTCTCTCTGTCCTCTGTGTGTCTTTATGTCTCTCTCTCTCCTCTGTGTGTCTCTATGTCTCTCTCTCTCCTCTGTGCGTCTTTATGTCTCTCTCTCTCCTCTGTGTGTCTCTATGTCTCTTTCTCTCCTCTGTGTAGCTCAATGTCTCTCTCTCTCCTCTGCGTGTCTCTACGTCTCTCTCCTCTGTGTATCTCTACGTCTCTCTCTCTCTCCTGTGTAGCTCTATGTCTTTCTCTCTCTCCTCTGTGTATCTCTGTGCCTCTCTCTCCTCACTGTTCTGTCTCTCTCTCTCCTCTGTGTATCTCTGTGCCTCTCTCTCCCCTCACTCTTCTGTATCTCTCTCTCTCTCTCCTCTGTGTATCTCTGTGTCTCTTTCTCCCCTCACTGTTCTGTATCTCTCTCTCTCCTCTGTGTATCTCTCTCTCTCCTCTGTGTAGCTCTGTGTCTCTCTCTCCCCTCACTGTTCTGTCTCTCTCTGTCTCTCTCTCCTCAGGCCTATCAGATGCGTCCCTCCATCATATTCTTTGATGAGATCGATGGTTTGGCTCCGGTTCGCTCCAGTCGACAGGACCAGATCCACAGGTGAGACATGATCCCTGCCCAGCACCTGTCCTCCTGACCAGGATCTTGTCTCAGACCTGTCCTCTGTGTCTCAGCTCCATCGTGTCCACGCTGCTGGCCCTGATGGACGGGCTGGACAGTCGGGGCGAGGTGGTTGTGATCGGAGCCACAAACCGCCTGGACTCCATCGACCCTGCCCTGAGACGCCCAGGACGCTTCGATAGAGAGTTCCTGTTTGGATTTCCTGACAGAGAGGTACTTGATATGATATTATATCCTATATTATTTAAAATTAACTTTCATGAGTTTTTAGCTGTTACCTCCTCAAAAACAGACCTAGAATTGTGCTTTTTTCAGTTTGAGAGAAAAACTCATGCCTCACATATGCCCCCCGTGTGTGTGTGTGTGTGTGTGTGTGTGTGTGTGTGTGTGTGTGTGTGTGTCTCTGTATGTGTCTGTGTGTATGTGTGTGTGTGTGTGTGTGTGTCAGGCTCGTGCTGAGATCCTGAAGATCCACACCCGTCAGTGGAGACCTGCTCCATCAGACGACTTCCTGCAGGAGCTGGCAGAGAAATGTGTCGGTGAGAAACTTTATCTTCTGTTTAGTTTATTGGTTTATTTGAACAGGTTAAACACATTACTCTCATAAAAGAAGACATGCCGCAGATTTAGCTAAAACTAGTTTCCATCTGCAGTCCTCATTTGGAGCATGTCTTTATTTAAACATACAGAATCTGCAGCAGGGGCTGGGCTCAGGTTTGAATGTTTGGATAGTTTAGGAGTCTATGATAGAATGTTCAGAGGTTACCATGGTGACACAATGCCCACCTTAGCGGAGACTGTCAAAAAGGTTTTAAAATAGTCTGTGTAAAGCCTGTGTTCAATACGAGTGTTCATGGTCCTGTTTAAGAGTTTGATTTTCAACAAAAAAGTGCGAGTGACTGAAAAACTGTTATCTAATGCTAACAAGCTTGTGATTGTAATGTTATTTGTGTGGGACTTGTTTAACAGCACAAATAAGTTAACTGCAGCTAAGTCCGTTCTTTGTGATTAAATTGTGGCAAAATAAAGTTCATATTAAAGGGAATGTTGATGACATCAGCTGCAAAGTATCAGTCAGTTTTTATTGCACTGATGACTGTCTGGTTCCAATGGAAAGCTGGAAGGCAGGTCTGAAAGTCTTGTGTGGTTAAAGTGCTGTTGCCCCCTGATGGTAGGTTACTGTGGTGCAGACATCCGCGCGGTGTGCACGGAGGCGGCTCTGTGCGCACTGCGTCGCAGATACCCTCAGATCTATGGCACATCGCAGAAGCTGCTGTTGGATGTGAGCTCCATCACTGTGACCAGCACCGACTTTGTAAACGCCATGAGGAGTATCAGTCCATCTGCACATCGCTCCAATCCCTCACCCGGCAAACCGCTGACCGCCACTGTCCTGCCTCTGCTGTCCACTGCGCTACAGGGGGCCCTACAGAGAGTGCAGAGGCTGTTCCCCTACGCCGAGCAGGTCAAGAGGAAGAGAGAGCCAGGTCAGTGCGCTCTATACACCTGTATTCACCATTATGTACCTGTATACACCTGTATACACCTGTATACACCTGTATGTACCTGTATATACCTGTATGTACCTGTATGTACCTATATACACCGGTATACACCTTTAAGTACCTGTATACACCTGTATGTACCAGGCATGAAAATCTCTCACCTTTCGGCGAAATTCGCCGTTTTGAAGTCAAAAAAGGGTGACCTACGTGAATCGTGTAGATCCGATGAGGGTTTTTTTTCGAGGAAGGGGTTGGTTCTGCCGAGAACCAATCATAGGCCGAACTGCACACACTTCACTTGGCGGCAATCTGCGTTTGCCAGCTGCAATACTGCGACATAAGCCGTGTTCCAATTCAGAAGGCTGCAGCCTCCGGAGGCTGTGAAGGCTGCAGCCTCCGGAAGCCGCATAGGCTGTAGCCTTCGAACACACCTCCGCGGACCGCATGGCCGTGTCGAAACAGCACAGGTCCAGCCCACGGAGTCGCGCCTGTCGCCCAGCAACCGAGACACGCTGCTAATGTTAATGCTAACAACACGCACCTGCAGATTACTCACACAGATCAGTAACAAAGATTACGCACGTAATCAAACTGTCACATTTTGAGAACAAGTTATTCTAATAATTCTAATCCACATTTTATGGCTAAAATATTGCTGTTTCTCCAATACATCTAAAATAGGCTAAATTACCTTAAAGTTTCAAAAACAGTGATGAGATATGCATGAAGTATTTTTTAATTGATAAGGGATTACATGTATACAGGGAATGCATTTAAGTCATTTTATAAAGACTCTCCTTTGAGAAAAAATGGTTTATTAAACAATCAAATAAACTTCTGGAAATACTTTGTCATAATATGAATAGTCAAACATTAAACCCATCACACACACAATGCATTAATAGGTTGCGATGTCCGCATCTCAGAACCCTAGTCATTTCACACGCGTGCACCCTCTTCTCACCTTTTCAACGCCTGACCCATTTTCATGCCTGATGTACCTGTGCGTACCTGTATACACCTGTATACACATGTATGTACCTGTATACACCTGTATGTACCTGTATATACCTGTATGTACCTGTATACACTAGGGGTGGCACGGTATATGTATTCGTATTGAACCGTCGCGGTACGGGGGTCACGGTTCAGTGCGCGCATTTTGATGGAGAATATACGGTACAAAAGTTTAATATTGAACTGACCACGGGACTTTCCTTTTGCGACGGTTTCCTTAACCATTGCCATGTGCAAGCCCTGATTGGTCCATGAACATGTATACATGTCTGGATTGGTCTAGCTAGCAAACTCCGCCTTCAAATACAAAACTGCTGTTGTTGTTGCTGCTGTTAGCTTGTTGCGAGAGGGGTGAAAGACGATGGCGAGTAATTCAAGGCCGGAGTTAGAAGACCCACCACCATCATTTAAGTCGGTGGTGTGGGCAGGGCTCTACAGTGCGCCCATTTCACTCGCATTTGTATGGTGTCAGATTCCTGTCAAAAGTAACACGCACATAGAAACTCTATGCGAGGTGCAGGAACTGTTCAGAAACTGCTCGCGGGCGCCGAAACTACTCGTGCCTGCCGAAACTGTGCGCGCGAGCGTGAGATGGAGAACTGCGCGCGTGAGCAAAGAAACACGCTCGCGAGAGTAGAAGAAGCTCTTGTGCGAGCAGAGAAACTCCCCTCTTGCGTGGGACAAAACCACTCTGCTCGCGCGGAGTTGACTTCTGCTTGCATGGAGAATGTGGACTAATGGGGGAGGGAACCTGAGGATGACGGCTATTGTGATTGGTGTGTCCTGAGACACAGGACTTTGACAGACCGCCCAAAATTTCCAAACACTGCATGACATGTGCGTTGGCCGCCACTAGGGGGAAACGCTACTTGCTCTGATGCTACATTACAGAATCTCTGTGAATACATGGGTAGAGCCAGAACCATAGATGAGACAGTTGAGTTTGACAGGTTTAATAATAATAATAATACATTTTATTTAATAAGCGCCTTTCAAGGTACTCAAGGACACTGTACAGTAAACATAAAGCACAAACATAAATTATAGAAATATAATATAGGTTAAAACAAAATCAAAGGAAATAGTAATAATATTGGTAATAATAATAAAAGATGATGATAATAATATTAATATGAACAATAATTTGGCAATAAGATTATAACACAAAATAACAGGACCATTCATAGAATAGATTTAAAATAATAAATGAATAATGAATAAATAATACATTTTTAAAATAAATAAAATAAAATAAATCATAAATAAAATAATATAAAAAATGAGAGAGAAACAATGAATTTGGATTCAGGAATTGGGATAAGCTAGGGTAAAAAGGTGGGCTTTTAATTCTTTTTTGAATGTGGACAAATTTGAGCATTGACGAGTGACATGGGGCATTCCATAGTTTAGGACCAGCAACAGTGAAAGCCCTAAACCCATGTGCAGAGTCTAGACTGAGGGATGGTCCACAGATGTGCATCAGTGGAGAAGACTACGGGCAGGCTGGTATGGAGTTAGGAGGTTAGATAGATAGGGAGGGGCCAGATTGTGGAGGGATTTAAAAACAAGGACGATAATTTAAAATTGGATACGAAAATGAACTGGGAGCCAGTTCAGTTTATGGAGTATACAGTCATGTGAAAAAGTTTGGGCACCCCTGATCATTTTCAAGATTTTCCTTTATAAATCATTGGTTGTTCGTATGAAACATTAGGGGCGCACTCACACTAGGACTTCAGACTCGTGCCCAAGCCTGGATCGCCCCTAAAGCGCGGCACGCTTTCCTAGCTCGAGCGCAACCGAACACCTCCGACCGCGCACGACCCGAACATACGAGCTCCGCGTGTGCGGCGATATCACTCATAGAACAATCTCCGCTTCAAAACACACCCATGCCCACCTTAAACGAGGCGCGCCGCAGCAGGACCCACACCTGTCCCACTCAGTAGACACCCCCGTGCCGCTGGACTTCCTCCTCTGCTAAAGCGAGAGCTTTGTCTTGGTTTTGTCTCGGACTCGAGCGCATTTGGACTCAGTCTCGTTACGGACTCAAGGTCTGAATACTGAGTGCGGTCATATTTCGCTGCTTTCGGCAATAAACTTGTGCCGGTGTGCGGGACCTATGCGCTAGAGCACGCGGACACTCCGTGCGGTACCGCCAGTGCGCGGCTCGTCCAGAAGGTACCTAAAAGGCACCTCAAAAGACCATGTGTTGAAACTTCACTGATGTACCCAGCTCAGTAACCAATCAATATACTCAATGTGGTGCTTGCGTGTTCACTTGTTTTACATGTTTTACTTTTACTTGTTTTACTACAAGTTGCAGTTTTCTCAGCTGGAGATTTAGGCAATAAAAAGCTGCCTTTGAGGACAGCCTTTCTGGTTATGTTTTTTTTTTCCTGCACTGTACCGAAAATGTACCAAACCGTGAGGTCTGTACCGAGGTACGTACCATACCGTGAATTTTGTGTACCGTGCCACCCCTAGTATACACCTATATACACCTGTATGTACCTGTATATACCTATATACACCTGTATGTACCTGTATACACCTGTATACACCTGTATGCACCTGTATACACCTATGTGTACCTGTATACACCTGTATACACGTGTATGTACCTGAATATACCTGTATGTACCTGTCACCTTAAAAATTAGGTGACATTCGTCACCTTGGGGACCCTCAAGGGTCCCCACTTTTAAATGGCCATAAAATCCATTAGTATTTTTTTCTTCTTTCAAAACTCAGATCTCTTCATGTACTTCTACTTTACTCATACATGTGCAAACTTCATATTTTCGATGCATTTTTTTACAGTATTACAGAGAGCTATTTTGCCATAAAAATACATGCAAAGTAGATTATGAAAGATTAAAAAATGTGATATTTTCAAAATCAAAATAGTGAAGTGGGAAATTAATTGGTGCATGGTTTGAATGGGAGAGGATTATGACATATTTCATTGACTTCTATTATAAACATACATCATGACTAAAACATAATAATTAGATGAATTCCAACAGAAATCAGGACAAAACTGGTGTGGTTGTTTTGGTCTGAAGGTAAAGATGGTCTGTGAGCCCAGCACAGATACTGTGACCCTGGACTGCCCCCCTGTGGCATCTGTGTGAACAAGTATCCCTCAAACAACAGCATCTCCCCTCTGATTGGCCAACACAAAGTTGGGCGATATATTTAAAATATTTTTGGATGTGTCAAAGTCTAAATAAAGACCAATTTTGAAAATATCACACATTTTTATTTTTCAGTTTACTTCTGGTGCACTTTTATGGTAAAATAGCTCTATAATGTAAAAAATATAGTATAGTAAATTAGAGGTAGATGAAGAGATAAGTTTTTTATCTGAATTTTGAAAGTAGAAAAAATATCAATCTATGTGGATTTTATGGCCATTTAAAGATGGGTGACAAATGTACCCTTTTGTCCTAACTTTTGAACGTGACTGACCTCAGCACAGTTAGAAATATTGATGTTTGAAAAAGGGGAGGTCCCAGTTGACCAGAGGGTGAAAAACGTAACAAAGAGTCGGCAGTGGTCCAAAGTTCTTCCTCACTTAACTTATGCACAGCATCCTAATTATTCACCATGATGAGTTTATAAGCACTTTTCACAACTTTCAGAGACCATATCCGTAAGAATAAAGCTAATTTCAGCTAGCATGGTAACACATCCTTCCAGATTCTCAGGTGCTTTATAATTAGATGCAGACAGTACCCAGTGGACTTATTTTGACCTCAAGAACTGTTTATACAATATATGTGTACAGGGACAAGACACAATTAGCTCAAATATGTGAGGAACAAATGGGTACAGACTCTTTAAATGAGAGGGGGCTGGATAGATGGGAAGAACAGACCTTATAAATAGAAATGATCAGGGAAAACATTTGTTTCAGATGTCTTATACCAGAGACACTTTAGTAGAGTCCTGGCTCCTTCTCCTCACAGTTTGGTCTTTTTCTCTGACTCTGTCTTCTCTGTTTAGTGCTCACAGCTGGTGTTCATGATGATGGAGTCATGTCCGGAGGAGACGAGAGTGGCACCAGTATCTCTTCCTCTGGAAAAACTCACAAATTTCTGCACTTCGCCAGGTGCATATCCCCACTCACTGCTCTGTCCCTGTGATTCCCCATGCAGAGTCACCACAAGATCTGATGCTTCTGGGCCACTGGTCACCATGGCAACACAAAGACAAACTACAGCTAGTCCACTACACATTTTTTTACTCTTTACACCTTTAAGTTAAATCTGAGCCATAGGTTTGTAAAAGCAGCACATGTAAAAATAATCAAAATCTATTCAAGCTACAACTAGCATGAGTGATGCACATTCAGTAACTGATGCTGCACTAATCCCGTGTCCCTCAGGAGCGCGGTGTGGCAGCCCACCTCTCACCGACCACGACTGCTCCTCGTGGGACGTTCCGACTCAGGTGAGAGCTCTCACCTGGGACCCGCCCTCCTCCACGCGCTTGAGAGGTTCACTGTGTACAGCCTGGAAACCGCCGCCATCTACGGGGTCAGCAGCACCACGCCAGAGGAGGCCTGCACTCAGGTGAGGAGCACAAACCTACTGATCCTCACGCTGGGGGTTTTCTATATGCATGTCTGTGGTGGAATGTTCGGCACTTACCATGGTGACACAATGTACACATTAGCTAACAAATTTTTATTGTCTGAAAACTCAAGAAAAAATACAAAATGGATCTAAAGAGCACGTTTTCAGGAGCCTGCGACCAATACGAGCCTTCATAGTCCTGTTTAGGTGTTCAATTTTCCACAAGGTGAGAAAACTGTTGGCTGAAACTTGTGACTGTAATGTTATTTGAGAGGGACTTGTTTAACAGCACAAGTCAGCTCTCCTGCTGCAGTTCAGCTAATTCAGCCTGCCCTGGCCAGACTGCATTAAAACAAAGCTCAGATACTCAGACAGAGCAGTGCCTCCGGTTAGCATCACACTACAGGGAATGTAGATCAGCTTGGAAAGTATCACTATAACACAGACTGAATCAGATTATGATTATGATTATTTGCTCTTATATTGTATCTTGGCCCGAATGCTATTTGTTTGTTAGGTTTTCCGTGAGGCCCAGCGCACCTCGCCCAGCATCCTGTACCTGCCTCACCTGCAGCAGTGGTGGGAGACAGCAGGGGGCGCTCTCCGCTCCTCTTTCCTCACTCTGCTGTCAGGGATCCCCTCCTTTGCACCCGTCCTCCTGCTGGCCACGACCGGCATTGACTTCCCAGAGCTTGACCCTGAGGTGAGAGCCCTGCTGTGTGTGACAGGTGAAGCCCTGCTGTGTGTATGTGACATTTGAAGCCCTGTTGTGTGTGATACAGGTGAAGCCTTGTTGTGTATGTGACAGGTGAAGCCCTGTTGTGTGTGTGTTACAGGTGAAGGGGCTGTTCCGTGAGGAGTATGGTGAGGTCTTCTCCCTCCCGGCTCCTTCCCTCACAGAGAGGACCGAGTTCTTTAGTGACCTCATCCTGAGACAGGCTGCTGAAGCTCCATCCTTCAACACCACCTGTACTGTCACCCATACACCACCCCTACACCACCCCTACACCACCCATACATCACTCCTACACCATCCATACACCACCCGTACACCACCCCTACACCATTCATACACCACCCCTACACCATTCATACACCACCTGTACACCACTCCTACACCACTCCTACACCACCCATACACCACTCCTACACCACCCATACACCACCCATACACCACTCCTATACTACCCATACACCACATTTACACCATCCATACACTACCCATACACCACTCCTACACCACCTGTACACCACCCATACACCACCCGTACACCACTCTTACACCATCCATACACCACTCCTACACCATCCATACACCACTCCTACACCATCCATACTCCACCCCTACACCACCCATACGCCACTCCTACACCACCCCTACACCATCCATACACCACCCGTATACCACTCCTACACCACCCATACACCACCCCTTCACCACCCATACACCACTTCTACACCATCCATACACCACCCGTACACCACCCATACACCACTCTTACACCACCCGTACACCACTCCTACACCACCCATACACCACCCGTACACCTCTCCTATACTACCCATACACCACTCCTACACCATCCATACACCACCCATACACCACTCCTACACCATCCATACACCACCCGTACACCACCCATACACCACCCGTACACCACTCTTACACGATCCTTACACCACTCCTACACCATCCATACACCACTCCTACACCATCCATACACCACCCGTACACCAATCCTACACCACCCATACACCACCCATACACCACTCCTACACCACCCATACACCACTCCTACACCATCCATACACCACCCATACACCACTCCTACACCACCCCTACGCCACCCGTATACCACCCCTACACTACCCGTACACCACTCCTACACCACCCATGCACCACCCCTAACTAACCATTGGATTAATGTAGCTCCTTTCATGACACAAGGTGCTTTACAGAGCGTTCTTCATTCACTCCTCTCAGTGGTGTAGGATTCTGTTGTAGCCACAGCTGCCCCGGGGTAAACTGACAGAAGCGAGGCTGCTGGTCTGTGCCATTGGCATGTCGCTCATACTACTAACTTTACACTATTAGTCACCACTATTACACATTTTAAAATGGCTATGAACCCTGCTCTTTCTGATGCTCAGCATCGCCCCAACTGGAGATCCTGCCCCTGGCCCCGTCCCCTCCTCCGCGCCAGCTCTCAGAACAAGAGCGTCACCATCTGGAGGAGCAGGAGGAGGACGTGCTGCGTGAGCTCCGCCTCTTCCTGCGAAACATTACTGAGCGCCTGTCCCTGGACCGACGCTTCAAGACCTTCACCAAGCCAGTGGACATCGAGGAGGTCAGGGGCTGTGTGTTACATTTACACCTATTTTAACCTACAAAACTTGCAACACTCAAATGTGTGTAGAATCCTTCAGTCAGTTTGTCAACTGGACAAACATTTATTCAGGTCAAGAATGTTTTGCAGCTCATTCAAGCTGCTTCTTCAGTTCTGGTCAGAGGCTGGTGGATACTGCCTTAAATGTGCCTGAAGGGAGGAGAGAACTGCCCTGAGTGTGGGGTCATATTAGCAGAACCCCCCCCCCTACTCTCAAACCAACTTTTTTTGGCTAAGATCTGTACCTCACTATTCTCAAAGAAGTGGTTAGTGGCTTTTAGGTGCTTTTAGGTGCTCGTTTGTGTTGGTCTGTCTGAAGTGGCTGTTTTGTGTCTCCAATGTAACACTCACTTCAGTCTTCACCACACTGAATGGAGTAGACTGCATTGTTTTGTTTGTGTTTCTGTGTTTTGTCCTTTGGGTGGACCAGATTCTGTCTTAAAGTGTTTGTTGTTGTTTGAAGTAGACTGGGATTTCATGTTGTCTGAAAATCCTCTGTAGTTTTTCAGAAACACCAGCCATGTAAGGAAGGAGAAAGGGTGTAACTATTCCTTACATGGCTGGTGTTTCTGAAAAACTACAGAAACTCATTTATTTGTTGTAAATGAGCTATAATCAAATAAAGACATTAACTTAAATGTGTCCTTCCTAAGCCAATCACAGTTACAGCAGTAAGCACATCGTCTCTTTATTGTCTCTTTGTGGTTGTGTTGTTGCAGGTGCCAGATTACCTGATGGTCATCAAAAAACCCATGGACCTGTCCACTCTGCTCACAAACATCGACAAACACAAATACATTACCGTGAGCGAGTTTGTGACAGACGCTGACCTCATCTGGAAGAACGCACTGGAATACAACCCAGACAATGATTCTTTGGGTGAGAGACATACTGTACACTTCTAACCCTAGAGAAGAGAGAGAGAGAGGGACAGACATGCTGAGAACAGGGAGGGGGTGGTGAAAGAGTGAAGGTATTTTTTGTGTTTGTGTTCTAGACCGTAACATCTGTCACCGCGCCTACGCCCTGAAGGACACCCTGCACGCCATCATCAGAGACGACCTGGACCACAACTTTGAGCGAGTGTGTCAGGAGGTCAAAGAGAGGCGGATAAAGAGAGGTGAGGAACACAAGAACCTGTGAACACACATGTGAACACACATGTGAACACACATGTGAACACACATGTGAACACACATGTGAACACACATGTGAAAATTCATGTGAACACACATGTGTAAATACTTGTGAACACACATGTGAACACACATGTGAAAATACATGTGTAAATACATGAGAACACACGTGAACAGACATGTGAACACATGTGAAAATACATGTGAACACATGTGAAAATACATGACACTTCAAGATTTAAATATTCAATTGGCATTCAAAGAGCCAATCAGGAGTAAGGCTGGTGAAGATACCGGCCATTCCTGTCTGCACTGCTGGTCTGGCAGAGAGCGGGCACTTAGCAATGCTTTCAATGCTGTAGCTAACACTAACGGGAGTAACCTTAGGGAAAGAAGGATTTGAAGATTTGTCTGGTCCTTAGACCGTGTCAAGAAGTGCACTAAGTGAGTGTGACGTCACCCACAGTGTTCAGCTCCACTCAAATGAAGCTCATGATGCCAATGGTTACAGGAGCCAATTTATATTATGAGTAGGACCTTTTTGATGGACAAAATAGCAAAAAAAACCCACCAGAATCATGTGCTCCGCATGATTCTGGTTAATCTGAACATTTTAAGACAAAAATGACGAGGGTCACTGCAGCAGTTACAGAGAGAGGGACGGCAATATTTTAGTATCGATGGGAGCCAGAGTCAGTAGGAGCCGGAAAAGCCACATGCGAATTTGTATGGAACACAATGGCTAGCACGATAGTTATATCCATTTATATATACAGTCTGTCTGGTCATAATATCTTGATTTAGGGGCAAAAACCCCAGGGCCATGTAGAGTGGGTTCAAACCAACATTTTAAGGTCAGAATGATGAGAGAGGGGCCGTTCTTTTTTAATAAAACGTTAATTGGAGTCTAAGAGTTCCCATGCTCACTTCCTGTTTGAAATACAGCGACTAGTGGGTTAGCTATGTCCATTTATATGTACAGTCTATGGGTTTGTGAGGAGCGGGGCCTGAGGTCACTCTTTAAGTGCAAAATCTAACTGTCTCATGTTGTTGTGTTTTGTTGCAGCTGCTGCTCTGGACTACGACCCCGAAGACGTTCACCTGCGCAGTGAGTTTAAAACTTTCCTCAGCTCTGGTCACTTCAACACTTCCACACTTCAGTGGGGTTAGGCTTTAAGAGTGGAGATGGTGATTAGAGGTTAGAACCACCACCTCCATCTTTCCTCCATGTTTTACACTACTTTGCTCCTCCTGTCTGTCTGTCCTTTGTCTCCTCTTGTCCACAGCTCACAGCTTCACAGTGTCATGTTTTCATTCATACTGACAAAGAAGATGCTTAACTTTGTGCTAGTTTTTGTGGATAGGCCCAGTAATTACATTACCATAAACCAGGTCACACATCTGCATTTGGGTCTATAGCAGCAGAGACTCACTGACTTCAGGTTCAGGTTAATGTGATGTCACAGGAAGAAACCTGTTCTCTCCTCTCTTTATCCCCACCCCTCTCCTTTAAACCCCAACCCTCTCCTTTAAATCCTCTCCTTTAAACCCTGCCCCTCTCCTTTATACCCCACCACTTCATAAACCCCACCCCTCTCCTTTAACTCCACCCTTCTTTAGCACTGAAGAGGAAGCGCTCTCGTCGAAAGTCCAAATGGAGCACAGGCATCATCCCCAAACCCAAGAAGAAGGCGGCCCCTGTGGCGCCCCCTACAGCCTCGTCTGAGTCTTACTCCTCACTCTCATCTCTGTCTGAGTGCTCCGAGAACGGCCATGCCCCTAGCGCACAGCTCAACGGCTTTGAACAGTGCTCTGATCACCTGACCAACGGCTTCCACGGGACAATCATCCCTCCCACAGCTGCACCACATCTGAGCCCCGGGAGAGGAGGTCTGTACTCCTGAACCCCACTGAGTGCCCAGCACAGACCACAGTGTGACTTTAACTTCAACTGCTGCTGCTCAGGCTCTGCTCTAACAGCTGCTTTGCTTTGCTTCTCACCTGGGATCTAGAACACACAATTGTCCAGTACTTTCTGATGAGTCTGGTCACCAGTGAATCTCTCAGCATTCAGATAGGTGTGACTATTACGAGGAAAAAAGAAATATAGAGGGATTCTAGTCTGGACCTGCCGGGCAGTTTTGTTCTCAAAGTCTATAAAAACAAAGACAGGTGAGTAAAGGTGAGAGGCTTTGGGTCGTTTCATAAACTCTATTTTAAATCAATTAGGAGGTTTCAATGTTCAGTGTTCTAATGAGCGAGCGACTGTCTCAGCACATGCATCTTTTTTTAAAGAGCTCCTCCTGTCTAAAGCCTCATCACAGTTTCTGATTGATGCGTTCAGTTTATTAATAATACGTCTGACTGCAGCGCCCTCTAGTCCCCACCCTCATCTATAGCACTCACTCTTGTTTTTTTCAGAGGGTCAGAGGAAACTGGCGGATAAAGTGGTGAATGAACAGATGAAGCTGCTGAACAAACGAGAAAACGGACGTAAAAACACCACAGAGCCCCTGGTGATCGACCGCAGTAAACTCAAGGTGAGACAGATGCTTCAAGACCAGAGAACAGAGACTCTTTATGTTCTATACACAGTCTATGGGAGAGTTCACTTTCCACAGTCATCACATCCCAAATTATTTAGCAACAACAATAAATGACAAAATATCCTGTCTTTGTATAGAAAAACCTTGTACCTCTAGTTTAGACCGATATGTTTTATGGCCAATGCTGATACAGATTGTTTAGAATACAGTGGGCGATATTTTTTTGGGGGGGCAGGGGGGGCAGGGGGGCGGTTATATGTAGGTCAGATTTTTAATATTAATTTATTTGAATTTACTACAAACATCCAAAAACCTGTTTTACTACAAACTAAATACAATAGACAGCTGTAGTCACATTTTGTGCAGTGTTCTCTTCACACTTATGTTGTAAAGAGTTATTCACAGATTCTTTAGGCATCAGATTGGTCCAAACAAAATATCGGCCTCTGGAAAAGGTTCACGACTGATAGCCCATACAGAAATTGTAACTCTAATGACAATCACAATATTTGTTAGAATCAAAACAATTTTCCTTTGTGGTTTCAGGATCTGCTGCAGCGCGCTGTAGTGAAGACAGAGGGCGCTGAAGTGGAGCATTTAGAGAAACTGTACACTGTTCTGGCTCAGTCTATTTACCGTTACCGTGACAATGCCAACAAGTCTGACCTCATCAAGGTGGGCATCATGGGAGGGCGTTTGACACACAGGAGGCACCTCACACACAGGAGGGCACTGCACACACAGGAGAGCACCTGACACACAGGAGGGCACCTGACACACAGGAGGCACCTCACACACAGGAGGCACCTCACACACAGCAGGCACCTCACACAGGGGGATAGAGGAGGATGGGAGGGCATATGACACACTGGAATTATAATGTTTTTGTTTCTTTTGCAGGAGATGAAGAGAGAAATTCAGAACTTCTCCTGAGTTAATTTGAAGAATAAAGTTTAAATGCATCAGAAATTTAAACCTGGTTTCCTGTCACTTTAACTCAAAATACCTCAGAAAATACCTCAGCAATATTTATAACTATTTATTGTGTAACATTTAAATACAGATCTATATATTTATACTTGTTTATTTGTTTGTTACAGTGCAGTGTCTGATTACGGCTTGTGAGTGTAATAATTGAGTCATATAAATAAAAGTTGAAGCAGAATTTGTTTTGTCTTGTTTTTGTTTTGTCTTTGAGCAGGACCACTCTGTCATGTTATCTCTGTAGGCTCTGGGCTCAGGAACCTGTGATCAATATGATTGTTTGTTGTCCTGTTTAATCCTGAATTATTAGTCTGTCTACATCTCCAAATCGAAAACAACTTCAGGTATGTTTCCGAGAATTTGAGTCTAGTCCTCAGAGGAGGCTAAAAGCTCACACAAGTCAGTTTGCATAGGGTGACCAGATTTTCAAATTTCTAAACTGGGACACAACCGTTGGGATGGTTAGTATAAATAAAATTGTGAAAAGCATCTAAGATTGTGCATTCTCGTGTCGGTCATAAATTGAGGCTTCTGTCACTGCATTTTTTTGTTTTGTTTTATGGTCATTTGTAACCATGATTTTCTGTATTTTGGCAAAACAAATGACAATTTATGCTCTTCTTTACTGTTGGCAGTGGTCAGATTAGTCAAAAAATGTGATTTCCTCCTCTTTTAGTTCTGGTTTAGATCTGATGTAATCCTGGTTTAATCTTAGTTTAGTCCTGGTTTAGATCAAATTGCTTAAAAATAGGGACACTGCAACATTTCTTATATAAAACTGGGATAAATCTCTGGGTTTGGATAAATCTACTGGGACAGGGTACACAGGGCTCAAAAGTGGGCTTGTCCCGGGTAAATAGGGACGTCTGGTCACCCTAGTATTGTATAATATAGGATATTTAAAGGATGTATTACAGGATCATAGCTGCTCAGTAAAACCAACGGGTATTTTTTAAGTTGTTTTGTGCCTGTAAAGTGCTAAAGTGCTTCCTGTTTTACTGTGAAAGGGGTGAGTTGGCCGGAAGTGCTGCATGCTCTTTTTAAATATTTCTCTGCTCACATTCTCCTCACATTCTCCTCTTCTCTCGGTGTTTTTTCTTATAAATTGTCCCTTTTCCCGACACTGCCTCCGCCGTGGCCCGAGCCATGCCCTCCCCCGAGCCCGGAGCCTGTGCCCGGTGAGGAGCGCTGTGGAGCGGCGTGGGACCGGCTGAGACACCGCTGGAGCCGAGGGGAAAAGGCGGAAGAGCGGCCAACCTAGAGATGCTACCGTGCTACAGCGGCCGAGGCTAACTCCCTGCCCCGGAGAAGGATGCAGGCTCCCCGGGGCTGACTCCAGAACTGCCCGCGGAGAGGTGATCATTGCCCGGGGCTCGCGGAGGAGGGTGGCCAGGCGGGAGGATGCAGGGGGCGGCGGGGAGGTCGTGGAGGTTCGGTTTGCGGTGTTAGCTCCGGGATGTTCATCGGAGCTCCGTGCGTTCTCCGGTTCCTTTTTGCGTTGATTTGAGCGCAGTTTTGGCTCTGCCTCTCCTCCTCCAACACCAAAACAACCAAACCTTAATCCTAAAACCCTGGATCCACGCCTCGTCTCTAAAGAAGTGAACATTTGAAACTATTGGCGTTAGATCAAGTTGAGGACACGAACCCACAGAACAGAATGTCCTGCAGAATGAACCAGCGCCTGTTTACTACACGTGTGTTTACATCAATGCAAAGGCAAACTCGAGAGTTCAAATAAGGCGCAATTTCTCTGCCTTAAATTCTGTATATGTAAGATTTTTTTTTGAGACAGTCGTTGGTTCAAATAATTCTATTATCTATTTACCCTTTTTATGTAGTTACTGTTTTATGTAGACAATACTTATATTAAAATGTTTACTGCAAAAAGCTTAAGATATAAACACTTAAATCTATCAGAAAATGTCTTAAAAGTAGTAAAATTATCTTGCTGCATGGACAGATCATTTTACTTGAAAAGTTCTCATAAAATAAACGACCTCTAGTCTCAGTCTCAGTCTCCACTAGAGAGTAGACAATCTGCAAACAAGATGAATAATCTGATATACATTTTAAAATCTTGGCCAGATCAGAGAAATATGCAGTGTTGTTCTTGGTCGACTAAAGACCGCGAATCGACTAAAAGGGGGCGTGGCAAAAGCTGTCAAAACTACTCCTCTCTACGTATCTAACCCAAACTCCCCTCGCAAGACTACACCTGCACAGGAGTTCAGTTCATGCAGAAAAAAGGATGAGGGCACTATGTGCTTACACAATGACAGATTAATCTTATTTTATCGATAACTGATACCTGAACAGTACATATTCTGTGTTAATAATTGTCTTGCACAGGACAGGGCAAAACCATTCCTGACTGTCTTTAGAAAGATCTTGAGAACAAGTATAAGAACACATAGACTAGTGTACACCCATGGAGTACTGTGGAATCTACCTGGACCACTGAGGGATTACACACATATAAGGACACATGGGAAAAGAACAGAAAGTACTGCCATTTCATGTGGAAAATTACAGTATATTGTCTAAAGAAAGAGTGTTTTTAATTATCATTGTGGTAGGAGAATCAGTATTGAGTATCAAGTATCAAAACTGAGTTTGAAATGTTAGCATTGTGACACTAATGGATAATTAAAATACAAAACATAAATGCATAAACTATAAGCATTTATTTCCTCTTTATATTTGTGACTCTCTCATTCCACACCCCGTTTGTGATTCTAGATGTACCACAAAGGGCTACTTTAACTGCTCTCAGTTTTGGTGAAATCTACACAGTCGGGAATGCTTGACAGAAAAATAATACTTTACAGTGACATGACACTGCAGGTGTGCTGCATATGCCTATGGTGGACTGTTAAGCCGTTACCTTGGCGACACAATGCCCACATTAGTGAACACTGTCAAAAAATAGGTAGAAGAAAAGAAAAATACAAAATTGATTTAAACCCCACATTTTCAGGAGCCTGTGGTCAATAAGCGTAGCAGGTTTGTGGCTGTAATGTTTGACAGGGACTTGTTTAACAGCACAAATCAGCTCTCCTGCTGGAATTCAGATAAGTGTGTTCTTTTCTGGTCGTGTTGAAATAAAGATCAGATTAAAGTCTGAGTAATATCTAATTAATTAGATTTTTAATAAATGAGATTTTGCAAAATCGTGAAATTGAGGTTTATTACTTGGAAAGCAGGCTGTTGCAACTGCAGCCTGATAACTGTACAAATGTAAGTGACAAATGTCTTAAATACTGGCTTATGTTAAGAAAGCGGTCCCTGCTCTGACTTTGATTAAAATAAATTAAAATCATAATCATCCAGTGTGTGCAAAGAAAATGGAGATTTTATTTTTTTACTGTATCACCCAGCCCTACTGCAGACTATCAATTAGATATTTTTCACAAGTCGTCATGTTTTTAGTCTTGATTTGTGAAACCTAAAGATCTTTGTTTCAGATTAGTTTCGTTTTGGCCTGAACCTGAAGCACAATGTCGAGTCGGAGGAAGTCCACCACGCCATGTATGGTGCTCAAGCAGGAAGCAGTCGAGTCGGACCAGGAAGACCTCTGCACTGCCGGCCAATCAGAGCGCAGCGCTGCCAGAGGGGGCGGGGCCACTGTCAGAGCCTTGGACAGTGACGATGACATCATGCAGGTGAGAGCTGTTTTTACACTTGGACTTAAACAAACTTTACTGAAATTCTTTAAAACATATCCATCTAAAAACATTCTTTGAAATGTCTCTGTGTCAGATGCCCTCCCTGTGTGTGTCAGATGCTTAAACACTAAACACTAAACTACTTGTGGTTTATTGTCAACTTTCTCTGCATTTCTTTCACTTCTCTGCTCCTCTGCACAGCATTTTAGTCTCTAGACTGTATGATGCCGTGTAAGGAAATGAGGCTTATGGCCCCTTCTGTCTCTCTCATCTCCAGGCTGACGTGTTTCCAGTGGGAGGAGGTGCATCGGAGGGTGGATATGAGTGTAAATACTGCAGCTTCCAAACGTCAGACCTGAACCTGTTCACGAGTCACGTGGACACGGAACATCCACACATCGTAACCAACACCTCTTACGAGTGTGTGGAGTGTGAATACAGCACTAAGAGGTCAGGAACAGGGACTAGACCTGGACCGGGGGACTAGACCAGGACTGGGGGACTAGACCAGGACTGGGGGACTAGACCAGGACTGGGGGACTAGACCAGGACTGGGGGACTAGACCAGGACTGGGGGACTAAGCCAGGACCGGGGGAATAAACGGGTCATCATCACCAACATCTCCTATGAGATGATGATCTCCTATGTGTGGAGTGTGACTACAGACTACACTGGGAACCGAGGCTGAACCAGGGCTGAACTAGGAATAGACAGTGGATGGACCTAGGATGGAGCAGTTAAAAATAGAAATAAAAGTGATTTTGTATGACATATTGTTGTGTTACAGTTACGACACACTGCAGGCCCATAACGCGCGCTGTCACCCCGGGGAGGAGAGCTTCACACGCACCATGCTCACAAGGAACAACCAGACGGTTTTTCAGCAGAGCGTCAACGACCTCACGTTTGATGGGAGCTTCGTCAAAATGGAGGATGGTGAAAGTGAAAGCTCTGCCCCACCCATCACCATGAGCCACACCCCCATCATGAGACAGAAGCTCCACGGCAACAAGAAGTTCACCAAACTCCTGACCCACGACATTATCAAAGTGGAGAGCGATAGCGAGGAAGACTACGACAGCAAGGAAATGCCTGTGCTAAGCCCCGCCCCCATGACCCCTGTGACCCCAGTCGCCCCTGTGGCACCGCGGCTCGTCTCTGTTCCCCCGAGTCTTGTGGTGAACGGCTCCAACGTGCTCCAGGTCAAAGGGACAGGTGAGAGTCAGACCTGATCTTAGACAGTTACTCCGTGTCCTGCTTTAGTCCTGCTTTAGTCCTGCTTTAGTCCTGCTTTAGTCCTGCTCTAGTCCTGCTTTAGTCCTGCTTTAGTCTTGCTTTAGTCTTGTTTTAGTCTTGTTTTAGTCCTGCTGTAGTCCTGCTTTAGTCCTGCGTTAGTCCTGCGTTAGTCCTGCGTTAGTCCTGCGTTAGTCCTGCGTTAGTCCTGCGTTAGTCCTGCGTTAGTCCTGCTTTAGTCCTGGTCTAAGTCTAACTCTAATCTAAACCGTGCTGTCTGCTTCTCGAGGAGGCGGTGCTAGCGGCATGTTAGCACCTGGGACATTAGCTCAGGTGCTGTCGGCGCTTCAGGGACACACTGCTCCAAGCACGCCCCAAACTCAGCTCCTCATTCCGGTCAGCAGCATCCCCTCCTACAGCCCTGCTATGGACAACAACGTGCTTCTGATTGGTGCCTACAACAGGTCAGCCACAGACCTGGTTTAGTCTGGGTTTTAGTCTGGGTTTTAGTCTGGGTTTTAGTCTGGGTTTTAGTCTGGGTTTAGTTCAGGTTTTAGTCTGGGGTTTAGTCTGGGGTTTAGTCTGGGGTTTTAGTCTGGGTTTTAATCTGGGTTTAGTTCAGGTTTTAGTCTGGGGTTTAGTCTGGGGTTTAGTCTGGGGTTTAGTCTGGGGTTTAGTCTGGGGTTTTAGTCTGGGTTTAGTCTGGGTTTAGTTTAGGTTGTAGTCTGGGTTTAGTCCGGGTCCGTTCTCATGTCTGCTCTCTGTAGGTTCCCGTACCCATCACTGTCGGAGATCTTGGGTCTTTCTTCTCAGACGAAGTTCAGTGAAGAACAGATCAAAGTTTGGTTTTCAGCTCAAAGACTGAAGCACGGAGTGAGCTGGACCCCGGAGGAGGTCAGTGAGGTCAAAGATCACACTGTAAGTGTCTGGCCCTGTCCCAGCACTCACAATTATGCACTATGGACATTTGGGCTGATGCAACCCAATTCTTCTAATGTTTTGATCCACACTTCATCCCTTCAGTGTGTGGACAGAATGCAGACTTCAGTCAAGTACATTCCCCACAATGCATTTCACTGAAAGGTTCTCAAACAACATGGCCAAATGATCCAAACTACAGACCTGAGTGTGATTCAAACAGGACTACAGACCTGAGTGTGATTCAAACAGGACTACAGACCTGAGTCTGACTCAAACAGGACTACAGACCTGAGTCTGACTCAAACAGGACTACAGACCTGAGTGTGATTCAAACAGGACTACAGACCTGCCCCTTGTGCCCTCCTCACACACTTCAGGCACCTTCAGAAAATGTGTCCTGGAGTGAAGTGTGTAGAGTGCAGTGCATAGTGTGAGGATTTGGATAGGACACACAGTCTCAGAGTCCAGAGAGGTCAGTGATGGTCACACCAGAATTCTAGAGCCACTTTAAGAGCACTGTTCTACAGCACAGTGCGGGGCTTCAGCCTTAGAGTCAGTGACATGTTTCAGGACTCAGATGCCCTGCAGACACAGCTGGAAAGAGTCTTCTTTTAAACTCTTGTGAGCTTGTGTAAAACTCTTGCGTCTGAGCGCTTTGTTGCCCCCAGGTGGAGGAGGCGCGCCGTAAGAAGTTTAACGGCGCTGTGCAGGCTCCGCCCACCATCACCGTGATCCCAGCGAGCCTGGCATCCGGGGGGCTCCAGTCGCTGTTTCAGACGTGCCACATCGTCGGGCAGCCGGGGCTCGTGCTGACGCAGGTACCCACTAACGGGAACACGCTGCCCGTAGCCCCGCCCCTCACCCTCACCGTCACAGGCGCTGTTCAGAACAATCAAACCGGCAACCAGCCTCCTGCCTCCGAGCCCGCTGAGACCCAAACTAAGACCGAGATCGCCTCAGGACTGGACCAGAGTCCCACCAAACCCAAGAAGTCCAAAGAACAGCTCGCCGAGCTCAAAGCCAGCTACAGCCGCCGGCAGTTTGCCACCGAGGCAGAGATCTCCCGGCTAATGCAGGTGGGACTGGACTGAGACTAGACCAGGACTAACGCAGGACTGGACCGGGACTAAAGCAGGACTAAACGGGGTGTGTTTTCTGTCTGTAGGTGACTAAACTGTCCAAACGTGCCATAAAGAAGTGGTTCAGCGACACTCGATACAACCAGCGGAACTCGAAGGACAACCACGGACTTCCCCCCCCGGAGACCCATCTCCGGGCCAGTTCTGGTCCCAGCTCTGGTCCTGGGTCTGGTCTTAGATCTGGGAGTAAAACTGTTGAGATGGGCCTCAGTGAAGGAGGGTCAGAGCCGGACTGTAAACCCGGTCTGAGCGGGACCATTGTGATTGACTCAAGCGATGACACAGAGGGATCTCCGAGCTCCAGAGAGACCAGGGTCAGTCACAAGCATTAGCCAACAGGGTTTCAGTCACTCTCACTTTTTAGTCCAAACTCAAACTCCTGAACAGGACCATGAATGCTTGACTGATCACAGGCCCCTGAAAATGTACCATTTTAAATTCATTTTGTGTTTTCAGACTATCTGAAAACATATTTGGCTGCGTTTGGTATTGTGCGTATTGTCATTATTTTTATTATATTTTAACTGCTGAACATTCCACCACAGACATCTATGTAGAACACAGTGTGATGTAACTGCAAAGTATCAATGTTATGATTTTAAAGTCTCAAGACATTTATCCAATTAGAAAGCAGAATGAGTCTCACAAGCCTCTCATTTGGGTTGCTAATTTCAGTGCAGAAATCTTGTTAATTAAAAAAAAGAAAAAACCTAAAAAGACTGAATGGTCACTACCCTAGTGCATAGGAGGCTCTGAGCTTCTGAGAATGAGACAAACTTGGATGTGTCTCTATCTGCAGGTTAAGGCTCTGGAGACACAGGTTCAGATGTTCTCTATAAATATAATCTAGGATGTGGATCTTTATGTTACAATTTGGCAATTTTAGATCACAATATTGATCTAAACTTCGACTGGGAAGCATAGTGTAAATGTTGCATCAAAACTTTAATTTCCCTCAGGATCAATAAAGTAAAACTCTAAAACGACTTAATAAAAGAAACAACTTCTGCATCAGAAACTTGTGGTGCCTAATGGGAGCTGACGTCGCCGTGAACACCATCACTACAAAACTACACATCGATTAAGAAAATAAAACAGGAGTTGTGTACATCACAGTGGGTGTATATCATTGGAGGTAAAAACGGAGGTAGATTGCTTGAACATGCAGCGAATCACTCCAAATACAACTATGCCATGCTCTAGTAACATGGTTAAAAGCCCTGAAAAGTCCAGTTTGCAGAAAGGTCAGATTTCATTTTTAATAGAGTGCAGGCTACATACTGTTCCTTTAAGTGAACTCTCTTGTTTGGTCTCCAGACGTCAGCGTCACGCAGCCCCTCTGACCCCAGGGCTAAGTTCAGAAACGCCTTCCCGGACTTTACGCTGCAGAAGTTCAAGGAGAAGACTCCAGAACAGCTGATGGAGCTGGAGGCCAGTTTCCAGAAAAACCCCACTCCTTCTGACGAGGAGCTGAGCCGTCTGAGAGCTCAGACCAAACTCACCCGACGAGAAGTCAACGCCTGGTTTACAGAGAGACGCAAACTGCCCTCAGAAGGACCAGACCACACAGACCACACCCCCACGGAACAGGTGAGACACGCTCACACAGACCACACCCCCACAGAACAGGTGAGATACACCCACACAGACCACACCTCTATGGAACAGGTGAGACACGCCCACAGAGAACACACCCCCACGGAACAGGTGAGACACGCCCACACAGACCACACCCCCATGGAACAGGTGAGACACGCCCACACAGAACACATCCCCACAGAACAGGTGAGGGACACCCACTGAAGCAGGACTGAAGCGGGAGTAAGGCCGGAGTCAAAGATGTCTCTCTTTGCTCAGGTTGCAGAGGACTGTCCCTCCTCCCCCCAGCAGAGGGCAGGTGGGGGCCGGCGGGCAGTGAAAAAGACCGTGGCCCAGCTGCACGTGCTGAAGACGGCATTCATCAGGTCACAGTGGCCCTCGCCAAATGAATACGAACGGCTCGCCAAAGAGACCGGCCTCCCGCGCTCCCACATTGTCAACTGGTTTGGCGACACACGCTACGCCTGTAAGAACAGCGCTCTCAAGTGGTACTATCTGTACCAGAGCGGCAAGGTGAGGGGGGAGGGTCAGGGTCCATGGATGATGCTCAGATGGTGCAGAGGTGGAGTAAAGGATGTGTGTTGCAGGTGGACGAAGCGTTAAATGGAGGAGCGAAGAAGAAATCAAGGAAGCGTTTCCGAGGCTGGTCCCGACGAAGGAGAGCTCCGAGTAAACGCTCGACCCAGGACTTCAGAGCAGTAAAGGTACATGAGGACTAAACCAAAACTGAACCGCGACCATAGACTGTAAATCAACATCACTAACCAGCTAGCCATCACGTTCAGAACTGGAAGTGAGCATGGCTCCATTGACTGGCTCCAGTTCACATTTTATTTTGCTATTTTCTTCTTTCTGCATTCGGTTTGACTGAAGAAGGGACTGGGACCAGACAACAGAGGGGGAAAATCCTCCGGCCAAACTTGAGTTAATCTAACCACAGCCACTACTTTGTATCACGTGTCATTCAGAACAAAATATATAAATTTTTTTACCTAAGATTTGGCTCTTTGATTGTATTTATATGTAAACCACCATGTTTGTTATTACAAGTGAGTAGACGAGATCCACTCGTCTGTAAAGTTTTGTCAAAGCGAGTGGTTCTGGTTGGGCAGGTAAATTTTGTCCCTAAATCAGGATATGAACACATAATAACAGACCAATCAGGTGCTTTCTTTCCCTGAGGTCTCGGTAGCAGTGCGGGTGGTAAGGGGCACTACCTTCAGCCACATCATTCAGGATTGGCTCTTTGATTCACCCCTGTGAGCCTTGATGAGCTTCATTTGGCTGGAGGTATACGCTGTGGGTGATCTCACACTCATATAGTGCACTTCTTTCTACAGTTTATGACCGGGACTGAACCGGGATGAAACTGGATGTCATCCACAGCTCTGCTCCATAACCGTAGTGGTGTTTTGTTTTAGTTTTCAGTGGGACATTAATAAACATGGGAATAATTGAAATAATATAATATAATATAATATAATTGAAATGTCAGATGGGAATTGGCTCCACTGTGCTGAAATAACTTGCTTTGAAGGAGCACTATGAACTTTTTGGTGGGGGTCTTCATGTGGCTGCTTTTCCGTTTTCAGTTTTAAATGGTGTGTCCCTCCATGTCCAGGTGAAGTCGGGGGTGTGGTTTCTGAAGGAGTATTACCTGCGACACCGTGGCCTCAACGAGAGAGACCTGGATGAGCTGGTCTCCAAGTCTGGACTCAGCTACGAACGAGTCCGAGACTGGTTCAACCAAGTCCAGACCCGAGAGCAACAAGGCCTACAGGGCTTCAGCGAAGAGGAGGCCACAACGGTCAGAACCGAGGACTGGACTGGAGGACTGAAGGAGGACTGAAGGAGGACTAGAGGAGGACTAGAGGAGGACTAGAGGAGGACTAAAGGAGGACTAAAGGGCTGAAGGAGGACTGAAGGAGGACTGAAGGAGGACTAAAGGAGGACTGAAGGAGGCTGAAGGAGGACTAAAGGAGACTGAAGCAGGACTAAAGGAGACTGAAGCAGGAATGAAGGAGGACTAAAGAACTGAAGGAGGACTAAAGGAGGACTAAAGGAGGACTAAAGGAGGACTGAAGGGCTAAAGGAGGACTAAAGGAGACTGAAGGAGGACTAAAGGAGACTGAAGCAGGACTAAAGGAGGACTAAAGGACTGAAGGAGGAATGGAGGAGGAATGGAAGGGCTGAAGGAGGACTAGAGGAGGACTGAAGGAGGACTAAAGGAGGACTGAAGGAGGACTAAAGGAGGACTAAAGGAGACTGAAGGAGGCTGAAGGAGGACTAAAGGAGACTGAAGCAGGACTAAAGGAGACTGAAGCAGGAATGAAGGAGGACTAAAGAACTGAAGGAGGACTAAAGGAGGACTAAAGGAGGACTGAAGGGCTAAAGGAGGACTGAAGGAGGACTAAAGGAGACTGAAGGAGGACTAAAGGAGACTGAAGCAGGACTAAAGGAGGACTAAAGGACTGAAGGAGGAATGGAGGAGGAATGGAAGGGCTGAAGGAGGACTAGAGGAGGACTGAAGGAGGACTGAAGGAGGACTGAAGGAGGACTGAAGGAGGACTAAAGGAGGACTAAAGGAGGACTACTTGATCACGACTGGACCTGGACACTGAAGGAGGCTGACTTAACCTGGACTAGTGCCTCTTACTAACACACACCTGAGCATTTGTGGAGGAGCGGTGCTGTGAACAGGGGTGGGGTTAGCACCAGCCGACCACTCAGAATTATGCAAAAGGAGAGAGCTACGTACTTCTCACCCATGGAACTAGAGCCTGTGTGCTTAAACCACAACTATTGTGCTCTATAGTTCTAATCTCTGACCCTTACTACGTTTGATGGGCAAAATATCACTGCAGCTAGTCCAAGAGTCGTCTTTTTTATCATGTTCGGGAACTTAACATGGCCTGGAACAGGTTAAGAGTTTTGTTGCCATAGAGATCTACCCTGAAAGTGATCCAGCTTCACAGTACCACGAAACCAGGACTACAGAGTTTTTCTAATATTCTTTCTGTTTAAATAACGTTCTAACTTTTCGTCCTTCTCAACAGGACGAAGAGGAAGACGAGGAAGAGGAAGCCGAGAGAGAGGAGGGAGAGGAGGAGGAGGGAGAGGGGGAAGAGGAGGAGGCTGCAGATGCTGAAGAGATGGCTGAGCTGTCCGAAGAGGCAGAGAGAGGAGAGGACGAGGGCATGGACGAGGAAGAGGAGGAAGAGGAGGAGGAAGGAGTGGAGGGAGAGAGAGGAATCGAGGAGGACAGTGAGGGAGAGATGGAGCTGCAGGAACAAGAGACCCAGGAGGGAGGAACCAGCCAATCACAGGCAGAGGAGGAGCAGGGCAGCCAATCACAGCCAGAGGAGGAGCAGGGCAGCCAATCACAGACAGAGGAGGAGCAGAGCAGCCAATCACAGACGGAGAAGAGGAAAAGCAGCAGCCAATCACAGCCTGTCACCGAGGAGCAGACATGAGCAGGTGAGGGACTCAGGGAGGGCATCTGACACAATTCTCTGTCTCTCGCAGGATAAAAAGTCATTTCTTCTGAACCAACCGGACTTGAGTTTGGGTTCAAGGACTGAGCCCCGGTTTAAGCCTGGATCCTAACTGGACTAGGATGGGGTCCTTTTGAAAACCAAACCACTGCGTTTATTCTGAACATTTTACTAAAAACTTTGTAAAGACTGAAACATTTTTAAGATGCTCAAAGTTCCAAAAGCAGGAAATGTTTCTCTCAAGGAAAATACGTGTGTGCCACTTTGTTTTTACCGCATGGAACCTGTTTGGACATTTAAGGTGGAATAAGTGTTTCTGAGGTTTTGTTTTTGAGTGAAACTGACCGGACAAGTCCACCTTAAAAAAACAAAAGATTCATTTGAATGTAACAGAAGGAAAATGCCAGGAATAAACTAGGACTAAAAGCGGGACTAAAACCAGGATTAAACCAGGACTGAAACTGAGATTAAACCCGGGACTGAACCAGGACTATAGCAGATTTAAACTAGCCAAAAGTAGCATGTTAAAGCTTTTCTCAATTCATTTCAAGATTTTTTTCAACCCAAATATTTAGGTTAAAATTTGAACTTCTGAAACCAATACTTCAGGAAAACCTCACTTTACCTCAAAGTCAGCGGTCCAAACCAGGCTCTCGCTGGGAGGGCATCTGACACAGGGACGGCATCTGACACAAAGGGACATAAGAGGACAGAGTATCTGACACAGGGATACAGGTGTTACCTCAAAGTGAGGAGTCTAAGCAAGGCTCTGCAGGTCACTCGTACCCTGAGGATGGGAGGGCCTGTGACACACTCATACCTGGAGTTTGAATGCTGCAGATTTAGTCTGGTTCCATTTTGTGATGTCATTAGGTGTTCTCCAGAAAAGCTCACCAGCTAAACTCAGCAGCTACCATTTTAGCCTTATTTAAACTGCTCCAAGCTCACAAACATGAGCCCTCCATTCATTTCCAACATGAGATGTAGAATATCTACCAGAGCCTCTGGTGACAGGGCGATGACTGTACTGGCTGTGTCTCCTGACTGAGTGAGGTGCAGAGTCCTGAGCCCTACTGTGGTGATGCCATCTCATCTAATGCATCCTTTTAACATATAAAGCTGCACTGTGTAGCTTTTCTGTGAACCTCCATGGAGACATTTCACCTGGAGTGTTCCGCAGTACGGCATTAAGACAGTACTACTAAAGTTCTACTAAATCCATTTTTGTTCTTTCATCAAAGACAAACGTGAAGAGGTTCTAGATGTCATCCATGCATGTTTGAGTCATTTAGTGATCTCTCCAGGGCCCTATTAAAACCCTGCTTATGGTTATCTATAAGATTCTGTCCAGTGTTCCACCCACAAGCCGACGTCACTCCTGCTCCCACAGACTGGATAAATGAAGCAGCAGGATCATGTGAAGTGGGTTAAACTGAACATTTAAGGCCAAAATAACACAACTCCCTGCAGCAGGTCCCGAGGGGCCACAAAACTCCTGTGTGAGTCTGTGGAGCCAGAAGTGTTTTCATGGCTCAACAATATCTTGAAAATCTTGCATTACTGTGAGAGAGCTCGCCTCTCCACAGATCTGAAATGCCGTACTGTGGAACATTCCAGAGCCCAGGGTTCTGTGCGGAGTCTGATACGGGTCAGAAACAGGACACACTTCAGGATTCTTTCACACAAATAATAAATAAAACTCTGATCTTTTTAAATTTCAAAAAGAGGTTTAGGATTTCCAGTGGTTCAGCTATTTATTTATTATCTACGATTTTTCTGAAAAACTTTTGTCTGTTTCAAAATAAAATGTGGGAAAATGTGTTTGACTCTTGTTTGGTTCAGGATCGCACCAGACACTTCACCTGCCACTTCACCTGCAACTGCACCTGTCAGAGCTGCCCTGGGGCACACTGACCGATGTGGCTGTTCTACACCTACACGACTAAACCAGGGACTGAACCAGGGACTAAACCAGAACTGCAGTTCAATAATCTTTTTTTTTTGTCACTAAAGCCTTTTTCTTTTTCAATTTCATTTTGATGATTATGGCTTTCAGATAATGAAAATTCCAAATTCAGTGTCTCAGAAAATTTGAATATTGTGAAAAAGCTCTGCTGCTGGCTGGACGCATGTCCACAGGACAGTCACTGACCTTACAAAAGGTGATTGCTAAAGAAGCTGGTTGTTCACAGTGCTGTATCCAAGCAGATTCAGAGAAATTTGGAAGAAAAAAGTGTGGTAGGAAAAGGTGCACCCACCAAAGGGATGGCAGCAGCCTTGAGAGGATTCTCAAGTGAAATCCACCCAAGAATTTGGGGAAACTTCATAAGGAGTGGACTGAGGCTGAGGGAGCACATCAGGCACAGACGAAGCCTAAAGAAGAAGAATCTGACCTGGGCTGTGTTATCTGCTGGTGTTGGTCCACTGTGGAATGGCATTGACTGTGTAGTCCACAGTCATCGCAACCATCTACCAGGACATGTTAGAGCGCTTCATGTTTCAATCATCTACCAGGACATGTTAGAGCCCTTCATGCTTCCTTCTGCTGAGAAGTTTTATGGAGAAGCTGATTTCATGTTCCAGCAGTGCCTGCCCACAGAGGCAAAGGTGCCAAAAGCTGGTTCACTGATAATTACTGTGTTTGATTGTCCTGCAAACTCTCCTGACCTGAACCCCACAGAGAAACTGTGGAGTTTTGTCAAGAGGAAGATGAGAGACACCAGAGCCACAATGCAGATAATTTGAAGACCTGAGCAGTGCCACAGGGTGATCTCCTCCAGGCCATGGCGCACTGATGCAGTAATTCATGCCAAAGACCCAACTAAGTACAGAGTGCATAGAAAAGAACAGTTCAAAAGCCTGACATTTCTGTTATAAATTTTATTGTTCCTATGTAATATTCTAATTTTATAAAACACTAAATCCGGGATTTTCATCTGAAAACCACAATCATCAAAATGCCAAGAAATAACAAATAAATCTAATACATCTGTATAATAAATGGGTTTGACTTTCTGAAATTGAATTGAATTGAAATGAGTGACAAAAATATTAAACTTCTCCATTTTTCTTTAATTGGGATATCAGGGACTAAACCAGGACTCTAGGGTCTTGTTCTTTGCTCATACTTTCTCATATTCTCCAGCAGAGGGCGACACGAGCTCAAACTGCTGCTTCTTGTACTGTATTTACACATGGATGTATAATAAGATTTTATTATAGTTCTATGTATTTATACTGGACCGGGACTACACTGGGACTAAATCAGAATTAGACCAAGAATAGATCAAGACTAAACCAGGACTAAAACAGGACCCAACAAAACAGGTCTATATTTGGACTCAGATGGAACAAAACCTGGACTGACCCAAGGCTCAGTCTTCTGTCTTCAGGGGTTTGATCTTGTTTTATGGATGACCCTTCTTCTCTCCCATCCTCCCTTCTCTGTCTCTCTCTCTTCCTCTTCTCTTTCTCGTCTCTCCGTCCTTCTCTCCTCATTCTTTGACTCGTGTCTCTCTCTCTTTTCACCTGTCTCTCTCTCTTCCCCTCACTCCTTCATTGCTTTCTTTTTATCCCTCCTTCTACCAGAAGGAGGGATAGAGAGGGATGTCTGTCTGTCTGTCTGTCTGTCTGTCTCTTTCCCCATCTCTCCTCCTCTTGTCTCTCCTCTTCTCTCCTCTTCCCTCTCTCCTCTTTCCTCTCTTCTTTCTCTTCTCTTCCCTCTCTCCTCTTCCCTTTCTCCTCTCTCCTCTTCCCTCTCTCCTTTTCCCTCTCTCCTCTTCCCTCTCTCCTTTTCCCTCTCTCCTCTCATCTCTGACCTGTTTCTCGCAGTGACGCAGTCGACTCAAAGTGAGGTCAAAATAAGGACACTTCACTGTCTCCACTCGTCCCAAACATCATGGGGTAACCCAGATGCCCTTCCGTCCTCCTGTATCCCTGTAGTGTTACACTGAGATGGGAGCAGGTCAAATGTCTCTAGTGAATCTGCAGATGTTGTGGTGTGTCAGATGCCCTCCCAGATGTTGTGGTGTGGATGGAGAAATACAAGAAAGCATTTGTGGATTTGACTTTTGACATTTCTGATGTAAATCCCAGAGAATGACACAGAACAATTAGCTCTAAAGTTTGATGTAGCTGTTATTTTTGTAAATGCATGTCTGTGCAGATTATTTTGCTTAAAATTAAAAATTAAATGTGTCAAATAATTTCTGTCAATCAGAATAATACTCTGATCCAGATGTGGGTTTGCTGTTTGTCTCTGAAAGACAAGGAACAGAAGACTGGTTCAGTTCTGCTTTAGTCCTGGTTTAGTCCTAGTTCAGTCCTGGTTTAGTCCTGGTTTAGTCCTGGTTCAGTCCTGGTTTAGTACTAGTTTAGTCCTGGTTTAGTCCTGGTTTAGTCCTGCTTCAGTCCTGGTTTAGTCCTGGTTTAGTCTTGGTTCAGTCCTGGTTTAGTCCTGGTTTAGTCCTAGTTCAGTCCTGGTTTAGTCCTGGTTTAGTCCTGGTTCAGTCCTGGTTTAGTCCTGGTTTAGTCTTGGTTCAGTCCTGGTTTAGTCCTGGTTCAGTCCTGGGTTAGTACTGGTTTAGTCCTGGTTTATGCGTCAGATCATTTCAGTCCATAATTGTAAATTTAAATCTTAGTTTGTCATACAAGTTTGTGTCTTTCTCGTGTCTCTGCTGCAGGTTTGTCTCCTCTCTCCTCTTTCCCCCTCTCTTTTCTCTATTATTCTGTTTGTGTGTGTGTGTGTGTACACGTGTGTAGGTGTGTGTGTACGTGTGTGTGTGTGTATGTGTGTGCGTGTATACGTTTGTGTGTATCTGTATGTGTGTGTGTATACGTGTGTGTATGTGTGTAATGTGTGAGTGTGTGTGTAGGTGTGTGTGTGAGTGTGTGTGTGTGTAGGTGTGTGTGCATGTGTGTGTAGGTGTGTGTGCATGTGTGTGTAGGTGTGTGTGTGTGTATCTGTGTATGTGTACAGAATATCTTTTCTCTCACTTGGTTTTAGCGCTCTCACATCTTGTGTTAAATCTTTCACTCTTTTATTCTCGTCTTTGTTTCATTAGCGCCTCGTCCATAAAGGAATCGTCATTATTTATTTATTGACTCATTTACATCGATAAAGCAAAAAGAGACAAAGAGCTCAGGAGCCACAGCTGCCCCGGGGCAGACACAGACACAGAATAGGTAAAGACCTATTCACAAAGAACTAATGATAATATATTAGAAGAAGAATAGAACGACGTGAGCACTGACACAAACATCCAAATCAGAAGAATCCCATGAAGAGTTTGTAAATGAACCAACTGTGACTCAAAGTGAAGATGAAATGAACCTCGCACTTTAACAGTCATAAAATGATCTGTTCATTCAGACTTCTACAGCCCATATTTATGTACACGACATGAACACGCTCTTCACCCAGTGAAGAACATGAACACGCTCTTCACCCAGTGAAGAACATGAACACGCTCTTCACCCAGTGAAGAACATGAACATTTAAAAATAATTAACATAAGTCAGTGTAGTATCAGTGATACTCTGTAGTATTGGTAATACTCTGTAGGTCAGCGATACTCTGTAGTATCGGCGATACTCTGTAGTATCAGTGATAGTCTGTAGTATTGGCGATACTCTGTAGTATCAGTGATACTCTGTAGTATCAGTGATACTCTGTAGTATTGGCGATACTCTGTAGTATCAGTGATAGTCTGTAGTATTGGCGATACTGTGTAGTATCAGTGATACTCTGTAGTATTGGCAATACTCTGTAGTATCAGTGATACTCTGTAGTAAGAGCGATACTCTATAGTATTGGCGATACTCACTGATACTCTGTAGTATCAGTGATACATGTCTCGTGTTTGTGACAGACTCAGAGTCCTGGTCCGACAGAGCCACGCCCTCTGAGCACACTGGAGTAGAAGTCTCCAGAAGGTAAAACCCACTCATTTTTATGAGCTCACTATATTAAAACACTTTATTACAACACTTTATTACAACACTATTACAACGCTTTATTACAACACTTTATTACAACACTTTATTATAACACAGATGTGCTCGTGAACAGGATCATATGAGCTGCTGCCGCTGAGTGAGATGAAGCTGCAGAATGTGTGATGTCATATGTGGCCTTCCTCTATTGTAGAAATGGAATGAACAATCTTGGTTCAGTCCGGGTTCAGTCCTGGTTCAGTCCTGGTTCAGTCCTGGTTCAGTCCTGGTTCAGTCTTGGTTCAGTCTTGGTTCAGTCCGGATTCAGTCTTGGTTCAGTCCGGGTTCAGTCTTGGTTCAGTCCTGGTTCAGTCTTGGTTCAGTCCATGTTCAGTCCAGGTTCAGTCCAGGTTCAGTCCTGGTTCAGTCCAGGTTCAGTCTTGGTTCAGTCCAGGTTCAGTCCTGGTTCAGTCCTGGTTCAGTCCTGGTTCAGTCCTGGTTCAGTCCAGGTTCAGTCCTGGTTCAGTCTTGGTTCAGTCCTGGTTCAGTCCAGGTTCAGTCTTGGTTCAGTCCAGGTTCAGTCTTGGTTCAGTCTTGGTTCAGTCCTGGTTGAGTCCATGTTCAGTCTTGGTTCAGTCCTGGTTTGGTTCAGGCCGAGGGTTTGCAGCTGTCGACAAAGGGAATGTTGGACACTGAGGATTTGAATAGAAAATCTAAAACATATTTAGATTCTTCTCCTTTGTCATGTGTCTTCTACGTTTGCAATGTCCTTCACACAAAGAAACATCCACTGAATGAGGTGTGTCTAAACTTTGGGAACTCAAACTTAAATATCTTGAAAACTAAAACTTTCCAAAAATACAATGACTCAAACCTGCTCTTTTCTGTCCCACATGCTTTTCTCTCACGTTCTGATACGTTTTAATGTTTTTTTAGTTTAAATATTTGCACACTCTCACCTCCGACCTCTGGCCCTGCTTCAGTCTCGCCTTCGTTTTGTCAAATCGAAGTTTATTTTGGGCGTTGGTTCTTCGTGGTTTTTTCATGTTTCCGTGGGTTTTGTGAGTGATGTGTGGTGCGTTGGCTGCCTGCGGGACGTGTCAGATCTGTGGAGATGAGAGCCGGGTGCGTTCACAGACTCACATGTGACTCGGGTGAATCATTTGATCAGAAACTCTTTGATTTTGGAGTTTTCTGTGACAGATTTTGGAGAGTTTTTTTTTTTAATGACTCAATTTAATATCTTTAAAAATGAAACTGACAAAAACAGAATTTAAAGAGAAAGAACAGAAGACTGGTTTAGACCTGGTTTAGAACTGGTTTATTTTTGGTTTAGACCTGGTTTAGACCTGGTTTAGTCCTGGTTTAGTCCTGGTTTAGAATTGATTTAGTCCTAGCCAGTAATGGATTTAGTTCCTTCTGTAGTTTAGTTGTGTGATAGTTTTGGTTCAGACCTGGTTCAGACCTGTGATAGTCCTGGTTCAGTCCTGGTTCAGTTCTGTGACAGTCATGGTTCAGACCTGTGATAGTCTTGGTTCAGTCCTGGTTCAGTTCTGTGATAGTCCTGGTTTAGTTCTGTGATAGTCCTGGTTCAGTCCTGGTTCAGTTCTGTGATAGTCCTGGTTTAGTTCTGTGATAGTCCTGGTTGAGTTCTGTGATAGTCCTGGTTCAGTTCTGTGATAGTCTTGGTTCAGTTCTGTGATAGTCCCATAGGATAATAGATGTTAACTGCTCCTGTCAGTTCCTACATGTTTCTTCAGATCTGTAGTTTACCGTCCTGGTCCCCTGTGTGCTGCCGTAGTCCTGGTTGAGTTCTCTGATCCTGCTTTAGTCCTGGTTCAGTTCTGTGAGAGTTCTGTGCTCTGGTCCTGTTAAGTCTGAAGAGTTTGAACTCTGCAATGTCTTTGAACCCACCAAAGTCCCGTTAAATCCATGTCTAATCCTGGTCTAGTCCGGGTCTAGTCCTGGCCTAGTCCTGGCCTAGTCCGGGTCTAGTCCTGGCCTAGTCCTGGCCTAGTCCGGGTCTAGTCCTGGCCTAGTCCTGGCCTAGTCCGGGTCTAGTCCCTGATGAGGACAGAGAAACAGAGACTCTAGAGCCACAGTCCTCCTCACAAACACCACATGTCTCAGTCTGTCTCTCTGCACAGGTCTCACTCTCTTACACCTGCTGATGTCATCAGGTGGAGCTCCTTAGCTTTCGTGGTGTTCTAGACATAGCTCTGGGCCCGAATGCTGCTCTCACTCTTTCTCTGTCACTCCTTTTTCCCTCTCTCTCTCTTTTTCTCTTCACCTCCCCCTCTCCTCTCTCTCTCTCTTCTTCTCTTCACCTCCCCCTCTCCTCTCCCCTCTCTCTTTTCTTCTCTTCACTTCCCTCTCTCTCTCTCTTCTTATCTTCACTTCCCCTCTCCTCTCTCCCTCTCTCTCTTCTTCTCTTCACTTCCCTCTCCTCTCTCTCTCTTCTTATCTACACTCCCAGCCCCCTCACTTCTTATCTTCACTTCCTCTCCTCTCTCCCTCTCTTCTTCTTTTCACTTCCCTCTCCTCTCTCTCTTCCAGAGGTGGGACTTGAGTCGTGACTTAGACTTGAGTTACTACTTTTAGGACATGACACTTGATAAATGGACTAAGACTCGGACTTGAGGCCTGTGACTTGAGAAGATTTGATGCTTCTCCTAAAAAATCTGTTTTTAGAAAATACTTTTCTCTTTTCAGCTGATACATGCGGTGCTTCATTTTGCAGGTACAAAGTGGAGCATGTCCCTGGAGTATTGTAACAGGGGAACACCTTTAAACGGTGTTCCCTTGTGACATTCCTGTGTTGGTGTGGCCAGTGAGCCTGTACCCTGAAGGGGGTGCTGCTTCTTGTTTAAAATCCTGTGAACCTTCTACCCTCACACCCTGCGCTCTCTCCCCGTATCGCACCTGGATCTCGCTGGAGATGTTGAGGAGATGCTCATGTTATACTGAATGTTGACTGGATTTCATGTTGTTGTTTTAGCCGAATGTCTGTTTCTTTCTCACACCCTGTTGTCTGTGTGTCCGGACGAGGTCCCCGGGCAGTCATGTGTCCAGACGAGGTCCCCGGGCAGTCCTGTGTCCAGACGAGGTCCCCGGGCAGTCCTGTGTCCAGACGAGGTCCCCGGGAAGACCTATGTCTGGACGAGGTCTCCGGGCAGTCCTGAGACTCGTCGGCCGCTCCGTGGGTGAGACTGGGGCACGCCTGACCTCCGGACGAGCCCTCCAAACCCCCCTCTAGAAATGTGACAATCACAATCACTCCCCATTTTGAACTAAAACAACTTTAAATGTTAATAAAATCACTGAAACTAAAGTCTGTCTATAGTTCTCTAGTGAGCCACAATATCTGCTGTGCGGTTCAAGCCCTTAGGGGGCGCTACAGTATCCGCAAATGTTTTACAGTACAATACAATACAGTATATACAGTACTATACCGTACACTGCAGTGCAATATAGTCCAATATACTATATACAGTACAATACAGAACAATACAGTAAAACAGGGAAATACATAGAACGTATGACATACATATGATCCTTCCATTGCAGTGCAGACTACATGCATTTTTAAATTTTAATTCTTTTTGTCTTGACTGTAATGACTCACACTAAGATCTTGTCAAGACATTTAAAAAGGAAAAATGTCCATTTCTACAACTCTTTCATACTCATATATAAATATACCATGACTTTTTAAGTACAATTGACTTTAAAGTCATATAAATGACAAAAATCTAACCTATATTTGGTACTTTGGTTTAAAGACTTGAAGCTCAAAGCAGACAACTTGGAATTGACTTGGACTTATGGGCCAGAGACATGAGACTCGACTTGAATTTTCCTGTTTCTAACTTGAGACTTGCCTCGGACTTGAGGGGACTTACTTGAGACTTGCAAAACACTGACTTGGTCCCACTTCTGCTCATCTGCTCTTCACATCCCCCTCTCCCTCCTCCCTCTCTTTGTCTCACCTCCTGATTATTCTAAATGTTGTTGAATCTAAAATCTTGTTCCTCTGTATTGTTTCTGTGTCTGCCCCCCACTCCCCCTCCGTCGTTACTGCAGTGTCATTAGCACTGTTAGTGTTGTTAGCGTGGTTAGCACTCTGCTGGTTCACACTCGCTCAGAGTTCTCACAGGAAACACTCGTGTGAAATTTAAAAAAGAATCTGAGTCTAAAAGAGTGTGGAACAGCATCACAAGGTGGAACAGAGTGTTTTCAGTTTGAGAGGAAAAGTCAGTCTAAATCTGCAGGCTTGTGCGTTAAACATGTGTGAATGAAACAAAACACAACTCACACACACACACTCACACAAATTCACTCTCATATACTCTCACACACGCACTTTCATACACACTCTCATACAAACACACTCACATAGACACACACACACATTCACTCACATACACACTCTCACACATGCACCACACACACAAACACGCATACACACATATACACAAACACACACATACATATGTGTGTATGTGTGAGAATGCGTGCATGTGTGAGAGAGTGTGTATATGAGTGCGTGTGAAGTATGAAGGTGCACGTTTCTTTTTAAAAATGGCCTACAGAAACACTTTATGATATAATAACTATTTTATGTATATGTAACGTTTCCTTCTTTTGTATGTTTTTTATTGTATTTTATGGAATCTTCCTGCCCCTCCTCGAACTGCCACCTTAATGTGGTGGAAGGGTTTGAGCCCGAATGATCCCAGGAGCTGTGTTGTCGGGGGCTTTATGCCCCTGGTAGGGTCACCCAAGGCAAACAGGTCCGGGGGGACAGGTCAGACGAAGAGCGGTTCAGAAGCCCCATATGATGAGCATCATTCAGAGGTAAGATACATCGCCCGGATCAGCGTCACCGGGGCCCCACCCTGGAGCCAGGCCTGGGGTTGGCGCTCGATAGCGAGCGCCTGGTGGCTGGGCCTTCCCGTCCTCTCTCACCATCTGCAGGAGGAGCCATAGGGGCCGGGTGCAGAGAGATCTGGGTGGCAGTCGAAGGCGGGGGCCTCGGCGACCAGATCTCTGGACATGGAGACTAGTTCTGGGGACATGGAATGTCACCTTGCTGGGGGGGAAGGAGCCTGAGCTTGTGTGGGAGGTTGAACGTTACCGGCTTGATATACTCGGCCTCACCTCCATGCACAGCTTGGGCTCTGGAACCCAACTCCTTGAGAGGGGTTGGACTCTCCATTTCTCTGGCATTAGCCGTGGGGAGCGGCGGCGAGCTGGTGTGGGCTTATTGCCCACAGCTCAGCTGCTGCGTGTTTGAGTTCACCCTGGTGAACAAGAGGGTCGCGTCCCTGCGCCTTCGGGTCGGGGGACAGGTCTCTCACTCTGGTGTCAGCCTACGGGCCCAACAGCAGTGCAGAGTACCCGGCCTTCTTGGAGTCTCTGGGAGGGGTACTGAACAGTGCACCGACCGGGGACTCCGTTGTTCTACTGGGGGACTTCAACGCCCATGTGGGCAATGACAGTGACACTTGGAGAGGGGTGATTGGGAGGAACGGCCTCCCTGATCTGAACCCGAGCAGTGTTCTGATATTGGACTTCTGTGCTAGTCACAGTTTGTCCATAACAAACACCATGTTTGAGCACAAGGGTACATCAGTGCACGTGGCACCAGGACTCCCTAGGCCGGAGGTCAATGATCAGCTTTGTTGTCGTGTCATCTAACCTCTGGCTGTGTGTCTTGGACACGCGGGTGAAGAGAGGGGCAGAGCTGTGGAGCACCACCTGGTGGTGAGTTGGGTCCGCTGGCAGAAGAGGAAGCCAGAAAGACCTGGCAGGCACAAGCGTATCATGAGGGTCTGTTGGGAAGTCACACCTCCGGGAGAGCTTCTCCCGGATCCCAGGGGAGGCTGGGGACATGGAGTCTGAGTGGGCTTTGTTCTCAGCCTCCATTGTCGATGCGGCCGCTTGTAGCTGTGGCCGTAAGGTCTGTGGTGTCTGTCGTGGTGGCAATCCCCGAACACCGGAACACCGGATGGACACCGGAAGTAAGGGATATTGTCAGACTGAAGAAGGAGTCCTACCAGGCCTTGCTCACTTGGGGGACTCCTGAGGCAGCTGACGGGTACCGGCGGGCCAAGCGTGCTGCAGCCCGGGCGGTTGCAGAGGCAAAAAATCGGGTTTGGGAGGAGTTCAGGGAGGCCACGGAGGAGGACTATCGGACGGCCCTGAGGAAATTCTGGCAAGCTGTTCGGCGCCTCAGGAGGGAGAAGCAGTGCTTCACCAACACTGTTTACTGTGCGGGGGGAGAGCTGCTGACCTCGACTGGGGATGTTGTCGGGCGGTGGAAGGAATTTCGTCAATCCCACCGTCACGTCTTCCAAAGAGGAGGCTGAAGCTGGGGACCCTGGCCGAAGTCACTGAGGTGGTTGGAAAGCTCCTTGGTGGCAAGGCCCCGGGGGTGGATGAGATTCATCCTACTTTAAGTCTCTGGATGTTGTGGGGCTGTCTTGGCTGACATGTCTCTGCAACATCGCGTGGTGGTCGGGGACAGTACCTCTGGACTGGCAGACCAGGGTGGTGGTCCCTCTGTATAAGAAGGGGGACCGGAGGGTGTGTTCCAACTACAGGGGAATCACACTCCTCAGCCTCCCCAGTAAAGTCTATGCCAGGGTACTGGAGAGGAGAGTCCGGCCAATAGTCGAACCTCGGATCCAAGAGGAGCAGTGTGGTTTTCGGCCTGGTTGTGGAACACTGGACCAGTTCTACACCCTCCATCGGGTGCTCAAGGGTTAATGGGACTTTGCCCAACCAGTCCACATGTGCTTTGTGGATGTGGAGAAGGCATTCGACCGTGTCCTGTGTGGGGTGCTCCGGGAATATGGGGTCCGGGGCCCTTTGCTAAGGGCTGTGCGGTCCCTGTATGACCAGAGCAGGAGCTGTGTTCGCATTGCCGGCAGTAAGACAGACCTGTTCCTGGTGCATGTTGGACTCCACCAGGGCTGCCCTTTGTCACCAGTTCTGTTCATTGTATTTATGGACAGAATTTTTAGGCGCAGCCAGGGCTGGAGGATGTCCAGTTTGGGGACCACAGGATCCCATCGCTGCTTTTTGTGGATGATGTTGTCCTGTTGGCTTCATCGAAGCATCGAAGAATGTATGACTACGAGCAAAAAAAAATATTATGGACATGGGGAGTTTTTCACTGTTGGCCAGGAGCAAAGACACCTCAAAAATCATTTAAAGGTGCCCTATGTCATTTTCTGATGGAGGATGTGTTGGCCTGGGAAATTTGAATCACTAATACGTGATCTCGGCCTGAATATGAAGCATATGAAAAGTGTGGTTGGGGTTTATGGTTATTAGGGTTAGTGTGGGGCATGGTGTTTGCTGGGCGCAACATTTGCACAGCGTGATGTGCAGGGCACATCATTTGCAGGGCATGGCGTTTGCGGGGTGTAGCGTAGGCGGACGCAAGGGCCAATCATCGCTGCTTGCGGCTATATTTATTATTATTATGTGTGAGAGTGTGTGTGAGAGTACATGAGTGTGTGTCCATGTGTGAGTGAGAATTTCTTCAGGAAAAATAAGCATCATTTTAAAAATAATTAGAACTGGACATTTTTAAATCAGTCAAATTTAAAATAAAGACTGAATCCACACATTCAGCCCTGTGTTTTATTATGGTTTATGATTTTATATTTATAAATTCTTCTTTTAGGTTGAAAATATTTGTTTTAAAGTGACATTTTTGCCACACACACGTGTGTGTGAGTGAGTGCGTGTGTCGCGTATGTGAGTGTATGTGAATGAGAGTGAGTGTGTGTGTGCATGTGTGTATGTATGCGTGTGTGCTGATACAAGAGGAGCCTGGGTAGAGGAGAAGTCTGGGGAGAGGAGGAGGAGTCTGGGGAGAGGAGGAGGAGGTCCGGAGACAAACGAGGCGAGACATAAACTCTTAGTCTTTTATTCAAATACAGAGAGTACAGAGCTCTGCACCGAGCCACGCCACAAACCAGATGCCCTCTCGTGTGTTTGGACCTCTACATATTCTGACATGGGGGATTCTGGGACAAGTTTAGTCTGGATGTGGACCGGTTCAGAGTGGATCGTAGCCGGTTTTGGCGTGGCTCGGTGTCTGTGATCCAGGAGCAGAAACACTGAAAGTTGAATATTGGTTTTATTTTGAAGCAGAACTGGCCTCAGCGTCACAGAGAGAGAAGAGCCGAGTCTCAAAAACACACTGAAGAATCACTGACGGCAGCAAACACACTTCACACTGAAGCGCCTGAAACAGACGAGACGCTGCACACCAATGTTCAAGTGTGGACAGTTTTAAGATTTAAAATGAGTTGCATAAATCTAAGAAAAAACGTATTAATACTTTTGCACCAGAATCATTTCATTATTTCAAAATTTAAGGCGAGACACTGCAGGTGAATAGTTTTGCTCACAATGCAAGAACAAAATGTATTCCAAGTTGTCATGTTGTTTTCATTCCGTGTCCTTATGTCCCTGTGTCCTTATATCCTTGTGTCTTTATATCCCTGTGCTCTTATGTCCCTGTGTCCTTATATCCTTGTCTTTATATCCCTGTCCTTATATCCTTGTGTCCTTATATCCCTGTGTCCTTATATCCTTGTCCTTATGTCCCTGTGTCCTTATTTCCCCGTGTCTTTATGTCCCCGTGTCCTCATGTCCCTGTGTCCTTATATCCTTGTCCTTATGTCCCTCTGTCCTTATGTCCCCCATGTCCTTATGTCTCTGTGTCCTTATATCCTTATGTCCCTGTGTCCTTATATCCCCTGTGTCCTTATGTCCTCATGTCCCCCATTTCCTTATGTCCCTGTGTCCTTATATCCCTGTGTCCTTATGTCCTCATGTCCCCCATTTCCTTATGTCCCTGTGTCCTTATATCCCTGTGTCCTTATGTCCCCCGTGTCCTTGTGTCCTTATGTCCCCGTGTCCTTATGTCCCTGTGTCCTTAGGTACTCGTGTCCTTATGTCCCTGTGTCCTTATGTCCCCCGTGTAATTATGTCCCTATGGCAGAAAAATGCATTGTGGGAGAAGTGCCTTGTTTGTGAGGAGCAGTGTTTGAGACTTGTTGACAGTTTGCAGCTGAAGCTGGACTCGCTTCTACATGAAACATGTTTGGCTGCAGAGTGGACAAAAGCCTGAGCGCTGAAAACAGCGAGTTGTGCCTGAAGTGTCTCCTCTTAAAGACGATTTGTGCTCAGATGTTCTCGTGTTTCAGGCCTGTGATTCAAAGGCCCAGAAGAAACCGTCACATTCAACATCTGTGCGCTTTTACATGTTTTTTTACTATATTTTCAGGACATTCTGGAGACAAACAAAAAAAATGTAAATACAATTTTAAACATACAAGCAAAAATGAAAACATACAATAAAAAATCTAAAAATCCAGTCATAAAATCATAAATCGTACTAAAGCACAGAACTGAATGTGTGGTTTTGAGCCGAGAGACAAAAGGCCTTCAATGTGTTTATCTTCAATTTGACTAATCTAAAAATTACAATTATTTCTTTAATATTATTTAAAATGTATTACATTTCTAAAATGTAATACATTTTTCTACAATTTTACTTAAGTAGGAAATTCCTGACAAAGATTAAAAAAATAAAAATCAGTGATCATAACTGCACAAAAGTCAGATGAAACAGCGAATAAATTAATTGCAGATTTGGTGTTTTTGAGGGAACTCGGCATTGAGCTGAAAGACGAGGAGTGGCTCCAGATGAGGGACAAAAGTCTACACTATTTGTGCCATGTGCCTGAGCACCAGGTGTGCCTGAGCATCCAGGCTCACGCTCACGTTTGAATGTTCCATAAACTGCTCTTTGTATTTGATTCCAAAATCTCTGGACTCTAGAAAAATTTTCAAATCCCACTTAAAACTCACCTTTTCAAAGCTGCTCACGGTTTCCAATTTGTACAGATAAAAGAGGAAAAGTTCAATCTAACATTATTCATTTGTGAATAAAGCGTCAAATCATGGATCATTTGTGAATCCTACATCTGTACTTTCGTTCCGCTGGAGCCGCTCCTCACTGACATTCGTTGCGGTGTGAGATACATTCCACGTTTCAGCAGAAAAATAAACGTTTAAATCTGTACAATTTCAGAAAAATAAATTCCTGAAATATTTAAATCTTTTTTACATTGGAGTTTAGGCTGAGGGCAGTTCTGCTCACACACCAGAGCACAGGCAGCACAAGCAAAAACCAGAGACCAGAGGCCAGAGACCAGGCCCGAGTCACAGCGAGAACACGCACAACACACTTCAACAGTTCACTCTGAACAGAGGCAGAAATATTTCAACTGAGTTCAGGCAAAAAAAAAAAACCTTCTTTTTGAATCGTATGTATTGACACCTGGATTTGGGGTTTTATACTAATGTAAAGTCTGACAAATTAGAAAAAAAACTAAACATTCTATGATTCATACTAAAATACTAAACCAGGTCTAAACCAGGTCTAAACCAGGTCTAACCCAGGTCTAACCCAGGTCTAACCCAGGTCTAATTGGAATACAAATGGAGGACTACAAAAAGATGCCTGGCATAAATTGTTCCAAACTAAAATAATAACTCTCAAATATTACTACATTTCTCTAGAAAATCTTCATATTTCTGCCTCTTTTTTTTCTTGTATTTTTTTTTCTTGTATTTTCTTTTTGATTGTGCTGTTCCTTTGTGCCCACAGACTGTAGAAGTGTTCTGAGGGAGTGTGACATCAGCCACAGTGTTCAGCTTCAGTCAAATGAAGCTCACTGAGACTAGCGGTTATAGGGTGAATTTGGAGCTGAGTTCCATATTGAGAATATTCACTTATTTACAGGAATAAAAGGCCAGGATCATGTTTAAGACCAAAATGACAAGGCTCACTGCAGAGTCATTGGAACCAAATCACAGCCGTGCTCACTTCCTGTTTGTAACGCGGTAGCTAGCAGGTTAGCCAAGTCCGTTTGTACAGTCTGTGGTGTGACGTGCGACTCGGGCCTGGGACCAAAAGCGTTTGAGTTTTGTTTTTGTGAAGCTCTAAAGCTACAGCAGAAAATACTTCAATCTCACTGTTTTTTACTGTTTGTTTTTGAGCGGCACAACGACAGAGGAAAGGAGACAAGGAACAAGGAAAGGAGACAAGGACAAGGAAAGAAGACAAGGAAGTAGGAAAGGAGACAAGGAAGTAGGAGACGGAGAGTTGGATCTGGATGTGGCCGCGCTCACACCGAGAGCAGAGAGAAAAGTGGATTTGTTTTCAATGAATTATAAAAATCTGATTCAATCTGAATTTAGTGCAAAATATTCATGAAAATGTAAACAAAATAATAAAGAATTTGAAATAAATGTGACTTAGTAAAAATGTCTGAATCTGTTCCAGTTAATAAAATTTACTTTTAATGTTTTGGAATCACACTGTACACTGACAAGACCTAAACCAGGACTAAACCAGGGCTAAACCAGGGCTAAAGCAGGACTAATCCAGTTTCGTTTTATAAAAGATAATGATATCTTACATTAGTTAAAACAGCTGCAGAATTGTAGGTGGAAAACTGGATTTTCTTGTTTCATAATGAACTTGGGACTGTGGTGGTGGAACAGTGGTTGGAGATGGGCTCTGGCTGCAGACCCAGGACCCTCACGTGACGCGCCTCCACCCAAAAACCCCTGGCCAGTTGGACAGCAGTTCAACAGTTTCAAACATGTCACTAAAGAACTCATTTCCCTACACAAGCAGAGCATAGATGAGTGTGTTTGTTCAAATGACATTTTTAGAAATGTTCTGTTTTTTATTTATTTTTTAACCATTTGAAATGCACTTTATGGCCTTCAATAACAGCAGACTGAGGCCAGAGCGGATAGAAAGTGTCATTAGTGGTTTATAAAGTAAACCCATGAAAATGGTGAGGGACATGTGGGCGGAGCCTGCAGCCTTGAGCCTTCACCCACAAACCAGTACGGCCACCAGTTCAAATCATTTCAACTTCCACAACCAAAATGTATTATTACTTTTTTACTTTTAAAAGTGTGTAGTTTTAATAACAGGTGACACTAAGTTCAATAGATGAATTTTAGATTTTGTTTAAATGTTCAAATATTTGTAATTCAAAGGTAAACTCCTCCTCTGGGTGCGCGCGCGGCCCAATTTGATTCTGTGAAACTTTGAACCTTTTTCCATTGTGGTTTTTTGAAAGGAGATTTTCATGTTTGTTTTTTCTTTGTTCAGTGTCACATGGTCCACAGCGTCCACGGCGCTTTCTCCTCAGACAGGTGTGGCTACAGTCCAACAGTGATGATGTCACCATGATGTCATGATGATGTCATGATGATTTAATGCACTTCACAGAGACAGTAAAAACAGGTCCAAAAGGTGCGCTTTTAGGAGCGAAGTTAGCCCCGCCTCCTCCTCAGTTTATTCTCAGCCGATTGGACGAAAATGGAATGACGCAAACATGGGTTCTGCTACATATTTGAGACCAGGTCCAGTTTGAACACAAATGTATCTGAGTTTAAGGCGTCAAACCAGGACTAAACCAGGACTACACCAGGACTACACCAGGACTACACCAGGACCACATCAGGACCACATCAGGACTACACCAGGACTACACTAGGACTAAACCAGAACTAAACCAGGACTAAAGCAGGACTGCACTAGGACTAAAGCAGGAGCCTAGTTTCCTTTTCTGGTGCATGGTATAGCTGGGATATAGCCGGTAATTTTCTTAAACACGTGCTGACCTGGTTTGTGGTTCATATCTGTAATTTTTGGGCTTATCCACATGAAACAAAAACTGACACAAAGTTCAGCATCTTCTGTGTCAGGAGAAATAAACGTAATAAACCAACACTGATGAAATTGATGAGGGAAAACATTTGGGATTTTCCGTTTGGGAGATCTGAAAGAGGCACTTGCTTCATGAGATAAAGAGACTAAATGTAAAGGAAATGACGGTGCTGTGGACGGTTTGGAGGAGATGGTGTTTGGAGCGTTCACGTGCTGTGCTCTGAACACAGTCTGGACCTGGTCGGGTTAAATGGCTTCAGCTTAAGGTGCACATTTTATTATTATTGTTTGAGTGACACTTAAACGCCACGTCTCTGCTGGTTTCAGGAAGAATCACCAAACTAGAAAAAGATTCAAAAATTCAAATTAAATTGTGTTAATGAAAGAATTATGCATTTGTGTTTTATGATCGAGGCACATTCAAAAATGTTCTTAGGGAGAATTTGACTTCTGTAGAGCATTAACTGTAACACAGAACATATTTAGATGAGCAAGTTACCTTTGATTGGTTTGAAAATGCTATTTTTACAGAAAACAAAGTATGGGTGAGATAGGCTTGTGGGCGGAGTCTTATACAGGCTTGTACTGTAAACGGGAGAAAGTTCAAAAGAATAATTTTGCAGAATACCCCCTCAAGTGTTATTGTTTTAACTGTTTGGCGATAATTTTGAAAAAAAAAAGCATATTTAATTAAAATTTTCAACAATCAAATATGCCTCAAGGTAAAAGTATTTTTTTTAATCTGAATGCTATTTTTTTAAAAGTGCAAAATTTCAAACAAGAAAAGTTTGAAAATTAAGTGCAATAGATTTTTTAAACTAAAAGTGCAGGTGCTGCTTTAGGAATAATGGAGGAAGATAAAGTCACAGGAAAAGTTCAGAATGAATTCATTTGAAAAAAATTTTTTTTTTTTTTTTACGTAAATTTAACTTTTGGGAAATGAAAACGTTGGGCTGAGGATTCAGGGGGCACTTCGCTCTTTTTACAAAAAACGTAACAAAACTTTTAATTTTCCAGAAATGTGAAAATTCTGAGAAAGTTTCTATTTACAGGATGGAGCCGCCACTTTGGAGCCGCCGTTTTGGAGCAGCTTTGGCACTCGACACGACTGGCATCTGTCGTCCACCAGATCAATAAAGTTCACAAAGGTTGTGTAGTTTTTGTGTTGTGGTTTTGTAGTTCTGCTGCTGATTCAGGCACAAAGAGTCTTTTCAAAACAAAACAAAGATTTAAACGTCACAATCTGGGAATAAAACGTATCTTTCTCTTTTTCAAGAAACATTTGATGAATTTTAATTTGTAATAAAATTTTCTTTTAGAATTAAATTTAAATTTCCTATTGTTATTAATAACATCATATTATTTAAACTGTCAGATTATTACCAGCATAAAACGACAAAATTATGAAATGTGAATTATTCAAATTTAATTCACGCGAGACTAATCTACATATTTTTGTGTTTGCAGTTTTAAGTGAAAAATCTTACAGAAACTGAAAGCCAGAATTCTTAAAATGATTCCACTTATCTGAATATTTTTTTTATGATTCTAAAAACACACTAAATCTAAAGGACATATTTCTGTGTTTGATCATTTTGTGGAAACTGAACTCTTTTTTTCCCAGATCGTGAGCCAGACCTCGTCCTCTTCTCGATCTCGGAGTCACTCAGCAGGGTCTGCGCCGCCAAAATAAAAGCCTGAGTTTGACGAGCTCTTATTGTGACGGGTCCTTCTTCAGGTTCATCTGCACCTGAAACAGAGACAGGTGTAAACTAAACCAGGACTAAACCAGGACTAAACCAGGTGCACATGTGGCAGGGTCAGGCTGGGGTCATGATCACCTAAACTGTGGATTAAATGACTAATCCTGGTTTTGTTAATCGTGACTCTCTCCTCTGCTCCTCTGTTCTCTGCTCCTCTCGTCTAAACCAATTTTTTTTGTGTGTGTGATTTTAAAAATAGTCTGGGACGTGTCAGTTCAAAGTTATTTTAATTGTTTACAGTTTTAACATTTTTATGTAAATGAGTGTGTCTGGAGTTTTCCCCGAGGAGCTGTGATGGCTCTGTCAGCTGACTGTCACCAACATGCTTAGATCAACACAACACAGTCTGAACCAAGAGACCAGAACAGCACTGAACCAGCACTGAACCAGCACTGAACCAGCACTGAACCAGCACTGAACCAGCACTGAACCAGGACTGACACCATTTCAGATACTTGAGTATATCTAGACCAGTTCTAAGCCCATTATTTCCCATTGTATTAAAGTGAGTGTGTGTCTGAGGACAGTGCTCCCGGTGGTGTGTTTTATGTGGCGTCTCAGCAGGGGGCGGGGCTATTTGCGGCGCTGCGGCTGCTCTTTTGGCGCCGGTGCAAATATTTGGTTTGGCGACGCGGGGGTCCTGTATGATCGGCTCCCGCTGAGACTCCCTTTGTCATGGATTTAAACGCTGTAACAGGATTTAACAGAGCTGAGAGAGCCATCAGCACCAGCCTAGGCATCTGATTCAGTCCTGGTTCAGTCCTGGTCCAGTCCTGGTCCAATCCCAGTCCGGTCTTTGTTTAAATCGTAGTTTAATCCTGGTCCAGTCCTGGTTCAGTACTTATTTAGCTAAGGTTAATACAAGGAGCTGGGGTTGTGGGTTAGACTCCTGAGCTGTCCAAATGTGCTGCTGTGGCAGAGTGATTGTCCTCCCTGTCATAAGGAGATTGTGGGTTCGTTTCCTGACCTTAGCCGCTGGACTCTTCGCTCAAGTCGTGTCTTCGGTCCATCCACCTCCCGAACACTCCCCCTGTCTGCAGGTCCAAAGAGGGCTGTCGAAATCTGCAAAGAGGCCAAAGTTAGACCAGGACTAGACCAGGACTATACCGGGACAAAAACAGGATTAAAACAGGGCTGAACCAAGACGAAACCAGGACTAAACCAGGACTAAACCAGGACTGAACTTGGTTTTAACTAGAACTAAACCAGGACTAAACCAGGATGTGGATTAAACAAAACCAGATCTAGTGCAGGGTTGTTTCTTCCTCCACAGCTGCTGGTGTTTTGGTTGACGGCTAATTTTCCTAAAAGTAAAATGCGTCTGTTTTTGAATGATTTTTTACACATTCGGGGTAAGATCTGGCTCACATTGGGCTGGTGTTTGGCTGGTGTTTGGCATTTGCAGTGGGGCTGTCAGTCACACACTTGTTTAAATCATTTTCATAATTACAGTTCTGAGAGGTGCTTAAATCAGACTGCAGCTGAAGGAGGCGGAGTCCACATTCAAACTGAGAATTACACTCAATTAAAACACTCCAATCAAACGATCATTTCGCTCTCGTTATAAGAGGAGTTATTTCCAAGTCTCAAGTTTGATGCATTTTTATTCAGAATGTGTGGGCTTCGTTTGAAAAAATTGAAGTTTGAACATGTTTAAAGAGACGGTATCTACGGGGTCTTAACGGTAACACATCACATATTTAGATCACCATTTTGAAAATGCTATATATTCAGCAAAACAAGGTATTAACCTGTTTATATATATAATGTTATATATAATGTTATATATTTTTCACTTTTCCACCTCCCTTTGCTCCCCGTGTTAAGGGGGAGGTCACCTGTAGTGGTCGGGTTGTGGAGGAGGTGTCTGAGGAGGGGGAGGTCACCTGTAGTGGTCGTGTTGTGGAGGAGGTGTCTGGGGAGAGGGAGGTCACCTGTAGTGGTCGTGTTGTGGAGGAGGTGTCTGGGGAGAGGGAGGTCACCTGTAGTGGTCGTGTTGTGGAGGAGGTGTCTGGGGAGAGGGAGGTCACCTGTAGTGGTCGTGTTGTGGAGAAGGTATCTGGGGAGGCGGAGGTCACCTGTAGTGGTCGTGTTGTGGAGGAGATGTCTGAGGAGGGGCAGGTCACCTGTAGTGGTCGTGTTGTGGAGATGTCTGAGGAGGGGCAGGTCACCTGTAGTGGTCGTGTTGTGGAGCGCTCAGGTTTTTGTTGAACCAGCTTAGCTCCATCTCCTGCGCTCTCCCGTTGCTCCCATTGGTCAGGTCCTGGCAGCGCGGGCCAATGAGATCGGAGCTGGGCAGCACACTTCCTATTTTTCCGTTGAACCAGCGCTGGCTCAGGTCGTCTGCGAATGACCACCGTGACACAAACTCCTCTGGGACTAAAGACGGAGACACTTTAAGGTGAATGGACTTTAAAAACACAGAAGAGCTTTATGCACCACCTGATGACATCACAAGGTGAAACAGTTTTATGAGAGCATGTCTGCAGGATTCCTCAAACACAAACACTCACCTCTATTGAGCGTGTAGCCCAGATGCCCTCCCGCCTTAAGCCCGTTGTGCTTGTCCGCGGCTCCATGCACGCTCCCATTGCTCCCGTTGCCATGGCGTTTGGTCCCCATAGAGTTGAGCAGAGCCTGCTCCAGGTTATCTCTGAGAGCTCGGCGCTCTCCAAACCAGCTCTCCACCTCCTGCAGAGACAGACGCGTTGCGGCCGCCAGCGCCTCCGCCTCGCCGTGAGATGGAAAACTGTTCCTCAGGAAGTTCTCTTCTAGTACCTTGAGCTGCTCAGCGCTCTTCCCTTTCATCCGCTCCAGCAGCGGGAACTGTGTGAGGACGCTGGCCTTCTGCAGATCGTTCTTATCCTCCAAATGTCCGTTACTCTGAGGACTTGGCTCGGGCCATGCCCCATTAAAGCTTACATTATTCATGTCTCCTCCATTCTGCTCGCTCATCGGCGCCCCCTCCAGCCCGCTGAAGCCCTGTGGCATATTGGGATTTCCTCGGATGGATTGGATAATCGCCGGGCGCCGTATCTGCGGCGGGATTAGTGGCGCAGAGTTTGTTAGCATACCGTTCGGTAAAGAGATCTGCGCCTTCTCCTTGGCCGTCCTCGGGACCAGGATGCTGCTTTTAAAGGGCGGGGCAAATATAGGGGGCGGAGCGATCATCGGCCGCGTCAGAGACTCCGGAAACACGATGGACGGCATCGACACCAGGGGCTTCGTTTTGGAGTTGTTCGGAACATTGGGCACCATTTTGTTTTTCTGTGGATTCTGCGGCAGCTGCATTAAAGGCACAGGGCGTTTGATTTCATTAGCGTTAGCTCGTTTGGTGTCAAAAGGTTTTTGCAGCGGTGGGGGCAGAGGGGGCGGGGCCATGAGTCCTTTCTCTCCGGGGTTCGGTGCCACGGCCATAATGGGCCGTTTGGCATCTGGGCCGAAGGGCGGCGCGTTGAGGATCCGCTTCAGTCCGTTTGACACTGAGTTCGACACAGAGCTGATGGACATTCCATTCCTCTGTGGCTCCACGGTTGTCGTGTGGACAGTTGCCTTGGAGACGAGGCTGTTGTGCACCATTGCCTTGGTGACTGGACTCGTGGGCAGAACGGTGAACGTGTTGTGGGTTGCAGGGATGGAGCCGTTGAACATCTTCTTTCGTGCTTCCTCCACCTCCTCTGGAGACCACGTGATGCCCTGCTTCAGACGCTGTGTGGTGAACCACACTTTGATCTGCTCCTCTGGGTGTTTGGACGCTGCCGTCAGCCATGACAGCTCTGCATGTGTCGGGTACGGGAACCTGTTGAAGGAGGCGATGAGTGTCATGTTGTTGTCCAGCGAGGGGTTGTACTTGGACGTGTTCAAAGGAACGGCAATCTGAGGAATACTGCTGAAGTTTGGCGGTCTCTGGAGCATTGGAGAAACGTGTGACGTGTCCTGCAGCATGTTCGGCTCCGGGATGATCACGGTCCCGTTTATACTAACCGCGCAGATCTGCTCCGAGGGTCCTTTAGCGTTAAGAGTGTCATTAGTGTCATTAGCATTTAGGAGACTGTGCGGGCTCATCACCGTGGTGGAGATGCTCCTGCCCTCGGCCAATACATCCTCAGTTTCCTCGATAGTTTGCTCCAGAAGCGTGTGTCCGTCCTCGCTCACCCTGCGGTACTTAAAGTTGGCATCACCGGGGTGTGCTTCCTCATTGTGCTCCGTCAGAGAATCAAATTTTCTGGTTCTGAAGTTACAGGCGACGCACAGATAGACGGGATTCAGGATGACCCCCGGGTGACTGGAGTCCACATGCTCCTTAAAGTCTGTCAGGTTTAGTGTGGTGAACGGGCAGTACTTACATTCAAACTCTTTCGTTTGAGTTTTGATGGCGTCTGTAGCCTGATTCTCTCCCTCCTCCTCACTCAAAAGCTGGTCACCATGTTGTTTCTTGTCCTCCATTTTGTCCTCTTCCGATTTCCTGACACTCTTCTCATCACAGTCAGAGTTTTCAGACTGTTCTTTCTCTGATAAATCTTGGTCCTTTTGGAGGTCCATGCTCTCCTCCGCACTCTGGTTCTCCTGGTTCTCCTCTTTCTCCTGATTCTCCGGGTTCTCCTGATTTTCCTGATTCTCTTGGTTCTCCTGGTTCTCCTCTTTCTCCGGGTTCTCCTGGTTCTCCTCTTTCTCTGGATTCTCCTGGTTCTCCTCTTTCTCCAGGTTCTCCTGGTTCTCCTCTTTTTCCTGTTTCTCCTGGTTCTCCAGGCTCTCAGGGGTTCGGACCATGCACGGGTTGCTGTTCTTGCGGCGACTGGACATGGTTCTGCTGGCTTGTGGGTTTGTGCTGGTGAAGGTGTGGTGTTTTTTTTGGCTTATTTAGGGCTGGTTTCGGGCGCTGGTTCGGAGGAGCAGATGGGAGCACTGGGGTCAGCTTCCAAACGCAGCGTAGAGCAGCATCACCGGCTACAAGACAAGAGAGACGTGTGGGATTATGGGTGAGCAGATATCAATAATAAAAAGTCCCATTCACAGGAAAGAAATGGACCTTTCCTGAATATGGAGGGATTACACAGATATAAGACCACATGGGAAATGAAAATTCTATTTTCTAAAGTGTTTTTTTAAAAATTATCATCGTGGTATCGGAATCGGTATCAAGTCTAATCCTTAGTATTGAAATTGAGTTTGAAATGTTTGTATCGTGATAAGATATTTTATATTTAACAGAGGGAGGGCATCTGACACATAGAGACATTTAGGTTTATCAATCAATCTATCAAAAACAAATGGTGAATTATGAACAGATTTTAGCCACATCTCAAATTCTCCTCCATTAAAGCGTCTCTGCAGTGTCTGTCTTTGAAAAACAATCACAGAGATCAGAGCCATTTGTGATGAGACTTTTTCACCTCTGTAAAAACACAAAGAAAACATGACGCCCAATGACAGCTGCGATGCTAAACTCCTAATGCAGGACCAGGTAACTGACGGCAACAAACAAAAACAGAAAAAAGTGATTCAAAAAGTGTTTAAAAGGAAAGATAAAATGCAAACTTCACAGAGGTCACAGAGCTGAATAAAACAACACAATATTACATTTGATTTAATAGAACTTAAAGAGGGGTATTCTGTGAAATCTCCTTTTTTTAACCGTCTGCCATGTTAAAATGTCGTTCCCTCATCAAAAACATGCCTGAAGAGGTTTTAGAGTCATCCATGCATGTTTGAGTCATCTAGCGATCTCTCAAACTCTACTCATGGTTGGCAGTACAATCCTGTAAAAGACTCCACCCACAAGTCTACATCACCCATGCTCCCACACCCATGCTCTCTATAAATATACAAAAACATGACACAAAACTGTAGCAACTCGGTTGAGTCCTGGTTGAGTCCTGGTTGAGTCCTGGTTGAGTCCTGGTTGAGCTCTGGTTGAGCCCTGGCTGAGCCCTGGTTGAGCCCTAGTTGAGCCCTGGTTGAGCCCCGGTGCAGTCCTGTCTCATTGGTAAATGGACACATTTTTATCCAACACGTTTCCACCTTCACACCACTCACCCATTCACACACACATTCACACACCAGTGTACGCAGACACTGGGAGCGAGTGTCTTGCTTCATCTGTGGGAATTTGCAGGAATCGCACCGCCAACCTGTGGGTCAGTAGCTCTGACCGGCTGCTCAACCAATGTTTTTTTTTGTTTTTCTTGTCGAGAGTGGGATTCGAACTGCCAACCTTCAGATCATGAACAAACGCTCCTCCAACTACTACTGTGAGCTATTGTTGCCAAATTCTCAGTATAGTCCTGGTTTAGTCCCTGGTTCAGTCCCTGGTTCAGTCCCTGGTTCAGTCCCTGATTCAGTCCCTGGTCTTTAGTCTGGTCTAGCCCATGTTTAGTCCATGTTAAATCCATGTTAAATGCATGTTTAGTCCTGGTTTAGTCCCAGTTTATTCCCGGTTTAGTCCCAGTTTAGTCCTGATAGACCTAGTGCATTTTCTGTCTAAAAGTGAATTAGTTTGTGATGGTTTTCTAAATTAAATGACTCAAAATGGCCGCCTCTCCTCTGGGTGAAGAATCAGAGCCACAAACGCTTAGTCTAAATTTAGGACAAAGACTCGAGAAAGTGACCGACCAAGTACCCAAGGAAGCAAGGAAACAAGGACATGACTGAGGAGTTAGGATACAGGAGACGAACAAGGAGCTAGGACACCACTCTGCTACACTAACACAGGGAGAACATGCACACGTCAGTCCTGGTTTAGTCCTGGTTTAGTCCTGGTTTAGTCCTGGCTCAGTCCTGGCTCAGTCCTGGCTCAGTCCTGGCTCAGTCCTGGCTCAGTCCTGGCTCAGTCCTGGTTTAGTCCTGGTTTAGTCCTGGCTCAGTTCTGCTTTAGTCCTGGTTTAGTCCTGGCTCAGACCTGGTTTAGTCCTGGCTCAGTTCTGGTTTAGTCCTGGCTCAGACCTGGTTTAGTCCTGGCTCAGACCTGGTTTAGTCCTGGCTCAGACCTGGTTTAGTCCTGGTTTAGTCCTGGGTTTAGAAGGTTTAGTCCTAGTTTAGTACTGGTTTAGTCCTGGCTCAGTCCTGGTTCAGTCCTGGTTTAATCCTAGTTTAGTCCTGGTTTAGTCTTGGTTTAGTCAGAGGAGACTCTGACACCAATTATACAAACAAGTGACTTTGAGCCAATTTCGAATCAGGTTTTCACAGATTTGAGATTCTGTTTTCTTTTTTGGTGAGTTCAGGTCGAGTTTGAGAAAAAAAAGATCCAATTAAAACCCGACAGACTGAGACAGAAAAGGTGCAACTATTAATAAAAATCTAACTTTCATTTTTGTCATTCCTTTGTCTCTGATTTAGTTCTGGTTTAGTCCTGGTTTCATTTTGATTCAGACCTAGTTTAGTCCTGGTTTAGTCCTGGTTCAGACCTGGTTTATTCCTTGTTTAGTCCTGGTTTAGTCCTGGTTCAGACCTGGTTAAGTCCTGGTTCAGCCCTGGTTAAGTCCTGGGTTAGTCCTGGTTCAGACCTGGTTAAGTCCTGGTTTAGTCCTGGTTCAGTTGCTAGGCAGACTTGACCAAACCTTGAGTGATTTTTTTATTTATTTTGTGATTTGTCGAGCGACTGGAGTCTGGGACTAATGAGCAAAAGCAGCGGTCAAACTGTCTCCACGGCGATTAGCCAAAAAAAATCTACAAATCTAAAACAAAACTCAAGATTTCTGTCACTTTGATGAATTTGAGGTTCATAATTTTGCATTTTTCTTCAAAACAAAACAACCCTCTACTGAAATGTATTTAACTGTTTGGAAATTTAGTTTTTGAACAGGACTAAACCAGGTTTACATCGGAACTAAACCAGGACTAAACCAGGACTAAACTGGAACTAGAGCAAAAAGGATTTGAACAGGACCAGACTAGACCAGACCAGGAGTAAACCAGGATTTAATAGGATCAAACCAAGTCCAGATCAGACCTAAACCAGGACCAAAGTGTATTTTAGTCGGCTAAACTTTGCCCCACAGTGAGATGGTCTGGGGTTCTCTTCCCAGGAGTGTGGAGACATTGGCAGTTTGCTTGTTCTCCCTGTGCAGATTGTATTTAATTTTTTTAATCAATGCAGAAACATTCAAATTAATTATTTTGCTCCTTCTCTCGTTTCCTCTCTCCTTCCTCCTCTCCTCGTCTCCTTTCCTTGTTTCCGTGCGGATGCCGAGTCTCCATAGCAACAGTTGCCCCTCTGCCGTCGCCGCGGTAACAGGCTCCGTCGCCACTAATTAGGAAATGGAAAGAACACGACGACGAGGGGCTAACCACTCTGCCACAAGGAGGAGAAGGGAGGAGGAGCTAGGAGAGGAGAGGAGGAGCTAGGCCATGACAGGAGGAGCTAGGCCACGACAGGAGGAGCTAGGAGATGAGAGGTGGAGTTAGGAGACCAGAGGGAGAGCTAGGAGACAAGAGGAGGAGCTAGGGCACGACAGGAGGAGCTAGGAGACGAGAGGAGGAGCCAGAAGATGAGAGGAGGAGCCAGGAGACGAGAGGAGGAGCTAGGAGATGAGTTGGAGTTTTGGACAGTGACTTTGGGAGGGCATCAAGTGGAAAAATCTACTAAATAAACATATTTTAGTAATAATTATGAAGCCAACAGTTATTTCAAAAATGTGAAATTTAAACAAGAAATTTAAACAGAGACTTTCAGCTGTTCAAACTATTCAAACTCAGTTCTGAGACTAAGGAAGAGCAATACTCAATACCGATTCTGATACCACGATGACAATAGAATGTGAATGAAATGAAATATTTTCTGTTCTTTTCCCGTGTCCTTATATGTGTGTGATCCCTCAGTGTTCAGTGGGTGTACACTAGTCTATGTGCTCTTACACTCAACATCATTCTAAAGACACTCAGGAAAGGTTCTATTCTGTCCTGTCAATGGGACTTTTTTAGAAACGATACCTGTGAAAAATGTGTATCTTTTTGCGATACTAGTTTTAGTATGGATTCGACTTTCGACACCCCTAGTTTAGATGATGTTCCCTTCGTTGGAACCTTTCAGCTGTCGAGAGTGTATTTCCTTTCTTAGCCTCAGATCTCATGTTTCATATTTCACACATTCACTGATATATGCTCGCACAGGCGTTAGCTCAGGCGCTAGCTCAGGCGCTAACTCCTCAGGATAATCACATCACAGTTTACGTTACACGCCACCGCCGCATGCCAACCCCACAGCACCTGGGACTCCAGTATGGAGTTTAGCACCACCACCTTGCAGCAAGAAGGTTCCAGGTTCACTCTCATATTCTATAGTTGTAGAGCACATGAGGGTTATCAAAAGTGTGGAAAAACAGATACTAATTTATACTAAAACTAATATCAAAACTAGATACTAATTTAAGCAAGAATCTATTCCTTAGTATTGAACTGGAGCTTTCACTATTGTGATTCGTGACTTTCACACCAAATTGATCCGTGGGCTCTACTGTAGCTCCACTGGTGTTTTCACTACAGTCGTTTTAAACTTTTTCATTACGTCAAATGAGATAAAACGTGTCGTGTTTTTCAATGTAGTTTTGAACTTTTTAAGACGTGAAGCAAAGAGTCACGACAGAAACAAGGATCCTCAGATAATCCAGGGTCAAACCAGGATGCTATACCGGCTACACCACTGCACCACCACCCCGCAGCACAACTACACACAACTACAACCACACAACTGCACATAACTACAACCACAACCACACACTACCACAATTGCACAACTGCACACAACTACAACCACACACAACTACAACCACACAACCGCACACAGCGACAACCACCACCGCACAACTGCACACAACTACAACCGCACAACTGCACACAACTATAACCACATCCGCACAATCACACACAACTACAACCACAACCATTGCAACTACAACCACACACAACTGCAACTACAACCATAACCACACATAACTGCAACTACAACCACAACCGCATAACTGTGAGAGAGTGACAGAGAGAAAAGAGTGAAGGGAGGTGAGATGGTCCAGGGTCAGACCAGGACACTACACCAACTAAACCAGAACACGACTGTACAACTGCTCCCAGCTACAGAGAGAGAGAGAGAGAGAGAGAGAGAGACGGAGAGAGGGACAGGGAGAGAGAGAGAGGGAGAGAAAGAGGGAGAGAGGGAAGAAAGGGACAGGGAGAGAGAGAGAGAGAGGGAGGGACAGAGACACAGAGAGAGACACACACAGAACAGTGAGGGAGAGAAGGAGAGAGAGAGACGGAGGGAGAGAGACAGGGAGAGAGGGAGCGAGAGAGAGGGAGGAAGAGAGAGAAACAGGGAGGGAGACAAAGGGAGGGAGAGGGAGGGAGAGGGATAGAGAGGGAGGAGAGGGATAGAGAGGGAGGAGAGGGGATCCTCAGTCTGAGGTCACTCCAGGACACTCAGCACATACAGTACAGTATCACATGAAACGCTTAAAGAGACAGAAGCACACGCCTCTCTCCTCCTCCTCTATGCTCCTTCTCTCGTCTTATTCCTCTCCTCTGCCCTCTCCTTTTCCTCCTATTCTCTTTTCTCTCCTCCTCCTTACCCTCTCCTCTTCTTGTTTTTCCCTTCATTCTCCTCCCATTCTCTTCTCCATACTTCTCCATACCAATTCCTTTCCTTGTTTCCTCTTCTCTTCCTCCTCCTCCCTCCTTCCCTCGTTTTCAGAGTCATGTGAGGACAGTATAAACCCCCCTCTCTCTCTCTCTCTCCTCTCCAATGTATCCTCGTCTCCTCCCCTCTTCCCCTGTTTTCGTGTTCTCCTTTCTCCTTTCTCCCTGCCTCTTCCTCCACTCTCCCCTCGTCCTCCCTTCCTTCTCCCTCTCTCCTTCTTTCTCCTGGTTCACCCCCCCTCTCTCTCTTTCCTTCCTAGTGTGACATGAGGACATACATTTTGTTAGAAATTATGTATTCACTTTTTTTTTTACTTTCATCTCTCTGCTTCATCCCTCCATCCTCTACCCATGTAGAACACTCCAGAACTAAACCAGGACTAAACCAGGACCAGACGGGGACTGAACCAGTCCTGGTTTAGTCATGGTTTAGGCCTGGTCTGGTCCTGGGGGCAGAACATCACAGACTTTGAGCTCATTTGAGTTTGATCAAAAACAGGAAAAACAAAAAAGCCTCAGTTTAGCCCCATTTTCACCAAACAAACCCAGAAATAAGTCCTTGGTTTAGACCTGGATTAGGCCTGGTTTAGACTTGGACTATGCCCAGACTGAACCAGGACTAAACCAGGGACTAATCTAAGACCAAACCAGGACTGAACCAGGTCTAAACCAGGACTGAATAAATGTGAGTGTAGGAGACAAACCTGGCAGAGCAGCGGTCACAGGTTGAAGGTTCTCATCATCTGACGTGCCTCTGAGCAAGGCACTAAGAACTGGAACTACAGCAGCAGGCGGGAGTCACACCTGCAACCACAGAAATGAACTGTCAATTCAAGTGCAGGATCAAAGGAGGACTGAACAGGATTAAACCAGGACTAAACCAGGACTGAACCAGGACTGAGGACAAGGACAAACCCAGGTCCAAACCGGGGGGACGGGTGGTGGTCTGAGTGCTGGATTATGAAGGATTAGAGTTTAATTCTGGCTCATATTTGGGACACTTTGTCAGACTGAAGTCATTAGAGGCTTTTTAATGAGCTGCTGTCAATCAAAATATTACAATGAAACTCAAATGAGACACCAGAAACACAGTGACTGGGTCCCGGGTTCAGACCTGGCTGAGGCCTGGCTCAGTCCAGCTTTAGCCCTGCTTTAGTCACGTTTTAGTCCTGCTTTAGTCACGTTTTAGTCCTGCTTTAGTCCAGGTTTAGTCCAGGTTTAGTGCAGGTTTAATCCCAGTTTAGTCCAGGTTTAGTCCCGCTTTAGTCCTACTTTAGTCCCGCTTTAGTCCATCTTTAGTCCCCCTTCAATCCCACTTTAGTTCTGGTTTATTCCCACTTTAGTCCTGGTTTATTCTTGCTTTAGTCCTGGTTTATTGCCGCTTTAGTCCTAGTTTATTCCCGCTTTAGTCCTGGTTTATTGCCGCTTTAGTCCTGGTTTATTCCCGCTTTAGTCCTGGTTTATTCCCGCTTTAGTCCTGGTTTATTCCCGGTTCTCTTCAGTACAGTTTGTCCTTGTGCTAAATGTAAATTAATCTGATGTAACTCTGTGAAACACAACAAACAAAAGGACTCTAACCCACAACCTGCTGGTGACAAGGAGGACAACCACTCTGCCACGGCAACACACTCAGCTCAGACAGACCAGGACTCTAACCCACAACCGCTTGGTGAGAGGGAGGAGAGACTAACCACTCTGCCACAGGAACGGGGGGAAGGCAACTGTCGTCCCAAAGGAAGTCACAAACACACACATTTTTATTAAAGTCAAAATCAAAATGGAGGATGAACCAGGAGTCGGAATCTTTGCCTAAATATTGACCAAACCAGACCCTGAAATTTCACCACAGATTTCAAATAAAGAAACTCATATTGTAAATCTCCCTGGTCTTTGTCAGAGTCTGCTTTGGCGAAAGGAGCAATAATAAATGAACTTAATCAGAGCTCTTCTGCAAACTAGACTTCGGAGCTGTAAACATGTTCTAGCGGTTTCTTCCCATTGACCTTCCAAGACTCCATTTTTCTGGTCTATCCCCATTTTCAGCTCCAGCGGTACATGGCCACTGTGAGGCACTTCTCCAGTTTGGTTTTCTTAATGGGTGATACTCGTAGGATTGGACAGCGTTGCGCCATAATTTTGGTACAAATGTAAAAAAAAAGGCTCTGCTCTAGTGCAGCGATCCACAGGAAGGGCCCACACGAGGGGCCCACAGCCTGGAGCGCTTTGTTGTCATGACGTTAATGGCCACGTCAGCTCCCATTGGACACCAAAGTTTTCTAACGCAGAGGCCACAGCACTTGTTTCTTTATGAAGTCCTGTTAAATCAAAATGTGATTAAAATGTGCTAATTCTGACAGAATGATCCACTACAGAGCACACACAGGCACGACACGACTGCTTTACATGTATGAGTCAATGACGTGACGCCTACATTTTTTGTCCAGTTACAATTACCTCAGTTAAAAGGTTCAAATTTCATAATAATTCAGCACATTTCTGTAGTACCTCTGACCTGCGTGGAACCAAACCATTTTTATTCTGCATGTTTTTTGTACTTAAAATGTCATGTGGTGCGACTGTGCATCATGTTGTGCGACTAATAACAGCAGGAATTCTATGGCTGGAGTTTGAATAACAGACAAAAAGTAGACTTGGGTGAATGGAATTCTTTAGGCATTTTGCTTCATTTGATGCATTTTGCAGGGTTGTAGTTTGTTCATTAAACACAAGCAGGTGACTGCCATATTGGACAGCAAAAGAAAATATCAATATGCATTAAAAATCTAAAGAAATGCCAACAGTTTGTTTCTATACACTTCATATTACTCAGAACTTACATTAATATCCCAACCATGTTTTAGAAAACAAAACAAAAATAAAACAATTTGAACATTATTCTCGGTCGCACCACTTTACATTTTTAAGGTCATAGCCAATTCATGTACATTAAAAAAACACAAAAAATGCTTCATATAAATGTTAAACATAGATTTATGCACCTGACACTGGAAATATTTGAAAAAGTTCAATAGAAACTAATATTTTCATTTTTCCCCTTCAGATCACTATCACAACACTCAGTGTGTGTCCCACTAATGAAACTCCTGCATCACATCAGGTTTGTCAAGTTGCTGTGTACAGTTTTGCCTTGTGCTTTTGTATATTTATGGAGAATTGTCGTACGAGAACCGTGCAAAACATTATCTAAAGGATTGGCCTCCCAACTCCTTGTCTCCTTCTCTCCTGCTCGTCTCCTCTCCTTGATTGCTGCTCTCCTGCCTCCTTGTCTCCTACCGCCTAGTTTTGTCTCCTTGTATCTTTTGGTCTGTCTCCTCTTCTTGTTTCCTTCATCCTTCTTTCCTTATGGACTAATTCCCACCATTTTTGTCTACTTTCTTCCTTTCCTTGTGTCCTACCTCCTTGTCTCCTAACTCCTCACTCATCTCCTCACTTCCTTTCCTGGTCACTCGTCTCCTCCCTCCTCTATTCCCTCCTTGGCTCCTACACCCCTGGCTTGTCTCCTAGTATCCTTTGGTTGGTCTCTTCTTCTTGTTTCCTAATTCCCTGTCTTCTCTCTCTTCTGCACTGTCATCTCCTCTCCTCATGTCCAACCCCCTTGTTTCCGAACTCTTTATCACCTTTCCTAGTCTCTCGTCTCCTCTCCTCGATTCCTTGTCCAGTCTCCTATTCTTTTCTCCTATCCCCTTGTTTCCTTGTGGACTAGTTTCCACCTTTTCTGTCTACTTGCTCCCCCTCCTCGTCTCCTTGTTTGGTCTGTTTCCATGGTGACAGCGGTCTCTTCCTAAACTCGTCTCAGTGACTTTGTCTCAAACTAAACAAAAATAAGACAACAATAAAATAAACAAACACATGGACAAGGGGGGGCATCTGGAGTACTAATCCCAGCATCATATTTCCTTAACTTAAAGAGTATGCACCACAACACCAGCAGGGGGCGCAAGAACCAAAGGATTAATGAAACGTGTGACAAAACACAGGGCTAAAGCCCTACTGCGGAAATATTAAGATTTTGAGAAAAAGTACAATATTTTTCCCATTTTGGCCATTTATTGTTCTAAACTTGGATAAAACTCCAATCCAATCCACTCCAATGTACACAGATTTTGTTTTGCAAATAAGATAAGAAAACAAGAAAACTTCTCCCAGTGTGATGTCTCTAAAATAGAACTCTCTGGTTCCTGTCATTTTCAACATATTTATTTTTTACTTTCCTTTACAAATTGCTTCTTGATTTGTGTAAAACTATAATTCACATTTACAAAAGGTTTTATCCAGCGCCCATATAAACACAGTTTTCTGATCTGGGTTTATTGTTGTCTCCTCTTCACAGACACTTGTGTTTGATTCATTCACACGTTTAACACACAAACCTGCAGATTTAGGCTGAGTTCTTCTCTTAACAAGAAAACACTCTTCCACCTTGTGATGTCATGTAATAATACAGGAAGTGCTCTACTGTGTTTTTAAACTCCACACACCTTCACTAGAATTATTTCCTGGAATTGCCGATCTCCACCAAACTAAAGGTAAAAGGAACTGTGAAGGTAAAAGTCAAACTGATGATGAGATGAGCTCTGGTGACCTCTGGCAGAGCGCTGCACACTTAGCTTTAGCCACATTTGCTTTAGCCACATTTGCTTTAGCCTGTACATGAGTCCATATGCCTTTGGTGTTGGTCCGATGCCAGTGCTGCATTCTTTGGCAGCACGTCGCGTTCTCTCCCTCTTTTATACCCCCCCCCCCTCTCTCTCTCTCTCTCTCTCTTCTCTGTTTACCTCCTTTATATTTTCTCTCTTCTCATTTCTTCCTTCTCTTCTCCCTTTTCTGCCCTCTCTCTTTCCTGTATTTTTTTTACACCTCGCTCCTCCCTTCTAAATGCAAACTTATACTAAATTCTCTGATCTAGAAGAACACTGACACTTACCCTGGTTTAGTCCTAGTTTAGTCCTGGTTTAATCCTGGTTTAATCCCTGGTTCAGTCCCTGGTTCAGTACTGGTTTAGTCCTAGTTTAGTCCTGGTTTAGTCCTGTTTAGTCCTGGTTTAGTCCAGGTTCAGCACTTTGTAGATACATTCTGAAGACCTTAAAATATGTAAAGGCAGATGTTTGGCATTATGTAGCGAAGAAAAAATGTTTTAATTTGTATTTACTTCACATGAGCCTCACATGACTCTCGTTTGGGTTTTGGTTTTAAAGTTGAAATCCAGTTAGTTTAAACCTAAAAGGACTTTGATCTGATGGTCACTACCTAAACCCCAGCACCCACAGGAGGCGGCACCCACAAGAGGAAGGACACGGACAGCTCCTTCAAATGAGAAGGTGTCCAAACTATTATAGTACCAGAGTGGTGGACAAAGTTTATGTTAAGATTAGTGTTGTCAAAAATATTGCATTATTAACGAGTTAACATTAAGCAATTTTAATAGCTGTAATAGATATTTCTGCCGCTGGACTTATTTTCTCTGCTAAAGCATTAGCTCTGGTGTTGCATATACATCCAAGTGCTGCAGCGACATGTAAACAAACAGCAGCAGTGTGTGGTGGCCAGGGCTCTACGCTAACTTTTTTTTTCAGGAGCACATGTGCCCCTAAGTGAAAAATTTTAGGAGCACAGAAAAAAAAATGGGGGCACAAATAGGTTTTCATTTTGACGATTATTACAGTGCAGAACTTGCGCACACAAACTTATTTGAATTGATGTAATACAAAAAACAAAAGAATTATTATGACTGTACTTTTCCTGCATGATTGCAGTGTTTTTATAAATATATCTTCATTTTATCTGATTAATATTTAGACTTAAAATAAGCCAAACAAACTGTTCTGCACTGAAACACTCTGTGGCCCTTTTTGGACCTTCACCCACAGTTTAAGAACCTCTTCTTTAAGAGAACTTCTACTGGCACTTTACACAAAACTGCTTCAAAGTGAAAAACAGGTAAGATTTTTAAACCTGTATTTTCAAATTCCTAGGTGAAGTTACTTTCTCTTCCTGGTTTTACAGTGGTTTTTAGCCTCTGCACATTTACCAAACTAAACGCACATTGTGACAGATTTATTTGGCATTTTCTTAGGCAAACTTCAGCCCACATCACCTGCTCTGTGCTGTGGGTCTGCTCTGTGCGGACACTGACAGAAAATTAGTATTGGCGTATTTAATAATAATAATAATAATGCATCAGTTTTATATAGCGCTTTTCTGGACACTCAAAGACGCTTTTACAGAGCATTATTCATTCACTCCAGACCCGGTGGTGGTAAACTACTATTGTAGCCACAGCTGCCCTGGGGCAGACTGACGGAAGCGAGGCTGCCAATCTGCGCCATCGGCCCCTCCGACCACCACCAACACTCACGCACACACCACTTTCATACTAGGCAATGTGGGTGATGTGCCTTGCCTAAGGACACTACGACAGTTTTATTTATTTATTATATTATTTATTTGACGTGAGGCGGAAGGATAGGTGGGATACCTGCCCTGTGTACGTTGGTACACAAGGGTGCGCGCTGTGGACAAGCCGCGCGCTGCGGAGTCTGTGCTGACGGGCCGCACAGTGTCTGCGGGCTCCAGTGCACAGGCGGCAGAGACACGTCCCGCGTGGTCACGCACACGGTACAAGTTTATTGCAGCGGCCGTAATGAAATATGATCACACTCAGTATTCAGACCTTGAGTCCGTGATAAGACCGAGTCCAAATGCGCTCGAGACAAGACCAAGACAAAGCTCTCGCTTTAGCTGAGAAGGAAGTCCAGCGGCGTGGAGGTGTTTACTGAGTGGTGGGGCAGGTGTGGGTCCTGCTGCGGGGCGCTCCTCGTTGAAGGGGGCGTGGGTGTGTTTTGAAGCGGAGTTTGTTCGTATGAGTGATATCGGCCACATGCGGAGCTCGTACGCTGGGGTCAGCGCTCGCGCTGGGAAAGCGTGCGGCGCTTTAGGGGCGATCCAGGCTTGGGCACGATTCTGAAGCCCTAGTGTGAGTTTGCCCCTAATGTTTGATACATTTAGAACGTTTAACTTGTCACGTTACGTCTGTGCGCAGTTCTCCTTACTGTGGCTGCAGAAGCACTCGCACTGGTGCGACTGTTTTATTTTCGTCGTTCGCGACGAAATATTTACTCGCAAATGCGAGTGAAATGGGCGCACTGTAGAGCCCTGGTGGTGGCGTCATTGCCCTTAGTACAGCAGCGTTGGGGCCATGGATCTACAGTGGGTACGGAAAGTATTCTGACCCACTTAAAATTTTCACTTTGTTGTATTGCAGCCATTTGCCAAAATCATAAATTTAAGTTCTCTTTTTCCTCATTAATGTACACGCAGCAGCCCATATTGACAGAAAAATTTAATTGTTGACATTTTTGCAGATTTATTTAAAAAAAAGAATAACAATATCACAAGGCCATAAGTATTCAGAGCCTTTGTTCAGTTTTTAGTAGAAGCACCTTTTGAGCTCATACGGACATGAGTATTTTTGGGAATGATGCAACAAGTTTTTCACACCTGGATTTGGGGATCCTCTGCCATTCCTCCTGCAGATCTTCTCCAGTTCTGTCAGGTTGGATGGTGAACGTTGGTGGAGCCATTTTAAGGTCTCTCCAGAAATGCTCAATTGGGTTTAAGTCAGGGCTCTGGCTGGGCCATTCAAGAACAGTCACAGAGCTGTTCTGAAGCCACTCCGTTATTTTAACTGTGTGCTTAGGGTTATTGTCTTGTCTTGGCTCTAACCTGCACTGTGAGCTCTTCAGGCATTTCCTTTGTCCTCCTGATGGTCATCTGCTCTGACCTGCACTGTGAGCTGAAGCTCTTCTATCCACAGGTGTATGGTGCACCTATTACAGTCCCATCAGTCTGATCAAACACACTGGACTCCAGTGAAGCTGTAGAACATCTCAAGGATGAGCAGAAGAAATGGACAGACCTGAGTTCAATATGAGTGTCACAGCAAAGACTCTGAATACTTATGGCCATATGATATTTCACTTTTTCTTTTTTGATAAATCTGCAAAAATGTCAACAATTCTTTTTAATTAATTCATTAATCATTACATTTCTATAGCACCTTTCATGACACCCAAAGACACTTTACAGTTCATTCTTCATTCACTCCACACTCAGTGGGGTCAGATACTATTTAGCCACAGCTGCCCTGGGTCAGACTGACTGAAGTGAGGCTCCAATCTGCACCATCAGCTCCTCCCACCACCATCACACACACACCACTTTCATACTAGACAATGTGGGTGAAGTGTCTTGCCTAAGGACACAATGAGTTTTTTGCCACTGGTGCCCCACCCAGTTCTGTGTCAATATGGGCTCCTGTGAGTACATTAATGAAGAAACCCTACCCACTGTATTTTAATAACAGACTTGATTATTCTTGGATGGGGCACACACATACACTTGCAATAAAAAAAAACACATTTGTACAAAGCCTATCCACTTTTCTATATTGATAGAGCATTAAAATGATTTTTCAAGGGACAAAAATGTGTTTGTGATTAATCGCTAATTAACTATGACATCCATGAGATTAATCGTGATTAAATATTTTAATCGATAGACAGCACATTAAGATGTACTATTATTATTATTATGATTATTTGTGTCCTGCATTTGACCTGTCCTTTAGTACCTCAGGGTTAAACCTGCATTTGACCCGTCCTTTAGTACCTCAGGGTTAAACCTGCATTTGACCCGTCCTATAGTACCTCAGGGTTAAACCTGCATTTGACCCGTCCTATAGTACCTCAGGTTTAAACCTACATTTGACCCGTCCTATAGTACCTCAGGGTTAAACCTGCATTTGACCAATCCTTCAGTGTCTGTTTTGGGTTGATGGGGACTTCTGTGTTTGATAATGTGATCACTGAATTAAAAACATGACTCCATGTGTTTGAGGAAAGCCAAAGTGTCTCCTCTTTTGTTCGGACGATGAGAGCAAGAAAAGAACAGAACCTAAAGCTGCCACAGGTGCGACACTGCTCAGCTTTACAGCCACTTACATCATCAGTGTAAAAAAGCAGAGAGATGGCTCTATCAGACCTGCCACATGCCCTCCTGTATACCTGTGTGTCAGATGTCTTTCCATCCTCCTCTATCCTGTGTGTCAGATGTCCTTCCATCCTCCTCTATCCTGTGTCAGATGCCCTCCCACGCTCCTGTGTTCCCATGGGTCAGATGCCCTCCCATGCACCTGTATTCCCGTGGGTCAGATGCCCTGTAATAATTAATAATTACACATTTGAAAATAGCATGTCTGAACCTTTGTGCGTGTCGGCGTGAGGCAGACAGAGCTCAGCGGGAGCTTTAGGACACTGACGAAAAACACCAAAAATACAAGACTGGAAAAGGTAGAACAGAAAAAGAAAGTCGACATTTAGAGACACTTCACCTGTCTGTGTGGGTCTGTGTGTCAGTGTGAGCATGTGTCTCTGTGCGTGTCTATGTGTGTTTATGTCTGTGTGTCTCTCTGTCTGTATGTCTGCGCACGTGTGTGTGTGTCTCTGTGTCCGTGTGTGTCTGTGTCCGTCCGTGTGTCTATGTCCGTGTCTGTCGGTTTGTGTGTATGTGTGTCCATGTCTGTCTGTGTCCGTGTGTGTGTCTGTGTCTATGTCCGTGTCTGTTGGTTTGTGTGTGACTCTGTGTTTGTGTGTTTGTGTGTGACTGTGTGTGACTGTGTGTGTGTGTGTGACTGTGTGTGTGTGTGTGTGTGTACATTTGGACGTTCCTGTGAGGCGTTTAGGGGACTCGTGCTGGGGACAGTCTGCTCGTCTCGGCGCAGATCCACAAACATGAGCCAGAGATTTTCCGAACAGCCGGATGTGAACCGAATATCGGCAAACAGCAGAGGAGGCCCCAAAAGCACACCAAATTTACCAAAATGTTCAACAAATTCAGCACAAATCTCAAATATAGACCGAATGTGCCAAATGCTCAGATCTGAACACACACCCAAAGAAAACTGTTCTCAGATAAGAAAGATACAACAAGCAAGCAACTCTGGTTCAGTCCTGGTCTAGTCCTGGTCTAGTCCTGGTCTAGTCCTGGTCTAGTCCTGGTCTAGTCCTGGTCTAGTCCTGCTCTAGTGTAGATCAGTTTCTTGGCCTGGGTCCAGTTGGAACAGTCTCTCAGTTCAACCATGAGACGAAAAGACCGAAATATTTACAGAAAAACTGCCAAAAAAGAGAGTGCCCCCTGTGCCTAGAGCAGAGACACTCACCAGAGGAAAGCACCAAATCTGAACCAGGACAAAAACAGGACTAAAAGAGGACTAAAGCAGGACTAGAGCAGGACGAGAGCAGGACGAGAGCAGGATGAGAGCAGGACGAGAGCAGGACGAGAGCAGGACTAAAGCAGGTCTAAAGCAGGTCTAAAACAGGTTTAAAGCAAGACTAAGGCAGGTCTAAAGCAGGACTAAGGCAGGTCTAAAGGAGGTCTAAAGCAGGACTAAGGTAGGTCTAAAGCAGGACTAAAACAGGACTAAAGCAGGATTAAAGTAGATCTAAAGCAGGACAAAAGCAGGACTAAAGCAGGACTAAAGCAGGACTAAAGCAGGACTAAAGCAGGACTAAAGCAGGACTAAAACAGGACTAAAACAGGACTAAAACAGGACTAAACAGAGACAGTCTTTTGTTGTATCTGGACTTGTTCCGTCTTAAACTGAGAGGGTGTTGTTGGTGTGAACGAGTCGGACAAAGGCCCAGCTGTCGTCCCAAATGTCCCACATGAGGAAATACACAACTATTAGTACTAATGGTTCATATTAATACACACATTTTCAGAATAAAACTACTACATACCAGGGACTTTCAAAGTAAAACACCAGGGACTTGCACAATAAATCTATAATCTACCTTACATCATAACAATAAAATTTAAATACACCAGACAACATCAAAATAAAGCTATTCAATACCACGGATCTTCAGAATAAAATACATGTTCCAGGTACCTTCAACATAAAACTATTAGCACAGACACTTTCAGAATAAAAGTATTACATACCAGGGAACTTCAAAACAAAAGCATAATCTACTTGATACCATAAAAATGAAATGATCCAATATTAGATGCCTTCAAAATAAAACTTTTAAGACATGTTATTAGATAACAGGGGTCATCAAAATAAAACACCATGGACCTTCAACAGTCAAAATAAACCATACCAGTCACCTTCAGAAGCAAAAATGTCCTATACCAGGGACGGTCAAAATAAAACCAGACAAAAATACTGAATTTAAGCCAAAATAAAAATTACATCAATTAGGATTGAAGTTTTCAAGTCCCTGCACCTCATGTATTTGAGTAAAATGTGTCTTGCCCTTGTCCAGATATACTGTTTAAGGAGCTCCTGAGGTCAAAAGAAGTCAGTGTACTGCCTGTGTTTAAATATAAAGAGTTATACTGCCAAAGAATCAGCAGTGCCCTGTTCCCTGCTGAAACTCTGGTCTAGTCTTTGAAAGTGCTTATAAACTATAATTAGGATGCTCAGAATGCATAAGGTGACTTTTGCGTTAGAAACTGTGGTGTCCAATGAGAGCGGACGTGGCTATATACGTCATGATAACAAAGCGCCTCAGGCTGTGGGCCCCTCCTGTGGGCCCTTCCTATGGTTCGCTGCACATCACACTAGAGCAGAGCATCTTTGTCATTTGTGCCAAAATGACAACACAACGCTGCCCAATCCTATAAGTATCACCGATTAAGAAAATAAAACTGGATAAGTGTGTACGTCACAGTGCACATGTACCCGTGGAGCTGAATACAGGAGAATAAAGATGACTTAAACACACTCAGGCGAAATACAACTACAGAGGGTCAGTAAAAAGAAACATAACAAGAAACATGGTTAAAAGCCTCCTGTGGGCTCACCACCTGCAGAGGGGTTCATAGGTCAGGTGCTATGAGTATTGGGCAGCAAGCTGCCCCCGCGACCCAGCCGGATTAAGCGGGAGAAGATGGATGGATGGATGGATGGTTAAAAGCTCTGAAAAAGTTTACAGAATAGCTCTGAATCAAAAAGTTGGATGGTTGGATTTCAAAGGGACTTTGTGTCTTTTTTGCATATTTTGACAGAGTGTGTTTTCGATCCATATCTGCTTTTGGTTCATTTTGTTACAGTTTTACAGAAAAGGAACAGAACAAACTGTTAAAGTACAACCTGTGCAAAGTGTCTTGCTCAAGGACACACAGTTATAAAGTGCCGCTACAGCAAAACAGAAGGAAGTTCAGTCCTGGTTTACCTGGTTTAGTCCAAGGTTTAGTCCAAGGTTTAGTCCCTGGTTCAGTCCCAGTTCAGTCCCTGGTTCGGTCCTGGTTCCGTCTTTTCCAAAATTCCACCTCAAATTGAACAAATAATTCAGTATTTTTCAAAACAAAAATTTGCCCAAATGAAATGTTTGTGACTCACTGCAGGCAAAAAGCTCTTGTCCAATAAGCTCGCGGCGCTCCCACGTCTCAGCCAATCACGGTTCAGTGCAAGCCGACGTTGCTGCAGTGCACTGTGGGTAATAATCTCCAGGTGAGACTCGATCTGCGACAAGGAAAAAGAGAGATGAAAGAATAGGAAAAAAAAACATGTGAAATAATCAGAAAGCGAAAGAGAGAGGGAGGGAGGGAGGGAGGGAGAGGGAGGGAGAGAGGGAGAGAGAGAGAGGAGGACGAAGAAGGAAGAGAGGGAGGGGAGAGAGAGAAAAGGAGAGAGAGAGAGGGAGAGAGAGAAAAGGAGAGACAGAGGGAGAGTGAGAAACAGGGAGTGAGGAGAGAGAGAGAGGCAAAAAAAAAAAACTCTAACCAAAAAATTAACCAGCACCAAATCCTGTTTCCGTGGCAACCACAGCCAAAACCACGGCAACGGCACCGAGCAGCGCCGCGACGCAGAGGGGAATTAGAGGTTAGAGGAAAGAGAGAGAGAAGAGAAGGAGAGAGTCAGAGAGGAAAGAGAGGAGAGAGAGAGAGAAGGGGAGAGAGAGAAGAAAGAGGAGGAGGGGGGAGAGAAAGAGAGAGATCTGGTGAAAATTTTGGTCCAAATAAGAAATTCTGGAGTGAAATTTTGAAAAAGGCCGAGATTTGAGGAGAATACAAATAAACCAGGACTGAACCAGGTATAAACCAGGAGTAAAACGGACTGAACCAGGGACTGAACCAGGTCTAAACCAGGTCTAAACCAGGACTAGACCAGGACTAGGCCAGGACTAGGCCAGGACTAGACCAGGACTAGACCAGGGACTGAATCTGGACTAAACCAGTACTAAACCAGGGACTAAACCAGGACTACACCACAACTAGACCAGGGACTAAACCAGGACTAAAACAGCACTCAGACAGATTTGACCTAAACTGGGTGTAAACCAGTGGCAGAGGAGTAAATTTAAATTCAAATCTGTTGCCAGGGTAAAGAATTCTGTTGTGGTATTTGAAAAAAAAAAAAAAAGTTTTGGGTAAAACGAAACAAAAGAGATAAAAAAAAAAAACATGCCAGATTCAGACTGGGTTTAGTTTAGTCCTGGTCTAGCCCAGGTTTCTTGAAAAATTATTCAAACATTCATTGTTCAAATGAAGAAAAGGTAAAAAATAATAATAATCATAATAATAATAATGCTAATGATAATAAAATAAAATCTGAGTGACACAAGTAATTGATTTGGTTTAAGTCCAAAATATTTTTTAAATGGTTCAAAACTAAACGGCCCAAAGCCACGAATCATAAGGAAGTCAGGAAAATAAATGAGGAATAAATCAGGAATCTGGTGAAGAATTCAGCAATATTGTGACTTTAGCCTTGAGTTTGAGAGACAAGAACAATCCAGAAACCAGGACTGAACTGGGAGTGGGCTGTCACCCACAGCGTTCGGCTCCAAATGAAGCTCATCAAGGCCAGCAGTTACAGAGGCTAATGTGAAGTCCAGTTCGATATTTGGAATTCCACCCATGAGTATCAGAGCAACCAAAGAGCCAATCAGGAGTGAGGTTGTGGACAATAACGCCCCTTCTCACTCGTACCAGTGGTTTAGTAGGAAGTGGGGACTTAGCAACACTGTCAATCAAACCTGCTGCTAACGTCAGCGGGAGCGGCCTCGGGGAAAGATGACGCCTGATTGGTCTGTTATTAGTGTTCAGACCTTTTGGCAGTTTTTCAGCTTCTCTGGCAGAAACAGATCACCAACACCTCAGATACATTATTTACTCTGCAGCACAAATAGGTTACACTATGTTGAAGCTCCAGTAGGATTCACTTTCATGGAGCAGACCAAAACAAAGCCACACATGCTCTGGTGGGTGCTGGGTGGAGAGGCCATAGTTAGTCATCAATGCTCAACGAGTGAGTAAACGTCCAGACAGATGTCTAATATTCTATCTGTTTCTTGATGATGCATCAGTTTTATATAGCGCTTTTCTGGACACTCAAAGACGCTTTACAGAGCATTCTTACCTTTTGCAGTTGAACGCCTCTCCTGTCTGTTCCTAATGTAAATCAGACGGAGCAGTTACTGCACTGGGGACGTGAGTATGAGCTTCTCCACGTGTGTTATTGGATCTTTGAGATTCAGTGCTAGTCCTCGGGTTTACTGCATTTGGATCATTCTTTTGAAATTGGACTAGACCGGTGATCTGGTTTTCCTGGTGGGTGTGTAAACGTTGTGTAATTAGAGGATTATCCACAAATTCAATATTGGTTTGATATTGAAGATTTGACCAATAATATTTGGCCCTGCCCCAGTGTGTGTGTGTGTGTGTGTGTGTGTGTGTGTGTGTGTGTGTGTGTGTGTGTGTGTGTGTGTGTGTGTGTGTGTGTGTGTGTGTGTGTGTGTGTGTGTGTGTGTGTGTGTGTGTGCGTGTGTGTGCGTGTGTGTGTCATTACTGTGTCTCAGTGCATCAGAATCAGGAGACATGAGGCTGAAAGATGGCTGTATGTTTACACAATCATTAGGGATTAGGAATATTCCAGTATCAGTACTGGCCAATATTTAATACCAATATTTGTTTGCTCCTTTAATATGTTTGAGGCTTGGGTTAATCTTAACACTGTAGTGGCGATGAACAGTTTAAAAAAAGTAAAAGCTTCAGAAATTTAAATATGAAAACTGTAATTGTCCCAAACTCAGGTCTTTTCAAAGTAAAGGTCACATAAAGGCCAAAATCATCAAAAGTGAAAAATGATAATTAAGAAAACATTTTAAAAATCTGAAAGGAACAAGAGCCTCATTTATAAATGAAACAAAAGATGAAAACAAATCAGATTCTGAATGGTTAATTACACCCAGTCCAATCCTGGTTTAGCCCTGGTTTAGTTCAGGCTTAGACCTGGTTTAGACCCGGTTTAGACCCGGTTTAGAACCAGTTCAGTCCTGGTTCAGTCCTAGTTCAGTCCGGGTTTAGACCTGGTTCAGTCCTGGTTTAGACCTCGTTCAGTCCTGGTTTAGACCTGGTTTAGATCTGGTTCATTGCTGGTTTAGAACTGGTTTAGTCCTGGTTTACACCTGGTTTAGACCTGGCCTGTCATCATGTAAAACAAATCCAGTCCGACTGGTCCAGGCCTGAACCGAGTGCTGGCTCTGAAAGTGCAAAGCACGCATCAAAATAGGAGGAGTATTATTACACAGGGAATAGTAGTAATAGTTAGGGGTGTAACGATATCCAAGTCTCACGATATGATATCATCACAGTCTGAACCTCACAGTACGATATTTATTGCAATATCGTGGGAGGCTGGTGGGGAGGCTCACGATATTACGATATTCTACAGAATAACAAGACTGACATTCTAAAATGCTTTGACCAGTCATTTGGTACATTTATTGTCATTAGGGATGGAACAATATCCAAATCTCTCTGTATGATATTTTCACCAGATACAACTCACCGTACCAGATTTATTGCAATATTTTGTGGAGGCTAAAACTGACAAAACTGTGAATCTGCTCCTTTTTCCTCTAAAAATGCCTTCACAAGACTTAATCCAAAGAATGAAGATGTAAAAGTGCTTAGAACAGTTATTTCTTCATGTAGTCTGCACTGAAACGGAGCAAAGGATCATGGTCTATGTAGTTCCTTCTGTTTTTTTTTTTTTTGGCTATTTCTGCATCAGAACTATTCATTTAAGCAAAGAGACTTGGGATTTGATATATTGTGAGCCCGCTGATGATACAATATCATGATATTTGGGGTATTGTTACATCCCTAGTATTAGTAGTAGTGCTGGTAGTACTGATGTGCAATGATTTATTTGCCATTATTTATTTCAATGTTTTCTTTTTTTAAATAAAATAATAAAAATAGATTTATACAGAACATTGTTTAAAATAAAAACACACACTGCCGAGTCAAAATAACCCAGAGTTGTGTTGATCTAAGAGTGTCTTAAAGCTAAGGCTTATGTTGAACACAGCGTGAGTTTACATTTAAATCATTACTTGGCGATTTCGAAACAACATCCCACAATATCGATACAATATTGATGCTGTATCACCAAGTTTAATATCACAATATATCAATATTTGCACAGCACTAATATTTTGAAGTTTAATGTCATATTAAGCAATTCTGAAGTACCATAAATGATAATATAAAAAAACTACTGAATGCCACTGACACAAAGCAGGAGAATCCCAGTGAATCTGTTTTAAATAGACAGTGTCATTAAAAGGCCTGAGCTGCAACAAATAAACAACAGAATGAAGCAATATTTAATTCAGCCCTGGTTCAGTTCTGCTCAGACGTGATTTATTCTACCCTCGACAGCTCAAATCTGACCTAATAACTGAAAAATGGTTCAAATGTCTGCACTATTGCAAATAAACAGCACACATGACACATACTGAGCCCCACATCTATAGCTGCGGCTCTCATAGTGGACGATGAGTGGATAAAGTGACTGTGACACACTCGGTACTGGAGTAACAGCAGCACGCCGCTCCTCTCACTTAACACGGTTTCATCTGCGCGTTTTCCAATTAATCATCTTTGTAATTGATTGGGACAATAATCAATTCAATTTGCACAATTAAAATTATTATTCAGATTTCAACAGTCCCAGTTTGTCCTCATCCTGCTCTGACACAGGGAACTGCATGAGGATGGGAGGGCAACTGACGCACTGGGAATTACAGGAAGAAGGGAGGGCATCTGAGGCACTGGGAATTACAGGAGAAAGGTAGGGCATCTGGGTGCTTTCGCTAACACCAGCACAGTAACACTGAAGCTGTTAACGTGGCTAAAACACACAAAGCTAATTAATACCAGTGACGCACAGAGAATAAACATCCAAACCAGGTGTAAACCAGGGATAAACCAGGTCTAAACCAGGCCTAAACTAGGATTAATCCAGGACTAAACCAGGTCTAAACCACAACCAAAGCAAGTGTAAAGCAGATCTGAAATAAGACTAAACCAAGACTAACCTAAGTCTAAAAAATAATTACGATTTATCAGGTCTAAACCAGGATTGAACAAGGACTAAAGCAGGACTGAACTGGAGACTGTAGAGGCAGAGTTCTGGGGTCATACAGAGGTCAGTATGTCAATAATGTTACTTCAATTCAAAAACAAAAAAACAAATTTACCAAATGTTTAAAAGTAGTCCTTGTAGTCCTAGTGCTGGGGCAGTCCTGGTTTAGTCCTGTTTCACTGCTGGTGCAGTCCTCGTGCAGTCCTGGTTTAGTTCTCGTTCAGTCCTGGTTTAGTCCTCATTCAGGCCTGGTTTAGTTCTCGTTCAGGCCTGGTTTAGTCCTCGTTCAGGCCTGGTTTAGACCTCGTTCAGGCCTGGTTTAGTCTTGGTTTAGTCTTGGTTTAGTCTTGGTTCAGTCCTGGTTTAGTCCTGGTTCAGGCCTCGTTCAGTCCTTGTTCAGTCCTGTTTTCACTCCTTGTCTGCGCCTCCATCTCGACACATCTGGACTTTGGCTCCTCAAAATCCAAACAATCCGAGCTCAGAGGATCAGCCATAATCCGGATGTGGACTTTACCAGGACTAAACCAGGGTCTAAATCCAGACTAAACCAATGCAGGGTAAGCTATGTTTTATGCGGAATAAAACAGGGGATTTTGTTGTTTATGGAAGAAATTATGGAACTTCCAAAAGTGCAGTCTTTGTGATTTTCTAACAGTGTTCATTCAAATTGTAATTCAGTTGTGATTCATCTTGCTGCTGTAGTGTCCAGTTGCCCCAACTCACCCGACATGCTCTGCTTCTGCTGTGGCGCATCATCTTAAAGAAGAGGTATTCTGCAAAAGCTTCTACCATGTCATAACACTGTTCCTTCATCCAAAATATCCCCGAAGAGCTTTTAGACGTCCTGCATATTTGAGTAATCTAGCAGGGACCTATTCGAACTGTCCTTATGCTCAGCAGTACGATTCTGTACAAGGCTCCGCCCTCAAGCCTATGTTACCCATACTCCCAAATGACAATTCTGAAGGGGAAGTGACTTAATGTGAAGGGCAACGGGAGGGAGAGAGCGTCAAAAAGTGAAACTTATTAAACATGTCAGTACGTTATTTTGTAAAATATTAGGGGTGTAAAGATATCCAAGTCTCACAATATAATATTGTTACGGTCTGAACCTCACAGTACAATATTTATTGCGATATCGTGGGAGGCTGGTGGGGAGGCTCACAATATTACGATATTCTACAGAATAACAAGACTGACATTCTAAAATGCTTTGACCAGTCATTTGGTACAACATTTATTGTCATTAGGGATGGAACGATATCCAAATCTCTCTGTACGATATTTTCACCATAAACATCTCACCATACCAGATTTATTGCAATATTTTGTGGAGGCTAAAACTGACAAAACTGTGAATCTGCTCCTTTTTCCTCTAAAAATGCCTTCACAAGACTTAATCCAAAGAATGAAAATGTAAAATTGCTTAGAACAGTTATGTCTTCATGTCGTCTGCACTGAAACGAAGCAAAGGATCATGGTCTATGTAGTTCTCTCTGTTTTTTTTTTTTAGCTATTTCTGCATCAGAACTGTTCATTTAAGCAAAGAGATTTGGGATTCGATTTATTGTGATGGTTCATGATATTATTGTGAGATGATGCAATATCACCATATTTCGGTTACTGTTACATCCCTATCAAATATAGCAGTTTCAAAACAATCAAAGGGAACAGGTAGATATAAATATATAATGTGTTACCGATAACACCCCATAGAAGTGTAATGGGTCCTCTTTAATGAAATGATCTATTAAAAAAGTAGTCAACTAAAAGACCCCTTCAACTACACGACAACTCGACACCTTCGATGTCTGTGGAAATGTTCAAGAAATTAAACATTAAATTAAACTGAAAATCTTGATCGATCAATTAAGAAGAAAAAGAAATGCATTTGTGAGACTGTAAAAAGTATCAAAAATCAGATTCCAATCAATGCTAAAACTAGTATTGAAACTAGATGCTCATTTTTCACAGGTATCGCTATTAAAACAGTCCCACTGACAGGACAAAAATGAACCTTTCGTGAATGTCTTTAGAATGATCTTGAGCTGTATCAGAACAAGTAGAAGAGCACATAGACTATTATACACACATGGAGCACTGTGGAATCTACCTGCACCACTGAGGATTACACACATATGGGAAAAGAACAGAAAGTACTCCTCACATGGTCTAGAGAAAGAGTTTTTTTATTATCATCGTAATCATCATCATCAGAATTTGCACTACTGAGAATTTAGTATGAAAATTTTGTCATTTAGAAATGTTAGTATTGTTACGTCACTCCAATATATTGCTCACAAAATCCATAGAGTTGCGGTAGTCCTGACCAAGATCATGGCTCAGACCTGCTCCCGGGTCTGGACATGTTTAACCCATATTAAAGCATCACAGGTGAATTGCATCAGACTTTGGCACATCCACACTTCCACATTCCGCCATCAGAAGTCAAAATAACCACACACCTAAAACACGCCAAACACAGCACCTCCACATGGGACGCACCCTTCAAAAGATACGCCATTTTGGTAAAACGCCGAATTCTGCTATTTCTGACAATTGTGAGGGAGGGCATCTGACACACAGGCAGGGCATATATTTGTAGAAGTCTAAACTACAGGGTTAGCAGCTTTTACACAGAGTAAGACCCCATGGAGACAAAGGGAGGGCATCTGACACAGTGACAGGGAGGTCTAAACTACAGGTACAACCAAACTTTTCAACAAAAATACAACATTCTACCATCTACTGCAGCCTCTGTGATCTGACCATTGTACTGACTCAAAATGTGATATTGATTCAATAACGATTCATTGTACAGATGTACACCTTTTAACTCTGGGGAGGAAAAATTAAAGAAAGGTCGAAAATTTCAAATGAAAAAATTGTTAAAACAAAATGTCCCAAATACGCAGCTAAACCGATACAAGAAGCACACTGAAAAGAAAAGGTCTGAGGATAAACCAATAAACCAGGTCTAAACGAAAGGAAACATACCATTTATCTGACAGAAAGAAAACACAAAATATGCAGGAGTTTGTCTCATTCTTTTATTTTTCATCAGAAATGTCCATGTTTTTCCCCCTGATCATTTCTGTATTTATACAGATTTTATATTTCTATTTCTATATAGGACACCTGACACACCACAATATCGGATCGGACCTGCTCCCATCTCAGTCTAACACTACAGGAGGACGGGAGGGCATCTGATGCACAAGGATACAGGAGGACGGGAGGGCATCTGATGCACAAGGATACAGGATGATGGGAGGGCATCTGATGCACAAGGATACGGGAGGATGGGAGGGCATCTGATGCACAAACATAGAAGAGGATGGGAGGGCATCTGGCACAGAGGTGTTTCCTGATATTTCAGCACAAGACAGTTTTAAGATTTTGCTGCATCATTTATTTGCTTTTATTTGAGAAGTGTTTATTCTAATCAATATATTTAACTTTAAAATGTAAAGTATGAAATTGTATTTTTACATAAGCTATGTTTTAATCACAACTAATTAGAAATTTTCTTTCTGAAGAATATTAATTTCTACATTTACTTAAACCAACAGCGTGACCACATCTGCATCTAATAACATGTCCGCAAAAGAAGCAAATGTTGAAAGCGTCTCCTGAGTGTGTCTAAGCCCGGGCAGGCCTGGGAAGTGCAATTTCAGATTTGAAATAAGATATAAAAACATTCTGGTGCAATAGTATGTAACTAATTTAAATATTCAAATTGAAGTGTCCAAATTTGAACATTCACATGCAGCGTCTCGCCAAAAAACAGCGCGTTTGAGAGAATGCGCCCTGGTCTCCAGAACCCCCAGGGTCCGGCCGGGTACTGTCGGTTACAGTACGTACAGTACCGGGAGTACACACAGTACCGGGAGTACGTGTTAACGGCGCTGAGGCTAATCAATATCTCCCCGAACCTAGTTCCGCGGGTATGGGGCGAGCGTGAGAGTGTAGCCCAGACCGAAGGGCGTAAGGTGCCGCGGGGGTTCGATTTCTCTTCCGTGAACATAAAGAGCACATTTGTGCAATGTGCTCGTTTTGTTTGCAAACAGCGCGCATTAGAGGCGGCGGTGTGCCCATGTGCTGTACAGTACGGAGCAGCGCGCGTTTGCAAACTAGAAGCGACTTACACAAAAAAGACAACAAAAATAAAGCCTTAAACAGAGAATGAGCCGTGGAACATGCGGGCAATGTGTTTGTGCCTCGGCGGACGTGGGGAAAGGGGAGCAAACGCGCTGTTTGTCTGAAGAGGCTCTAGGCTCACCTCAGATGACCCAGCGCCAAAGCGAGTCCGACTGTCTGCGGCACTCAGCCCCGTGTGAACCTCACCTCCAGCGGGCACAGACCCTCCGCAACTCCCCGCTCACCACTGGCCCCGTGTGTGGCGAGTAGCGCCCATAGACACCGCCGGGGTCGGACTGCGGAGGAGCCGCGGAGGAGGGAACATGACAGCGGAGCCCACCAAAACAAACGCCGACACGAGAGCGCCGAGAGCGGACACAGGCTAACGCTACAGCCGTCATTAGCGGCTAAAGGCTAACGGCTAGCTCCGGGAAAAGTTCAAACAATGTGATAAAACCCTGTCAAAAACTTAGGACATTTATTTCCGTGGAATCTAACCCACAAGTGTCCGAGTGCGGGGAGAAATGTGAGCTTTACCGGTTTCTGGGGCTGCGGAGGAGGCGCTCCAAGGCAGCGGTGATCCCCACTCTCTGCCCCAACAGTGATGCAGGGGGTGGGCAGGGGCAGCAGCACATCCCGCCGAACTGCCCAACACAACCAGCCGCGGAGACAAGCACAGAACCTGGCACATACACACACAGTCCCGGGCCAGACAGCTGCGCACCGGCCGCGTCTCAACTCCGCTCCACCGCGGGCAACACAGAGCGGGGAAAGGGCAAGTCTCAGCGGGCTCCTACCTGTGCAGAGGCGGGCTGCAGTCGGGCTGGGTCCCGCGGGTGCTCCGGTGCCGTGCAGGGTGCAGGGAAGACCGCAGCATAGCGAACCCACAGACGGAGCGAAAGGAGCGGAGAGCGCTCACGGGGGCGGGGGGGCCGACACGGATACCACATGATCTTTTACGTCACCGGACATTTGCATAGAATCCCAAATGTTCCACGAGCCGCAGGTGAAGGGGGAGCACCGCTGAGCGAGGAGGAGAGGAGAGGAGAGGAGGAGAGACCCGGGAGAGAGCGCGGGGAGAGGAGGAGAGACCCGGGAGAGAGCGGGGGGACAGGAGGGGAGATCCGGGAGAGGAAGAGAGAAGGGGGAGAGGAGAGACCCGGGAGAGAGGACTCCAGGCCGGGTTGAGGAGGAGTGCCCAATGAGCGAGTACCGCAGATCAGGGTGTAAAGAGAGTAGTTAAAGTTGGATAAACAGTGATCATTTGACAAACAGAAGCATTTTTTACGCGCCGCTCTTGGCTTTAACTCAAGGCAGAGGACGCACTGTAAGATGCCAAAGATTTCAGTGTCCAGTTTTGATTTTTGATCCCGGAATTTGGACGTATTGTGAATTGTGGATTGTGCTTTTCTTAAAAACTCGCTCAAAAAAAAAAGCTCACATAATGTTGGCAGATACAGGGCCATGCATGGAGGCGCGTTCACGAGTCAGGACATGAACCCACGTGAACGCGCGATGCTCACCGCCGTGCACGAGCCTCGGAAGCGCGCACAAGCCCCTCGGGTGGGGTCAGCTCAGGTCACGGCGCAGACACGTGGCTTTTTATGGAGGGAGTTTCTCAGACCGCAACGTGCAACATGTGTGTGTCAGATGCCCTCCCATCCTTCTGTATCCCTGTGTGTCCGATGCCCTCCCATTATCCTGTATCCCTGTAGTGTTGTAGTCCGTGTAGACTGAGATGGGGCAGGTACAATGTCTCTAGATAATCTGCAGATATTGTGGTGTGTCAGATGCCCTCCCTGATGCTGTGGTGGTTGGAGAATGGACCTGATAATGCCACTGATGGAATTATTTGGGAAAAAATATGTGTGGATTTGACTTTTGGAGATTTCTGATGAAAAAACAGAATGAGATAGAATACTGAGGAAAAAAAAATCTAGACGTTGAGCCTTTAGCCACAGCTCAAATTTGATCTGATGGCGCCTCCCATAGGACACACGGGGAACTGCCGCAGTAGTGTCCTCACGTGACCTCTTGACCCAGGAACACTCACTGGAGAAATCTAATTGAATCCGATTCGTTTCATTTAATGGTTTTGAAAATATGGCGTTCTATTTTGGCCCAAGTTAAAGGTGTTCTATTTTCTGGGGCATGCTCTGTAACCTTCTCGACTCCATGGAGATGCTATTTTGCAGGGCATGTTCCACAGTATGGCATTACACCAGGCCAAGTACTTTGTAGCAGTAAAGCCAAAGCTTCTGTCAAGGCCTGATCTGGTCTCTTGTGCTAAGCAGGACAGGCCTGGTCAGGACTTGGATGGGAGACCACTATACCAGGTGCCACAGGAGGGAAAAACTGTGGCTGTGTCCCTAAGCAAGACACCTCTTTCATCTTGTGTAACTGGCTCTTATAATAATTATCTAATTACACAATTGTTCGTCTTTGCTGTTTGATTTACGACAGCCTCGGTCCAGCTGCTGCCTCTGTGTGTTTTTGTGTCTTCTTTATGTGACTTTTGCCTCTGGACTAAACTCAGGGTCTGACCATAGTACAGAGTTAACCTACTAACCTACTGTGGCTCAGTGGTTAGAGCAGGTCCCCCAACCTGAAGGCAGGAGGACTGATTCCTGCTTCCACCAAGTTCTTCTATTGTGTCTTGAGGCAAGACTCTTCACTCGCATTACCTGGTTTGAAAGTGGTATGTCTGTGCGTGTGTATGTGTGTGTGAATGAATGTGAGTGCGTGAATAATGACAGTGCAGCATTTTGAGGGGCTTTGTCAGGCCTGTAAAGTGCATTACAAGTGTAAGGCTTGATCATTATTATGGAGCTTTTAGATCCAATGAGGAGCACTTCACTTTTATTGCCAGTGACTTTGAGTTTGTTGTGTGAAAACCATGTGGAAATCGTTTGTAAGCAATCTGTGAGAACAGCTCGAGTGACGTACACTCTACATGAAACAAACATGCAGTGAACACTCCACCTGGGAAAGCAATGCAGTGCCCCTTTAAAAGCTATTTTGTGGTGGTTTTAAAAGTAAAGTGTTATTATTGACCCAGTAATAATATAGTGTTACTATAACACAATGTTGTATGACCAGGCTGCGCACACACCACAGTTAGGCTTAAAGCGCCTATATTACACAAAACTCTTGTGAGTTTTATTATTATCATGAGCTTTATTATCAGTCTGTCTACATCTCCAAAGATCAAAATCCCCTGTTCCACCTTGTGAGGTCATGAAGTGGTTGTTTTCAAATGAACAGCTCCATTCACCTTTAGTTCAGTAGAGATGGGAAATTCCAGGCCTGAAATGGTTCTAGTGAGGGTGAGTGTAAAAACACGATGGAGCACTTTCTGACATGACATCACAAGGTGATGTTTGTATGAACTCTTAAGAAAAGAAAGTGGAGTGTCTTGCCCAAGAATACAATAACTGTAGTGGTTGTAGTAATCATAGTAATAGTAGATGTAGTAATAGTAATAGTAATAGTAATAGTAATAGTAATAGTAATAGTAATAGTAGACTGTACAAGAGGCCCCACACCCTACCTACCCACCCTACCCTATCACTGATGCCATGTTCAGTAGTTTCATAAGCGGGATGCACAGTGATTATGTTGTGATTAGCGCTCTGAAGGGGAGCAACATAGGGAGCAAAGGGAGAGGGGACTCAGAGGCCCATTGTTTTGGGTGAATATATCACTTAACAATAAAAGAACTAAATATGTTATGTGTCAGTTATTGCCCTGTAGAAGTGTAATACCTCCTCTTTAATGAATCTGCTGTTTTAACATCTCACCAAAACTCTCACCAAACTCACGCGCTGATGTTGCCAGGCAGAGCGTCTCTGGCTGCAGCCAATCAGCACAAGTTTGACACACTGCTTAGCAACCAAAGTTCTCTCCAGCACCTGTAAAACTAACCAGAGCTGAACCAGGACTAAACCATAAATAACAACACTCTAGATAACGTAAAGGAGATCTAAAATTCTACCTCCCAGTTGGCAACTTTGACCACAGAATTGTGAACCTCATGCCAACATATAAATCAACTTAAATCCAGAAAAAGCTCATCAAAAAATGTACTCAAATGGACTGAGGACAGCACAGAAACTCTAAAGGGCTGTTTTCTTAGCACAGAGTGGAGCATTTTCCACAGCTTAGAGCTGGCCACTACAACGATATATGTGGTGGGGAAAAAAGTGATTTAAAAGTGAAGTACATTTTCCAAACAATAAACCCCACATTAACAAGCAAGACAAAACGTGCATCAACAAGAAACATTTTGTCATGGTTTGAGTGTGGTTGAGGACCCCAAAGCAGAGACAGAGACGCAGGTATATGTTAACCAGTTTATTGAATGGAAATGCAGGATATGGTGATGGAAGCTGGAGACACGGGCCGACAGGAAGACACAGGAGAAAGACTCACAGGTAGTGATGGGCAAAACAACACTGAAACGTCGACGCAGTGCCGAGCTCAAAGAGCGAAGCTCTGTGTCAGTGCGCGTATCGCTTTAAGAGAAGTCACGTGACCGAAACAGGTGCTGTGTCGTTTCAGCAAGAGGGTCTGGCTGCAGACGCATGGGGAAAGTGTACCTCCACTCCACAGACCGGAAACACGTGACCTCCACCGGAAACACGTCACATCTACCAAATTCGCCAAACACTTCACATCTACCATAGACTTTTAGTTTTTATTTTAGTTTTTTATATTAGCCGTGGCCCAATTCACGGGCAGATTGCCTAAATGATTTTGATGATGATTTTATTATAGTTTTATGTCTAGCCCACGGAGAAGCCCCGTTGCCAAGCAACCGAGAGACGCTGCTAATGTTATTGCTAACCACACGTACCACGTATTTTAAGATCAAGTTATTCTAATAATTCTCTCCAAAACGAAAACTTATGCATAACATTCGGCAAACAAAACGGCTGTATTTCTGGGAACAAACCGTGATGAGATATGCATTATTAATTATGTATTTTTAAATTGATAAGGGATTACATTTATGCAGGGAATGTATTTAAGTCAGTTTAAAAGATGTTTTATTATACAATCAAAGGAACCTCTGGAAATTATCTCATGAATAGTCAAACATTAAACCCACCACACGTACACAATGCATTAATAGGTTAGTACAAACAGCTGTATGTCAGTGTACTCTCAAATAGTTGTTCCCATTTTGTTAAAGCAGGTGACAATCCAAAATGAAATTTATCTGATATTTATTTTTGTCAAGTATGACCAGGTGGAATATCACTGCTTAACTGCAGTATAATAGTACATTCTTATAGTAACTGCAATACAGTACTTTATTCTTAAAACATTCAGATAATCTTATTATGAGCAAATTATATGTTTTTATATGTTTTGACTTGCACACTTGTTAAGGTCATATAAGGCCACATTTATCCTGGGACACTTCCTCAGTGATCAAGCTGTTTAGATGCTCCTTGGGCTAAGATGACAAGAAACAGCCTTTTGGCTGCTTCTGGCTCTTGACTTACATTAGGATCTTATTGCCCCTCTCTCTGTAACTGCTGCAGTGAGCCTTGTCATTTTGCTGGGTGATGAACAGAAAAACAAACTGACAGACATCACTTATGTACTTGTATTTATTAACATACAAATTAAACCTTAGTCCTCCAGGCCTCCATCATTAAAAAAAAAAAAAAACAGTTAACACTGCAGTAGCCAGGGTAATCATTGGACGAGTAAAATCCCCACAGCACTCCCAGTTTGCTGTTGCCACGGTAGCCAGCCCCACAGTCTTTAAACAATTCTCTGCATGTCTGACTATGACATGTGCTGATTGTGTACATTGTCCTGTACTCCTGGCGGTGGCTGGATGAAACTTTGTTCCACCTTACTACGCCTGACAAGAGATAATAATTAGTTCAGTCAACAAATACAATAAAATTTATTATAGAGTCAGATAATATATTTACTGTCTAGCCAGCTGAAATGGGTCTCCTCCCAGAAAACTTTCTGGCCGACAATTTGGTGAAAAAGCCTACAGGTGACAGATAAGCGAAGGATTGCTGGGTCACCATCATGGAGGACCACCAACACCAAAACCCTCTTCAAAATCCTCAGGCAGCTGTTGATATATAATATGATTTAGTCCTTACATGACTATTCTATCAAGACAAAAGTGATTCTAAATGCATACCTGCAAAATTCCAGGGGCCACCCCATGATCTCTGCAACATTTTGCAGGTGTGTGAGCGTGTGTCTAAAACATGGTAACGTGTTATGTTCACTATTTATGTCACAGAAACACATGCTACTTTCACCTTATATCTCCATATGTTATTACCTCAGTGTTACTCTGTCTTTTGTGTGATACACAGAAGACAGGAGCCAGCCTACCCTCGCCCATCTGTCTGCCCTCGATAGTAAAATGGGCAAATCTTTTACCATGTCTGCAATTTACAAGCACATGTCCTGACCTTGCAGTGTACATGTATTCATTTTGAAATGCATAATAATAAAAAATCATTATTCAGACCCTCCTACCCTACCCTTCAATCTTAAGGTTCTCCACCAGCACTCTGCACCACCACCTCCTCAGGTACGGCATGTCATGCTGAAGATTAGTGTTACAATACAATACAGAGAAGAGGTAGAAATGAAACACAGAACACTACAACTGAGTTATTTACTTAATTATATATACTTAACCATATTTATATGACTGAACTTACAATGGAGAAATCAAATGGTGCCTCCATGACTATGTGCAGGCCCGGCCCTAACCATTTTGACACCCTAGATTTCAGGTGGCACCCCTTGGATTGCAAAAAAAAAAAAAAAACTGCCAATAGATGTTTCTGAAAAGCTCGTTATATTATTAATTAATATACTGTATATACTGTATTAGTAGGCTTATTATATCATTACAGTGGAACTAAAATAATCAATACGGATCCTAGAGTAAAGAGAAAGAGTTAAGTATTGTTAGTATATCCATATAGTAAGCTTATTGCATGAGTACACTGATAGAAAGTTTAACACAACAAAAACACACAGTAATGTTTAGCTAACCAGGTGTCAAATACAGAACAACATAACAAGTGGCACCTGGTGAATAATCTAGATCTACAGTATTGCTATAGACCTTTTTACCTGAGGAAGCTAAGGAGGAGGCAATTACATTATTCGTTTCCGTTATAGCTTTGCCATTCTATCAAAGTCAGTCTGATACTGCTATAAAAAGTCTCTGCTTCTATAAACTGATGCAATTAATGCTAGCTATTTATTGACTGGCTTATATGACATGCTAATAGTCAATGACTCTCAAATTTAATATTCTTTCTGCAACAGGAAAACAATCATGGCATCATCTTTACTGGAACATTACCTCTGTCTTTGTTGCGTTTTTCCTCCTCATCTTTCCTTTTTTTCCTACCCTGAGCACCAGACAGTTTGGGACGTTTTGACATAGTCCAACAAGTGATGTTGTTTCAGCTCGCTCCTTGCTCTAGCTACAGCTTTTTTTTAAACCTTTATTTACCCAGGAAAGTCCCATTGAGATTACTAATCTCTTTTTCAAGGGAGTCCTGCCATGCACACATCACTATCACACTAGGCAATGTGGGTGAAGTGTCTTGCCTAAGGACACAACACCAGTTTTTTTGTGACTGGCGCCCCCCTGTGGCACCTGGAATTCCCAGTGGTCTCCCATCCAAGTACTAACCAGGCCCGGCCCTGCTTAGCTTCTGAGATCTAACGGGATCAGGCTTTGACGAGCCGGTATGGCCAGCTTGGCTGTTTGAAGCATGTCCAGCAACAACAACAAAAAACACGACCAAACTTCAAAGGGGCAACGCAGTATTTTTAAATGACAAGTTTAACAACATAAACTCTTTAACAGTGCAGGGGGGCGCCGAATGAGGCGTTGTTTACTGGTTTTATTGCTGATTTACTTTCATTCTGTTCATAGTGACGATGTTTTAGACAGTGGAGGATTTTATCCCCCATCGCCGATTTTTGCGCTCGGCGCCCCCTAGTGGAGCGGCGGCGCCCTTAGCATTTGCCTATGTTGCCTAATGGGGGGGCCGGCCCTGACTATATGCCTCGATTACTGTCAATATAGAGAGGATGTGATGAGTCTGTATCTTTAATATGCATGTGTCAAAATTTATAATAATGTTCACTATTAAAATATTAGTGTGTGTTGTCAATAAAGTTATGTAAATCATACCATGATCATGAAAACTCCACAGTCTATTCCATAATATTGTTGGGGAAGGCCCTGTTTCAAAGAAAGGCATATATTAATACTTCACAAATTGTTTGCATGTTACAATGTGTATACACACTTTTCTTAATCTCAATAATACCTTAATGTCCATCCCAGTGTGCTCAAGCCAGGCTGCTGGCACTAGACTCTGTGCAACATCCCTGATGAGAGTAAAAACTATTTATAAATCATCTATATTCTCTACAAAACTAGAGCGCTGCCGCATTTGCTATGAAATCACCTGATATGGTACTTTGCATCTAAAAAAGTATTGTATTCTACCTGATAACTACAGATAAACTAAATAGATAAACTAATAGATAAACCAAGTGTTTTTTCTCTTCAAGAATACTCTTTAATCTCCACTCATCAATTGGCAAATTCTGATTACAATTCAGTCTGTCTGAGGCTGAAGAGGGAGAGGGAAAGGCGGTCGTCGTTGACGTGTTTCCGGTCTGTGGAGTGGAGGTACACTTTCTCCATGCGTCTGCAGCCAGACCCCTCTCCGTTTCAGCGAAGCGTCACTGTATTTAACAGGAAGCGCAACTTTCAACCGGAGTGCAAGTTTCACCAGCACTACATATAATAAAGGAATGGTGTCCCCACACAAACAAGTTTCACAAGCACTCTCACCTTCACACTTACCTATCTAGCAATTTCACATGTTTCTATTTTCCACTTATACTTTTTTGGCTGCATTACATACTTTATTTGTCATGACATATAACTTAATGGTTATATAGAAATTCAATTAAATATATGGAGCTTTCAATTACAGCTTTTTCCTCCATAAAAGATTGTTTTAGGTCCACATATGAGAATGAAAGAAGCAGTCAACGTTTTTTATCCATAATGCCTGCAATGATTTTTAAAGTCCACCAGATGTCGCAATTGAGCGACACACCAACACAGTATCTACACAGTTGAGGGAATGTGCCACACACACCATGAGGCACAGGTCATGGACAAGCAGGCCGAGGATGGAGACAAGCAATAGGCAGACGTAGACAAGGAATGAACTGACACAGAACAAAGGACAAGACAAGGACAAGAACAGCACTAAGTACTGGGGCTGATTAGACAATGAGCTGCAGGTGAACCACCCAAGAGGTGAGCCACTCTGCAGCATTAGTCCAGCCACACCCCCAGAGAGGAGCAGAAACAGACAGAAGGGAGGGGGAACACATAACACATAACACACCCCAAACCCTGACACATTTGGCCTTTAAAGATATAAGATTTAAAGACAGAAGAGTGGTAGAAGGATATGCCAAAACTCAGTCTCTTAGTCCAAGGTGAGTGGTGAACTTATTATGTACTGGCTGTCTGGATGCAGCTCTAGTTGTTGGCGCCCTGCTCTGAGGTAAACCTGACATACTTTAACCATTTTTCTTTGTACAGTGTCAGCTGTAGGCGTGGTGTGACATTCTCTTTCAGTGGCTGTGTTTGCCTCATAGCCACACAGATTCTCACTTTGTCTGCATCCTTTGGTTTGGGAGGTGTTACAGTGGCCCAAAACCCATGGCGTCGGTCCTGTGACCTCCTCGCTGATGTCATCAGAGTTCATCCTCCACTTCCTGATGTAGGTGGCAGAGAACGTGCTGGTGTGGTTGGCAGGTACATTTAATGCCAGTGTTAATGTGCAGCTTTACTTGAAAGTCCTTGAGTTTGCCAATTCCTTTGAACATCTCAGGGCAAAACTACAGCTGCACGACTCTGTCCTCAGCAGGGACACGCCTCTGTCCTCATGCCTTTATACTATCTATACTGCTTCTGAAGAGAGTGAACACTATCCTTGTTTGCTCCTGCAGTTCCCTTCTTTACTTTGCCTTTTAATCAGTTTACCTCCTCCAACACTGGATAATGTGTCTTTTTTGATTTTCTTTCAAGTGCACAAACTTTTAAACCATTTTTACAATTTTTAACTAATCATCTGATGAGCCAGCAACATATCGGGGGAGAGAAGCCAAGGGAATCCTATCTGTGAGCACTGTCGGAAATATCAACAAGAAATTAATGAGCTACAAGCACGGATATTTGCTTTAGAAACCGAACAAGGACTTCAGACGACACTAGCAATGACTTATAGTGGTGAGCAGTGCACTGTTACTTCCAGAGAAGAGGGTGAAAATCTTTCAACTTAAACCTGAGTGATACTGTGTCTTTTCCAAAATTTGGTACAGACCAAAATGCAAAGCCAACACGGCGAGTGATAAAAGACAATGCTAATATCGTTATATCACCCACAATAAAGCTAACAAACAGATTTTTACCACTGTCACAGACTGATTTTGATGAACAAACAGAAAAAGAATTGTCACAAAACAGGAACAATAAAGTTGGCAAAAGAGCGCAGGCAGACGGCAAATCTGTGCCAAATGTCAAGGTCAGAGATACGCTGTTGCTCGGAGATGGGGCTATCAGTGTGTCACAGAGGAATCCTAACATGCTGCAATCCAAATTACACTGTTTCTGAGATGACAACACTCCTGCTGAAAGTTTTGTCAACACACAAAGGGATTAAGCAGCTGATTGTACACGTGGGTGCAGTGGACGTCAGAATGGAACAGAGTGAAGTCTTGAAATGGGATTTCACTAAATTACTCGAGGAGCTTAATAAAGTGAAGGTTAAGACATTTATCAGTGGACCTCTTCCTAACATAGACCAGATCGTTGCAGCTCGGGTCCTGACTCGAACCAGGAAGTAAGAGCACATAAGTCCTGTGCTCAGGTCTCTGCACTGGCTTCCTGTGGCTCAGAGAATAGACTTTAAAGCAGCTCTGCTTGTGTACAAGTCTTTCCATGGCCTGGCACCAAAGTACATCTGTGACATGTTAGTGCCATATGAACCATCTCCCACTCTGAGGAGCTCAGGGACTGGCCTCCTGCTGGTGCCCAGAGTCAGGACTAAACTCGGGGAGTCAGCATTTCAGACTCATGCAGCTAAAACCTGGAACAGTCTCCCTGAACATGTGAGACAGGCCTCTACACTGACTGTTTAAATCCAGGCTAAAAACGGTTCTGTTTAGCTCTGCATATGACTCTACTCTTCTCCCTAATTCTCTGTAATTTAATGTCCCATCTCTATTTTAAAATTTTATGATGATTATTTATGTTTTGATTTGTTTGTATTGCGATTTTAATGTATTTCTTATTCTGTAAAACACTTTGAATTACTTTGTGTACGAATTGTGCTATACAAATAAACTTGCCTTGGCTTGCCTCTGTCCTCAGCAGGGACACGCCTCTGTTCTCAGCAGGGACACACCTCTGTCCTCAGTAGGGACACACCTCTGTCCTCAGCAGGGACACACCTCTGTCCTCACGCCTCTGTCCTCAGCAGGGACACACCTCTGTCATTAGCAGGGACACACCTCTGTCCTCAGTAGGGACACACCTCTGTCCTCAGCAGGGACACACCTCTGTCCTCAGCAGGGACACACCTCTGTCATTAGCAGGGACACACCTCTGTCCTCACGCCTCTGTCCTCAGCAGGGACACACCTCTGTCATTAGCAGGGACACACCTCTGTCCTCAGCAGGGACACACCTCTGTCCTCATGCCTCTGTCCTCAGCAGGGACACACCTCTGTCCTCAGCAGGGACACACCTCTGTCATTAGCAGGGACACACCTCTGTCCTCAGCAGGGACACACCTCTGTCATTAGCAGGGACACACCTCTGTCCTCAGCAGGGACACACCTCTGTCCTCACGCCTCTGTCCTCAGCAGGGACACACCTCTGTCATTAGCAGGGACACACCTCTGTCCTCAGCAGGGACACACCTCTGTCCTCATGCCTCTGTGCTCAGCAGGGACACACCTCTGTCCTCACGGCTCTGTCCTCAGCAGGGACACAGCGTGGAGTTAGTTTAAAACAGGTTATCTGTGCATTTGTGTTAAAGCTGCTTTTTGAGTTTGTAACATGGTGTCACTGGTAAAAAGTCAGTTGAGCAATAAGGGTAGAACTTGAGGTCAGTTGGTTTCTATAAGGGTAAATCTTGAGGTCAGTTGGCTTCTATAAGGGTAGATCTTGAGGTCAGTTGGCTTCTATTAGGATAAATCTTGAGGTCAGTTGGCTTCTATAAGGGTAGATCTTGAGGTCAGTTGGCTTCTATTAGGATAAATCTTGAGGTCAGTTGGCTTCAGTGTGAGCCGTAGCAGTAGTTTGTTGTAAGTGATTTCACTTATGCAGTTAGCTGTAACCCCAGAGTCAGTCCTGACTGACTCTAGGGTGTCTGTGTGCCCACCATGCTGACCTTTGTGAAAGTTTTGCACTGTTAGGTGTTTTAACAGCGTACATATATGCCCATCACTGCTGGAGGCATGTCCTGTTTTTTCACTTGTTGTGTCTGTTTGATGTCCACTTTTTGAAGTTTGATGACTTTTCTTACGTGTTTGACTCAGTAGTTAGTTCTCTTTTGTTTTGACCGGCATTGTTGTGCAAAATGGTTCAACTTGCCACAATCTTTGCATTCTTTGTTTTTGTCTGGGCCGTCACTATCATGAGGGTAGGTGCCTCCACACTTTCTGCAAGGGTTGTTAGGTTGCTTTTGAGTGACCAGTTGCCACTGCTTGGGCTTTTGTGTCCAGTTTTGTGGGATACTTTGTTGACTGTAGCCTTGTGTCCATGTTCCATGCCTATAGTTTACATTCCGGACAGGTCACATGCACGGCCATGGTTTAGAATGTCCTCTAGTGTTAGATCAGACTCTTTCAGTGCTTTTCTAAGCTATGTGTGTTGTATAATTTGTCTTGATTCCTGCTGTTGCAAACTCACAGTTCTTAAGTGAGTGTTCATGTGTGAAGCTATCACAGTGTACCCTCTGGATCATATGTCTTCTGTTACCTGAGTGCACTCTGCAGTTCACCAGTGTGTATCAAATGTACGGGCTCCTGTGGTTAGCTGTCCCTGCTGAGCCTCTGTTTGTGGTGCTTAGTATTCTGTATTAAACCTTCAGAAAACAATTTTGTGGCCTTCATCCCTTTTCTTATGCGGCAACCAATTTTATTCAAATGGTTCAACCATAGTCTCATAATGATTCAAAATTGTAAGTTTGTGTTTTGTCATTGGCATTATAGTCTATTTATGAAGCGGAGAGAGTAGAGTGAAGAGAAACCATCCCAGATGCTTTTGCTAAACACTCTTCATATGCTTAAGACTATTAACTGCTCAGAAATGCTGACTGGAGAAAATAAAACCACAAACTTAAGTCAGTGGTTTGGTGTGTTTATTTCATGGATATGAGTAATTTAGCTGCTGATTGAAACTTTGCAGCTGATGTTGTCAACATTCCCTGGGGGTGTGATTCAAACTGTAGGCACTGCACTGTCTGAGGCTTTGGAAGACTTTACCCTAAGCATTATTTTAACACAATCTGACCATAAAGAACTGGTTTAGTTGGAACTACAACAGGTGAACTGATTTGTGCTGTTAAACAAGTCCCTCTCAAATACCGTTACAGTCACAAGCTAGCTAGCATTAGCCAACAGTTTTTAGACAGACAAACTTTACTGATCCACAAGGGAAATGACTCGGACACAGGAGCTCACACATCACAATATAATATAATAACAGAGAAAAATATAAATGGTATATTCTAAATAAGCAACAGAAATAGCAAGAGACTGGTGTCTCTTCAAGGTCCGTGTAGCAGTCACTATGTCCACGTGAAAGGTGACGGTTTCCACTGGTGACGACTTCCACTGGTGTTCAGCGTTCAGGAGCAGATGGTTTGCCTGGGACCACTTCACAAAATTTGCAATCACTGTCCTGTACTCCACTTCCTCCTGTCCATCTCTGACACGCCCAGCACCTGCCCCAGCTCTTGTCCATCTCACTGTGAATGAGACTGTTTTAGTATCAACACCTGCTCAAATGAATATCTAGTTTCAATAGTTTTAGTATCAATTTATGATTTTCAAAAGTTAAGTGAAAATTGGAATACAGAATCCAGAGAAATAGGGCCCCTCACGCTGTGATGGCTAACCACTCTGCCACAGCACACCTTTGTTTTCATTTGGCTCATACAGATAAAGTAAACATGTTTTTCTTCCAAGTCCCTTGTTACTCCCAGTGAAGACTGGTCTCTGGTCTGGTCTCTGGACTCTGGTCTCGGGTCTGGTCTCTGCTCTGGTCTCTGTAGTCCTGTTGTTTTTCTGATTTAACAAGGTCCTTGGAGGATCTGGACTTTCATTAAAGCGGCTCCCTCCCTCTCTCATCTGCACTGACGAACTGTCACACTGGTTTTGTGTTTTTGCCTATAGTGGTCCATGGACTCGTACTAGGCTGTGTGCTCTTATACTTGTTTTGCTGCACCTCAAGATCAGCTTATTTAATGTTTCATTCTAAATCATATTTTGAAATGATGTGTTGTGATTTATACCTTAAAAACAATCCTTTCCGCTGTGTAAATCAAACTTTATTTCAGTCTTAATTTTTTAGAACCAGATAATAACAAAAGCTCAGTCCAATTATAATTGAAGGAATTACAAATATTTTCTGTGATCAAAGGCATTTATTCATTATAGCTGACTAGACCAGGACTCGCCCAGGACTAGATCAGGTAAAAACCAGGACTAGACTAGGATTAGACCAGGACTAGATCAACACTTCCAGAACCAATCCAATTTTAATCTAAGGGATTGCAACTATTTCTAGTGTTCAAAAACATGTATTCATGTATTAATTTCATGTATTTAATTTGTCTCAATGCTTCTAACTTCATCCAAACAAGACAAGTTGTTTAGTTTGAATATATTTTACTCAAAATTTCATAAGTGTCTGTGCAGCATTTGAACATGTTGCATTCATAACTTGTGTTTTAAGTCTTAGAAACAGCTGTTCAATGGTATATTTTATGCCTCATCTTTGCAGCAGGTTTTGTTCAGTGTAGTGTCATAATACCAAAATGCCAAATGTGGTTTTGATACTAAGATAGACTGAATGTTCAATACAGCTTCCGATGCCACGATGATAATGAAACGCCCTCTTTCTTTAGACAATAGAATGTGATTTTCCACATGAAATGGCAGCACTTTCTGTTCTTTTCCCATGTGTCCTTATATGTGTGTAATCCCTCAGTGGTCCAAGTAGATAGATTCCACAGTGCTACATGGGTGTACACTATTCTAGATCTTCTGAAGCTACCTAGAGGAGTATTTCAGCTCATATCTAGCTTTAGTATCGATTTGTTTTGATACTTTAGACTTCTGGTTTATTAGTGAATGTGAAATCATGCTCATTGTTTAAATGTTTTTCCAAATCTGGAATTTTGCAGCCACAAAGATGAACCACTTTCAGGCTTTGATGCTGTGTTTCATTTTTTGTCAGGGGATAGATGCAAAATGCTTCAATGTTTTCAGCTGTTTGTGGTTCTCAAACAACTCAATTTGTTCTCATTTCTCTCATTTCATTTACTCTGTCACTGTTTGCCGGAGATGTAATTACTAGTAAGAGTTTCTCATTGGAAAAATTGTAGAATTTTAGAAGCTCAATGCAAAAGATTAAGAAAACATGAATGAAAAGTGCCAGAAAATAAATAATTGTTCTTTATTTTAAAATTAAATGAAATTGTTAACTGCTTATGAACTGATTTAAATTTTAACTGTAATAATGCATAGTGCTTTATTTCTGACTGAATTCTTACAAAAAACTCTAATTTCATTTGACAAATTTGTGATTTTTCAGACAATTTGTGACATTTTTACAGCTTACATGATGGTATATTTGTTTGTGACTTGAACGTTTATACAGTTTAGTCTTGATCTGAAGCTCATAAAAGGATGTACTGATCAGAGCTATAGCTTTTCCATCTGCATTCTCTCAAAGATGTCATGTTTCTGCCGGAATTTTTGAATTATTAAAATTGTATTTATACAGAGTTTTGTGGTTTAAAATCCACAAAGCTGAGATGGACAATGATAATAGCCAGTGCTTTCATATACTGTATAAATGATCAGTGACTGTGATGCAGAGTAAAGTCTTTTTAGCATAGCACATGATACTCACTTATTTCTAATGGAAGCAAACAAGTGAATTCCACTGCACAGTTTCAAATGTTCTCACTGTCTATACACATTTTACGATGGAACGTTTGAAGAGCTGTGATAATGTGATCAGGAAATGACATCATGTGAATCGGAATTGTTTAATTTGTGTTGATGTCAGTGTGAATCTTTTAACATCGGACACTCCACAGCGCTTTACCGTGACCTGGTCTGGTCCTGGTGTGTCTTCTCTGTTGCTGAAGATGAACTCCTCCTCGTCTTCCTCTTTGGTCCTTCTGGGGTTGGAGCAGTTGCGTCCGGTTCGCTGGCTGCTGTTGCCGCTGCTTCTGTTTGTGTGGCTTTTCGTGGTTCTGACTGATTCTCTCCTGATCTTTGTCATCATTTTGCGACATGTTTTGCACAAACCCATGTTCATCTTCATTGCCGCTGTTCTCTCAAACTCTCTCATGGCAAGTAACATCGTCTACCCGAAGCTCCTGCGAGATTTGGGCCAGATGGGTTTAAGTCCTGGTCCAGTCCGGGTCTCTCTGGGGGCCTGTCTGACACAGGCCTTCTTGCTGCATGCCGTGGGCAGTTCCAGCTTCATGCTGTTGGGAGCGATGGCTCTGGACCGGTACGTGTCCATCACGAGTCCTCTGCGGTACACTGTGCTCATGTCTCCTCACTGTGTGCTGTCTCTACTGCTCCTGTGCTGGCTTGGCCCTCTGGCTCTGGTTGGCCCAGTGATCGCTCTGGCGAGCCGCCTGTCACTGTGCGCCGACACAGTGCAGCGGATCTACTGTGACCCGTACACAGTTATTGGTGTGGGTTGCCCGGGCGCCATGGCACGGCTCACGGCGACATATGGCCTCTGCATGGTGGTACTGGTGCTGTTCGTGCCCAGCTCGTTTGTGGTGTTCTCTTATGGCAGGATCCTGTGGGTTTGTCTGTTCCGCTCACACTCCTTTAGCCATAAGGCTCTGAAGACGTGTGCACCGCACATCGCTGTGTTCTTCAACTACCTCCTGAGCACAGCCTTTGACCTGCTGAACCGTCGCATTTCCACCAGCGCCGGAGCGAGCCACACCATGGAGGCTCTGGGCACTGCGGCCTCCCTGTTAACAATGATGATTCCCACTGTGTTTAACCCGCTCGTGTACGGACTCAAAGTCTCTGAGATTTATCGACAGTTCAGGGCTGTGCTGCGGCGCTGAGCCCTACAGGCAGAGGTCAGTACTGGAGAGCCACACTGCTTCCATCGACCTCAGGGATTGTTGTGCAGACCCAGAAACACTGAAAACAATAATAAATGAAAACTAACAAATGTTTGTGCTCTTACTTCTGGTGGTTTAGTTCTTCTCTGTGCCTTCCTCCAGATGGGCAGACAACAGGAACTGCTGCTCCAGAGGTCACAGGGTCACAGGATGTGGCCTGTGCGTCATAGAAATACATCGAAGCTGCTCCACTCTTCTGTCCCAATGGAACGTGTTCCGACAGAACAACTGACATGTGGGACAGGACCCTGGAGCATGCTCCTATACGAATAACACCCGGAGAGGCCAATCGGTTGTTTTAGAATGAAGAAAATCATCAGTAACTGCATGATGGACATGTGAGATGCTGCAATGCACCTAGTTCGAAAAATTAACAACTGCCTTAAATAAAGACTACTTTAATAACTCCAAGACCCACTGGGAAATTTATTTGACTTAAAAGACTTTAAGGGTGCTTTCACACCGACAGCAGGTGCTGCACCAAACATTTCATTCAAACCAAAAGCTTATTTATAAGCTTATTTCAGTTCATTTTCAGATCTGCACCAAATCAAATGGACTGAGACCTCAGAAAAAGAGGTGGTCTCGGTCCGCTTAATTCTGCATCAAATGTCAAACTCTGGTGCAGCCGCTCTGGTATGAATGCGAACTTGGGTCCAAACCAAGACTCTAGGTCCAAATGAACTATTCGAAATGCATCATGGGAGGGGATCCTCTGCCTCCTCTGCCTGAAATGACGCACTCTGCGCCTTCATTGACTCCAGTGCAATAACAGATTGTTCTCCAGATGCACCTGCACCACTTATTTTCCACTTCTATATTTTTCCAACAATGGCCAATACAGAGAATGTGACATATGGAGATCAGAGCAAGTATCAAAATTGGGAGTGTGTACCTATGTTCCCCAGTACCTTATGTTTAAAAAGGTCCCCGTGTTCCCTGGTACTGCTGTTCCCCAGTTCTTTTGTGTGGGGAACGCCTGCACGCTCAGAGAAGTCCCAGTGTTCCCCATGTTCATGTAGAAAACAGAATTTGTTATTTTAAGCTATTAATTAGCTTAATAATTTCATGGCAATAGGCAATAGGCCTATTCACGTGATTCAGCTTCAGTGAGAGAAATGCTACTTTCAGACTAGATCCAAACCCAGACTCCTAAACCAGCAGGAGCAGCTTTGGTTCAGTCCGGCCTCAGATGAGCTGGAGCAGGGAGCTGTTCGGTGTCTCGGCCACAGACCCCAAAATGGGTGTTTATTTCTACGGAAGATAAACACTGATGAAACATCAATCAGACCAATTTTGGTTCGTGGACCACTCTGGAGTCTATATGCTACATAATTACAACAATTTTATTGCCTGGTGCGGACCAAATAATCAAACTAGTGGTGTGAAAATGCCCCCTTTAAGATTATGGAACGTGGAGCTGCTGTACTGACTGGGCTGAACCTGTGTGAGCCAGAACGCTGCACCAGTGAGAAAACCACGCATTACTTTTTCAGTCATGGAGGATATACACTCTTAGGCAAATAAAAATGATGAACAGTTAGAGAGAATGGACAAAATAATCAGAAAAGCTTTCAGTACAGGCCCTGCTAGCCTAAAAACTTTAGCCAGCAATGGGTATGATGACAGATTCATCTCTAACCCCCTCATTTTTGAGACAACTGAAAGAGTTCAGCTCAAATGCAAAGAATCTGTTGAAAGCACTATGAATGAGGTCAAAAATGCACTGGACAGAGTCTCAACAACTCAAAGAAAGGCTACAAAAAGACAGTCACTACACGTCAGGAGGAGAACGCTATGCTCTGGGAGAAATGCAAAAAAGGTGGAGGCGTACAGGAGGTGCTGGAACCTAAGCCTGGCCAGGACCCTGAGAGAGCTGGAGAGGTCTTCACTGACCTCTTTGGGTAGGTCTCAACAGGCATCAAGGACCAGCTGGAGCAGATGGTGGACATCGCACAACAGCCGAGACCCAGCCCCTCTGAGCAGTGGTCCAGCTGCAACATCTTTGTGCTGTTCATGTCCAGGGCCCACTGGGATCATGTATGGAGGGACATCAGGATGGCAACTGTGCTCAAGGAGCGCAAGATCAGCGTCTTTGAAGACCTAACGCAGCAGGTGAAAGAGCCCATGAGGAGGGATAGAGAACTGGCTTAAAGGGGGCATTCACGTACGTCAATGGGTGGAGAGTTACTACATGACGTGAGTTTGCATATGTCCATCCATCTGCTTACCCAGGGCCGGGTCGTGGGGGCAGCAGTCTAAGCAGGGACTCCCTGACTTCCTTCATGCCTCCAATTCCCCAGTCTCTGCTTCCTCCTCGAAAGACATGATGGTGGGATTTCATATGTGTAATTCATAATTTGTGTTAAGACTATGGATGTCTTAAAATAATAAATAAATAAATAAAAAGTACAAGTCATTAAACACATCTCAAGTGATAAAGGGCAGTGGATTATTCTGGTATTAGACATAGAGATTATTAATAATAATATTATTATTATTATTATTATTATTATTATTATTATTATTATTATTATTATTATTATTATATTATTATTGTTATTGTTATTGTTATTGTTTTATTATTATTATTATTATTAAAGAAAAATATGCCTCACACTAAAGTATGTAGTGTTTCACGTGGGTTATTCTTTAAGTATTGGATGGTTCCTATATTTAAAGGATGTGGTAATTGGAGTTGGAATTGGAAAAGTTTGGGGCACCACTCAACTAGTGTTGAGAAAATATTACCAATACAATATAATCAATTACCTCCATCCATCCATCTTCTCCCGCTTAATCCGGCTGGGTCGCGGGGGCAGCTTGCTGCCCAATACTCATAGCACCTGACCCCCCCTATGAACCCCTCTGCGGGTGGTGAGCCCACAGGAGGGTATTAAGAGTTATTTAAAGCTGTGTGTTGAGTTTGCATTGATACACAAGCCTTTCTGTGACATGCGCATATGACCAGTAGAATGGAGATGTTGGAGAAGTTGTTAGTGTGGTCCTTCGGGCGGTTTCGCTGTAGTTCGAAGTCCTCAGGGCGTCAGATCTGAAAAATCAAACTTGTTGAGATGGAGGCCACGGAACAAGACGGTCTGAAAATGCTTTATCCTCGAAAGAGGAGCAAGGACACTTTCTTAGTGTCTGTGAGGTCTGAGTAGCGCTGACAGAAATGAGGCAATTGGTCAAAAATGCATTCACTATAAAATGCAAACGTTTGGATTTTTGGGAAAATGGTAAGATTAAGCTACAGCTGTAAAAACGTGTCAAAAAGATGGGCAGAACTTAAAGGAGGAAAGAGAACTTCATCGTTGTCTCTCCTTCCCTCCCCCCTTTGACTCTTGGCGCCAAAGCTGAGCGGGAAGGCAGATGAGTGAGATGGGTTACCTTCTCATGTTACACATGAACCTTTAACACATGAAGTATTCACATTCACAAACTGCTATTAGAACACAATCAGTGATTCATAGATTTGAATAGTTCAAGTTCATTCCATTTTTCTCTAGGGAAAGTCCATGGTCTTTAAATGTAGAGAATGTTTGAACAAAAGTCCCCTTTTATTTGTCTCAGTTATTTATTTAATAGGCTACATTTTATTTAAATTACTTCAGTCAATGTGATTTCTTTGGAAAAGGGAACATAGAAGTCTTTTGAGTCTCTTGTCTTCGGGTCAGTTTGGACAGAAAATGTCCCTTGTTTGTAGAGCACAGGGAATTTGTCTTCATTTCTGTGACAGGTCCCAGATCCAGGCTAGAGGAAGATTAGCCGAGAGTGGGGGTTTGCTGAGGCATCCCAAATTCTGAAGGGAGATAACAGTGGCCATTCTGAGTCTTTAATCCTTAATCGAAATGGTCATGTTTAACGTATAAATGGCAGATTCATAGGGCAATCTTCCTACATAATAATAATAATAATAAATTATCATTTATTCTTGCTTATAGAAAACACAATTAATGGATGGCTGTAAAAGTTTCCCTCAGCTAAAATGATGAGTGGGGATTTTAACACAGATAGATTTTCTCAAAGAATAAAAAAATCCAACAAATTAGATAACGTATGTAATGGATTGGGCCTAACTGACATATGGTGATACAAGCATCCAAACTTTAAAATGTAAGCAACAAAGACAAATCTTTACAACTGCTTTGACTTTTGGTTAGTATCAACAAATCCCACAGATAATGTAGACTATAATGTACTGAACCAACTATTTTTACAGATCAAAACGCAATTTCAATCAAGATTAATTTATCTAAAAGACCTAGAATGAACGCAGATTATTGGAAAATAAATAAAACACTAATTCAAAATCACAAATTTCAAAAACAGACAAAAAGATTATTGAGAATTACTGGAGACAAGCAATGGTTCCAAACTGTTATGGAGAGTCCTGGGAGTTAGTGAAGTACAAAATCAGAAGCATAAAATATTCTAAAGCAAAAAAAGAACATTTGTTACAAAATGTTACACAAATTACGACGTTAACTGAAAAAGGAAGAGGAGAAGATAGAAGAGCTGCATCATTGTAAACTGTGCTAGACCAAATCTATGAAGAAAAGGCTTGAGGTGCCTTTATTAGATTTAGAAGGAAATGGCTTGAACAAGGTGAGAAATGCTCAAAGTAAAAAGAGATTCTGACATTAGGCAAACTTAAAATGAATGATACAATTTGTGAAGATGCATCAATTATTTCCAAATATGTGTCCAACTTTTATGAAAAACTATAAAACTCCAGACAGACTCTTGACGGAAAACGAATGGCTGCGTACTGTCAAAATATAAATTCCAGTATATAAAAGAAAAAGATGATCAATCAATTTAAACAATTAAAAACCATAGACTCACTTAAAGATAATACATCTCCTGGAAATGAAGGAATAACAGCTGAATTCTATAATCAATCAGATGCAAATGGTTTTATAATGTGACAATTTGTGTTTTGTATTGATTGTGTTCCTATTACCTTGGCCAGGTCTCGCTTGAAAAAAGATTCTGAATCTCAGTGGGACCTCCTGATTAAATAAAGGCAAAATTAAAAAAATAAAATCAAAGGATGAATAGCTCTGTGAATTTTTTACATGAGACCTCTCTGAGATTCAACACAGTGAGAAATAAAACAAGTCCTTGCCTGTTCCTCCTTGTGGCACAGATGTCGGCCACACAAGTTAAATTGACAGATTTCCATCTGTGCTTTTGACAGAGAATTCAAATGATCACGACTGGCAAATGACACTGCTCTTCATTAAAAATCAAGCAGACGTAGGTAAAGTATTGTCCCAGGTGTCAGGACTAACCGTGAACTTGGGGAATACTGTGTTGCTTTCTCTCAAAAACTGATTCCCCAGAAATCTGTGGAATTCCTGTCAAAAGAGCAGCTACTTATGTTAGCATAACTTCAAATTTGACCGGTCTGATTTGAACTTCAGCCCTATCATCACTCAAATAAATAAAAGGTTTAATATGTGCTTAATGCGGGATATATTTAAAATGAACTGGCTGTGTTGTCTAGTCAGGGGGAAAAATATGTGGAATGCTAATTCACATTATTTATTTAATCAATTAGGAGGAATTAATTTTTTTGCTTAAATGTAATTATACAGTGGATAAAATTCCATTCAAATGATCTAATTTCCATAAACAAGAGTTGCTTTCCTGGAGGCTGATCTACAAACACAACTTCTCACTGAACAGCTGCGATATCCAGAACAACCAACACCTCCAGCATCGAAATAAAACAGTTTTACAAAAGTCTTTTTGATCAAGAAATTCTATGGCTGAATGAATAAGCACAAGCGGATGCACCACACAATGATCCTCTCACTAAATGTCATCTCCAGATCTCATGAGCAGAATATACCACAGACTGTACTGTGCAAGACACCAAATCAGTTCATGAAACACTCTCAATTGAATTGCCCACTGCAAAAGTAAAATTTATATTGGAGGGATCGACATGATCCTGAAAATATGCTCCAATAAATACATCTGATGGATGCCTGGAGTGAAGAAGTATCATTTAAAATCCATCACAGCAGCGAGGAAAACCAGGGAAAATTCAAATTAAACACAGACTATAGCTGTGTGAACAAAACACCACCTACAAGACCTCATTCATGACATAACACCGCCTACAAGACCTCATTCATGATAAAACAAGACTGGACATAGGATCAGCCTCCAGGAGAGCGACATTCTCTGTCACTTTTACAGACCCTTCATCCTTCAGGATCTTTCTCATTATGTTGGGCAAATTTCATATTCACAAAACAAAATGGGCAAATAGTAAACCAAATCAGAACCATTTCAAAACAGAAGAGTTGGTTTGAATTTTTAAAGTTAAGAAATAGGATTTTTATAGCAACAACTTTTCTCATAGTAAATAGGTAGGGCGCCCTCAAGTGGCCATTAACATTAATTACACTATCATTTTTTAAAATTGATTTTCAGATACAAAAAACAAAAACGGCTCCTTATAAAAGTAAACAGTTCACATGAAAATAAAAATAAATGCATAAAAAACACAACAGTGAATTAAAACATATTCACATACAGAAGGGGGAATTTCAAAGCTCTTATTAAAAGGAATACATTAAAATCATTCAAAAAGGACATAAAAAAAAAAAAAAATTGGCTCTTTTCTCCCAGTGAGACCCTGTGAGCAAGCAAAACGTTTCAGGTGTGTCATGTTATGTTCACACAAAAAAAAAGTGAATAAAATGTTTACTTAAAATTATAAATTATTGAGACCAAAGTCCATTCTTTTATCATACAATATACCAAATTTCATTTATTTATTTAGTATATGGTTAGAGGGGCAACCTGAATTCTCCTGGACTGAAGCCAAGACAAGACTGACCAGATTTGAGCCCTGTGTCCCAGCAGATTTATCCAAAACCACTGATTTGTCCCAGTTTTATACAAGAAATGTCCCTATTTTTGACTAATTTTATCCCCGTCAACAGTAAAAAGACGCATAAATTGTCATTTGTCTCAGGAAAATATAGAAAAGCTGCTTAAAAATGACCAAAACTCAAATAAAATGTGAATATCCTATGTTCCCTCAGCTCTATGTTCCTTCAGCTCTATGTTTGCTAAACTCACACATTTGGAAAAGTAAATCAGAATCAGAATCAGAATTACTTTTATTTATCCCCAAGGGGAAATTTTCTTCGTTACAGATGCAATCGACCAAGACCATGTAGATAGAATCAAGTTTCAAAAAAAAAAAGAAGATAAATACAGTAAGATAAAAGATAAAAAATACTTTACACCAGTGACATATTTACAGCTATATACATGTGTGAGCAGGGAATAGGATAAAGTAGGATACAGTAGTTTGTGATTTAAAGTGCAGAGTTCAACAGTTTGATAGCGACAGGCAGGAAAGATTTCCTGTGTCTCTCAGTGGAGCAGCGTGGCAGCTGCAGTCTATGGCTGAAACAGCTCCTCTGATTGGCCAGCACCTCGTGGAGGGGGTGGGAGGGAGAGTCCAGGATAGTCCTGATTTTATACATTTTCCTGTCCAACACCACAGTCAGAGTCCAGCTCCTCCCCCACAACATGTCCAACCTTTCTGATGATCTTATTGAGTCTATTAGTGTCCCTCACTCGCAGACTGCTGCCCCAGCAGACTACAGCGTACATGATGGCACTGGCCACCACAGACTCATAGAACATCCTGAGCATTGTCCTGCAGATGTCAAAGGACCTCAGCCTCCTCAGGTAATAGAGGCGGCTCTGGCCCTTCTTGTAAACAGCGTCCACGTTCCTGCTCCAGTCCAGTTTATTGTCCAAGTACACCCCCAGGTACTTGTACTCCTCCACCACGTCCACACTGACCCCCTGGATGGAGATGGGGGTCACAGCTGCCTTAGTCCTCCTCAGGCCCACCACCAGTTCCTTTGTCTTCGTCATGTTGAGCTGGAGGTGGTTCTTCTCACTCCAGGTGACAAAGTTGTCCACTACAATCTTGTGCTCCTCCTCGTCACCACCGCTGATGCATCCCACCACTGCAGAGTCGTCAGAAAACTTCTGAAGGTGGCAAGACTCGCTGCAGTAGTTGAATTCTGTGGTGTAGAGGGTGAAGAGGAAGGGAGAGAGGGCTGTCCCCTGTGGAGCCCCGGTGTTGCGGACCACTCTGTCCGACACACAGCTCTGCAGACGCACATACTGTGGTATTCCAGTGAGGTAATCCACAATCTAGGACACCAAGGAGACATCCACCTGCATCACCGCCAGCTTCTCAGCCAGCAGAGCCGGCCTGATGGTGTCAAACGCACTGGAGAAGTCAAAAAACATGATCCTCACAGTGGCAGCCGGCTTGTCCAGGTGGGAGTAGAGTCTGTGGAGTAGGGTCAGGATGGCGTCGTCTACTCCAAGGCGGGGCTGGTAGGCAAACTGTAGAGGGTCTTGCAAATGTTGGACCATGGGCCTCAGCTGCTGCAGGACGAGTCGCTCCAGAGTCTTCATGATGTGGGAGGTCAGTGCCATGGGCCTGTAGTCCTTGGGGTCGCTGGGACGCAGCGTCTTTGGGACAGGGACGAGGCACGATGTCTTCCAAAGCAGGGGGACTCTCTGAAGACTCAGGCTGAAGATCTGGTGCAGGACACCACTGAGCTGGGGAGCACACCCCTTCAGGAGTCTGGGGCTCACTCCATCAGGTCCTGGGGCTTTACTGGCTTTCAGTCTCAGCAGCTGACACCTCACCTTCTCCTCAGTGACAGTCAGTGTGGAGGTGTCAGGAGGGGGAGGGGTGGTGTCGTCTGAGGTGTGAGCTGGGTCTTCCACAGGAGACGGGGGAGGGAGGGGTAGGGGGGTGACTGCTGCTGGCTGGAGGTGGACAGTTCCTGCAGTGTCAAAGCGATTAAAGAAGATGTTGAACTCATTGGCTGTCACGGCCGGCCCAAGGCATAAGCGAACTAAGCGGCCGCCTAGGGCCCCAAGCACCACCAGGCACCACTAGGGGGCCCGCAAGAGCAGTTGGAATGCCCAGTTGCGAAAATATTTTTAATTAAAAAAAACGCAATATCAATGACATGATATAGCAGAAACAAATGACACATGAAATAAACAAGACATGAAAAAACAAGACATGAAATCACGTTTTGTATCATTTTTATAGTTGGTAGGTTGGTTAGTAGATTAACTAATCCTTGCTGCCACTGCTCCTGCGCAACCAGACGCACGTGACAGGAGTTATTCACTTCGGAAGATAGGTCGGAGATGGAAAGCCATGTCTCAAAAAAGAAATTATCTGTCTGGAGCAGAGAAGAGGAAGAGACAAGAGGAGGGAAAAAAAACAGCAAGAAACGGGTAAATTTGAATGTTCAATTTTACACTTTTTATGTTCTGGTTAGGTTAGTTTAATTTGATGACATGGCGCTGAAAAGTCAGGAGCTTATCCTCGAAGTCTGCGGCAGGCGCTGGGCCAGGCTACTGCCTAGTGACAGCTGCGCCTCAGTGCGTCATTATTTTAACCCACCCGAAACTTACCTTGAATTCATCTGTGGTAATATTGAGCTCCTTAGCTATCTCCAAAGCCTTTAGCTGTATTATGGCTTGGCTTATATGGCATTACGTCTCTCCTGTCTTGGAAACGGCCACATTGACGTTCGCGGAAAGATTTTCTTTTACTCTTAGCACTTTGAATGTGTCCTTTCTGAGCTCGCGTTGACCATTGCGCTCTGTGACTGGAGGATTCGGCAGCGTTCACAACCATCATTTTGAAATTTGCGTCACGTCTATCAAAGCTGTTAATTTGACTCGGCTTCGAACCACTGTGTTCAAGACAATCTCTTGACTTCTCCATTTAAAAAAAAAACACTATTATTTTGTGCCATTGTTGTGACGGATGGTGGCCGGTTGCCTGTGTATTCCAACATAAAGCACTTGTAAAATATTGTCCCCCCGTATATGGTATTTCTGAATAGCCAAGATTCCCTCTGCTGGACGACACACTGCAATACATAATTCTGCCTCATCAATGTTGGGTTGGATTCTGTTAGAGAGATTTTAAAGTTTGAGTTCACTGTTAATGATATTGTATAGGCATGCATGTATGAAATACATAGTAATTAAATCCTGTTACACAATATAGGCAAAAGTCATGGCCAGATATGTGAGGCTACTCTTAGGCATGAGTAATCACATGCTCTGAAATATAGACCTAAGTAAAGATACTAAATTAAATAACTTATTAATGATGTACTGGTGGACCATTATTTTGCAGGAGCCCTGCTGAGGTTTTTTGGACCACTATCAACCACATCTGCCCACGCAGATCCGGGTACCTCCGCCTCCTGCTCCATTCATGAAAGTGCTCCAAGTGAGTCATAATATGTCACTACCAAATCGTGAATTAATCACACTTTTTTTTTCAAAATAATGTTGTTGTTGAAACAGTTATTTATTTTATATTTATTTTCAATGACATTACACACTTGGCCTGTTTTTTTTATTTTATTTTTAATGCAATATTTATTTGTTTGTTTGTTTGCTTCAGGACCATCCTCTGTAGATCCACCAGCACCTGAGAGCGAGGGAGAGATTCATATGCCTGAAATTGAGGAGCATTCATCAGCACAAGAAAGCCAGGAGCAGTCAACATTCAAAACGGTACTGTACTTACAAGTACTAAGTACTGTTTACAAGATTTGTGTATGTTAGTGCAAAATAAATTGGTTCACTTTTTTACATATAAAGTGTCTTGTCTACTGATTTGTTTTTTTACTTACAAATATGCTACAGATCACTCTGAATAATTTACATTGCAATAGCCACAACTTGCAGTATAATGTAAACCAACTAAAACCGCAGATTATGATGGGTGGCTAGACTAACTGTACAGCCTAGGAAATAATAAGGCAGCTAGCAGTGTAGTTTCGGTGTTGTGGAGGGCCCCCAAATCATATTCTGCTTAGGGCCCCTTAAAGGCTTGGGCCGGCCCTGTTGTCACCTCAAAGCAGCTCTGTAACACCTCCAGAGACTCGTCTGTCCACCCCCTCACAGACCGGGGGGAGTGGGAAGGCGCTTCACCAGAGGTGTGTAAGATGTCCTGAGGAGCACCAGAATGTGGTCTGAACGGCCAAGTGGGGGCAGGGGGTCCGCCAGGTATGTGCAACGAACATTTGCATAGAGGTGGTCTAGTGTTTTTCCCTCCCTGGTGGAGTAGTTCACAAACTGAGAGAAAGTGGGTAGAGTTTTGGCCAAAGTAACATGAATGAAGTCCCCGGAGATGGCGATGAAGGCTGTAGGGTGAGCGTTCTGAATCCAGGCTACCGCAGCGTGGATAGAGTACACATGTACACATAAAAGATTTTGCAGAATACTCTCTCTTAAATAACATCACAGCAGCAGGAGCCACAGGTGACCCAGAGACTGTGGACATGGATCTGTGAGGTGGACCCTTCTGCTGGGTTTCAGATGATCACTACATTCTTTAGGTCTATATTCATTCATACAGATGCTTAAAATAATTCATGCTAAAACGCAGATTTGTGTTATAATACAGTGAGTTGTACGTTCAACATTTTATTTATTTCTTGGTAAAATACAATGTGATCAATAGAAAAAAGTGGCCCTTACTCCATCTGAGTGCACGGCACCATCACATTGTAGACTGAACACCACAAACACCACCTGCAGGAGCGAGACTGCGCCTCTGCGCTGCGGACATGAGGGGGCGCTGCTGCTCTGGCCAAATATGAAGCGGAAGTGCACTGGACTGATAACCGGAAACAGTGGGGTTTATTTCCTAAACTTCACTTGAGTTTTGTCCGCGGCTCGGTTCAGAACGGCTCTGTCTGCAGGAGCTCACATCCATGAGGAGCGCTCCGGAGCGGACCCGCCTCTGACGCACCGAGCCTCGGACTCATTTAGCACGAGTTTAGTCCCTCTACCCCGGGCAGCCCGCGCTCACGCCTTGGCCCGTGCGCGGAGGATTTAAAGCGCACAGTTTTTGGAAAGAGCCGAACACTCCTCCAAAATGTGCCAAATGCGCGCACAGCTGCGGGAGATGGTGAGGCTGCGGCTGGACGCGGCTGCGGAAGAAATCTTTGCGCTTTTTGAAAGAATTTTAGCGGAGTACGAAGAGGAACTGCGCAGAGCCACAGAGAAGCGACACGAGAGGGGACAGGAGCAGAGACAGGAGCAGAGACAGGAGCAGAGACAGGAGCAAAGACAGGAGCAGAGACAGGAGCAGCGAGCCCAGTGTGCGCCAGAACCGCAGCAGACAGCGCCAGGTTCGGAGCGGCTTCTGCTTTTAACACAAACAGAACACTTCCCCCAAAAAGTACAAATAACGTGTTTGGTGTGAAGTGAAGTTCAACTCTGGTTTAGTCAATTTAGTCGTGGTTTAAGCCTATTTTAATGCTGATTTAATCCTAGTTTAGTCCTATTTCAGTTTTAGTTTACTTTAGTTCTAGTTTAGACCTGGTTTAGTTCTGTTAGTTGTAATTTAGTCCTGATTTAAACAATTTTTTTTTTTTTTTAAGCATGGATTTAGCAGGAGTCTGTCCTCGTCTAGTTCTGGTTTATCCCCTTTTTAGTCTTGGTTCAGTGCAGGTTTAGTCTTGGTTTAGTCCTGGTTTAGTCCTGGATTAGTCCTAGTTTAGTCCTGGTTTTGTCCTGGTTTAGTCCTGGTTTAATTTTGATTTTGTGTTGGTTAAATCCTGGTTTAGTCCTGGTTTAATCTGGTTATAATCATATAATAATTCTTGTTGACCGGTATTTAGACTCTGTGGCATTGTCAGTTCAAATCATATTTTAACCTAATTTTAGTCCTGGTTTAGACCAGATACAGACCTGGTCCATTCCAGTATTAGATGTCAGTTTAGACCAGTTTTAGTCCTGGTTCAGACCTGGTTTAGACCTGGTTCTATTTTAGGTGCTGGTTCAGACCTAATTTTAGTTTGAGGGAGGAGTCCTGATTTAGAAAAGTCTAGTGTCACTGTAATCCAGCATTCTTTTACTGCTTTAGTCCAGTTTAGGACTAAACCAGGACAGACAGGGCTGAGAATCAGTCTTAATCAGGCCTAAATATTATTGCTTACCATTGAGCACTAGTTAGACCAGTTTTAGTTCAGGATGTAGTCCTGCTTTACATCCTGTTTTAATCCTGCTTTAGTCTTACTTTTGCCCTGTTTTAGTCCCTGCTTTAGTTCTGCTTTAGTCCTGTTTAATTCTGTTTTAATCCTGTTTTAGTCTTTCTGTAGCCCTGCGTTTGGACCTGCTTTAGACCTGGTCCTGTTTCAGTGCTGTTTTTAGTCCTGGTTTAGTCTCAGTTTAGTCCCTCTTTAGTTCCGTTTTAGTCTCACTTTAGACCTGCTTTAGTCCTGCTTTAGTCCTGCTTTAGTCCTGCTTTAGTCTTGCTTTAGTCCCGCTTTAGTCCCGCTTTAGTCCCGCTTTAGTCCCGCTTTAGTCCCGCTTTAGTCCATCTTTAGTCCAGCTTTAGACCTGCTTTAGTCCTGCTTTAGTTCCTGGTTAGACCTTGTTTAGACTTTATTTTGTAAAATAAACATTGTCCCAGTTTAGAACCTTGTGCTCAGTTTCAAAAGTGCAGCCGTGGTCGAGGGAGGATTTAGTCTCTGGTTTCGTGGTTCAAACAAAATAAAACCTAAAAACGTCCAGTCCAAATATAGACCTGTTTGAACCGGCTCCAGAGACCGGGGGAGGGGCCTGCTGCAGATAATCTGTGACTAAAACCAGGGGAGCAAACAGGACTAAAACCAGGGCTAAACCAGGATTAAACCAGGATTTAAACCGGTCTGGACTGGAACAGCTAAACTAGGATCGGGACCAAGTCTAGACCTGTCTGAAGTGGTTTTACACACGGGTCCAAATGAAAGGGAATAAAAAGTCATGAGAAATCTGTTATATTAAGACCAGGCGTAAACTGGGACTATAAAAGGATCAATTTAGGTCCACATCGAGAACTAAACCAGGACTAAATCAAGTCTAAAACAGGACTAATCTAGGACTGAATCAGGTCTGCACCAGGAACTAAATGAGGGACCGAACCAGGGACTAAAGTTTTTAGAGTCAAGTTTAGATCCACATCCAGAACTAAACCAGGATTGGGACCAAGTCTAGACCTGTCTGAATCTGTTATAGTAAGAGCAGGCCTAAACCAAGACTATAAAAGGATCACCTCAGGTCCGCATCCAGAACTAAACCAGGTCTAAAGCGATGGCTTTAAATGTACCTTTGTAGTGAAGTTTATAATGTTACTTCTGGATGGACCAGCAGCAGATGTGACATACAGAGTTGCCTCTATAACTGTTACCTAGCAACCACAATGTAAACAAGGGCCAAAACGTGTATAAGTGACCCAATAATTATGATTAGACTCATGAAAATAAATGACCTCACCTTTATTTAGTTAAATGAAGGTTTAATCTGTCAGAAAAGTCATAAAATGTCTCTGAAGTTTTCCGTGTTGGTGACATAGTCAGAGGGATTCTGTTTCAGGTCTTGTGCTACTTCCTGTATTTTTGTACTTTTCTGTTCAACTTTTTTTTCTGCCACTTAACTGATGTGAAAGTCTGAACCATATTTAGGTCAGGTACAATCCACCAAACTGTCAGAATTAGACAAACAACCAATATTAAAAAAAGACCTAAACAGGACTCCACCCAGGCTTCAACCAATACTATTCAAAGTAACTGTAATCCAGGATTAAATCAGGTCTGAACCAGGAATAAACCAGGTCTAAACCAGATCTAAGCCAGGTCTAAACTGGATTTAAGGTGGGTCTAAACTGGATTTAAGGTGGGTCTAAACTGGATTTAAGGCGGGTCTAAACCGGATTTAAGGCGAGTCTAAATGACAGCTAAACCAGAATTCATATGGAAGTTTCTGATGTTCTTTCTCTTCTCCTGCAGCTGTTCAAGCCCAAAATGTTCCTGAGGAATTCCCTCTCGACGTTCCAAACCCGATCGACCTTGTGATCAAACAGGAACCGGAGGAACTTGGAGATGACATTGTGGCGATCCGGGTTCCGTCTCTGCCCTTGAAGAAGGAGAATGCAGAGGAAGCGAAGCCTCTGGAGGGTGCCGTGGAGGCGATCGACCTGACCACAGGGGAGGAGAGCCGGAGGAAGAAGCCCCATGCATGTCCCATCTGTGGGAAGAGCTACAGCTGGAAGTCCCACCTGGAGATCCACCTCAGAGTGCACACGGGGGAGAAACCTTTCGGCTGTTCAGTCTGTGGAAAACGCTTCACCAAAAAGATGTACCTGGTCATTCACCTGCGCCGGCACACGGGCGAAAAACCATTCAGCTGTTCAGTCTGCCATGACCGTTTCATCTCCAAGGTAACCCTGGTTCCCTCACGCCCTTCAGTCTGCCCCAGGGCAGCTGTGGCTACAGTTGTAGTTTATAGAATGGAGAATGTGTGTAGAGAGTCTAGAAACGCTCTGTATAAAACTGATGCATTATTATTAGGACAATAACCAACAAATCAGGCACCTTCTTTCCCCACAGTTGCTCCCGCTAGTGTTAGCTACAGGTTTGACTGACAGTGTTGCTAAGCGCCGGCTCCTCGCCAAACCAGTGGTGCGGGTGGGAAGGGGCGTTACCTTCAATACCCTTTTTGGTGGCTATGATACGTTTGTGTTTGTAATTCCAAAGATGCAACTGGGCTCCAGATTTACTGCTGTAGCTGCCTGTCTCCATAAGCTTCACTTGACTGGCGCTGAACGCTGAGGGTGACATCACGCTCCCACAGTGCAGTGTTTGTACAATGTGTGCCTTGTGTTTCAGGACAGTGTGATGAAGCACATGATGGTGGTGCACCCGGGCCTGTGCGCTGTGAGGAGCAGAGCCAAGCACAACTGTGGAGAGTGCGGGAAAGCCTTCACCTCACGCTCACACCTGGAGATGCACCTGCGCGTCCACACCGGAGAGAAGCCATTCCAGTGCTCTGAGTGCTCCAAAAGGTTCACCCAGAAGGCTACGCTGCTCGGTAACAACACGCACACACGCGGTTTACCCAGAAGGCCACGCTGCTCAGTAACACATGATAGATGTGATACTTGCTCCACAGATTCCACGCCCAGACTAGTGCTGTCACAATACTTTTTGAACAAGGATACATTTCCATACTAAGGAATAGACTCGACTATGATCCAGCTCCAGATCATTCTGAAGACATTCAGGAAAGGTTTCCTGCCTGTCTGTCCTGTATCGCACATGTAACGTGACACAGACATAGAGCTGCAGGATACGTCACAGTCCAGTCAACCAAATCACACGGCGGCATTTTATTGAAGTAATATAATGCGTAAAAGCTTCTAAAACAGGACTAAAACAGGACTAAAGCTGGGACTAAAGCTGGGACTAAAGCTGGGGCTAAAGCTGGGGCTAAAGCTGGGGCTAAAGCTGGGGCTAAAGCTGGGGCTAAAGCTGGGGCTAAAGCTGGGGCTAAAACAGGTCTAGACTAACTTTGACCCTGTGACGTCCCTTTTGCAGGTCACATGACGAGGCACACAGGGGAGAGGCCTTTCAGCTGTCCTGTTTGTCAGAAGAGCTTCAGGCAGAAGAACCACGTCCAGAAACACATAAATATCCACCTGCGGCAACTCAGCCACCAACAGCTGCAAGGGCTGCTCACCTCTGGACAGCTGCAGGGTTCCTCCTCTGGGCAGCTGCAGGGTTCCTCCTCTGGACAACTGCAGGGTTCCTCCTCTGGACAGCCCCTGTTCCTGTATCCACGTCAGGAGTACAGCACCCCCTCCCTCCACATGTTTAACTACAGCACTTAAAGCGTTTTTAAACATTTTTGGACATTTTAAGGTTCTGTGTTCTAACTTAAAGGACCCATGTTGCATCATCCTCATCACAAACACACCTGGAGTTGTGTTTTTTTTTATTCACACATGTTTAACACACAGATTTAGGCTGAGTTCTCCTCTCGAACAGAAAATACTCTTTTCCACCTTGTGATGTCATGTGGTGATACAGGCTCCACTGTGTTTTAAAACTCCACACACCGTCACTAGAATCTTTTTGATAATTTCAACTCTGGAATTGGCAATCTCTACTGAACTAAAGGTAAAAGAAGCTGCTTACTCGAAAACTATCTTTTCATGACATCACAAGGTGGAACAGAGCGTTTGGAGCTTTGGAGATGGAGACGGACTAATAGTAAAGGATGGACCTGTGAATGAAACAAAAGCCAACTCCAGGTGTGTGTTTGAGGAGGTCACAGCATTAGAACATGGCTTTCAGCTCTCAAGATATAAACACCTTTCGAGAACAGGAAGTGGAGGGGAAAACACTGGGAATCAAACTCTGAACTGTTTTGTGTTTCTGTAAAGTGGAGCTGGAATTCCTGCTCCAAGTAATAACTGTTAATGAACAAGTGCCTAAAGTGAGGTTAAAGTTTTGTAAATGTGTCCTCTGCATTTGCTCCGTCAGTGGGTCAGTGGATCTGAGCTGGAGGATTTGTCATTACTTGATTTTGTCACGTTTTCACACTGAGCATGCCCATATCCTCTGACGCTGAAGTTGCTCTAACTGTAGTTTGGACAAAGCTCATGTTTGACATTGATTGGATCAAACTGACCCTTGAATTTAAAGTGTGTTACAGATAAATCCACACTCTGTTTGTGTCTTCGTTTCCAACCAGGATGTTAAATGTCAAACTTAAAGAAATGGTCGCTGGGGTTTTCTTTATCTTAAATATATAATCGTCTTAAGTGTGTTGGACTCGTAGTTCAGTCATAGGCACTTTAAAACAGTTACACATGTTACGTTTCAACGGCTCACACATCGGGCAATGACCGGCTCAGTGTGCTTGTGTCAGGTTTTGTTGAGTTCAAAGGTCAGTGTAATTTGCTGCCCCCTAGTGGGAAGTTTGTGACATCCAAATGTCTCACTACATTTTCAGTGCGGCCAACACAAGAGTGAATATACAAGCGTCTGTTCTTTCTTTTCAGTGCTTAAAGGTGCACTGTGGTGGAGGGTTCTTCACCTGCTTGTCTCCATGAAGATGTGCTAGAATGTTCCACAGTATGGCTATAAACATTAAGAATCTCCATGGAGACTTCAAGCCAAATTACAGGTTACATCTGTGGAGAGGCGACCCCACACACAGTAAGAATGAGTGTTTCTGAAGACCCTTTTGGGCAACAAATAACACCTGTAGTTGAATCAAAGTAAGACATTAGTTTAATGCCAAACTGTGGACCATTTAAACAAAGCATGAACATCAGTGACACTTTTGTTCCACTTTTATAAAAATGGAGTCAAGTCTTTTGTCACACACTTTTTTCCCATGTTTGTCTCCAGTTTTGACTTCATTAAAATAAAAATTAAAAAAGTAAAAGAGCACACGTCACCACTTTAAATTACATTACAAAAAAACAAAAAGAAGGCACAACAATAATATAATATAGAATAATATAAGATTAAAATTGCATCAGTCACTGAGGAGCTGCACAAAGATCACGTCTGAAATGTGATTCGCGTCAAAGTCTTTGAGGATTGAGTAGAAACTGATTTCTGGTTTCCCATACGTCACTATAATCTATTATTAGTCAATCTGACTAATTTGACTAAACCTGGACTAAACAAGACTAAAGAGTTAGTCCATCTTTTAGTTTTATTGTTTCGCTTTGGGTTGACAGGAAAGTCGAGTATTAGTGTTTTTTGTTGAAGGGAGAGAACAGAGTCCTGCTCTGTGCTTAGAGATGTCCTCACAACACTTTGGTTCTATCATCACAGACTGTGTGAAGAAGTGAACTGTCACCCACAGCGTTCAGCTCCAAATGAAGCTCATCAAGGACAGCAGTTATGAGGTGAATTTAGAGCTGAGTTCCATTAGGAGTAAGAATTGATTTATGGACAAAATTGTGAAATAAAAACCCAAGGATCCTTTGGAGCGGGTTCATATGAACCGTTTAAGGTCGAGGAGCTTGACAGAGAGAGGGGCACATTTTTCCAATAGAAAGTGAATTACAGACACAGTTGATGGAGCCGAATCACACCCATACTCACTCCCTGTTAGCTGTCCATTTAAACGGTTGTCATCCATAGAATTCAGATCGAAAAGTGATTAAGTTATTTCTCCTGCAATGAAACAGCAAAGAATCATGGTCTGTGTAGTTTCTTCAGTTCTTTTTTTTCTTTTTGCTGTAGCTGCAGCAAAACAATGAATTTAAGCAAAGAAACTTAGGATTGGTATATTGTGTTCCATGATAGTGAGACTTCTGAGATCTGTTGGTACTACATTCCTGTGCCCAAAATACCACTACTACTTAAAATACTTTTACACAGAGTTCTAGTGTAAAGGTCTAGGTCTAAAACAGCTTCATGTCTGGTTCACTGTTCTGCATTTCCTGTCAAGAAGTGTGTGTATGTGTATACACACACACACACACACACACGTGAGAAAACAGCAGACAGCACCCTTGTGTGGCTGTGTGCTTTCTATATACACACATACATTACATCTTGACCTCTTTCTTGAGTATTACTTTTCCCAAATACTTTTCTTGGACCATTACTTTTTTCTTCTACTTGAGTTAAATTATTCTGAAGTAACATACTTCAACATACTTACTTGAGCAGTGCCCCTCTGACAACAAACTGAACTCAACACACACAGTGCACAGGGCCAGAGTAGCTCCTCTGCAGTACTGTAGTATTGTAGTACTGCAGTACTCATGTGCAGTACTCATGTGCAGTACACTAACAGAACATGGCCTGGTCACTCACTTGTTCCATCTGCACAGAGCCAGTGTCAATATTTCTGCAGCACATTTAAAGATGCTCCACAGTATCACAGAACGACTCTCGACTTGTTTCGTGTCATTCACAAAGTCACAATTTATTATGAGTCTGTCTAATCTCCAAATCTGCTCTGGTCCACCTTGTGATGTCATTTAGTGGTAGTTAACAGACTGAAATGATCCAATGATTCTAATGAAAGTTTGAGTTGAAAAACACTGTGCACTTCCTGTATCACCACGACATCATAGGGTGGAACAGGGTGTTTTCTGTTTTCATTACAACAGATAAGAAAACAGTGCAATATGAGCCCTTTAAAAACAGTGAAACGTCATTAAAACAAAAAGGTTCAAACATGAACCCACGAGTCAAACACTTCCAGCCTCACGGACCTTTGGGTCGGGGTTTGGGCTCATGGAATATTCATGTAGTTTTGGGTTGCCGGGGGAAACCGGAGCTAGAACTAAAGCTCAAACCATTCAGAGGGAAACTCATTCATCAGAAATAATAAAAAAACACTATCAGAAGATGAACGTCCAAAAAGTTTATTGAGTCTAGTACAAAAACAGTTTGACAAAAACATTTTCACTGTAGCTGCTCCACTGCCACCGTCACGATGGTGTCTGCTGCCCTCTGGGTCTCCAAGTCCTCTGCCCTGCCCTCTGCTCTAGCTCCACCCACTGTTTTGCCTTCTGCCCTAGCTCCACCCACTGCACTGGCCACGCCCTCTGCCACAGTCCCTCCTTCAGCCCCTCCCCCTGTCGCCGCCCCTCCCCCCACATGCATGGCCCGGCCCATGTGCCGGTGCAGCCCGGCATCGGTCATGAACACCTTGTGGCAGGTGGGGCAGGGGTGGTCCCCGGCGCCGTGTGCTGCCCTCATGTGGTCGTTGCGTTGTTGCAGGCTCTTGTACTTTTTAGGGCAGCTGAGGCAGGAAAACGGCCGCTCCTTTGAGTGGACGAAGGAGTGCGTCTTCAGGCTGGACTTCTTGGAGAAACGAGCTGCGCACACGTCACAGGAAAACTGCTTGACTCCAGAGTGCATGAGCATGTGTTTGTCCAAAGTCACCTTCACCCGGAACGCTTTGGAACAGACTGAACAGCTGAAAGGACGCTCATCTGTGTGCAGCATCATGTGTGTGGACAAAGACACTTTATCCTTGAATTTGAGACCACACTGAGAACAGCTGAAAGGTCTTTCCTGAGTGTGGACGCGCATGTGTTTCTCCAGGTTCTGTTTGACGTAGAAGACTTTTCCACACTCTGTGCACAGATACTGCGCTCCCAGATACACAATGGACATGTCCCTTCGCTCAGAGCTTTGCTCCCAAGTTTCCGCCTCCTTTTTGTGAGACTCCAAATGTTCCTCTGCCGTTTCCATGGACTCGAACAAGTGCTGGCACACTGAGCACCTGTAAGGTCTGTCCTTTGCGTGTTTTTTTAAGTGGAACTGTAGCTTGGAATTTGATGCAAACTTTCGTCCACATTCCGTGCACTCAAAGGTCTTCCCCGTGTGCAGCGCCTCCATGTGGGCATTCAGGGAGTCTCTCTTCCAGAAGCTCTTATTGCAGACCGAACAGCTGAAAGATTTCTCTGCTGTGTGCCTCTTGACATGCACAGCGAGCGCGGTCCTGGTGCGGTAGCGTTTGAGGCACAGGGTGCATTGGTGTGGCCGCTCTCCGGTGTGCAGCGTCATGTGCTCCTCCAGGCGGCGCTGTCTGGGGAACGCCTTTCCACAGATGACGCAGGGAAACCGGAGTTTGAGCAGAAAACTCATATCTGAAACACAAACACGCAACAGATTTACTCATGAGACCTGTCCTAGGATCTAGACTCCATTTCATTTACATAATCTTCATGGACCAGAAATCCGTTTCTAATCAGCTTTTGGTGCAGAGTAGGCCTGTCACTAGAACAAATTTTGAACCATGATATTTTGCTACACAGATATAAATAATATTTACACTACATTATGCCACTGACACAAATCATTTTAAAAACATTCTGTATTCTGGAAATATACAGTATCATTTAAAGGCCTAAGCCGCAACAAGTAAATAGCAAATCTTATCACAAAATAACAAAAATCTCCCCATTATTGCAAAGAAAATGTACCCACGATAAACAATGAGCCCAAAAATACAGTATATAGTTCCAGCTTTCACATATTGAATGATACGTCCATAGAGTGCTCATGGTATATCGTCATGGTGACCGGCCGATCTGAGAGAACTTGAACTGAAACTGTAAACTGCGCAATTTAACTTTTTAAACTTATGGCCCAAACCAGGTCAACACACGTGCACCTGACAGTTCCACACAAACTCTCAGCTCTGCTTAAACTCTGGACTATTTTTGATGTCTGTTTAAGATTCACATTTTAACTCTGAATCGGATCTGACAAACTAATACATGAATCATATTTCAGATTTTTGTTTGTACAGATCTAAACTACAGGGTTATGGGGCTGTATTCTTTAGTCAATTCATCGTGTTATTTTGACGATCAGGATTTCTGTGGGACAGCAGCAGGGAGGAGAAGAGAGTGAGTGAGATGAAAATTTTGTATCTTTTGCTATTTCTCTGTCCTTCCTAGTCCTTTTTTCAGCAGAAATAGTAGTTTTGGCATGAACTCCCCCTGCAGGCGTATTCTTGTGAGTGCAGTTTGGGTCAGATACAGAGATACAGAATAGTTTTGAGCTTTTGTCACACCCCTCCTATTTAATCAATCAAGAATTTCTTTAGTGGACTAGAGGCCTCTAGGGTTAGCAGTTTTCTAGAGAAATTATGGTACTTAAAAAATTAGATACGAACCTCCTCCCTGTGGCTGTACCGCGTTGTTTCTCTCCACTCCTTCCTTCTGTTCCTCCTCTGTTCTTTTCGGCTGTTCCGCTGTTCTTTTCGGCTGTTCTCGATGCTTGAGCTGATGGACCTCCAGCAGCTTCACACTCCTGAACATCCTGCCGCAGACACTGCACTGGGGCCCCGTGTGGATCTTCAGATGATTGGTCATAGACTTCTTCAGACGGAAGCGCTTGTCACAGAACGAACAGCTGAAAGGTTTCTCCCCTGTGTGGATCCTCATGTGTCCGGCCAGCTCCGTCTTGCCTTTGGTCAGTTTGTCACAGACTTTGCAGCGGTACCGTTCTACGGCGTGTTTCTTCATGTGGGTCAGATAGCTGTCAATGGTCAGGTACTGGTTTTCACATACAGGGCAGTTCAGAGCCACCAGTTTCTTCTCGCCAGGCCTGTCATAAGAACACGTTTAAATTGTCACATTTTTGTACAGCGCTTTTCTACCTTCAAGGCTCAGAGCTTTACAACAAGGAACCACGCACACACAGACCAGTGTGCACAGACACGGGGTGAGGGGGTGAAGTGTCTTGTCCAAGGACACAACGACAGCTTTCACCTGTGGGAGCAGGAATCGCACCGCCAACCAGTGGACCTGACAAACTAGTTACTGTTTAGACAATACATCAATATTGCCACTAGGTGTCAGTCACTACATTCACTACATTGACCATAAATGGTGAATATTGACAACTATAAGACTTAAAGGCCCTATATTACAAAAACTCTAAGCCATCTTAGAATGCTGTTAACCCTCAAAAACAACCAGGAGATGCATTTTGTTTCCATTTATTATGAGTCTGTCTACATCTTCAAAGCTCAAAATGCTCTGTTCCACCTTGTGATGTCATGAAGCAGTAGTTTTCAAGTTAACAGCTCCTTTTACCTGAGAGATTGGAAATTCCAGGGCTGAAATGATCCCAATGATTCTAGTGAAGGTGTGTGGAGTTAATAGCCTAATATGAGCCCTTTGACCTTCTACAACGGTCATCACAGAAGGAAAAAATATAAATCAAAATGTTCCCACTCATGCAAAGAAGAATTACCACGACAAATCCTGACCTCCAAACCCCTGTTCCATCCCTCATCGCTGAACCATAGTGGCTGTAGTACTGGGTGTGGAGCTCTACCTCTCGCTGTTGCTGGGTTTCATCTCTGTGGAATCTTTGGGCTTCGGCGCAGCACCGGGTGTGTCCTTCAGAGAGACCTTGGCCTCGCTGGAGTCCGAGGGGTCGGGGGCGTAGAGCGCAGACTGAGCATAAGAGTGGTCTGCCTCAACAACTGCAAGACAGAAAACAGACTACATTTACACAGAAAAAAATCAGATCCCTATGACAGACGCCCCATAATGAGATCTGATTTTTCAATTAAATTCAAGTTTATTTCTATAGCACATTTAAAACAACTTCGGTTGACCAAAGTGCTTCACATAAAAGTCAACAAAGACAGAAGAAACAGACAACACAATGTGAGAACTATCATAAAAACCAAGATAATCTGACTCGCTCATATTAAATGCAGGCAAAAGAGATGAGTTTTCAGTCTGGTCTTAAAGTGCGTTACAGACTGAGAGGACCTGACAGAAGAGGAAGTCTGCTCCACAGTCCGGGCGCTGCCACAGAAAAGCCTCCGTCTCCTCTCATCTTGAGCCCAGTTTTGGGCACAACCAACAGAAGCCTGTCTGCTGCTCTCAGGGCAGCATTTTGCAGGAGAAATCTGATTATCCAAAAAATCCTTCGTTCACATGCACAGAGAGAGACCAGAGTGCACAAACCAAACGCACATCTTTTTTACAACAAAAACTGTCAGACTCCGTGGTCTACAGCAGGTCACAGGTCAAAGACCCAAATGTGTCCAAACCACAGACTGTATGAAATCGTGTTCTGAGGGAGGGTGACGTTCAGCTCCAGTCAAATAAAGCTCACTGAGGATAGCAGTTATAAGGCTGAATTTGGAGCAGAGTTCCATATCAGGAATAGATTTATGAACAACACAGGGGGGGGGGGGAAAAAAAAAAAAAAAAAGGATCATGTAGAGGGGCTTAAAATCAACATTTTAAGAAAAAAAGGAGGAGCCTGACAGCAGCAGTTACAGAGAAAGAGAGAGGGGCCACGGCAGAGCTGAAGGAGCCAGAAGTGCGCCCAAGCTCACTTCCTGTTAGGAACGTGGCAGCTAGAAGGTTAGAGCTGTGTCCATTTATATATTTATATTTATTTATCTATGGTTGCAACAAATAAATGACAGAATGAACCAACATTTAGTCCTTCAAATTAATTTTTCATCTTGCTGCAGCTCAAATCTTACCATATCACATAAAATATAGCAGAAAGTTCCCCACTACTGCAACAAATAATAATAATAATAATGCATCAGTTTTATATAGCGCTTTTCAGGACACTCAAAGATGCTTTACAGAGCATTATTCATTCACTCCAGACCCGGTGGTGGTAAACTACTATTGTAGCCACAGCTGCCCTGGGGCAGACTGACGGAAGCGAGGCTGCCAATCTGCGCCATCTGCCCCTCCGACCACCACCAACACTCACGCACACACCACTTTCATACTAGGCAATGTGGGTGATGTGCCTTGCCTAAGGACACTACGACAGTTTTTGCAACTAGCGCCCCCCTGTGGCACCTGGAATTCCCAGTGGTCTCCCATCCAAGTACTAACCAGGCCCGGCCCAGCTTAGCTTCTGAGATCTGACGGGATCAGGCTTTGACGAGCCGGTATGGCCACGCAAAAAACATACACATGGTAAATACTGAGCCCCAAAATATATTGTCCGGTCTGTTACACGCTGAATGTTAAATCTATATAATTATTATTGTGACAGGTCTAACAAAGAGACTAAAAACCTCTCTGAAACTATGGAGCGGATATTTAAGTGGACCTTTAAAGGGCCAATTTTACACTCTTCTCTGATCGATGTTAGAACGTAGTTTCCTCCTCGTCTGGAGTTGTGTTTTGTTTCATTCACACACAAACTCTGCACATTAAGGCTTCTTCTTCTCACATGTGGAAACACAGGAAGTGCTCCACTGGGTTTTTAAACTCCTTCACTAGAATCATTTGGGTGATTTCAGCTGAAAACTACTGCTTCATGACATCACAAGGTGGAACAGAGCATTTTGAGCTTTGGAGATGTAGAAAGACTAAGAATAAAAGAGTGAATGAAACAAAATACAACTCCAGGTGTGTGTCTGAGGAGGAAACAGCGTTAGAACATGACTGAAAGCTCTCGAGAGTCGCTTTGTGCTTTATGGGATCACGTCAACATTATGAACCCGGCTCATGTCAGTTCTTAGTGTAGTTTCTAAAATGACACTGGTTCATCTGTGGATTCTGACTCATGTCTTTCCCACCGCCAACACACACACACCACATTCATACTACACAAGGTGGATAAAGTGCTTTGTCTAAGGAGACAATGGCAGAACTTTGGGTTGGTTGTTCTAACCGCTGAGTCACTGAGTGCCAGCTGTAATTTGCCTGTGTGTGGCTTTTAAAACAGATACTAACATGTTTATTGTGTATTGTTCCAGTTCAAATAAGCTAATAAAAATATATATTTAATCAATCATTGTATTTATACAGAGCCTTTTAAGACACCCCAGGAGCTTTACAGAGCATTCTTCATTCACTTCACACTCGTGGTGTAAGGTACTATTGGAGCCACAGCTGCCCTGGGACAAACATTGGCCCCTCCAACCACTCACACTCAATGTGGGCGAAGTGTCTTGCCTAAGGGCACAACAACAGTTTTTTTTGTGAGTGACGCCCCCCTGTGGCACCTGGAATTCCCAGTGGTCTCCCATCCAACGACTAACCAGGCCCTGCAGAGCTTCTGAGATCTGATGAGATCAAGCTTCCCTCCCAGTGTGTCAGATGCCCTCCCTCCCAGTGTCTTCTCTGGGTTCTTATTTTGTGTAAACCCTGTAACTCTGTAGCTTAAACCTCTACAAACATGTTCTGAAATGCGTGGGATTCTTGGGAGTTTAAAGTTCAGAATTCTGTCTCCCTCAGATGTGAATGCTCCTGATCTAAAACAGATTTGTGTTAGTACCTTCTGGGGACACAGGCTTTGGGGGCTTGTAGATCAGAAGAATCAGCATATGGGCCACGTTTGACTCTGCCCCTAACGCCGCTATAACAAAAAACAGGAGTTTTAAACAGATAGGTGACGCTTTGATTCTATGTGCTCAGATGTTTGTATTTTCACTTGTAAAAAGTCTATGACTCCTTATATTTGCTAACCAAGAGCCTCGTTGAGTCCAGCTCCCAGCAGCTGTCCAGCCCCCACAGAGGGCACACTCTGTGCGTTAGTCGGGATGTGAGGAGCCTTCTCTGAAACAGAATACAGTCAAGAGTAAGACTCAGAATCTGATTCTAGTAAAAATGTGAAAATAAGTATAAGAAATGTAGTCATATTTTCATTCAATTTTTTTTTATCTCACTTGAATTGTTGTGGCATTCAGCTCCCTGCAGCTGTACAGCTCCCTGATAGGGCACAGGACCTTGTAGCTGTTCATTGTTCAATAGAAATCCATTGCCAACAGTTTGCAGGAGTCCAGCCCCGGCTCCCGGTGGGAGTTCAGCTCCGGCTCCCGGCAGGACTCTGGTGCCCGGTGGAAGGACAGTCCCCTGAATGTTTACAATTCTCCCATTTGAATCTACCAAGACCCAGGGGCCCTGCAGCTGTCCAGCCCCCACAGAGGGCACATTTTGTGGTATGGTCGGGATCTGAGGAGGCTTCGCTGAAACAGAAAACACTTTTTACTGCGTTTTTCTGAAAACAGAAAAGTGATAAACGCCGTGGAGCATGTGACCCGCTCATGTTTGTGACCTGCTCACAAACATGTGAGCGGGTCACAAACATGTCCAGAGCCCTGACTACAGCCTTGCTGTGGCTCATGCCCCTCGCAGTGTGAGGTCAGTGTATCCACCTTATTCCACCCCACCCACTTTTGTCTCTAAACTGTGCTTTTTGTGGCACTTCCAACTAAACGGGGATCCCATTCATGTTCATGGAGAATTTGGGAAAAGTTTTGCATCTTAAATATGACAAAGTTGGTTCATTTGCGTAAAATGTTCAATGTTCATGTGCAGCAACAAGTCACACTGCTCTGATTCTCTGTGGGCTCCAAAATACGTTTATAGTCCTTATTCAACTTATCTGCTGTAAACATCGACAGCGCCATATAAAATAACACAAACTGAATGATGATGGCGGCGCCCAGGGCAGCTTCTGTGCACAGTGTGCAGGTTAGCGTAAAACCAAATTAACACAAGAAATGTAGGCATATTATAAAAACTTACTTGAATAACTGTGGCATCCAGCTCCCTGCGGCTGCACGGCTCCCTGCGGCTGCGCGGCTCCCTGCGGCTGCGCGGCTCCCTGCGGCTGCGCGGCTCCCTGCAGGATACTGGTGCCCAGCGGGAGAATAGTCCCCTGGACATTCAGAATCCTTCCACTGGAAGCCACTAAGACAGTCCCGGGTGGGAGCACTCTGTTTGGGAAGAGCACATGGCCCTGGTTGACTACAGCACCTTGCAGCTGTCCAACTCCCTGCAGCTGTTCAGTCTCCGCAGAGGGCACAGTTTGAGATTCAGTCGGGTTCTGAGCAGTCTTCTCTGAAACAAAAACACTTCAGTTACTCAATACTTAAGTCAGATTGTTATTGTACATGACCAGACAAATAAAAAATAAACTATAAAAACTAAAACACAGTTTCAGTCTCACCTGAAGATCTGCGGCGGCCTGCTCTCTGCAGGGGTTTAGTCGGGTTGGGCAGAGGGTGAAAGGGATACCCTGGCACCTCGCGCCGTTTCCCCAGACGATTGAACCTTCAGAAAAAACACATCACCTTATTCACTCCCCCTGGCCTGGCCCTAGCTAAGTCCTGGTCCAGTCCGGGTCCCGTCCGGGTGCAGTCCGGGTGCAGTCCGGGTGCGGTCCGGGTCCCGTCCGGGTGCGGTCCGGGTCCCGTCCGGGTGCGGTCCGGGTCCCGTCCGGGTGCAGTCCGGGTCCCGTCCGGGTGCAGTCCCAGTGTCACCTCTGCACACGCTCAGTGATGCGCGAGTACTCGCGTTTTTTGTTGAAGCTGAAGATGGAGGGCACGTAGTCTGGGTGCCGAGGGTCTTGAGAAAACTTCCCTGAAAAAACAAAAATACTTCAGTTTAGACGGATCTTAAATCTCACATGACAGGTTTCACATCAGAATCACTTTATTTGTCCAGAGGGGCAGTTTACGCACATTGAGCAGTACAGTTCAGTAATAACCATAGACTGTAGAAATGGACATGTCCATCCCTCTAGTCGCTGCTTTCCAAACAGGAAGTGAGAATGGGCATGATTTGGCTCCATCAACTCCAGTTCTCTTTCTATTGAAAAATCCCCTCTCTCTGTAACTGCTGCTGTCAGGCTCCTTATCCTGACCTTAAAATGTTGGTTTTTAAGTCTACATGATCCTGGACTTTTTTTTTTTTTCCCCCAAATCAAAATATGATTTAAATCTAAAAGGCTTCTCTCTGATCTGAACGGTCCCTCCCTAAACCCCAGCACCTGCACCAGTCATGAGTCAGTGCTAGTGCAGCCTCTGCAGCTCAGGAAGGGAATTCTGGAGGTTGTGAATTTTCATACAAGGCCTGAACATAAACTGAGACATTGGGCGGATTGAGAAACTGATTACATGAGGAGTGCGCAGACGTGCACAGACGCAGGCGGACTATAGAACTATAATAAAATCTTATTATACATCCATGAGGGACGCAGATGGGACGCACACTACACGTACCTGTGATGAAGTGCGCGCTGCAGACCCTGCGGTTGGGCCCCGGGTTGGTCTTGAGAAGGTCCCAGCGCCGCACCGCCTTTATCCAGAGGGTGCGCTGCGTGGGGTTGGAGGGGAAGCGGTAGAAGTGAAGTGTCCCCGTGGCGGCGTCACGACGGTCGCTCCGGTTTTTGCAGAAGTTGACGCAGCACGACATTTTAGAGATTAAGAAGTCTCCACTTTTTCCCCGCGCCACAGTCCGCCATTACACCAACGTCTACGCATGCGCCGTGGCCCGCGCAATTTAAAAGCCAGAGAACAACGCCCCCGTGTGTCAGGTCCAGATATTACAAGCTCAGTTTGTCAAAGGCGACGAAACTAAACCATAGAACTATAATGCACTAAACCAGCTCCATGGATCCAGCACGGATCCACGACTAAACTGGAACTATTTACACTAGCACTTGTTCTTTTGTGACTGATTCATGTGCGGTTTGTTTGCGCAAACAGTTGACTCTGCTTTTTACACCTTTAAAATATGGGATTCTTAGATTTTAGATAACATCATCTTTATTTGTCCCACAATGCGGAAATTCCAGTTTACGAACAATACACAAAAATGTATGTATGTAAAAAGTATGTATGTATTTATTTAGAAGAGAAGCCCCAGGAAATATAACATCTCGTTTGCGAGGGGGTCCTCAACACAATAATAAATTAATTGAATTAGAAAATAGACTTAAATTTAAGTCAACACGTTTCAAGCATAATAAAGTATAAAATATAAAGCCGCAACAGTAAGATCGAGTCTCTACTTGAAATAACGAAGCGTCACAGACGTGTTTTAATCTGAAAGGTAACCGGAAGTGAGGGCGGAAGTGGAGGCGAAAGACGCGCACTTTTCAAAATGGCACTGTAAACACAATGTCTGGAAACTTCAACAAAAAAATATCCAAGGGCTGGAGCTTTTAGATTGGACCCAGTGAATTTGACAGTGTTTGGATCTGCAGCAGTCCCAAAGAAGCATCTCGGGGCTAAACCAGAATAAAACAAGGACTAAAACCGGACTGAAACTGGACTAAAACAGCGCTGTCACCGGTCTTGTGTATCAGTCTCGTTTCTTGGATCTGTCTCGTGTTTTGGGTCAGACTGAGCAGATCCGGGTATGGCGAGTCCCGGACCGCTGTTGCCTCCTCGGGTCGTTTCATGGGACGCGTTCCTCGGCCTGGAGCCTCGGGAAGAACCGCTGGAGGATCTGCGGAGCTTCGTGAAGGCTCGGTTAGCTGCGACCGTGGAGGATATTCTACTCGCGGTGGAGAGGACCGTGACGAGCTACCGACACGAGTTTGACCGGCAGAGGATGCAGCGGGCCGGCGTGGAGTTGAAGGAGGTGCCGCCTGATGCGCCCGGAGGTCAGAGACAAATATAGGGAGGGCATCTGACACACAGGGATACAGAGGATGGGAGGGCATCTGACATGTTCTAACACGGGTGTTGCTGCAGGTGCTGCAGATCAACTTTCGGAGCTGGAGCAGCTTCGAATCATGGAAGGTAAAACTTTATTGCTCTTTAAAAACCTACATTCTTACTGTGAGCAGGCTCGCCTCTTCACAGACCTAACTTGTAACGTGGTCTCTTCTGCTTAGGTGTGTGGAGTTGGCTATGTGTAATGCTGTACTGTGGAAAACAATAGCTGCTCCATTGATGTTGTTGTATGTTTGTAGGGAGTATTGTCTGTGAACATGGTTCAAGACATTTTTTAGGCTTTATTGTGGTCAAATAATAGCATAATTGTCCACAAGTGTCATAGATCAGAACTATAGAGAAGATACAAGTACAACAGGTCTGCTTTAAAACCTCGCTGCAGGACATTTCATCACATTAGAACAGGAGGTCATATGAGGTTTGGTTTGTGTCTAATGGTTTGTCTGATGTCGCAGCCAGGGGTCCAGTGAAGGAGGAGCAGATTCTGGTGAACATCAGCCACACATTTGCCAAAGAGGAACCTGGAACTTTTCCACTCAGCATCCACTTTCCCCGAAGTGCCATTAAGGAAGAGACACAGGAAGTCCAAGAGTTCTCTCAAAGGGATCACAAACCTGAGGAACCAGAGGAGAAATGGCCCATTCAACTACCTTCTAAAACTCAACTGGACCAGAACCAGGACCAAGGTCCATACCAGGGTCTAAACCAGGACCAGGACCAAGGTCTAAACCAGGATTTGGAGCAGGACTGGGAGGAGAGCGTGGAGTGGGAGTTTGAGGGACTGTTTCCTGGAGGCAGAAATCCAGAGCAAACGGATCATTCATCTAAAGAGGAACCATCTCCGGATCACTGGAGCGTCGCCACAGTGAACCTCGGCCCCAAGGTGCAACTCAACGATGCGGCACTAAACCAACTAACAGTAAGTCATGAGACGCAGAACCAAGAAAACCCTGTAGCGTTGGATTCGGGGGATGAGGTGACGGAAAACTCCTCTGACTTTAGCGACTCTGAAACGAAACGCTCCAAATCTGTCACTGAAAGATCTTTAGAAGCAGGAACACAACGACGTGATGTCATAACGAACGGAGAGGGGGGCGGGGCCAAGGCAGAAAAGAGGAAGAGGCTTAACCGCAGAATGCCAGAAAAGGGCGAAAAGGCGGCGACTGTGAAGAAGGGCGGCACTAAAGCAAGCCACACCCCCTCTCCCTGTAAAAGGACATTTGATGCGCTGCAGAAGGAAACTCCGCCCTGCGCCATCTGCGGAAAAAGCTTCAAGTGTAAAAGCGGCCTGAGCCGACACATGAGAGTGCACAGGAGCCACAGCAGAAAAGAAGAGAGGAGAGAGGGGGAGGTGACGAGAGGGGGCACAGACAAGAGCGGGAAAGCAGAGGAGAAAAAGAGAAAGAGGGAGAAGAGCGAGAGGGAGGAGGGGGAGAAAGGGAGGGAGAGAATGCAAGAGAGCAACAAGAAGAGAAAGAGACAAAAGACAAGAGAGGGAGTAGAGGAGAGAGAGATGGTGGAGGAGATGCAGATAGAGAGAGGGAGGGAGGAGAGGAGCCGACAGAGGATGGAAAGTGACAACGAAACAGACACAGACCAAACCAGGGACTCCTCAGATGAAAACTAAAAACTTCATAGGCCTGGTTTATTGCCTGGTTCCTGGTTAAGGTCCAAAACAAAGGACCAGGATCAGGTTTTTATAAAGAACTTGATTTTTACAATTTTACTCATTTTAGGATGGACTTTATCAAGTTTTCTTTCCTTTTTTTGGACCATTTTGAATCTGTGAAACATATTTATGATTTAAATTCTTCATGTTTAGACCCCAGAGGAGCCATTCAGCTGTTCAGGCCAAACTCAGGAAACCGGAGTCTCATCTGTAAATGTTGTGAATAAAATGTTTTAAAATTATTTATATTTCTGCTAAATTATTTCAGTCTATTGTGCTTGTGTGTGCTCTGTCTGTGACATCCGTGGCTCATTGTTATAATTTGGATAATTTAAATCCCACTATTCAGAGCGTCAATGAGAAAAACTACTCTGACATGGTAAAAAGATCTGAAAAGTCTGGTTTGCAGAATAGCTCTGATTTAACTTGGTATAAATATTCAGCTATGCCACAGTGAAACTAACAGTGATTTGGCATGTTTTATGCCCTTCCATGAGTGGTGCCTCAAGCACTGTGGGTGAAGTGTCTTGCCCAAAGATACATTTCAAACAAACAAAAGACCCAGAGACAGAATGGTGCTTACGTCGTCTTTTATTCCAGCAATGAAAATATGAAAAACCAAAAGCAGGGACAAACTCTGAACCCTGAATGTGTCTGTTAAAGTGCAAAACGACGCCACAAAACCAGCTCAACAATTCTTTTTTCTTACAATTTTAAAAACCGACACAAAAACATGCAGAGACAAGACACTGCACAACTTTAAACAATCAGACGGAGGCTCTCTGGGGACAAAACTCACATGGCCACAATATGGTTTAAGGTTTAAGGTTTAATCATGTGAAATGTACAAATTAAAGCCAATGTACAAAGGATTAGGGCTATAGGATGTATACATTTTATTTTCTGTCCCCAAAGAGGCTCAAATAAAAACAAAACACTTCAAACTAAACAGAAGATTTCAAAACAAATATTTGGGTCAAATTATGAAGAACTGCATCACAGGAAGCAAAGGAGCGAGGGAAGGAAAGAGGAGACCAGGAAAGGAGACAAGTGGAGCAAAGACGAGGAGAGAAGAGGCAGGAGACGAGAAGAGAGGGAAGGAGACAAGGGGCAGAAAAGGAGAAGACAAGGAGGTAAAGGAGGAAGGAAAGGAGGGAGGAGGAGGAAGGATCCGAGCGCTGATCCGATTCCGTCTTTGACCCGTTTAAGTTTCACAGTGATTCACCTTCTGCCTCCAACAGTCACTAAGAACCATGGGTAATGTAGTCCAGTTAGTCCGGGTTTAGTCCTTGGTCTCAACCTGGGTCACAGAATGCTGTTTTTAGTTCTCAATTTTCTGGTTTAGTCCCGTTTTAGTCTAGTTTTAGACCTGGTTCAGTCCCTGGTTCAATCCTGGTTTAGTTCTGATTTGGTCCCATAGTCTGTATATAGTTTTAGTCCTACAGTAGTTTAATTATGGTTTAGACCTGTTTTAGTCCTGGTTCAGACAGGGTTCTCTTTTTAGTCCAGTTTTAGTCCTGGTTTAGACCCACTTGAATCCTGGTTTTAGACCTAGTTTACTTAGTCTCGCTTTTAATACGGGTTTAGTCTTGGTTTAGTCCTGGTTTAGTCCTGGTTCAGACCTAGTTTAGTCCTGCTTTAGTCCTGGTTCAAACCTGGTTCAGACCTGGTTTAGTCCTGCTTTAATAGCTCAGTTCAAACTCACTTTCTTTTCCCTTAACACCCATTAAAAAAACACTCAACTCCAAACTGCATTTCTGAACAAATTAAATAAATTGTAAATATATTTTAGTTTGGATCGATTTTAAAGCAGAAATGATTTAAAATTCCCATAAAATTCGACATTAAAAAACATTTCAAGAGTGCAACTTTAACCACTTTTAACACAGGAATTCAAACACATTTTCAAATCTCACTGCATTTTTGGAACTACAGGGAATTGTCAAGTAGAATTAAATAATAATGATATAAATGAAACACATTTCAACAAATTCACAAAAAATCTTCAACATTTAGGCATTAAAGAGGGGGTATTTGACTTCTATGGGGTATGAACTGTAACACAGGTCACCATGTTTACTTGAACATGCTATATTTGCCCAGAACGACGCATTAACAGGTTTAATATGTTTCACTTTTGTTTTGGACCGTCCATTTGCTCACTCCCCCTTCAGAGCGCCATCACAGCATAAACAGTGAGTGTCCCACTAATTAAACTCCTCCATATCACATCAAGTTTGTCAAGTTGCTGTGTAGAGTTTTGTACCATGTTTTTGTATATTTATGGTGAATTGTTGTGTATCGTGTCGTTTGTGCAGGTAACCATAAGGAGGGTTTGAATAGGGCCCAGGAGAGATCACTAGATGACCCAAACATGCATGGATGACATCTAAAACCACTCCAGGCATGTTTCTGATGAGGGAACATAATAACAAGTAGAAAGCTCAAAAAATAGCAGAATACCCCCTCTTTAAAAAAATTTCAGCAACAAAGAGATTTCCAACTGAAATTTAGAATTTAAATAAATTATTAGTGCAAAGATATGGGGGAATAAATACATTTACATTCAAAAATATTTTTGATCTGAAAATGATCCTAATCTGTGTCATATTAAACAGTCATATTTAGTGTTTTTTGCTGCAGAGGATTGTGCTTCTGGGGATGAGACGCGACTTTATTTTAGCCACTATAGTACTGGATTTTGGTGCATTGTGGTGGCTCCAGTAATAAATGTGTATTTCTACTTATAATTATAATAATTACTGCACTGACACTACAGTCCTGGTACTATGTTTTAAATGGTCTTATTAATGAACCATCTTATATCATTCTGTTTTTTGATCAGAAAAGTCAAACCCACAAATGTTTTTTTCCCTGATCATTTCTAGATTTCTCCAGCCACAGCATCTGGGAGGGCATCTGACACACAACATCTGCAGATTCACTAGAGACATTTGACCTGCTCCCATCTCAGTCTAACACTACAGGGATACAGGAGGATGGGAGGGCATCTGACACACAGGGATAGAGGAGGACGGGAGGGCATCTGACACACAGCGATACAGGAGGACGGGAGGGCATCTGAGTTAAACAGTTCTAAATTGTTGTAATGTAGAATAGATCATATTTACTTGTGTTAAAATTAAAGTTTAAATTATTTCTTACTCATTCACAAACCTCTAATCACTCTGAGCTTATTGCCTTTTTCACACAAAGAGACGCATCATGAAGAATGTCTCTCAGACCCGTAACTGCCAAACTGCTCCAAACTGTGCCGACCTGTGCCAAACCGTGCCATGTCCCTCTGCACCTTAGTCTGTGTAACATTCAGGGACGAACCAAAAAAACAAAACATGAATACAAAGACAGTTCTGCTCAACTCCTCAAGTCCTGCCTCAGTCCTGGTTTAGTCCTGGTTCAATCCTGGTTTAGTCCTGGTTTAGTACTGGTTCAGTCCTGGTTTAGTCCTGCTTTAGTCCTGGAGCAGATGAGCAGAGCTGAACATAAAAACAAAATGGCACGGGCTTCATTCTTCCATTATCTGGATTTCCACCAATGCCTCAGGCGCCTCCTCCCCGACTCTGAGATCTGAACTGTACTACTGTTACTGCAGTACTATTACTGCAGTACTGTTACTGCAGGACTATTTCTGCAGTACTGTTACTGCAGTACTGTTACTGCAGTAGTGGCACATGTATTGGTGGTCAGACCTCAGAGGCGGAGTCACAGAATGGCGTTTCGTGTCAGTGCTCGTCCGGTTTAGGCCCGTCCCCCTCCGGCTCAGCCCTGCCTCCTGCACTCATGGTGGGCAGCTCCAGCTCCACGGGTGTGAGCGTGAGCTCCACCTCCCGCTCGGGGCTGAGGGCATGGCTGGGGGCGGGGTTAGGGGCTGGGTTTGGCGGCACAGAGTGGCCGGGTCGCGGAGCTTTCTGGATGACCTCAACCATGTGGCTGGACGGCAGCTCCCAGTTGGGGTTCTGGAGCAGGAGCGGCGCTCCCAGGACCACACCCCTGTCAGGTGGCGCTCCCAGGACCACTCCCCTGTCGGGCGGTGCTCCCAGAACCACTCCCCTATCGGACGGCAGGTGCCCGAACACAAGCCCCGGGTCCTGGATGACCAGCTCCACTACAGAGGAGCCGGAGACACTAGGGGCGGATGAGGCCTTCTGGATCACGCCACCTGTCACCGAGGTGATGATGGAGGGCGTGGCCTGGGCAGGAAGTGGTGCAGGGGTCGGGGCCTCCTCTGGCCGGGGCTTCCTGGGACGTCCTCGTTTGCGTTTGACGGGTGGTGCGGCATTCGGGGCATGAGGAGCGTTTTCCAGGCGTCGCTTCACCTTCTGCACGACCGAAGTGTGCGCCGCGGCAGAGGGAGCGGGGCACGCCGGCCCAGAGCTGTTTGGGGGTGGGGCCATGTTCTCTGCTCGCAGGATCATGAGCGGCACCGCCCCCTGCTGAGGCGGCTGCAGTGCTGCCATGGCGATAACCTTGACCCCGCCCCCCGAGTTAGCAGCCGGAGCATTAGCAGTGTTAGCCGGGTTGGCCGACGCTGATGCCCCCGAGGTGTCCTTAGGAGCAAGAGACGGAGGAGATGAGCGAACAGAGAGAGAGTCCGGGAGAGAGCTGCGGGGCAGGATTGTCGGCAACTTCTTCATGTACGCCTCCACCTGAAACAGAGAGGTGCAGGCTCAGACATCAGAGAGAGACGGAAGGGGGGTAGCAACAATAATAACAGGCACAAAATATAGAGGGATTATCAGACTATGTCACTTCGCTGTCTACTGTGCATGTGTCCTGCAGAAAGAGCCGCTGTCTTGTCTGGTATCATGTCTCCTGTAGAGACGCTGTCCTGTCTGGTATCATGTCTCCTGTAAAGAGCCACTGTCCTGTCTGGTATCATGTCTCCTGTAAAGAGCCGCTGTCCTTTCTGGTATCATGTCTCCTGTAAAGAGCCGCTGTCCTGTCTGGTATCATGTCTCCTGTAAAGAGCCACTGTCCTGTCTGGTATCATGTCAGTGTTTTGTAGGATTTCAGCAGATTTCAGGCTCTCTCGGGGTTAGGCTAGTTGTGTAGATCAGATATGAGTGAATGTCCGACTACTGATGTTTGAGTCATTTCTTCGTGTCATTTACGCATCCGCATTTAACGCATATGGTCATTAAGACGTATCCCACTCACTAATGTTCATTTAGCATCATAACTTATTTTATTATAAGGTGAAAAACTGTTTTAGTGCGCTGACAATAGCAGCAGCTAGTGTTGCAACTGCAAAGACAGCGGTACTTTCTGCCCTCAGGCTGCATGCAAATCCTGTGTTGCTAAACATATAATCTGTCTATATCTGTCTCTGACCAACAAAATCTTCTAGTGTGATGCTGACTAAATACAACATAACAGTGAAGCAATTTTTTTTATTTATAATTGTCTCAAACTTGTCTGTAATGCCTCTCTAATGCCAATACCCAAGGATTAGTGGGTTGTGTTTATGTTGTAGTTGTGTGCTGTACCTGCAGGTGGCGCCCCACGGCAGGACGGGGCTGATGCTCAGACGGTTTGACTCGGTCCTTCACAGAGACGCACAAGTCTCCTGCGTCCTTCTGACAAAAAAGAAAATCTTTATTTTAAAAACACTGACAGAAATTTTAGTCGTGTTTTTCACCTTTGAGTCTGAGGCTGAGTCCGAGTCTGGTTTAGAGACGCCTGAGGTCTTCTTTATCACTTTGTACGGTTTAACAGGACACCCTGAAACATAGACCAGAGGCAGGACTTGAGCCAGGACTAAGCCAGGACTAAACCAGGACTAAATCAGGACTGCACCAAGATTAGACCAGGAATGAACCATGAATAAACCAAGTCCAAACCATGGTGTGTGTTTCCTTGCTGTATGGTACCTGCCAGTGCGGCGCCTGTCACCAGCTCCGCCTGGGCGCAGCGTGGGTTGACAATGTGCTCCTGGATCAGGTAGCGGGCGATCTCAACCACAGTGTCAAAAGAACGCTTCAGAATCTTCTGTGCCCAATCACAGATCAGCTCGCACGCCGCCTCCGTCACCTCGTGTTTGTACGTCTGCACCAGCTCCGTCAGCTCAGACTGACATGACAAGAGACCAGAGACCAGGACTGAACCAGGAGAAAACCAGGACTGAAACAAGTCTATAAGAGACTAAACGAGGTCTAAACCAGGAATGAAGCAAGACTCACTGGGTCATTCTTCAGGTCAAGATTGGGTAGTAGAGGCATGTTCAGCACTGTCTTCCTCCTGATGCCACTGTAGCAGTATGTGTCCAGAGAGTCAAGGTAATCCTCTGCTCGTTCTGACCATCCTCTGCTCCTCTGTCCCTCTCCTCTGTTTCTCTGACCCTCTGGTCCTCTGACCCTCTCCTCTGCTCCTCTGACCCCCCTGTCCAGGAGCATTCACATCTGAGAGAAACTGAAATCTGAACTAAAAATCAAAGAATCCCATGCATTTCAGAACATATTTGCTGATGTCTAAAGGAAACACACATGTGCTACACAGGGAGGGCATCTGACACACAGGGAGGGCATCTGGGAGAAAGGATATTTGGACTGGCCTCTTCCTCCCAGTCTTCGGGCTTTGATATTTGGGAAAATATCCCGAATGATTTTTCCAAAGTTTGCAGCACTGAGCGGACGATGCTGCAGGTTTTCACAGTGACGCCTGAAAAACACAAAAACCAGAATTGAACCAGGACTGAACCAGAACTGAACCTTGCCTTGCTTGATTAGCCAGTCGTTTCTACATTCGACATCATCCATATCACAGGTGCTAATTTGAGCATGTGTCCCTCAAATGCGGAAGACATTCTCATAACATTCAGGACAAAATATATCACTTATTTTACTTGAGGTAAGTAATGGTTTGGTGCTTTGATTGCTGATTCTGAAAAAAAGATTTTGTCTAAATCAGGACTATATTAGAACTAAGCCTGGACTAACCAAGGTCTAACCCTGGTCTGAACGCTGTCTGAACTCGCTCTAAACAGGTCTCACTTGTAGGTCTCGTAGACGTCCTGTTTAGGCAGACAGGTGTCTGAGTGCTCCTCCAGGTGACTCCGGATCCAGTTACAGGTGTGAAGCTGGTCAGCTGTGTTAAGAGAGCCACAGTCTCCTCCACTGTAATAGACATAAGAGAGATGATTAAACTACAGCAGAGAGTAGAGGGGAGCGGAGAGGAGAGGAGAGGAAAGGAGAAGATAGTGGAAAGGACTGTGGAGACGAGAGGGTTAAACTAAAGCTGGTCTGCTGTTCAAAGAGCAACAGTCGGCCCACTATACAGGACAGGAGAGGGTTCATTACTACACAGAGACTTCCTGTCGCCACCATATGGTGCTAGTACTACAGCAGTATACACAGTAATATTGCCTGTTAACTGACCAACTCATATGAACACATCTTGGACCTCACAACGACATGAGCATACCTCTTGTCTCCGGAGTTGGGGCAAGAGGGCAGCTGCAGGTACAGGTACAGTTTGTCATTGTCTGAGAACCGCTGCACCTCCGTCTGCACAAAGAGGTGGGAACATTTTTCATTATTTTAATTTAAATCTTTAAATAATAACTTTGTGTGTAATTAAAGTAATTGAAGTAAACAAACACTTACTAGAATCTGTTCCACTTTGGTCTGAACTTGTTTGCTAAAAAAAGGACAGACATTTAAGCCGCTGTGTTATAAAGCTGATAAACCACACAGTTTAAAGCAGTTCCATAAATTATTAAATGTATAGGTTTATCTCTTGTTTTTCTTACGAAATGTTGCTCTTAAGCTTCTGCAGGAGCATGCTGGGCTCAGTGTCGCCCTCCGGTGGCTCCAGGTCCACTGGATGAGTAGCGCTCTCCTCCGACATCTCTGCCCCGGTCACACCATCTGCACCAGAAAACAGGAAATAAAAACAAAAATCACATTTATAATGTTGTTACTTCCTCAAAAACATACTTAGAATTGTGTTTTGTTTCATTCACACGTCGGAGTAACCCTTTGTTATTATTAGTCTGTCTACATCTCCAAAGCTCAAATTGCTCTGTTCCACCTTGTCATGTCACTAAGTGGTAGGTTGGTTTCAATGCAACACCTGCATTTTGTTCAGTAGAGATCTAATTTCGGATCTGAAATTATCCAAATAAAGTGACGATGTATGGAGTTTAAAAACACAATAGAGCACTTCCTGCATTGCTGCATAATATCATAAGGTGGAACAGGGTGTTTTCTGTTTAAGAGGAAAACTCAGAAGAAGAAATGTGCAGGGTTTGTGTGTTATACATGTGTGAATGAAACAAAACAAGTATGTTTGTGATGAGGAAACACAGATCAGTAAAGTTTAACAATAGCTCTTTAAGAACTAATGACGGATGCCCAGACTCAGGTGTAAAACAGGTTTGGACCACACAAAGGTAACAGCAGCCCTTCCCCTGTTAACAACTAACTCATTACATCTGGTTGTGTGTAATAAATGGCTCTTTAGTTTTAATAAACCGATACTAAAATAACTAAATTGTTGAGATATGTCTCTGATTTTGAGGGTTTAATTGAATCGATCGATGCCTTTGTCAGTGTAACTCATCAGGCCCCGCTCTGTATTCTTTTAATTAAACTATATTAAATCTCAGAAGCGTTTAGTCTGAGCTCCAGAACACCGGGCTGTGGGTTTCATGTCCCCGAAGCTAGCCGCCTGTAGCCCCGCTCCTCCCGCCGTGAGTTCGCCGTGAATCCGCCCTGACCCGTGTTTACTCGGCTGCTCATGTGCTTTTACTACACACCGGAGCTGTCACAACAAAGCCCGGGCTAACACAGGCTAACGCGGCTGACAGAGGCGCACTGGGCCGGGACAGAGAGAGTTACGCCCAGAGAGACAGCAGCTGGAGCCGACACGCGCCCTCCGGCTCCCCGGGCTCAGCGTGGCAGCACCAGCCCACTGTCAGATCACTGCGCCCGGCCGCGGTGTCCGCCCGCTGTCACAATAGTGGACGTAGCACAGTAGCTTAGCCTAAGCTAGCTCTCTGAGGCTAGCTCTGCTCTGAAATAGGCTTTTTACAGGTTCCCTCTCGGCGTTTAAAGCGTAGAACCGGCCCGCTCATGTGTTTTAATGTCTGTTTGATTATTACGGGGCCGCTTTTGTGAGTCATTTTGTGGTAATTGATTTATAAAATAAAAAGAAAGTACCTGAGCAGAGATAGAGCAAAAATCCCCTTCAGATCTTTTTGTGATTGGACGGCTTTGTCATGTCTGCCTGACTACAAACCCGGGCCGCACTTTCATTGGCTAGCTGTCATGGCGCCGGCACGCAGCGATTATTGTGATTGGCTGCGGGGCGCTGGTCTGCCCAGTTACAGCACAGATGGGTCTAATCTGCCTAGCAACAGCAAAGTGAAAGCATCCGAGGCACGCAGGGCCACGCACAGCTGCGACGCCTTTGTTCTGCCACACACTTTATTGAACTATTCACTTCACGTTCTTCCGACTCCGGCCATAAATCTGTCTGTATTATCATAAAAAATGATAGCATTCTTCAGATTGTTCAAAAGCTGTACATTGTAATTCCAAATTATCACATAAAAGTGTGGGCTTTCTAATTCTCAAAATAACCTAGTATATCATACTTTTTTGTTGTTGACCGCGAGCTAAACAGTACTGTCCACAGATGAGACTTCCAACCCTATTGTGAAGTCCAAATCTTATATATATTTTTTTTAATACAGAAGCCAATGTGAGAATTTATTTTAACAAGTTAATAATGACAATGATCAAGGCTTTGTTTAAAATGGTTCAAACTGATTTAAGAGATGCATACTCAAAATTAAATGTGCTACAAAAATAATTAAAAAACTTTTTTTTGTGCACAAAAAATCACTTGTCACTTGTTCTGCTTCTGTGCTGATTTCTGTTGGCTCAGCGTAAATCAGTTTCAAGGGGTTAACCCCTTATTCCGACACACCGCTACTCCGACAGACCCCCACCCCAACATACTGTCATTCCGACAACCCTCCATTCCGACACTTTTTGATGCTGCCATTCCGACAATTAGACGTCAATGTCGGAGTGGCGGTATGTTGGAATGGCAGCATGTAACCAATATAAAATGTATAAAAATTTGAAAAAGATTTGGTTGTTAAAAAATGTGATATGCTTCCAACCGTTCACAAATGTCACATCACTCGTTCATTTTCAGAGAATTTAACTTTGAACATGCAACTGACAGATAAACTATTAAAATTATAAAAATGACTCAAGAGTTGAATCCATGACTTGTCAGATTTTGCATTTATTTAATTGTACAAAAACATTAAACATCAGAAAGAACTACATGAGGGAGGGATTGAAGCACTTCCACTTTTACTCTATTCAGAGCTGGGCTTCACTCGAATCCACTGTAGAAGAAAGTGACAATTTTTGATTCATTAAGAATATTTTGGTATATAATGGTATAGTTCATCTCTGTCCCTCACCTGACCAAGTGTGCAATGTCCCAGTTGGTCTCAGATGAAAGAGGTCCAATTATCTCCACTCCTTCAGCTGTCACTATGGCGATCTCATACTTAAAAAGAAAAAAGAAACAATTTTTTATGGAGGAGCAGAGAAAATAGCAACAGAGCCAGAGGAGCAGAGCCAGAGGAGCAGAGCCAGAAGAGCAGAACCAGAGGAGCAGACCCAGAGGAGCAGAACCAGAGGAGCAGAACCAGAGGAGCAGAACCAGAGGAGCAGAACCAGAGGAGCAGAACCAGAGGAGCAGAACCAGAGGAGCAGAGAAAATAGCAACAGAGCTAGAGAAGCAAAACCAGAGGAGCACACTGACCCTGTTGTAGGATCTGGCATCTCTGTAGTAGAGCACTTTGAGGCAGCGTTCGATCAGATCTCGAGCTTCTTGTTTGGACAGGTCGGTCCTGTTCTCCACTACCTCCCTCATCAGCGGCTGCACAGAAGCAAACGAGTTCACATTTATCCCAAATAGAACTTAGAATACTTCAAATCGACAATCAACTCAACTTTAAAGCCACGGTATACAACTTTTTAGACAAAAAGTATTCTAAAATAAAAGCATGAATTTTTATTGTACTGAAAAACCTTTAAAGCTACAATATGTCAGTTTCTGGAGGTGGCATCTGCATAATTCCATGGAAATAGAACCTTAATTCAGAACATTCTCCATGGAGATAAATACATTTTATGCCACACTGTGGAATATTATAGCCAAAGGAACAACATTTGCAAAGAAACAAGCAGGACAAATCGAGTAAGGTCTCTGGAGATGCAAGCCCCCTCACTGTAAGGATGCATGTTTCAGTGCAATAAACAGCCAAAATTAAGGGAAAAAATAAATTTTTATTTTAGTCTATTGGCAAAAAAAAAAGAGATAAAATTACATACTGGGGTTAAATAAAAATAACCGAACAATTCTGACAAGCATTGTGAGTGACATTAGATTTGCAGTGTGGCTTTAATAATTCTATTCAAAGTTCACATTTTGAACACGTCCAGAAGAATTGATAAGACTGAAATATGAACTAGAAAAACTAATTCAAGAATTCAGATCTAAACTACAGGGTTTGCAGTTTTTATACGCAATAAAACAGGAGATTTGGTACTTCAAAACTTGGATTTGTTAATTGCGTGATGAATCATGCAGCTCAAAAATAAGTGTACACATTAATGAAAGGTGCTCTGCTCTTACCTGTGCCAGGTAAGCTCCAAAGCCTGTGGCCACAGTGGGAGCCTCATAAGCGACGCCCAGTTTGTCCACATACCCTAGAAATCTGCACAAACAGGAAGTACAGGGTCAGACAGAACACCACCACCACTCACAGGTAATTTTTTCATAATTTCTTCTGAAGATATGATACATAATGCAAAATGAGTTCTTGTGAGCTTTATGCCACATTATAATGTTACCTCCACAAAAACATACCTGGAGTTGTGTCTCAAATAACTCTGTAACCCTGTAATTATTTAAAAATGTCCAAACAAGTGATGATTGGCTTTATAGAGATGAACAACATTCAACAGTAAACTGGCACCAGTTTATTTTGTTCTTCACTGCATTTACTATAACTTAAAGGCCTTGTGTCCATGTATGAGCTAAATGTGTCTTGCCCCAGTACAAATCTCTTGTATAAGCAGGTCCTGAAGTCAAAATAAGTCCACCATGTACTGTCTACATCCAATTATAAAGCATTCTATTATCCAAGAATCAGAAACTGTATGTTAGTTGTTGTTAGCAAAGACAGAACTACCGTAGTTAATTTTAAACTCTTTGCAGTGATCCAAAGTTATTCCTCACTTACTTTTCATTCAAAGCATTATTTCCACAACTCTCAAAGACCAGAGCAGAGTTTTAGCATGTGTGCACTTCCTGATTCTCTGATGCTTTCTAATTAAAGACAGTACTCAGTGGACTTCTTTTGACCTCAAGAGCTGCTTATACAATACATCTGTACTGGGGCAACATTGTACCCCTCAACCTGGGCTCTGTTGCTGAGCTGCAGATGTTTAGTGCTGTTCCATACCTAGGTCTTACAATAACACATTTTGAAGTGCGATATATTGCTACACAGATGATAATATGGTTACTAACTTATGCCACTGACACAAAAACATTAAAGTTTATACCACAAAAACTATTCTAAATCTACAATATTGTAAAAAAAAATATGAGCTACATAAAGCAAACAATTAAACACTCTAGTACTTACTTTGCCTCTGTAGTAAGTTACAGAAGTGATTTAATCAACCTTCTACAGCTCAAATCTCTTCATATAGCCAAAAATAACCAACAATTTCCCAGTTGTGCAAAGAAAAAGTAGCACAATAAATATTGACCCCCAAAAATGATTGTTCCATTGTTATGTACTGAACAATATGTGGAGTTTGGTGATGGACCTGTCCATACCCCTCTCCATCATAGAAGCCCCCGAGCACCACGGTGTTCCAGAGCGGGTTCATGCGGCTGCGGCGGTTGTACATGACGCGGGTGAGCCACGAGTGAACAGCTTTGGGGCTGTAAGAGTGACCGTCTCCCAGGAGCTCCTCATCGATCCTGAAGAGAGGCGACACCATCAGGCAACAACACATTGTCAACTGTGATACTGATACTTTGCAGCTGATCAACATCAACACACCCTGGGAGTGTGAAGCCAACTAAAGGCTATTCTGTGTCTGAAGCTCTTGTTAGTCAAGGTCGACTTTTACCTGAGGCTTTGTTTGAACGCAATTTTACTATAAAGAATGGACTTAGCTGGAACTCTAACAGGTGAGTGGATTTGTAGTGTGAAAAAAACCATTAGCCAACAGTTTTTCAGTTAGTCACTTTCACCTTTTTGTTGAAAATCAAACTCCTAAATTAGGACCATGACCGCTTGTATTGAGAACAGGCTTCTCAAATTGTGCTGTTTAAATCCATTTGAATATTTTCAGACAATCCCAAATCAGTGTCTGCTAATTTGTGTATTGTGTCAACATCATAACTGCTGAACACTCCAGCATGATGTCACTTGCAAGTATCAGTATTGGTGGTTTTCCAATTGGAGAATGTGATTATGTTATTCTCAGATGGGGAGTTAAGGCTCATTTCTGCTTTACGTTCTAGATGCATACAGATACACAGCTTCTGTCCGTCCTCTGTGTTGTAACATCTGTTGTCTAGTCTGTCTCCTCAGAACATGTGGAATCTTAGCACCGGAACTGTACATGAGCTGCCCACTGGGGGGAAGTAAAGAACACAGCTAAACTTTTACAAGCAGCTACAACCAGCTGCAAAACAAATAAATGCTTCTCTCACCTCGTGTTCTTGGTTCCTTTCCAGCAGATATGATCTAAAAACATGGACCTCTAAAAAAAAAAAACTAGATAACCCCTCTGTCCTGGTTCCAGACAGGCTAGTGGCTGCTCCAGGTACTGCAGCTCCGGGAGCTTGGGCCCAGAAAGAATTCTCCCACAGAGCGCAATATTTTAGGAATTAAAATGGTGTTCTGACTTGGCATCCACAACTTTCACAAAGGTCTGATTCTGGATTTAGCATTCTTTTCTATTTTCACAACATAAACTTTTTAAAATGTTTAAATTCTCAAAGCGCCTAAAAGTGATCTTTGTAAGACTTAGCTTCGCTCACTCTGAGCCTGCACTCCCTCCATGCTAGCAGCTCTCGCTCTGATTGGTCCAAACGCTCCACGCCGTGCACATTACAGATGTCACACGGGTGGGAGGAGCACACCCATAGTGAGGAAGTAAATGGAAGAGAGAATGGAAGAGAGAATGGAAGAGAAAATTCCATTTGGGCCCATGAGCCAATGAGCACAGACCACTGAAAACAAATACAGACGCCATCTGGAGTTCACCTTCCGATTTTATTATACTTCTATGTCTAAAACCTGCCCTGGGCACTTCCATGTTTGTTCATGAGTTGCTCTATTTAGTCTGGTCAATTCTCCAATTTAACGCTCTCTGATGGTTATTTAACAGATGGAAATATTCTGTAAATGCAGTGACGGTTACTACACTTGGAATGCACAGATCTGTTTATGCACGAAAGTGGCGCTGAAATCAGCCTTTAGAGTTGGAGGTCTATAGAGACACAGAGAGAAGAGCTGCTTACACCATCTGCTCGATGACTTGTTTCAGATACTGATAATCTGCATAATCTCCAGACGCTCCAAGTATCGTGTTGTTGTTCACCTGAAAATTAACAAAGCAAGTGATTTAAAATAGTAACATTTTGTGTTTTGTTTTATATTTCACGCTCTTTTACCTTCATGAGGCGGGAGATGTTCCTGAACCGCGCCAGAGAACCGTATGAACCCAACATGTCTGCAGCAATCATCACACCACCATTAAACTTCACGCCCAGAACTGAGGTCCCTGTCACCATCGGGTTACTGCACAAAACACCAACAAGATGTGAGAGGAGCAATAGTTCTGTTCTAGACCTGGTTTAGCTCTGGAATAGTCCTAAAGGTTTAGATCTGATGGTATTCATTAAGGCACATCTCTTCTTTAATGGTACTTGGTGTTAGACCATTAGCTGATGTTTTGGGCATGAATAAGACAAGAGAAATATATTTACTGGATGCAAACATTACAATAGTTTAAACGGCAGTTACATCAGTGAAATGTCCACTCTATTAGTCAAATCTCACTTTTGGTTTCGTTTTTTATTTACACCTTCATTGCTTGTAAAACGTATAGCTATATTGTCAATATTCAAAAAGGTATAGAGGCGCTGAGTTATACTAAAATGCCCATTAATAATGATCTGAGGAGTTTATTTAGACTAGTTAGCCGTTAGCTTAGCATGACTCGGCTCCTGTTTGTGTTGGCGCACAAACAGCAGGATAAAACTGTTTTTCCGCTGCCTCCAGTGGGTCAAACTCACAGCGTGTGTCTGACGGGTCCGCAGCCCACTCCGGAGCCCACCCCGCCGCTGCTACCCCCGGGGAAAGAGTAAAATTGTCCCGGCTTCGGCCCGTTCTCCCAGAAACTCATCTTCACTCCGGACGACTCCATCTTTGATCTGACAGGAAGTGACGCAGGAAACAGATTTACTTTTTTTTTTTTTTTTTTAATTTAACACAGGAGTTCATAAACATAGTTAATGTACATTCTAGTACAAGTTACATAATCAAATTAAAACCGGGAAACACAACCCCTCATTATACACTTTATACACTTTTCTCAGGCTTCGCGATCTAAACTGAAAACTGAGGAGCGGACACCTTTCGATTACGCAGAACAGCCACCGGGGCGTAGAACCCAATGCACGTTCATATGGTGTAATCATAATCAAATAACAAATACACCATATAAACGTGCATATGGTGTAATCATAATCAAATAACAAATACAGAGAGAAGAATACAGAGAAAAACAAAAAATGAAAAATAAAATTAATGTACAATAATGCATAACTAAAGGAGAGAAATGTCAAATCATATGATAAGAGTTAGTTACTGTTTGCAGGGTATAGATATTTGGTGAATAGATTGTATGATCTGAATCCTGTATTGTCCTCTAGTGTTTGTAGGGTATGGATGTATTGTGACAGTTAATTTTTGAAATGTTTACTATTAGGTTTCTTATTGGCCCATTTTGTCTTGTGGATATGAAATTTTCCCAACATAATTATTGCCTGAACCAGATGGTGGAGATCGTGAGGTATGGACTGATTATAAGAACAGATAATGTCCCTTTCCTGAAGGCTGATCCTGTGGCCGGTTTTATTGAATAATAAGTCTTGTATATAGATCCAGAGATTTTGGCTGTAAGAGCATTGGTAAAATAAATGAGTTATTATTAGGCCCGAGCCCCAACAGGGCGTAGGGCCTATTGCTTTCGCAACGATGATGCCTGGGCGAAGTAGCGCGAAGCGCTCATGTCCCCAAAACACACTCCTGACATGAAGCTGTATCCAAGCCCCCATGCCTTCGGCATTTACGAAGCCCATTCACTCAATGTTGACAAAAGTAGCGCTCCTCTTCCCAAAACACACTCCTGACATCAAGCTGTATCCAAGCCCTTTACAGTTGCTAAAATGAATGGAAATCAATGGGAGTCAATGGCCCACCCCGACGACGCCCGTCATTCACAATATTAATATTTATTGTTCACTGCCAAAGTCAATAATCACTAACGTTGTTGGTCGTTTTTGATTCTGTATTTGTTCTTTCAGTGAAGGCTGCGTTCCCGCGCCTTCGACTGCAATAGTAATATCTATTGTTTATAGTCAAAATCAATAATCACTAACGTTGTTAATCGTTTTTGGGTTGCGCTGTCTTTTCAGTGAAGGTGGCGTTCATGCGCAATCTCCCACAATATTATTCATTACTGTCAAATCAGTAATCGCTAACGTTGTTAGTCGTTTTTGGTTTGTGTTTGTCCTTTCAGTGAAGGCTGCATTCACACGCCCTCTCCCGTAATATTATTGTTTTCTACTGCCAAATCAATAATCACTAACGCTGTTAGTCGTTTTTGGTTTGCGTTTGTCTTTCAGTGAGGGCTGCGTTCATGCACCCTTTCCCGCAATATTATTGTTGCTCTCAAGTCAATAACTCAGTGTTTAACATTAGCCATTTTGTTCTTTCGGTGAAGGCTGCGTTCCCATGCCCTCTCCCGTAATTTTACCGTGCCTGTTGCTGACGGTGCTGGTTATTTTGGTTTTTTGGCCCTAATTGGTGAAGGCAGTGTTCACGCCCCCTCTCCCAGTTTTGGCTTTTGCAAACCTGATACTGCTTGTCATAATTAGCGGGAGTTCTCATTGTGCCACTATACCTTGGTTGGTGAAGGCTGTGTTCCCGCCCCCTCTCCCACCTTGGTTCTCTGTTTACCACTTGACTGCTGTCTAGCTGTCTGGTTCTCTCCATTATACTGGTGGTGCTCGACTGATTGCGCCAGATTATGGACGCTCACATTGTTGTGTGACCTGTGGTTCCCCACTGCAGGTTGACGATGGCCACGACCTTTGCCCGGCGTGCCTTGGCCCTGACCACTTGAGGGAGGCATTGTCGGATAATCCGTGCATGAACTGCAGTTACATGCCACATGCTGTCAGGGTGGCAAGGCTGGCACAGCTAAGCCCTGCATACGGTGAAGATCTCTGTCATGGAATAAAATCACAAACCAGTGATAAATCTTACAGTTTTACATTAAACCAGTCTCTTCCCCATTGAGATTAAAGCACCTGAGTCAGTCTTTTCATTTTTACGTGCTACGGAGGACAGGGCTGGAGTCTGCTAAGGCCCTACTGAGGGCAGCCATACACTCTCAGATGTCCTGCCCCTTCTTCTGCAGCACGTCCCTTTATTTGGTTCATCAAATCAATCATATCAGTACAAAGCATAGTCAGAGAATACCTAGTTTACAACATAGTGAAGTATATCATGGCTTTGTTTTACATTTGTGAGATAAGCTATAAGTTACGCCTGTGAACCGTCTGCAAGGAGGAAAAGGTCATAAGAGGTCATGCATCTGGTCTCTCAAAGCATTCCTTTTTAACAAAGAACTCTTTTAACCACATGTACATTTTTAATAACTCCATTATAAGCATTTTATTCTAACATTTTACCCCCTGTTTATAAAAAAATTACATCATATAAGATCAGAACATGAGCCTTCTATATCAATAACTTTAGCACATGTCGCCATAAAAATGTGTAAAATCGTACACTCGGGGATAATGTTGGCTTTTAGTCATTTTTACCTGTGTTTCAGTTTGTCTATTTGTGTTCAAAGTCTAGGTCTGGGCTGTCCTTGTTAGGAGTCAAAAGTTAAGGTATCTGTTAAGAGAAGTTGAAACTCCTCATTATTTAAGGTCATTGTACTCTGAATAGACTTTTGCATTAGTGCTTTGAAGATTGGAATACAACAACATCCACACACTAGAAGCAAAAGTGCACACATTATTAAGGAGGTTAATATAGTTGCTGCCAATTTCCTGTATCGGCCAAATATATCAAAACCAACTGTACCATGAATCAAAATTTCCTCCTGATCTTTAGCTTGAGCCATTTCCTCTTTGAGGGTGGAAACTCTGTCATGTATTTCAGACCAATTTCCAGCAGAGTCTGGAATAAAGGTACAACAGTGTTCAGAACCAAATTTAGTACAGATTCCTCCATCTGATGCAAACAGGAAATCTAGAGAGAGCTGTGTAACATCAGCATTTCTCTCATAGCTTTGCGTTCTGGATCATCACGGAGTTGAGTAGTAATATCATCTAGTATACCAGTTATGTTTTCTAACGCCCACCATACGTGCTCATTCTTTTTTCCGAGATACGCTGTTCCGTAATTTGGCAAGAGTGTCATAAAAAACCCTCTTGTGCCACTTATCAGTGGGGTATGGGTGTTAGATTGCTTTTTGGCGGTGTGTATGCCCTTTTACCTTGTTGTAGTGCGGGTTTTGGTCAGTTGAGACTAATTGGAAAACTGTTGGTTGGAGAGAAGCTAAATAACAGCCTCCACACCAGTCTGGTGGCAGGATGAGGTGAGCAGTTTTCCACACATCCATACCGCTCCTACAGGAGCTGGAATGGCCCAGATGGGTACATTAAGTCTAGTCCAGTCGGCTGGCAGCCCAACTAAGTTTAGGTCTTTAGCTACCTGCGTCAAATTAAATGTGAATATGCCTATTGTGGGTCCAACTGTTTTACCTCTGTGGGTAAGAGGCAGTGCATACCATGGCCCCCCTTATAGGCTGTGGTTCTCCATCCGGGGATTGGGAGCTCTCTTTACGACCTCGAGTGTTCCCCACCCACTGAAACCCTGTCACATTCTCTGGTCACTGTCAGTCCGGGAACTCGGGCCTTTCTAACCTGGACACCTTTCCATATGGTCTGGTTAGTGTTGTCCAGTCCACTTAGCTGGATCCCTCCAGTCTGAGGCATTTGTCAAATAACCATCACATAGAGGCAGTTTAACACTGCTCGCATCGACCAGTACCTGCCAGTGCACAAAACATGTCTTTAGCTGAAAGAGGACAGGTGTAACACCGGTACCTCATTGGCATGGTGAGGGATAAGGGAACAGATATAACAGTCCTTTGTAATGTTAAGGTGTTGTGCTGTTATGTTCATGAGGTTAAACCATTTATTATTTAGTATGTGGTGTACTTGATGTGGATTTATCACTTCTCTACGAGTAAGTATATATCGTTTATGCATCAATACTTAAATTCTGTCTTGTCTTTTTTTTTTTTTGTCATTTCAGTCGTAGGATGTGTCACAGTCTCAGAGACAGTGGAGTCGTTGTATTTGGTTTGTGTGACCTGTGTACTCACTACCAAGTCAGTGTGTGTATGTTTGATATATATCAAAAACATTATTGCTATGTACACCATGAATAAAATTATGACAAATAACACCTTATTTAACCATTTTAACTGGGTGTTTTGTGGTTGTTTTACTTCTCTTTTCTCAGACAGTTGCTTCTCCCTTGGGATGAATGGAGCTGTCATCTTTTTCAGTGCCCGAGGTTAACTTCCTCGTAAGAACACCGTTGGAGTGAACAGTTGTTTACCTACTACTCACTCTTGAAGTCCTGGTCTAGGAGTAATCTAGAAGGTCTCTGAAGGCCTGAGTCAGAGATGTCCTGAGTCTAGGAGGTCTTGGAGATCTCTGAAGGCCTGAGTCAGAGATGTCCTGAGTCTAGGAGGTCTTGGAGGCTGGGTCTGGATCTGTCAGGTCCAACTGGTTCCTCAACCACAGTGTGATTGATGAATCCAGGTGGCTTCTGCCCTCGACCTTTACTGCAGTGGGTGCAGCCAAGATGACTCGGCAATACGTCCCTCCCACCTTGGACTGGTCCAATTCTTCCTCTTCAGAGTCTTTATAAACACGTGGTCTCCTGGTTTTGCCGTGTTGCCCTGTAGAGAAATAGTTCCTTCTGGCAGTTTATTGCTGTTTACAACATCTCTTGTTAACAGGGTTTTTCTCATATAGTCAATAAGATCTTGATCAGAGTCTGGTTGATCTATTGTCTTTAATTGTAAATCCGGAATAGTATACGGTCTTCCATATATAATATTTCAAATGGGCTCAACGTATGTCCTTCTGCTGGCAAAATATGCATGTTTAGTTTAACTAGTTCAATGCAATCAGGCCATGGTCTGTTGGTTTCCTTCATTGTCTTGACCAACTTGTTTTTTATTGTCCCCGTTCGTCCCTCTCCACTAGGCCTGCTGACTGTGGGTGATATACACAGTGTCTCTTCAGATCTATGTTAAATCTCTCCCCTATCTTTGTGATGACTTCATTAACAAAATGGGTTCCGTTATCTGATCTTATAACTTTTGGAATGCCAAATGTGGGAATTATGCTCTTGCATATTGCTTTCGCCACCGTTAGTGCATCCGGTTTAGCTGTTGGGAATATTTCCACCCATTTGGAGAATGCGTCTATAATCACTAGACAATACTCTACACCTTTAGATTTCGTTAATTGAATGAAATCCATGTGTAGTGTATGGAAAGGATGTTCTGGATTAGGGAAAGCTCCTCTTTAGGTCTCAGCTGTCCCTGTGCATTATTTTTAATACAGATTAGGCATTGTTTACAAAAATTTTTTGAATATGTATTAAAGCCTATTGTATTATAATGCTTTTCCACCATATCAATCATACCCTGTTGACACATGACATAGTCCATGCGTCAATCTACAAGCCCAATTAAATAATGATTTTGGTAGCCATGGTTTATCAGCAGGGCCTACATATAGGTTATTTTTATTGTAGCTCCTTTCCCTATCCAGGCATCTCTCTCAGATTTGGGAGCATTTTGTTGATAATTTAACAACAAATTTTCGTCTTGATCGTATTTCTTCTGAATGTAACATCTGTGTGCTTTGTGCCACAGCTTTAGCTGCGGTATCTGCTAATCTGTTGCCTACCGAGATAGGATCTGTGTTTGATTTGTGTGCTTCACATTTGCAGATGGCTAGCCTTTTAGGTAATTTTATGGCTTCTAAAAGATTTTCTAGTAGGACTTTATGTGCCACTGTTTTGCCGCTGGATGTTTTAAAACCTCTTCTGGCCCATTGTGTACAGAAGTGATGTGTTGATCCATAAGTATATTGACTATCTGTCCATATGGTCAACTCTTCATCTTTGAACAATTTACAAGCTTCCGTGACTGCTATTAATTCTGCAGCCTGTGCTGATAAGTTTGAAGGTAGTTTCATTTGTTTTAAAATTTTATCCATAGTAGTAATGGCATATCCTACTTGATTTTGGCCTATCTTGTTCTTACTTGCTGAGCCATCTACAAATACTATTGCACCTGCATTCAGTGGAGTATCTTGTAAGTCAGGTCGGGTTTGTGTATTATTTCAGTTTCTTTTATGCAATCGTGTTTCTGCCCATCCTCCGGCAGGGGGAGTGAGTGTGGCAGGGGTTTAACGACTGCACCTCTCTATGGTTAAGTGTGGTTGTGATAATAGCACTGTCATGCACATTAAATGTCGTGTGCAGGTGACAAAAATGCCATATTGGTTTGCATTAAAAGCGCTGATACGGTATGTGAAACCTTAAGGGTCAGCGGGTGAAACAGAACCACTTCTGCTGACTCCTGTATGGCCATTGCAGCAGCTATCACTGCCTGTACACAAGGTGGTGTGGCTCTAGCTACAGGATCTAATTGTTTTGAGTAATAGGCTACTGGTCTTAGTTTTGAGCCATATTTTTGCATTAACACTGAAGTCATAAACCCATTTCGAGTATCACATGTTTGAATGAAAGGTTTTGTGTAATCAGGAAGTGCCAGTACAGTGGTAGTTGCCAATGCCTGTTTCAATTTACAGAAGGCTGTTTCTGCCTCTGCTGTCCAATGTATATGATCTGTCATTGTCATTGGAGTCTCATAAATTAGATTTTGTAAGGGTCGGACCATTTCTGCGTAATCTACAACCCATGCTCTGCAATAATTACAGAGGCCTAAAAACGACATCATCTGTTTTTTTGTGAGTGGTTTTGGGGCAGCTAAAATGGTTGCTTTTCTGGATTCACAGATGGTTCTGCCCTCTGAAGTGAGATTGTGGCCTAAATATTTCACTTCTTTTCTCCATAGTTGTAATTTATCACGGCTCACTTTATTGCCTGTTTGGCCTAGGTATTCAAGTAAGGCTAATGTATCTTGTTTGCATTTTTCCTGATCTGCATTCACACTAAGATGTCATCTACATAGACAATAATTTGGCTATCATTTTTTGGGTTAAAACCACTTAGGCAATTTGCAATGTTTTGAGAAAACACTGTGGGAGAAATAGCCAATCCTTGTGGGAGTCGAGCAAAGGTATATTTCTGGCCTTTATAAGTGAATCCAAACCAATCTTGACTCTCTTTTGCAACTGGAATGCTGAAAAAGGCGTTTGCTAAGTCTATAACTGAGAAGAATTTGCTTTCTGGGTTAATAGAATTTAATAAAGTGTGCGGATTAGGCACATTTGGCGTAGTCTGTTGCATTGCATCATTTACTGCACGTAGATCTTGAATCATTCTCTCACGAAGTAGGGTGAGCTTTTTTTATTGGAAAAATTGGTGTATTGCATTTAGCCTCTGGGCATGGAATTATTACACCTGCCTTTTTAAATCTTCTATTACTGGTTCTATCCCTTTTTCTGCATCTGGTTTTAGGGGATATTGTTTAATTCTTGGCCTAAACTCAGTTTTGCCTGTGATTTTTTACAGGTTGGGCACCATGCATTAGACCTACATCTGCTGGGCCTGTGCTCCACACTTTTTGTGAGATCTGTTCTAAAGCTTCATTTCTCTTCTGGAGTTAGTACGAATGTTTCTGCATCTACATGTCACATTTCACAGTCTATTCCTCCCTCTGTCAAATGTGTCTGTGGTTTTGTTGTCACTCTATAATGTAGTTTTTCCTTCTCCATCTAGTACTCAGGCTTTTTTCTACACTAGGATCTTCAGTTTCAGTCCAGTCTGTAATTGAACGTACATGTCTCATATTTATTGCATTGTCTCTCCATTCGTCATTTTTCCCTTTTGTCAGTGACACGTGTCTTGTGTATGGGGACTGCATTAGTCTAGTCACAGTTTCAGTTACATTTATGTCACAGAAGAACACCCATCTTTGGCATAAATGTAAGGTAAGGTCACGCTTTGGGGACCTAATTTGTGCACTTCGTCATTATAGGGTTGGTCTGGTCCTGGGGTGCTTGTACCTAAGTGTACAATGTAATTCGTCTCTTTCTTTTCTGTCATACTCTGTATCATCCCTTCTGCTATCTCTATAAGTGATTTAGCAGTTTGTTGTAGATCCTTCTCTGGGAGATCTAAACTCCACCAATAGTGGAGGGCCCCTGTGCTCTCAACGGGGTGGACCTCGTGTAATTCAGGGCATCTGCTTTGATTATCATTAGGCGTCCCTCTGGCGTAGGAAGCAATGCTAAAACCTAACATTAATATTAGATCTCTGCCTAAGAGGTTATGTGGACATCTTGGTGATAATACTACTTCTAACTGTAGTCTCGGCTCTGCTGCTGTCAAACTAAACCCTATTGGGGTACTTATTTTTTGGGATTGTATATTGCCATTTGCTTCTAAATAATTCTTATAGTTTTATTTGAGGCGTAAATGGCTTTTGTGTCTCTCATAACAGTTCTTTCTGCACCTGTGTCTACCAAGAACAACATAGGTTGCCCATTCACATAAATCGTCATTTCTGGTTTAGTCCTGTAATCTATCTCATTAAATGACAGATACATTTCTGCACTTTGGGGATCTTTCTTCCTCTCCTGTGTTATTTTGAATCTGTATTTCTGTAGGCATAGGTCTTTCAGCCACGTGTATTTCTTTTTTGGTTTATTACTTTCCCTCTTCTGTCTTCCTGACATTTATCCTTGTATTTCTTATCTAGTCATGCCTCTACTGGGCTTCTGTCTTTTGATTCTCTCTTTCATTCTCTTCCTCTCCTTCACTGCTACTATCTTCTCCTCTCAGCCTACAGTTTCTAGCAAGATGTCCTCTCTTGTGGCATATAAAACATCTGCCTCCTCCTTATCTCTTTCCTGCTTATCATTTCCTTTGTATCTTTGTTCAGCTTTTTATATTGTTTTTTTCTTTTTTTTTTCACAAGACATACGTCTCTATTCCCGATTCAGAAATAAGCACTTTGTTTGCTTGCTGCATTTTCTTTTTCTGCACTACCTCAGCGTGTATTGCATATGTCATAAAATCTGTCAATGTTGCTGTAGGAAAGCCTCACGACGTCTTTTTGGAGCCAGTTTTTAATTGGTTCTTTAAGTCCTCCTAATATAGCCATTTTTAGTTGTTGTTGATAAGGCCCATTAACATCTGCATTCTCTGTGATGCCACTGTTTGCTTTAAACACTTCTGTCATTTGGACCTGAAATTCCTGCACCGTTTCCCCATCTTTCTGTTTGGTGTTTTGGATTTTATTATAATCTGCTCTACGCTGAAACTGTGTACGCATCCTAGCGAACACTCCATTTGCATGGTCTAGAACAGGTACTATTTCTTGCTGCGAATCACCGTCTTCCATTTCCGTGAGGTTGAGTTGGGTCAAAATCTCCTCTAACTAAAGCCCATTTATGCCCTAAATGCAACATTAGAACTAGGTGACACTCCATTGCGTCCAGGCCATAAGAATTGATCAGATCTTTTAAGTCTGAAATGCATGTTTCTATGTCAGCTTCAGCTCTAGTAACGCCTTCCAATGCTTTTTATGTCTGCTACAGACCATGGGCTGTAAACCTGTATCGTTGCCCCCTGTGTGTGCGGGTCTGGGAGCGAAATTAAAGGATACCCTTCAGCTATTTCTTCTTCTTTCGTGGGACAATCTATTTGAAGCCATGTCTGGTCTGTGGCATATTTACCTTGACCTGTCATCTCTGTCTTACTTCTGGTACGGTGTGATATAGGAGACGGAAATGGCCAGGGGGGTGGAGTTTTTGTATCATATGCGGGTGGAGGGCTCTGCTGGGCCTCTGGGGCAGTGGGAGGAGCCCAAAATGGGTTTTGGCTGGCTTGTTTTTTTCGTACTACTCCTATTTCTGGAAGTTTTGGATAAAGCCCCAAGGTCCTAAACTCCTCCTTCTTTTCTTTCTCACCCAATTCCTCATTTTCACCTTGTTCTCACCACCTCTGCCTGCTCTGCCTGTAGAGGGCGCCTTTGCACCATCAGGCATCATCGTCCTCCGGACGAGACACAGTTAATGCAGTTGTCTTTTTAGTGTTAACATTTTTACGCTTTTTACTTTCTGCTATCCATAGTCTAGCTGTAGTTACCTGTTTACCAGGTGTATATTTTGTCTTTCCTTTAAATTGATCATGAATTGATAAGTTCAACATTAACTGACTTAATTTAATTTCATCAAGAGTTCCATCAAAATTATATTTTTCTTTCCATTTTTTAGGAATTTGCAACTCTCTGGATAAATTAAACTGCCATATATTCCGAATCTGTTTCTATTTTTACTGTTTTTTCCGCCATGTTGTACTATGTGTCTAGGTCTGCTTACTGTTGATCTCCTGGAATCTTCTCTGTGTTTTATGACAAGCTTCTACCACAATGGGCGGTCATAAACTTGGTGTTAATTCACACACCGAGAAGGACACTGGATCAATTTTCAGCACACCATCAACCTATGTCCTTAATGAGATTCAACCTTGATACACCTTAACAGTGTTCAATTTGAATCCCCATTCAACAGCTCATTCAACAGTTCATTCATACTCTATACTAGATTCATCTCTAGTTCTGCTTAACTTCACTCTTTAGAAGTTAAATTTCTGACCTCAGGTGTTATAACTGGCTCTGGTCGTCCGGGTCCTTCCACGAAGAGGATGCCCAACAGGGGTTGCCGTCGAGAAAAGACGGATTTCTCAGCTCAATGCTGGTGTGCGCGTACTCTTCCAATCTCTGTTGTTCACCCTCCAGCAGAAGCACCGATCCGGCTCGTACTGGACCATTTACTGTCATGGAATAAAATCACAAACCAGTGATAAATCTTACAGTTTTACATTAAACCAGTCTCTTCCCCATTGAGATTAAAGCACCTGAGTCAGTCTTTTCATTTTTACGTGCCACGGAGGACAGGGCTGGAGTCTGCTAAGGCCCTACTGAGGGCAGCCATACACTCTCAGATGTCCTGCCCTTCTTCTGCAGCACGTCCCTTTATTTGGTTCATCAAATCAATCATATCAGTACAAAGCATAGTCAGAGAATACCTAGTTTACAACATAGTGAAGTATATCATGGCTTTGTTTTACATATTTGTGAGATAAGCTATAGTTACGACCTGTGAACCGTCTGCAAGGAGGGAAAAGGTCATAAGAGGTCATGCATCTGGTCTCTCAAAGCATTCCTTTTTAACAAAGAACTCTTTTAACCACATGTACATTTTTAATAACTCCATTATACGCATTTTATTCTAACAATCTCCCACCGTCAGGCCAGGTACTTCTGCCCTCCTAGGGCAAAACGCCCTAGGAGGGGGCAACATTACGCCTTCCTGAAGCAACACTTTTGAGAGCTCCACCTACAAAGAAGTCCCAATCTGATCGAGGTCTTGCATCTAAGATGGAGCAGTTGTCAGCAGAACTGGAAGTGATGAAGTTGTTATTGCAGGCTCCTCGTATAGAATCACCTGCTTCAGAGGCTAGGACATTTTCCCAATCAATGCCTATTCTGACCCCGGAGGACGATGTACATTCTCTGGCCGCATCTGCCTCATTTTCAGGATGAGGAGGATGCACCATCCTCACATTTTTTGAGGATGGTTCGTATTCCTCTACACAAAGCCTTGATAGTGGCTCAACCAATAGCTCCATGCGAGATGTGATGTGCAGAGCTCTGAACTGTTTGCGCCTGGACTTCCTAAGCCAGAACAGCCCGGCTTGGGTAGTGCTTTCTTTAGACACGGGCGTCCTCCTACGCCCTTTGCTGTACCTCTCTCTGTGGAGTATCTCAGAGAGTTGCATGCCTGTTGGAGGGAACCAAGTGCTTTCTCCAGGCGCTCATCAGATGGTTGGATTTTGGCTGCTATGCACAGTGCAACAACAGCTGGTTTGGATTGCATGCCTGTTGTTGAACCAGCTGTAGCTTCTTTGATCGTATCACCTGAGGAAGCCCTGCGCCAAGATGTCAGGTGTCCAAGACCCCAGTGCCGTGTGACAGATGACTTCATCTCTAAGGCATACATCTCCGGTGCGCGGGTGGGTCATCTGGGCAATTCTTTGGCACACTTTCTGTTTGCCCTCTCTGCCTCCCTCCAGGAGGGGGATGGTGCTGCAATGGCTGCTGATTTTAGTGATGCGGCACTGCAGGCGTTTGCATTGATGACAAGGGAGCTTGGATGTGTTATGTCTTTTCTGGTTCAGGCTCACCGGCAGATTTGGCTCGCTCAATCTCTCGCTCAATCTCCCCTGACAGAGGCGTGCCATAGGACTGTCCGTAGTGTACCTGTGGAGCCAGGGCAGTTGTTTGGTTCAGTTGCCCTGGAAACATTACAACGGATTGTCCATGCTCGACAGACGAGGCAGCAAATTTCTGGCCTCAAAAAGCTATGCCCCCTCCTCGGCAACCAAGGCGCCCAACTGCTGGCCCCAGCGCTCAGCCACCTCCTCGGGATTGGCCTACTGATGAACGCTTCCCCTCGAGGCAGGCCTGGCAGGGTTTTTCATAGAACGGCAGCCACAGGTCGCCACCGCCCCAGGGCTCCTAAGGGCTGTGGGGCAAGGAATTGAAACTTTGAGGCCGGCCGTTGGATACTTAATCGTTTCATGAAGGTCTTACCATTCCACATGCTGACCACAGCAGAGGTTCTTCAAACCCTCGCAGCGGGGGAATGGTTCATGTCTGTAGACCTCAAAGATGCTTACTTTCATGTGCCCATTGCACCACAACACCAGAGATTTCTCAGGTTTGCCTATCGAGGCCGTCACTAGAAATTCCGGGTTCTCCCATTTGGGCTCTCCCTCTCTCCATAGGTGTTCACTCGATTCTCCCTTGCTCCTTTGCAGGCCACGGGCCTGAAGATATTACCATTTGGACACTGTGATGATGAAGGCTCGCCCATCCCTTCATCGCCTAGCCGATATTCAGGCTTTGGTCTCTCGCTTCAAACTGGGCAGCCTGCACCCCTTTGTCACCTTTCTTCAGCTCATGGGAAAGCTGACGTCTGTGACACGAGTTGTGCCTCTTGGTTTTCTGTCACTGCATCCGCTACAAAGGTGGCTGAACAGCTTTCATCTGGATGCCACACGGCACTGTCGACGGATGCTCAGGGTGATGTGGCAGTGCTCCCGTGCTCTGTCCCCATGGAGGGACAGGAACTTTGTCACAAGGGGTCCCCATGGGTCTTGTGGTGTGTCGCAGGGAGGGGTCACCACAGATGCCTGCCTCACAGGATGGCTCAGGGGGTCTGGTCTGCCAGAGATCGTTTAGATCACATAAATGTGTTGGAGTTGCGGGCTGTCCATTTGGCTCTCAGGAGTGTTCTGCCACACCTACGAGAGAAACGTGTTCTAATTTGTTCGGACAACACTTCGACTGTCTATCACATCAACCATCAAGGGGGCATCAGATCTGCACGACTTCTCAGAGTGTCCCAAGACCTGTTACTATGGGCTGCTCCTCGTCTGTCCACACTGCAAGCAGTGTACTTACCGAAAGAAGGCAATCAAGTGGCGGATTATCTTTCCCGAAAGCGACGACCTCCAGGGGAATGGTGTCTCCACCCAAAGGAGGTGCACAGGATATGGAGCATATTTGGGCAGGCAGAAGTGGATCTGTTTGCTTCACAGGAGTTGACTCACTGTCCCCTTTGGTTCTCCCTCACGAGGGAGCCTGGTTCTCTGGGACAAGATGCACTGGCACACACTTGGCCCCAGTGCCTTCTCTATGCTTTCCCTCCTCTTCCTCTGATTTGGCCGACCCTACAGAGGGTTCTCCAGGAAGGCCACAGATTGTTGCTGGTTGCTCCATACTGGCCAGCAAGACCATGGTTTCCGTTGCTGTACAGTCTGTGTTGCGGTCTCCCATGGGGTCTCCCAGGCAGGAGAGACCTGCTGTCTCAGTTGGGGGGTGAAATCTGGCATCCCAATCCTCAATGCCTCCTACTGTGGGTGTGGCCATTGGTGGGCCCAAGCTGCAGCTGATCGGTTTCTGTTCGCCAAACACTTTTGAATGCCAGAGCGGCCTCCACTCATCAGCAATATAGGAACAGGTGGAAGTTGTTTTCTCACTGGTGCTCTGCCCACAGTTAGGATCCTGTGTCTTGTTCAGTGCCTGTTATCCTGGAGTTCCTCCAGTCTCTCCTGAACAATGGGCGGTCTCCCTCCACTTTTAAGGTGTATGTGGCTGCTATATCCTGTCACCATGGTTTGATTGGAACCTGTACAGTTGGGGGCCATAATTTGGTTTCTCTTTTTCTACGGGGTGCCCGCAGGTTGCGCCCGCCAACTATACCAGTCCAGTGTGGGACTTGTCACTGGTCCTGGAGTCTCTGTGCGGCCCACCATTTGAGCCTCTGGCACGAGCGGACCTCAAGTGACTTTCGTGTAAGACTGCATTTTTATTGGCTATTGTGTCAGCGAACGGGTCAGTGAGTTACATGCCCTTTCTGTTAGTCCTTCCTGTCTTTGGTGGAGTCCAGATGGTTCTGGTGTTACCCTGTGGCTGAATGCGGCATTTTAACCAAAGGTGTTGTCACGTTCTCACTGTAATGAGCCTTTGAGTCTGGCTTGGTTTGATCCCCCGCTTGGAGAGGGCAGAGACAGGCTGCATTTGTTATGCCCGGTGCGAGCACTGGAAGCTTATATTGCAGCCACGGCAGGTATGAGACATTCAGATCAGCTGTTCCGGTGTTATGGTGGTGCTAAGAAGGGCTGTCCAGACAGCGCCTTTCACACTGGGTTGTTGACACTATTCACCATGCCTACAGGTTCCATCTGTTGTGAGGGCCCAATCTACTCGGGGCATCTCCACTTCATGGGCAGCTATGAGAGGTGTTCCTTTGGAAACCATATGTGCTGCCGCATCTTGGGCTTCACATAACACATTTGCCAGATTCTACAACATGATTGTGGTCTCTCCTCACCCTCTTGGTGTGGTTCTTCAAGAATCTTTGGGCTCTTCTCAGTGAGGTATGTGCTCAGGATTCTTCGTGACATAGCTGGCATTAGTCCTTCAGTGCTTTCAGCACCGCCCTCTGGTGGTTAGTATGAAATAGAACGAAAGTTACGTATATAACTATGGTTCTATGAATCCCGGATGACCGCCAGAGATACTCTGTCACTCAGGATCCTTGCAGTTCTGCGAGAAGATTCTGTAGGAACAGAGTCACGGATGATGGGGGACTATATCACCTCCGGGGTGTCATCCTGGGTCACAGGTGTGACTCATTTGGTATTACTACTCGAACTGTGCATGTGCGAAGGGAACATTCAGTGCTTTCAGCACCGCCCTCTCGCGGTCCTCCGGGATTCATAGAACCGTAGTTACATACGTAACTTTCGTTTTAACCTGTGTGGCCATTATTTGTGCTACAAGTAAAAACAGATACGGGCTCAGAGTACAGCCTTGTTTTATTTTGCGACCTATACTGAATCTAGGTGTTGTTCCATGTAATAACTTCACTGAGCTGTTGCATCCTTTATAGAGTGTTTGGATTGCGTTTATGAATCTTTCGCCAAAACCAAAAGTGTTGGGAGTTTGAATTATGAATTGGTGGTTGACTGTATTGAAGGCTTTGTAGAAGTCGACGAACAAAACAAGACTGTCCTCTTCAATAATCACTTAAGTCCATTATTAACCTCACATCATTAATTGTTTCTACCAGCCATGAATCCAGATTGTTCCTCATCAATTATTTCTTCCAAACGATCTTTTAATCTTTATGCAAAAATTGAGGAGACACCGACTACTTACCTCCGCTGATATTTTCAGATATTGGGGCGTAATGAGTATGTGGAGTAAGTGCCTATACCGATATCCAGTTTCGAAATTATAAGTCTTTGGACGCTCAGGTTTAGTTTACGAATGGTTGGGTGCATGACTTGGAAATCTTCAAACATCAGAGCTCTGGAAACACCGCCATTCGTGCCAAGGTAAGTGTGTTGGTTCTCTAAAGCCTTTTCAGTTGGTGTAGGGTGCAGTGTTTCCCAAATGTTTGTAATATGGTTGGAATAAATCTTCATGATTAGTTTCATGTTTACCACGAAACAACATTGTCCCAATTTGTTGTCCCAAATCCCGAATTCGGCCGTAAATGTGCCGAAAATTACACTCTAACAGAATACTGAATGGTTATTTTCTGATAAACATTAAAAACTATTGGTAGAGAGGTTGAGTCGACTGCACACAGCCCCTCACGGCTTCATGATGCTCTGTTCACACGGCGAACATTCCCCTTGGTCGCCTCCTACGACAGGGAAGAGCGTCAGACTGAAGCACAGACAAAGATGCAGCAGCCGCCGAAATTGGAGCAGAGAGAGCAGAGGGGAGACAGGGAGGTGCGGTTAGGGGAGACAGGGATGTGTGCTAAGGGGACTTTTAAGGTGCTTGTCTTTAGTGTGGACGCACCGGGTTCAAGACCTCGACTTGTTTGTGTGTAACAGAACATGTAGCATTGTAGCTTGTAGCTTGTGCTTTCAAATTTGATGGTTTTTGTGCACGCATTTCAAAACAGTCAACAATAATAGCAATGTTCTTTCCAAAAACTTTCCTAAACTGTGGTGGCATTGTGGCCTGTAAATATTGTCTTTCAGGCCAGTACACCAAGGGGCTAAGGCATGTATTCATTTATGGTGTCTGCACAGGTGGTAGAAAGAGTTTTACAAGACACTTTCAAAATGTGGGAAAGATGTGTGACAGGAAGATCAAGCCTCACACGAATGAGTGTCAGTAAAACTATCTGAAATGGAGCGAGCTTCTTAGCAGCCAGCAGGAAAGGCTGAACAGTACTGATCATTGAAAACAAAATGGCAAAACACGGGAGTCCTGCATAATACCTCACCTTTTCTGTATTATCCCGGGAAAAAATCCTCATCCATTTTAATATTAATAGTGCATCAGTTTTATATAGCGCTTTTCTGGACACTCAAAGACGCTTTACAGAGCATTATTCATTCCCTCCATATCTAGTGGTGGTAAACTACTATTGTAGCCACAGCTGCCCTGGGGCAGACTGATGGAAGCGAGGCTGCCAATCTGCACTATCGGCCCCTCCAACCACCGCCATCACTCACGCACACACAACTTTCATACTAGGCAATGTAGGTGATGTCTTGCCTAAGGACACAACAACAGTTTTTGTGACTGGTGCCCCACTGTGGCACCTGGAATTCCCAGTGGTCTCCCATCCAAGTACTAACCAGGCCCAGCCCTGCTTAGCTTCTGAGATCTGACAGCTCTAAGCTCCCTGTTCTCTTGCAGAAGACGGTTAATTTCTGCACCTTTTTTCTTACATAACTGACATTCTGCTCTTAGTCTCTTAGCTGCTGGTTCACCTAGTTCTGTCCTCTCTCTGTATTCCTCTCCTCCTGTAGCCTCTATCTCATCCCCACACTCATTTCCTCCTGTCACTGGAGCGTGGTCCCCACACTGCTCTCCTCCTGTCACCTCTGCATCTTCCTCTTCTGGCACTGTTGTCCGTGATGACCATATGACCTTCAGAGTGACCCAGGTGCAGGGTTGGAGCCCAATCAGGATTTGACTCATCCATCTCATATGCTGGTTTACCTTTGAGGAGACAAAATATCAACATTAATACAGTAATATCTGCACGCAGTGGACAAAGAATGCACTTAGAGTTTGCTCCATGTATGCAAAAAAGTTATGTATGCGAGTGGCTCAGCGGAGTAGCTCACTGACCATTTGCTCTCCTCTTTGTTACTTTGGACACGTAACTCCCTTGATTCGTGTCCATGCAGGAAAACAATAAAACGATATGTCGTTGTTAATCTTCTTTCTCTTCAGATCATGTGAACAGACCGTACAACCAACAACTGAACAAGTTCGTCCCATGGTGGCGCTATCAAACCGAACCAGTCTACATTGAACACGGTGAGTGTGGCACGTAGTGGGCGGTTTCCTCTCACACCGGAACAATCGGAAGGCATGTGACATCACATTCAATTCCCTATACATGCATCCCGAATCTCCAACTTCCGGTCAAAGCCAATCTTTTCAAGTCTTTTGAACCATGTCGCTTTTGTTTCTGGTTCTGATGTTGTCATATTTTAGTTATTGGATTCGGACATCGTAATTGTGTGGTTGTTAGATGTCCCAACAGCAGAAAACGGTTCGAGAAATGGGCTTCAGAAGTTTGCAAACTCCATGACTGCAAAAGGGAATCAGATCTGTGTGACTGCGAACCTCCATTCAAACTGTTTTCCTTCCCAACATAATTGAAAAATCTCTCTCTCTCTCTCTGTCTCTGTCTCTGTCTCTCTGTCTCTCTCTGTCTCTCTGTCTCTCTCTGTCTCTGTCTCTCTGTCTCTCTCTCTCTGTCTCTCTCTCTCTGTCTCTCTCTGTCTCTCTCTCTCTCTGTGTGTAGGAGTCATAGCAAATAATAATAGGCCTACAGTACAAACCCTGATTCAAATTCAGGCCCAACAACATATCTGAGTAGCACCTTTGCTTCTGTTTCAGATGTGTTATAACGGAGGAGATGTAACTTTGGACCACATGTCCTCATGTTGTTTGCCCTGGCACAGCTCAGCGCAGTCTGGCCTTGGTCCTGAGGTAACCAGAGGTGATCAGCTCCATGAGGTTAGAGAGTTGAACACTAAACCTGCCTGACACACACACAAAGACAACGCTGCTGAATCCTACATGTATCACTGATTAACTAAGTCAAACTGGAGAATGAAGTGTGCATGTCACAGCAGGCGTGTACCACTGGAGGTGAAAATGGGAAAAGTGATAAACAAAATTCTCTTACTATTCCTAGGGACCATGCGTGGGCATGGACATCCTACTGATAAAAGGGAACTCTCAATCTCTTGGACACGTAAAACATTAATATAAATCTGTAACACACTTATTTTCAATCATATCGACCATTTTGAGATCTGGACCTGTTTGTCTACAAACCCAACTAATTAAAATATTTCACAAAACTTTTATATTAATTAATCATTAGATTTATATAGCACCTTTCAAGGGACACCAGCTATACCTGTTCTTATATTTTCCCCAAATAGCTCTTTGAAATCTGACTTTCCTCCATTCAGAGCTTCTTGCCACTTAGAATGAGATCAAACTCTTATAATGAAGAGATCAGGCTTTTATAATGAGAGGAGATATGACAGAACTGATCAGATTTTCGAGGCAGAGTGAAGAGCAACTGTGAGGAAGAGCAATGTTGGTGAGCTGCCATTAAGGAGATTACTAAGGTACCCTGGAATGTTCCTCATAATAGCTTTGTAAATAAATACGAACCTTTGCTGTTTTCTGCAAATTGTTACCGATGTTGAGCCAACTAACCCATAGAGAGTACAGTGGTGAGTGAGAGACTCAGCACTGGTGATAAATGCAGTGATGCATGAGACACACTTTTTGAAATGGTTTGACAAATGCACACGTGTCTGCTCCGGAAAATCGGCTCTACTAAGGTTGCGATCCGGGCTGTAGAGTATTTTAGTGATCTTTCCGGACCCTATTCAAACCCTCCTTACAGTTAGCAGTACAAGCCTATACAAGGCACCGCCCACAAGCCTACATCATGCTCCCACACAACTGTCCATAAATATACCAAAATATGATACACGGGATGCACACTGATTATGCTGTGATAGGGAGAGTGATAGCAAAGAGAGTGGTGTTGAAAGCAACAATGTGTAATATGTTGTTTTGGGCATGTTCAAAAGAATAAAAGGTGACATGGTGATCTAAATATGTTATGTGCTATTGTTAATACCCCAGAGGTAAAATACACCCTTTTTACAATAAGAATCCTGCTGTGATCAGACCATAAACTGTAGACCATTAAACGTAAATCAGACCCAGTTCAGAGACATTATTTACTTCAGTTCCGACAAAGTTTTATTTACTTTTTCAATCAAGACTCCTCCTTTTTCTCCTCTTCTTTCTCCTTCTCTTTGTCTGTCTCTTCCGCAGCTGATTTCCTGTGACAAAAATCTGAAGGACATACAGATATGAGCGTTTGGGGACAGTTATGTCATCCTTGTTTATAAGTTTATTAGCTTGTTGTTTGTTTGTTTGTTTACCCGCCTTCCCATCGTAGCTCCACTCCTCGTAGTTGTCTCCGCTCAGGTTCAAGCACTGGGCCAGTCTCCTGTTCTCCTCCAGATCCTTCAGAATCTCCACATCTCTATGATTTCCCTCTCTCCCTGAAGAAACCAGGATTAAACCAAGACTCCAAGTTCCAGGTCAAGATGTATTTATAAAGCACATTTAAAATACAGTCAACATTGCCCAAAGTGCTGTACAAACTTAAAATAAAGCAGAACTAAACCAAGTGAGAACCATGGCTGAGCTAGGACCAAACTGGGACTGGACTAAGGCTAAACCAGGACTAAACCAGGACTAAACCAGGACTGACTGTAGGAGAGCAAGAAGGTCCCGCTGCTTGCGCTGTGGTAGAGTGCACTCATGGTGTTCTCTGATGCGTGGAGGAACTCTAATTCAGCTGACTCATTGTAGTGCTTCACCTCTCCGTCTTTGTGCAGCACTGAAACCACAGGGAGCATGAGTGTGGGAGGGCATCTGACATAATCTGACACACAGGAAGGGCATCTGACACACAGGAGGATGGGAGGGCATCTGACACACTCACCTATCTCCTCGGAGTGCAGGCGGTGGTTGCTGTGGGGCATGGTCAGGTTCATGATGAACTCGGCACATTTCCCGCCTCTGAAACACAAACACAAGGGTGAAACGTAAGAAGGACAACGTCCCTGATCTCAAATGAAGCTTATCGAGGCCTGCAGTTGCAGCGGCTAATCAGCAACCAGGGACCATATTTGAAAATCCAAGCACAAAACCAAAGAACCAATCAGGAGAGAAGCTGTAGTCCCCCGTGAGCTTGGGGCTGGATTTAGCTTATTTTCCCAAGAGACACACCCACAATGTGTGGAAATGCTGTTTTGTTCACTTCTATGTGAGGACTGTGACAGGCTTTACAACCGACCACCACCACACCTTTGTGATGTGCCCCATGAGCCTCCACACACAAACCCTGTGTATTTATGCAAACAGGATGAGTATGTCCCACCTTGTGATGTCATCTGCTAGTACAGGAAGTGCTCCACTGTGTCTCCATACACCTTCACTAGAATCATTTGGATGGTTTCAGCCCTGGAATTGCCCATCTCTGCTGAAGAAAAGGTAAATGGAGCTGCTAACTTCATGACATCACAAGGTGAAACAGAGCTTTTTTAGCTTTGGGGATGCAGACTAATTGCTGTGTTTAATAAGAAATCACAATATTCTTATTAGACCAATAATATTTTGTGACATTTTAGTTAAAGTGCAGATTTCCTTTGTAATACAGTGAGTTCTTGGGTCTGGTCAATAATAGAAATGAAAAAGTTAAACATTAGTGAATTTACTTTTTAGGTATTTCATGGTAAAGTACACTGTAATCTATAGGGAAAATTGGCTCTTGCTCATCTGGAAGTAGGACATCATCATGATAGTTTAAACCTGTGTGAATGAAATAAAACACAGCGCCAGGTCTGTTTTTGAGGAGGTAACAATATTAGAACGTGGCTTAAAGCTCATAAGAGTCCATTTTTTTGTAATATAGGACCTTCAATGATAAAGGATTCAGATCAAGACTCGATCCAGACTCAGTCCAGACTTGGCCCAGACTTTGTCCAGTCTTGGCCCAGACTCTGTCCAGACTTGGTCTAGACTTGGTCCAGACTTGGTCCAGACTCGTCCAGACGTCTAGTTCAGTTACTTCTCTCTACTTACCCATAGACGTTGCGTTCGTGGAAGCTCAGGCTGTGGTTGAACCGGACTCGGAGCTCCACATGAGAACTGGAGAAACCTGGCAACGGGTTCTCAAGAATTTTGGTCTTATCCATGACCATCCAGACCAAGACCCAGTCCCCTTCCACCTGGGTACAAGCAGGGTTAGTCCTGATTTAGTTCTGTTCAGTCCTGGTTTAGACCTGGTTTAGTTCTGTTCAGTCCCATTTAGTCCTGGTTCAGTCCTCCTTTAGTCCTGATTTAGTTCTGTTCAGTCCGGGTTTAGTCCTGGTTTAGTTCAGTTCTAGTTATGATTTTACCCTGGTTCAGTCCCAGTTTAATCCTAGTACAGTCTTGGTTCATTCCTGCTTTAGTCTTGGTTCAGTCCGGGTTTAGTCCTGGTTCAGTTCTGATTCAGTCCTGGTTCAAACCTGGTGCAGCTCTTCTGGACTCAGGGTCTTGTTGCAGGTCAGGTCTTGGGCCTGGGTCCAGACCAGAATCAGAACCAGACTGAGGACTCCCAAAGTGGACTTCATCTCGACTCAGAGTGAGTCTGAGCTCACACAGTGTTTATACACCTCAGAACAACCAATCAGAGCTCAGCATGTGTTTGAACTGACCAATCATATGGCTCGACTGACTGGCATTGATTTTAAAGTAGAATTAGTAGTAGTCGTAGTCGTAGTCGTAGTCGTAGTCGTAGTCGTAGTCGTAGTCGTAGTCGTAGTCGTAGTTGAGTCATTCCCCTCCCAGAGCAGTTCTGTGCACCGTTTCTCTAACCTGTCCCTACGCTCTAAACTGAAGTGTATTTGACACATGATGTTTGTGGATAGGACCTGTGCTAAATATGGAACTTTTTTTTCTGGTATTCTGATCACAAAAGTGAATGACACCTATTCCATATTTTTTATGGTGTTGGCATCACAATGACAGAAACTCTGATATTCACTGATAAAATCACCAAATCGCACAAATTTCGATTTCACTCAGACTTTAATCACCCCGAACCTGAACAGACTGATAGAAGAAAATACAAAAAATATTTGCAATAGTGCTCCCTAGGCAATTTGTATGGAGCCATAACATTTTATTGGTCATAGAAATATACATTTTGTAACATGCTCTCAATGAAAAAAATGATAAATGAAGCCCACACCCCAGCTCACATTGTGTCGCTATGGCAACAAGCCAACAATCTGTCCTCTCTAATGGCACAAAAATTGGTGTAGCCAAACAACTAAATTTGGTAGCCAGATGCATCATGGCAATAGGAACAAAAAATTATATTGTGACCATACACCCTTACAGACTGGAAGTCCATCTTGGATAAAAAAAACAAAATTACATTTTTTTACAAAATAGATAAATGGCAGGGTTAGGTTGGGGTTAAGGATAGGGGTTAGGTTAGGGTAGGCCTAGGTTAGAAGTTAGGGTTAGATTAGGGAATGGATAGAGGTATTTTTGGAGTTTGGTCAAGATCAGGGTCACTTTTAGGGGTTTGGATCAGGGTAAAGGTCAGGGTTACAGGTTAGATCTAGGGCGAGGGGTGGTTTAAAATGTAGGGACGGGGCGTGGAGCGTGGTGTGTTATATTTTCCATTCTGTAACAGTTATGGAATTACCTCTCCGTATGTCACACCTGCTGCCCATGTCCAACCAGGAAGTAACATTATAAACTTCACCAACATTACAAAACTATAAAAAAAAAGAATCTACAAGATTTTTAGTTAAATTTTAAATCAAATTATTTGCGGCCTTCAGACCAACTTTTCTTGGCCTCAGACTAATTGTCTCACATTATCCCGAGTCAAACTTTTGATTGCGAATATCCTGTCATTATATGAAATTTAACATTGAGGTGAGAGACACACTTAAAGCTGCATTGTGTAACATTTGATGTGGAATTTTTCTCCAGATTTTATTGCTTTGCATTAAAATCTTTGCATTAACTATAATGGAGCAGTGTCCCCTCGCCACAGAGCTGATCTGCAATTCTAACTGGTTGTGTCATCTGCTTGTCTCCATGGAGACATATTAGTTTAGTGCCATGCTGTGGAAGATTGCAGGCACATTTTCTATAGGTTCAAAGTGGTTGTTCCAGAAAGGTTCCACAGTGCACAGGACTTAACCGTTTTCAATAAAAACTGTACATAAGAATACATTACCCATGGTAATGCCTCTAAAGTGTGGGCTGGATTCATCAAATTGAAATGACGATATAGTACAATATTTCTTCTCTTAGAGCACATGTTTTGGGTCATGTCTTTGTGCAGTCTAGTCTGAGCCAGTCTGCTCCACAGGCATCTGCTCAGGGTTTATGTCAACACAAACAAGTACCAAGTGTGGCTCTGGCTTCCACTCTGACAAAGAGACTTACAGTGATAGTAACAGAGTCAGACAGGCTCCCAAAGCCCAACACTTGAGTGGCAGCAACAGTTTATCATGAAGCTGCAGGTCCAAGACAGAACCCAGGCTAAACCAGGACTAAACCAGAACTAAACCAGGACTGAACCAGGACTGAACCGGGACTGAACTGGGACTAAAACAGGGCTGAACCAGGGCTGAACCAGGAATGAACCAGGACTGAACCAAGACAGAACCCGGGCTAAAACAGGACTAAAACAGGACTAAAACAGGACTGAACCAGGACTGAACCAGGACTAAAACAGGACTAAACCAGGACTGAACCAGCACTTAACCAGAACACCATAATAAAATAGTTCTGTAGGATCTAAACCCAGACTGTTCAGGTTTGAAAGGTTTAAAGCCCCAGACCCAGGGAATGGAAACTGAACCTTACCACTCTGCCACAGGCTAACCACTCTGCCACACACAGGCTAACCACTCTGCCACACACAGGCTAACCACTCTGCCACGTTTCACAGAATAGATGACACAAAATGCGACTTTAGATGTTTATTTGTTTCTGCTGCTTCACAAATGCTCTTTATGACAGAAACCTGAAAAACAGGAGATAAAAGTCACATGATCCAAGTGTTTAAGTATTGATGACACTGATACTTTGCAGTTGATCTCATCAACATTCCTTGGGGATGTGAAGATAACTTGGGGGCTCTGGCAGAAGCTCTGTTACTCAAGTTAGACTTTAATGTGAGCTTCATATGAGCACAATTTGACCACAAAGAACAGACTTAGCTGGTGAGCCCCTCAAATAACATTACAGTCATAAGTGTGCTACTCTCTTCTTTTTGTTGAAACTGTAACTCCTAAACAGGACCATGAACACTCGTATTGATCACAAGCTCCAGAAAATTTGTTATTTTTTATGTTATTTTATTTTTTTCAGACTGTCAAATGTTTTTGGCTCTGTGTAAGATATGTGCCTCTGTGGTGACTGCTGAACATTCTGCTAATAGAGATACATGTAGAACACCCCCATTGAGATGTCACTATAAAGTATCAATAAAATAATAATATAATAATCGAACAGTGTCTAAAGTTCCTACCTGAGGTTCCGTCGTAGTGGAAGGCTGGCTCCGTGGGGAAGCCCAAACACTCGGCTCGTTTGTGGAACGCGGCGTGTTCTTTCTTCACCGCCTCTACCTGAGCGTGATGCCCCTCCCGCCCTGAAACAAGAACCATGTCTGACCCGGGTCTGAACCAGGACTACAACAGAACTAAACCAGGTCTGAGCCATGGCTAAACCAGGTCTAAACCTCAACTAAACCTGGACTAAACCTGGTCTGGAGCAGGACTCGCTGTAGATGAGGAAGAAGTCGTTATAGCTGCTTCCCCTGATGGTCATGGTCAGACAGTGGTCACAGCTCCGGAAGAACGAGATCGTCACATTTTCTTGGAATGGTTCCATCCTCCCCTCATACTCAGACACTTCACAATAAGAGTGGTTAAATCAGTCAAACTTCACAATAAGAGCGGTTAAATCAGTCAAACTTCACAATAAGAGCGGTTAAATCAGTCAAATTTCACAATAATAGCACAGCGAGGAGAGCCTCTTCACAATAAGAGCACAGTGAGGAGAGCCTCTTCGCAATAAGAGCACAGTGAGGAGAGCCTCTTCACAATAAGAGCACAGCGAGGAGAGCCTATTCACAATAAGAGCACAGATGAGAAAAACTTCACAATAGGAGCGTGGAAATCAGGGCCACTTCCCAATGGACTCAAAAGTGACCACCCATCTCACATGTCCTGGAAGTACATGGTAACATGCTTCACAGCAAGAAGGTTCCAGGTTTGATCCAGGTCCCCTGGGCCTTTATGTGTTCTCCCTGTGTCTGGGTGGAGTTTGCATGTTCTCCCTGTGTCTGGGTGGAGTTTGCATGTTCTCCCTGTGTCTGGGTGGAGTTTGCATGTTCTCCCTGTGTCTGGGTGGTTTTCCAGGCACTCAGGGTTTTCCCATCAACCCAAAACATGCACAATAGGTCAAATCCTCCAGCTATGGTCGTCCAGACCAAGACAAAACCAAGAGCTGGAGATGGGTCCCTGTTCAGTTCTCCGAGCTCCTGTGGACCATTTCACAGAATCTTGTGTTTTAAATGAGGCTAACTATGTAGCTGATAAGCTTCTGCAGTGCCTCTGAACTCTTAATAATATTTCAATAAAAAAAAGTCTATGAATGGAAAATGTACTTCCGGAACAGGAACGAGCTCCATAAGAGTGGAAGTCAGTAAGACTTCACAATAAGAGGATGGATAGGGCAGAAACTTCATAGTAGAGTAACAAGAGAGAAAAATTAGCAAAAGTTCACATTAAGAAAACAAAATCACAATAAAATGAACAAAATATAAACCATATTTTATTGTGAAGGAGACTTACCTCCTTTGTGTGTCTCCAGTGTGAGGTTGTGCTTCTCGCCACCGTCCGCCACAGTCATGTTATTCTCGAAGTAAGAACAGTTGAACACCTCACCCCTGAAACCTACAGAGTCCTGGTTTACACCTGATTTTGTCCTGACTCAGTCCTGGTTCAGTCCTGGTTCAGTACCTGTAGAAGTTCTCCTCATAATAGTGGAGGGTCTTATTGTTGAGGAGCTTCAGTTTCAGACGAAAGCTTTTGAGCTTTAGGAGCATACTCTGACCTTTGATTCCATCACTGACTGCCCAGACCGCCACCCAGTCCCCCTCCACCTACAGAACAGAGACCAAACCAGAGACCAAACCCCAGACCCAAACTGCCACCCAGGTTCCCTCCACCTAGAGCCCAGAGACCAGGTTTAGACCCTCTCCATCCTCCTCCTGGACCTTAGCATTCAACACCATCGACCACACCATTGTCAGCCCATTGGCATCTCCAGCCCTGCTCTCTCCTGGTTCTCCTCTTCCCTCTCTGACCTTCTAGCCTGTTTCATCAGTTTCGGTTTTACTTCGTGGAAGGATTTGTATTTGTATTTGGTCCTGTTCATATGGTGTTTGCAGCTTGGGTTGGTTCTGGCCAACACACCGCTTCGCTGATTGAGTCCACATCACCAAAACACCTGTCTCCACCATCACTCCCCTCATCACCTCCTCACTCCCCTCATCACCTGCTCACTCCTCCATCACCTCCTCACTCCTCCATCACCTCCTCACTCCTCCATCACCTCACTCCATCACTTCCTCACTCCCCCATCACCTCCTCATTCCTCCATTACCTCCTCACTCCTCCATCACCTCCTCACACCTCCATCACCTCTTCACTTCCCTCATCACCTCCTCAATCATCTCACCACTCCCCTCATCACTTCCTCACTCTTCCATCACCTCCTCACTCCCCTCATCACCTCCTCCATCACCTCCTCACTCCACCATCACCTCCTCACTCCTCCATCCCCTCTTCACTTCTCCATCACATCACCTCCTCCATCACCTCCTCACTCCTCCATCACCTCCTCACTCCCCTCATCACCTCCTTCATCAGCTCCTCACTCCCCTCATCAGGACACAGTTTTGCAGACAGCCTCAGCCTCTAGAACCCACTCCCACAACTCATCAGGAGCTCAGACTCATTACAGCACTTCAAATCTCTACTAAAAACTCACCTGTTCAAACTTGTCAAACCTCATGTTCTGGTTTAGTGCTGGTTCAGTCCTAGTTTAGTCCTGGTTCAGTTTTGGTTTAGTCTGGATTTAGTCCTGGTTCAGTCCTGGTTTAGTCCTTGTTTAATTTTGGTTTAGTCCTGGTTTAGCCCTGGTTTAGTCCTGGTTTAGTCCTGGTTCAGTTCTGGTCTCGTCCTGGTCTGATCCCTTGTTTTCAGTGTCTGTGTTTTTGTCAGACCTCTCTGTGGGTTTAGGCCAGATCTCAAACAGAGACTAGACCTGGATTAAACCTGGACCAAAGTCCAAGTGTGGGCCTTTAAACAGGGCATCAGGTTTAGAATCCTCATCAGGGTCTCTATGAACAGGTGACAAATCCGCCTGGTGCCAGACATGGTCCAGACATGCAGCAGATAGTGTAAAAGCAGAGGCAGAAAATGTGATCCTAAATGATCCCTGTGAGATATTACACTGGGGGTGTTCTGCATTCATGTCTATGGAGGAATGTTTAGCAGTTACCATGGAGACAATGTACACATCACAGATCAGATCATCTGTTGTACTTCCAGCTACGTCAGTTCCTTCTGGTTCAGACTGTGTTAAAATGAGGCTCAGATTAAAGTCTAATAGAGCTCTTCAGTTAGCATCACACCATGAGGGAATGTTGATGACATCAGCTGCAAAGTATCAATCCTGTTGTCATAAGATGTTATGAGTTTAGCACTGCAATGAACCTGTGTGGGGTGATTTAAGCAAGATGCCCTTCCTTACATAAACAGTGCCATTACTGTACAATGTGGGTGAAGTGTCCAACCCACCCCGATTTGAAGCAGCCTTGTCAACTGTACCACTGTACTAGTGTTGTCATGATGCTAAAATGACTTCATTTCAATGCTAAGCAATAATCTCAATTCTTAATGCAGATTCTGATTCTGATTCTGCACAATGATAATAAAGACACTTTCTTTAGACAACGATCACTGTAATCATTTGGGCATTTTAAATCATTATATTGATCTATTGATTGGTTTGGAGAACAGTCAGGCAACTAGGCGCCAGGTGCCAGTGGCTATACCGGAGTTGTGTCCTTAGGCACGCCTCTTCACCCACATTGCTGAGTCCTAGATTGATCCAGAGCAGGTTCAGGGTTAAAAAAAACACAGCTGGTCAACATGTCGCCCACGGATCTAAATACTGATAGTACAACCCGTGCTGTCACATGTGTCCTTTAGCAAGACACTTCACCCACTCAGGTTGACAGCCAGGGCAGTGGCCTGGTTTAGGGTTCAACTCTTCAAAGAAAAACTCTCCTTGAGGATAGATCTGTCAGATCCTCTCTTCTCTCCTCTCTTCTGCTCTCTCCTCAGAATCATGTTGCCCGCACATTATTTTAGCACTGCATTTTTATTGTATAGCACTTATAGTATTGGTATCTATTCACTGTATATAACAATATTTATTTATTTACTGATTCATTACTGTCTATGATTCACTGTTTTAATGTAAATACTTATTAGCGCCCCATGACCCGGATAGTTAATTACCTCACCGCCGCTACAGCTATTTAAGATAAGTTAACCTAAGTTAAACTATACACCTGTTGAGAGTGGTAGTGAGCGGACTTGCGTCCATGCGACATGGGGACGTTTAGCGTTATTGCCGTAAGTGTTGTTTATTTCAACTTTAATCCAAAATGTATATATTTGCATTACAGTTCTTTTTATGTTTCACCAGTGCTCTTCGCTCTTCATCATGCTTCATTATTTGTCTTATATTAAAAAACTGCAGTAAAATAAATAAAAAAGAATCTGCTATGGACCGTAGCCTCCTGCCTGAGGGGAGCAGGTCCAAAACTTCATGACCAGGGTCAGATCCACCTGCACGTGTCCGAGTCCTGGAGGTGTACAGGTATGGAGTGAGATAGCTGTCAAAACTATTTGTGTGCGTAGGAATTAAATCTGTGCATATTTGGCTGTAGTTGAGCGTAAAATAAATATTCATAAATTCTCAAATGAGTCCAGTCGTACATGAACTGTGTTGTGTGTATTTTTTTCCATCAGAATACGAATTGAAAAGAAGAGTTACAATTACGAAATGAAAAGTTACGATTACGCTTTCTTCAATACAAATACGAATTCACACATGGGACTTTACTGTCAAAAATACGTCATCACGTCACTCACTGTTAGAATAAAATGCTTATAATGATGAAGTTATTAAAAATGTACATAAAGCTAATGCAGTCTCAGGGGAAGGATATAAACCAGGCACAGTTCTTGTGTAAATCCTTGTCAGAGTCTGGGGAGGGGTTGACAGGCACTATATCTGAAAACCAGACTTTTGAACTTTTGAACTCTGTTGGTGAAGGACAGGGTGACTCCTCAGACCATATATCTGTGCTTATCTGATAAAATGTAAACCTAACGCATGATGTATTGTGACCATGATGTACTGTGATGACACAATTGCTTCAATAAAACCTGTGCCAGGGAAACGGGGCTTGGGAGACCTAGACGTGGACGAGCCCAGCCAGCTTTCCCCGTGCACGTAAAAAACTTTGACTTGTCGCAGTTGGCTATTTGATTCTGACCCAGGTGATTCAATCCACAATTAGGTTGGAGATTGGCATTTATAAAATAGTCGAGTATTTCACTGCTTGTGATTTATTCTTTGACACTCACCTATGAACAGTAGATGTCGCATTCAGCCTCTTGGCGTTAATACCACCGCCATCTTGGTGTAGGGCTTCCCTGGTCTAAGTCACTGACCGTCATTTGACCGAAGCTTTTTCACAGTATCAGTGAGCAGAGATGCCGGACTTTTGCCCCATACATACGGACTGAACCAGGACTGAACCAGGACTGTACATCATCAGTGAAGTGTGGAGTTTTAGGTTTTTTAGTTGGTGATTTTCCTAAAATTCCTCCACACAGAGGCCGAGCTTCTGAAATCTGCTGCTGCCTGTTCTCAGAGAACTGGTGTCTAGCAGCGTCAGTTTCTTTGTTAAACCTGTACTTGGTGTCTTTGTAGAGGTCTCTATCTCCATTCCTGAAAGCCTCCCTTTTTTCTAGCCACAGCCATTTGAGTTTGGGAGTAAACCAGGGTTTGTACTTGTTGTAACTCAACCTGTTGTGTGATGGCACAATGCTGTCCTCGCAGAAGTGGATATACAAGGTGACAGTGTCTGTGGACTCATCCAAACTGTCAGTGGCAGCCCTCATAGCGTCCCAGTCTGTAGTTTCCAAGCACACATGTGCAGCTCCTCCATAGCCTCGCTCCTCCACCTTTTCATAGTCCTCACGACAGGTTTAGAGTGTCAGTCTCTGTACGCGGGGATAAGGTGAATCATTACATGGTCAGAGAGTCTGAGTGCAGCGGGGCACTGCGTGATAAGCCCCACTTATCATGCTGTAACAGTGATCCAGTGTCCTCTCCTCTCTAGTTGGGCATTTAATATACTTTGTATTTGGGAAGTTCTTGGCTTAGATTGGCTTTGTTAAAGTCCCCACGAACAATGATGAGAGAGTCCGGGTAAGTTCCTCCATGCACAATGTTTGTTGCATGTCCACGTCTGGCGGGATGTATGAAGAATGAATGAAGTGAACAACGCAGAGGGTAAAACGGTTTGCAGTGAAATATTTTCCAAAGAGCAGTGCTGAACAATCACTGTCACATCTGTACACCAGCCGCAGTTGATGAAAAAACAGATGCCTCCACCTGTGGTCTTGGCGGAGAGAGCAGCTTGTCAGTCAGCACGGTAGAGATGAAACCCCTAGAAATGGAGTGCGCAGTCTGGGATTTCCTCACCAAGCCATGATTCCCTAAAACATGAGACACAGGATGAAGAAAAGTCTCTATTTATGCTTCTCATCAGGGCCAGCTCGTCCATTTTGTTCCGGAGTCAGTGTACATTGGAGAGAAAAATTCCAGGTAAGGCCACGCGTAGTCTGCGCCTCCTCAGACACACAAGTGAACCAGCACGCTTTCCTCTCCTACGTCTTCTCACATTCCTTAACAGAGATTGTAGTAAATCCGCTGCAGATGGAACAAAAATTGGAAATAAATCCACAGGTGTTGTAGTCCTGTAGTTTAGAAGCTCTTCTCTGGTGTAGGTGTACCCAGAAGAGTGACCAAAAACACAAATTACGCACAAAAACAAGGCAAGGACGACGGTCTGAAGCACCAGGGCGACCATTTGCGGAGCCATCTTGGTCAATCTCCTCTGCTCTCTCCTCCCCTCTCTCCTCTGTTCTCTCTCCTCTCCTCTTTTCTGTTCTTTCCTCCTCTCCTCTCTTCTGTTCTCTCCTCCCCTCTCTCCTCTGCTCTCTCCTCTGTTCTCCGGACAGACCTTAGCAAAGGGCCCCGGACCCCATACTCCCGGAGCATTCCCCACAGGGCACCACGAGGGACACGGTCGAATGCCTTCTCCAGGTCCACAAAACACATGTGGAGTGGTTGGGCAAACTCCCATGAACCCTCGAGCACCCGATGGAGGGTGTAGAGTTGGTCCAGTGTTCCACGACCAGGTCGAAAACCACACTGCTCCTTTTGGATCCGAGGTTCGACTATCTGCCGGACTCTCCTCTCCAGTACCCTGGCATAGACTTTACCGGGGAGGCTGAGGAATGTGATCCCTCTGTAGTTGGAACACATCCTCCAGTACCTCTTCTTATACAGAGGGACCACCACTCCGGTCTGCCAGTCCAGAGGTACTGTACTACGACCGCCACGCGATGTTGCAGAGGTGTGTCAGCCAAGACAGCCCCACAACATCCAGAGACTAAAGGTACTCAGGACGGATCTCATCCACCCCTGGAGCCTTGTCACCGAGGAGCTTTTCAACCACCTCAGTGACTTCGGCTAGGATGATGGACGAGTCCGCCTCTGGGTCCCCAGCCTCGGCCTCCTCTTCGGAGGACATGACGGTGGGATTGAGGAGATCCCCAGAGTATTTCTTCTACCGCCCGATGACATCCCCAGTCGAGGTCAGCAGCTCTCCCCCCACACTGTAAACAGTGTTGGTGAAGCACTGCTTCCCCCTCCTGAGGCGCTGAACGGTTTGCCAGAATTTCCTTGGGCCGCCCAATAGTCCTCCTCCATGGCCTCTCCGAACTCCTCCGAAACCTGAGTTTTTGCCTCTGCAACCACCGAGGCTGCAGCATGCTTCGGCCGCCGGTACCCGTCAGCTGCCTCAGGAGTCCCCCAAGCCAGCAAGGCCCGATAGGACTCCTTCTTCAGCCTGATGGCATCCCTTACTTCCGGTGTCCACCACCGGGTTCAGGGATTGCCGCCGCGACAGGCACCACAGACCTTACGGCCACAGCTACAAGCAGCCACATCGACAATAGAGGCTGAGAATGAAGCCCACTCGGACTCCATGTCCCCAGCCTCCCCTGGGACCCGGGAGATCTCCCTCAAGGTGTGAGTTGAAGGCTGCACTGACAGAGGGTTCCGCCAGACATTCCCAACAGACCCTCATGATACGCTTGGGCCTGCCAGGTCTTTCCGGCTTCCTCTTCCACCAGCGGACCCAACTCACCACCAGGTGGTGATCAGATGACAGCTCTGCCCCTCTCTTCACCCGAGTGTCCAAGACACATGGCCGGAGGTCAGATGACACGACAACAAAGTCGATCATCGACCTCCGACCTAGGGAGTCCTGGTGCCACGTGCACCGATGGACCCCCTTGTGCTCGAACATGGTGTTTGTTATGGACAAACTATGACTAACACAGAAGTCCAATAAAAGAATACCACTCGGGTTCAGATCAGGGAGGCCGTTCCTCCCAATCACCCCTCTCCAAGTGTCACTGTTATTGCCCACGTGGGCGTTGAAGTCCCCCAGTAGAACAACGGAGTCCCTGGTCAGTGCACTATCCAGTACCCCTCCCAGAGACTCCAAGAAGGCCGGGTACTCTGCACTGCTGTTCGGCTCGTAGGCTGACACCACAGTGAGAGACCTGTCCCCGACCCAAAGGAGCAGGGACGCGACCCTCTCGTTCACCGGGGTGAACTCCAATACTCAGCGGCTGAGCTTTGGGGCGATGAGCAGACCCACACCAGCTCGCCGCTGCTCCCCGCTGCCAACACCAGAGAAATGGAGAGTCCAACCCCTCTCAAGGAGTTGGGTTCCAGAGCCCAAGCTGTGTGTGGAGGTGAGGCCGACTATATCTAGCCGGTAGCGCTCAACCTCCCGCACAAGCTCATGCTCCTTCCCCCCAGCGAGGTGACATTCCATGTCCCCAGAGCTAGTCTCCATGTCCAGAGATCCGGTTGCCGAGGCCCCCACCTTCAACTGCCGCTCAGATCTCTCTGCCCTTATGGCTCCTCCCGCGGATGGTGGGTCCAGGGGAGGACGGTTCCACGTCGTCCATTCGGGCTGTGCCTGGCCGGACCCAGTGAGAGAAGGCCCGGCCACCAGGCGCTTGCCATCGAGCATCCCCCCCAGGCCTGACTCCAGGGTGGGGCCCCGGTGACGCCATTCCGGGCGATGTAACTGGCCTCTGTGTGGTATTCTTCATATGGGGCTTTTGAAAAAAAAAAGTCATATGTCAGAAGTTCTTCTTTGAAAGTAACAGGTGGGAGGTAAACAGAAGCCCTAACCCTCACCACAGGTTGTGTCCATGGTGTACTGACACAAACAGAAACACAGTGCAAGGTTTTAGGTCTAGCTTTAATGTTCATAAGTCAGAGACAGGTGTCCTGACAAAGACAGGGAGAATCAGAGACAGGTGCCCTAGATTCTTTTTTACAACTCATCACTGCTTCCAAATTTTGAAATGAATGGGAGGCTGAGAAGTATATTTTGCCTTAGCTCCTCAAAATATGCTGCACGGCCAGTAAACCTCACTCCCCGCCTCCGGTTCGCAAAATCTTATTGGACATAAAACCGGTCCGTGGCACAAAAAAGGTTGGGGACTAGTGGTCTAGAGAGCTCAAATTCACATCACAATTGTGAGATCCTGGCCTGAATGTGATGAAATATGAAATCTAATAAAAGTGAACACTCTTGCACCCCCATGATAGACATGAAACATCAACATTATCAGATTTGTACCAAATTTAGGGACTAAATTCTATTTATGGCCCTATTCAAACCCTCCTTACAGTTAGCAGTGCGAGCTTGTACAAGGCACTGCCCACAAGCCTACATCGATTGTCCATAAATATACGAAAACACGATACAAAACGGGATGCATGATGATTGTGATAGGGGGAGTGACAGCACAGAGAGAAAAGTAAATATGTTATGTGCTACTATGTATACCCCAGAGGTAAAATACACCCTCTTTAAAGTAAGAATCCTGCTGTGAATAGACCATAAACTGTAAATGTAAATCAGACCCAGCTCAGAGACATTATTTACTTCAGTTCAGACAAAATTGTATTTATTTTTTCAATCAAGACTCTTCCTTTATCTCCTTCTCTTCTTTCTCCTTCTCTTTGCCTGTCTCTTCCGCACCTGATTTCCTGTGACAAAAATCTGGAGGACATACAAATATGAGCATTTGGGGACAGTTATGTCATCCTTGTTTATAAGTTTATTAGCTTATTGTTTGTTTGTTGTTTGTTTACCCGCCTTCCCATCGTAGCTCCACTCCTCGTAGTTGTCTCCGCTCAGGTTCAAGCACTGGGCCAGTCTCCTGTTCTTCTCCAGATCCTTAAGAATCTCCACGTCACTGTGATTTCCCTCTCTCCCTGAAGAAAGCCAGGTCAGAACCAGGACTAAACCAAGTTCAAGGTCAAGATGTATTATAAGGCACATTTAAAATACAGTCAACATTGTCCAAAGTGCTGTACAAACTTAAAATAAAGCAGAACTAAACCAGGTGAGAACCATGACTGAGCTAGGACCAAGGCTGGATTTAGCTTATTTTCCCAAGAGACACACCCACAATGTGTGGAAATGCTGTTTTGTTCACTTCTATTTGAGGACTGTGACAGGCTTTACAACCGACCACCACCACACCTTTGTGATGTGCCCCATGAGCCTCCACACACAAACCCTGTGTATTTATGCAAACAGGATGACTATGTCCCACCTTGTGATGTCATCTGCTAGTACAGGAAGTGCTCCACTGTGTCTTTGAGCTCCAGACACCTTCACTAGGATCATTTGGATGGTTTCAGCCCTGGAATTGCCCATCTCTGCTGAAGAAAAGGTAAATGGAGCTGCTAACTTCATGACATCACAAGTTGAAACAGCTTTTTTAGCTTTGGGGATGTAGACTAATTGCTGTGTTTCATATGACATCACAATATTCTTATTAGACCAATAATATTTTTGACATTTTAGTTAAAGTGCAGATTTCCTTTGTAATACAGTGAGTTCTTGGGTCTGGTTAATAATAGAAATGAAAAAGTTAAACATTAGTGAATTTACTTTTTAGGTATTTCATGGTAAAGTACACTGTAATCTATAGGGAAAATTGGCTCTTGCTCATCTGGAAGTAGGACATCATCATGATAGTTTAAACCTGTGTGAATGAAATGAAACACAGCTCCAGGTCTGTTTTTGAGGAGGTAACAACATTAGAACGTGGCTTAAAGCTCATAAGAGTCCATTTTATGTAATATAGGACCTTCAATGATAAAGGATTCAGATCAAGACTCGATCCAGACTCAGTCCAGACTTGGCCCAGACTCTGTCCAGACTTGGTCTAGACTTGGTCCAGACTTGGTCCAGACTCGTCCAGACGTCTAGTTCAGTTACTTCTCTCTACTTACCCGTAGACGTTGCGTTCGTGGAAGCTCAGGCTGTGGTTGGACCGGACTCGGAGCTCCACATGAGAACTGGAGAAACCTGTCAACGGGTTCTCAGGAATTTTGGTTTTATCAATGACCAACCAGACCAAGACCCAGTCCCCTTCCACCTGGGTACAAGCAGGGTTAGTCCTGGTTTAGTTCTGTTCAGTCCTGGTTTAGTCCTGGTTTAGTTCTGTTCAGTCCTATTTAGTCCTGGTTCAGTCCTCCTTTAGTCCTGATTTAGTTCTGTTCAGTCCGGGTTTAGTCCTGGTTTAGTTCAGTTCTAGTTATGATTTTACCCTGGTTCAGTCCCAGTTTAATCCTAGTACAGTCTTGGTTCATTCTTGCTTTAGTCTTGGTTCAGTCCGGGTTTAGTCCTGGTTCAGTTCTGATTCAGTCCTGGTTCAAACCTGGTGCAGCTCTTCTGGACTCAGGGTCTTGTTGCAGGTCAGGTCTTGGGCCTGGGTCCAGACCAGAATCAGAACCAGACTGAGGACTCCCAATGTGGACTTCATCTCGACTCAGAGTGAGTCTGAGCTCACACAGTGTTTATACACCTCAGAACGACCAATCAGAGCTCAGCGTGTGTTTGAACTGACCAATCATATGGCTCAACTGACTGGCATTGATTTTAAAGTAGAATTTTGTTTGTAAAGTAATAGCAGTACTACTACTACTACTAGTAGTAGTAGTAGTAGTTGAGTCATTCCCCTCCCAGAGCAGTTCTGTGCACCGTTTCTCTAACCTGTCCCTACGCTCTAAACTGAAGTGTATTTGACACATGATGTTTGTGGATAGGACCTGTGCTAAATATGGAACTTTTTTTCTGGTATTCTGATCACAAAAGTGAATGACACCTATTCCATATTTTTTATGGTGTTGGCATCACAATGACAGAAACTCTGATATTCACTGATAAAATCACCAAATCGCACAAATTTCGATTTCACTCAGACTTTAATCACCCCGAACCTGAACAGACTGATAGAAGAAAATACAAAAAATATTTGCAATAGTGCTCCCTAGGCAATTTGTATGGAGCCATAACATTTTATTGGTCATAGAAATATACATTTTGTAACATGCTCTCAATGAAAAAAATGATAAATGAAGCCCACACCCCAGCTCACATTGTGTCGCTATGGCAACAAGCCAACAATCTGTCCTCTCTAATGGCACAAAAATTGGTGTAGCCAAACAACTAAATTTGGTAGCCAGATGCATCATGGCAATAGGAACAAAAAATTATATTGTGACCATACACCCTTACAGACTGGAAGTCCATCTTGGATAAAAAAACAAAATTAATTTTTTTTTTAAATAGATAAATGGCAGGGTTAGGTTGGGGTTAAGGATAGGGGTTAGGTTAGGGTAGGCCTAGGTTAGAAGTTAGGGTTAGATTAGGGAATGGATAGAGGTATTTTTGGAGTTTGGTCAAGATCAGGGTCACTTTTAGGGGTTTGGATCAGGGTAAAGGTCAGGGTTACAGGTTAGATCTAGGGCGAGGGGTGGTTTAAAATGTAGGGACGGGGCGTGGAGCGTGGTGTGTTATATTTTCCATTCTGTAACAGTTATGGAATTACCTCTCCGTATGTCACACCTGCTGCCCATGTCCAACCAGGAAGTAACATTATAAACTTCACCAACATTACAAAACTATAAAAAAAAGAATCTACAAGATTTTTAGTTAAATTTTAAATCAAATTATTTGCGGCCTTCAGACCAACTTTTCTTGGCCTCAGACTAATTGTCTCACATTATCCCGAGTCAAACTTTTGATTGCGAATATCCTGTCATTATATGAAATTTAACATTGAGGTGAGAGACACACTTAAAGCTGCATTGTGTAACATTTGATGTGGACTTTTTCTCCAGATTTTATTGCTTTGCATTAAAATCTTTGCATTAACTATAATGGAGCAGTGTCCCCTCGCCACAGAGCTGATCTGCAATTCTAACTGGTTGTGTCATCTGCTTGTCTCCATGGAGACATATTAGTTTAGTGCCATGCTGTGGAAGATTGCAGGCACATTTTCTATAGGTTCAAAGTGGTTGTTCCAGAAAGGTTCCACAGTGCACAGGACTTAACCTTTTTCAATAAAAACTGTACATAAGAATACATTACCCATGGTAATGCCTCTAAAGTGTGGGCTGGATTCATCAAATTGAAATGACGATATAGTACAATATTTCTTCTCTTAGAGCACATGTTTTGGGTCATGTCTTTGTGCAGTCTAGTCTGAGCCAGTCTGCTCCACAGGCATCTGCTCAGGGTTTATGTCAACACAAACAAGTACCAAGTGTGGCTCTGGCTTCCACTCTGACAAAGAGACTTACAGTGATAGTAACAGAGTCAGACAGGCTCCCAAAGCCCAACACTTGAGTGGCAGCAACAGTTTATCATGAAGCTGCAGGTCCAAGACAGAACCCAGGCTAAACCAGGACTAAACCAGAACTAAACCAGGACTGAACCAGGGCTGAACCAGGACTGAACCAGGACTGAACCGGGACTGAACTGGGACTAAAACAGGGCTGAACCAGGGCTGAACCAGGAATGAACCAGGACTGAACCAAGACAGAACCCGGGCTAAAACAGGACTAAAACAGGACTAAAACAGGACTGAACCAGGACTGAACCAGGACTAAAACAGGACTAAACCAGGACTGAACCAGCACTGAACCAGAACACCATAATAAAATAGTTCTGTAGGATCTAAACCCAGACTGTTCAGGTTTGAAGGGTTTAAAGCCCCAGACCCAGGGAATGGAAACTGAACCTTACCACTCTGCCACAGGCTAACCACAATGCCACACACAGGCTAACCACTCTGCCACACACAGGCTAACCACTCTGCCACATTTCACAGTATAGATGACACAAAATGCGACTTTAGATGTTTATTTGTTTCTGCTGCTTCACAAATGCTCTTTATGACAGAAACCTGAAAAACAGGAGATAAAAGTCACATGATCCAAGTGTTTAAGTATTGATGACATTGATACTTTGCAGTTGATCTCATCAACATTCCTTGGGGGTGTGAAGATAACTTGGGGGCTCTGTCAGAAGCTCTGTTACTCAAGTTAGACTTTAATGTGAGCTTCATATGAGCACAATTTAACCACAAAGAACAGACTTAGCTGGTGAGCCCCTCAAATAACATTACAGTCATAAGTGTGTTACTCTCATCTTTTTGTTGAAAATGTAACTCCTAAACAGGACCATGAACGCTCGTATTGATCACAAGCTCCAGAAAATGTGTTATTTTTTATGTTATTTTATTTTTTTCAGACTGTCAAACGTTTTTGGCTCTGTGTAAGATATGTGCCTCTGTGGTAACTGCTGAACATTCTGCTAATAGAGATACATGTAGAACACCCCCATTGAGATGTCACTATAAAGTATCAATAAAATAATAATATAATAATCGAACAGTGTCTAAAGTTCCTACCTGAGGTTCCGTCGTAGTGGAAGGCTGGCTCCGTGGGGAAGCCCAAACACTCGGCTCGTTTGTGGAACGCGGCGTGTTCTTTCTTCACCGCCTCTACCTCAGCGTGATGCCCCTCCCGCCCTGAAACAAGAACCATGTCTGACCCGGGTCTGAACCAGGACTACAACAGAATTAAACCAGGTCTGAGCCATGGCTAAACCAGGTCTAAACCTCAACTAAACCTGGACTAAACCTGGTCTGGAGCAGGACTCACTGTAGATGAGGAAGAAGTCGTTATAGCTGCTTCCCCTGATGGTCATGGTCAGACAGTGGTCACAGCTCCGGAAGAACGAGATCGTCACATTTTCTTGGAATGGTTCCATCCTCCCCTCATACTCAGACACTTCACAATAAGAGTGGTTAAATCAGTCAAACTTCACAATAAGAGCAGTCAAATCAGTCAAACTTCACAATAAGAGCGGTTAAATCAGTCAAATTTCACAATAATAGAACAGCAAGGAGAGCCTCTTCACAATAAGAGCGCAAATTATCACATAAAAGTGTGGGCTTTCTAATTCTCAAAATAACCTAGTATGTCATACTTTTTTGTTGTTGACCGCGAGCTAAACAGTACTGTCCACAAATGAGACTTCCAACCCTATTGTGGAGTCCAAATCTTATTTTTTTATTTTTTTTAATACAGAAGCCAATGTGAGAATTTATTTTAACAAGTTAATAATGACAATGATCAAGGCTTTGTTTAAAATGGTTCAAACTGATTTAAATGATGCATACTCAAAATTAAATGTGCTACAAAAATAATTTAAAAACTTTTTTTTTGTGCACAAAAAAATCACTTGTCACTTGTTCTGCTTCTGTGCTGATTTCTGTTGGCTCAGCGTAAATCAGTTTAAAGGGGTTAACCCCTTATTCCGACACACCGCTACTCCGACAGACCCCCACCCCAACATACTGTCATTCCGACAACCCTCCATTCCGACACTTTTTGATGCTGCCATTCCGACAATTAGACGTCAATGTCGGAGTGGCGGCATGTTGGAATGGCAGCATGTAACCAATATAAAATGTATAAAAATTTGAAAAAGATTTGGTTGTTAAAAAATGTGATATGCTTCCAACCGTTCACAAATGTCACATCACTCGTTCATTTTCAGAGAATTTAACTTTGAACATGCAACTGACAGATAAACTATTAAAATTATAAAAATGACTCAAGAGTTGAATCCATGACTTGTCAGATTTTGCATTTATTTAATTGTACAAAAACATTAAACATCAGAAAGAACTACATGAGGGAGGGATTGAAGCACTTCCACTTTTACTCTATTCAGAGCTGGGCTTCACTCGAATCCACTGTAGAAGAAAGTGACAATTTTTGATTCATTAAGAATATTTTTAAGAGTATATAATGGTATAGTTCATCTCTGTCCCTCACCTGACCAAGTGTGCAATGTCCCAGTTGGTCTCAGATGAAAGAGGTCCAATTATCTCCACTCCTTCAGCTGTCACTATAGCGATCTCATACTTAAAAAGAAAAAAGAAACCATTTTTTATGGAGGAGCAGAGAAAATAGCAACAGAGCCAGAGGAGCAGAGCCAGAAGAGCAGAACCAGAGGAGCAGAACCAGAGGAGCAGAACCAGAGGAGCAGAACCAGCGGAGCAGAGAAAATAGCAACAGAGCTAGAGAAGCAGAACCAGAGGAGCACACTGACCCTGTTGTAGGATCTGGCGTCTCTGTAGTAGAGCACTTTGAGGCAGCGTTCGATCAGATCTCGAGCTTCTTGTTTGGACAGGTCGGTCCTGTTCTCCACTACCTCCCTCATCAGCGGCTGCACAGAAGCAAACGAGTTCACATTTATCCCAAATAGAACTTAGAATACTTCAAATCGACAATCAACTCAACTTTAAAGCCACGGTATACAACTTTTTAGACAAAAAGTATTCTAAAATAAAAGCATGAATTTTTATTGTACTGAAAAACCTTTAAAGCTACAATATGTCAGTTTCTGGAGGTGGCATCTGCATAATTCCATGGAAATAGAACCTTAATTCAGAACATTCTCCATGGAGATAAATACATTTTATGCCACACTGTGGAATATTATAGCCAAAGGAACAACATTTGCAAAGAAACAAGCAGGACAAATCGAGTAAGGTCTCTGGAGATGCAAGCCCCCTCACTGTAAGGATGCATGTTTCAGTGCAATAAACACAGCCAAAATTAAGGGAAAAAATACATTTTTATTTTAGTCTATTGGCAAAAAAATGAGATAAAATTACATACTGGGGTTAAATAAAAATAACCGAACAATTCTGACAAGCATTGTGAGTGACATTAGATTTGCAGTGTGGCTTTAATAATTCTATTCAAAGTTCACATTTTGAACACGTCCAGAAGAATTGATAAGACTGAAATATGAACTAGAAAAACTAATTCAAGAATTCAGATCTAAACTACAGGGTTTGCAGTTTTTATACGCAATAAAACAGGAGATTTGGTACTTCAAAACTTGGATTTGTTAATTGCGTGATGAATCATGCAGCTCAAAAATAAGTGTACACATTAATGAAAGGTGCTCTGCTCTTACCTGTGCCAGGTAAGCTCCAAAGCCTGTGGCCACAGTGGGAGCCTCATAAGCGACACCCAGTTTGTCCACATACCCTAGAAATCTGCACAAACAGGAAGTACAGGGTCAGACAGAACACCACCACCACTCACAGGTGATTTTTTCATAATTTCTTCTGAAGATATGATACATAATGCAAAATGAGTTCTTGTGAACTTTATGCCACATTATAATGTTACCTCCACAAAAACATACCTGGAGTTGTGTCTCAAATAACTCTGTAACCCTGTAATTATTTAAAAATGTCCAAACAAGTGATGATTGACTTTATAGAGATGAACAACATTCAACAGTAAACTGGCACCAGTTTATTTTGTTCTTCACTGCATTTACTATAACTTAAAGGCCTTGTGTCCATGTATGAGCTAAATGTGTCTTGCCCCAGTACAAATCTCTTGTATAAGCAGGTCCTGAAGTCAAAATAAGTCCACCATGTACTGTCTACATCCAATTATAAAGCATTCTATTGTCCAAGAATCAGAAACTGTATGTTAGTTGTTGTTAGCAAAGACAGAACTACCGTAGTTAATTTTAAACTCTTTGCAGTGATCCAAAGTTATTCCTCACTTACCTTTCATTCAAAGCATTATTTTCACAACTCTCAAAGACCAGAGCAGAGTTTTAGCATGTGTGCACTTCCTGATTCTCTGATGCTTTCTAATTAAAGACAGTACTCAGTGGACTTCTTTTGACCTCAAGAGCTGCTTATACAATACATCTGTACTGGGGCAACATTGTACCCCTCAACCTGGGCTCTGTTGCTGAGCTGCAGATGTTTAGTGCTGTTCCATACCTAGGTCTTACAATAACACATTTTGAAGTGCGATATATTGCTACACAGATGATAATATGATAATATTGTTACTAATTTATGCCACTGACACAAAAACATTAAAGAAAGTTTATACCACAAAAACTATTCTAAATCTACAATATTGTAAAAAAATATGAGCTACATAAAGCAAACAATTAAACACTCTAGTACTTACTTTGCCTCTGTAGTAAGTTTTAGAAGTGATTTAATCAACCTTCTACAGCTCAAATCTCTTCATATAGCCAAAAATAACCAACAATTTCCCAGTTGTGCAAAGAAAAAGTAGCACAATAAATATTGACCCCCAAAAATGATTGTTCCATTGTTATGTACTGAACGATATGTGGAGTTTGGTGATGGACCTGTCCATACCCCTCTCCATCATAGAAGCCCCCGAGCACCACGGTGTTCCAGAGCGGGTTCATGCGGCTGCGGCGGTTGTACATGACGCGGGTGAGCCACGAGTGAACAGCTTTGGGGCTGTAAGAGTGACCGTCTCCCAGGAGCTCCTCATCGATCCTGAAGAGAGGTGACACCATCAGGCAACAACACATTGTCAACTGTGATACTGATACTTTGCAGCTGATCAACATCAACACACCCTGGGAGTGTGAAGCCAACTAAAGGCTATTCTGTGTCTGAAGCTCTTGTTAGTCAAGGTGGACTTTTACCTGAGGCTTTGTTTGAACGCAATTTTACTATAAAGAACGGACTTAGCTGGAACTCTAACAGGTGAGTGGATTTGTAGTGTGAAAAAAACCATTAGCCAACAGTTTTTCAGTTAGTCACTTTCACCTTTTTGTTGAAAATCAAACTCCTAAATTAGGACCATGACCGCTTGTATTGAGAACAGGCTTCTCAAATTGTGCTGTTTAAATCCATTTGAATATTTTCAGACAATCCCAAATCAGTGTCTGCTAATTTGTGTATTGTGTCAACATGATAACTGCTGAACACTCCAGCATGATGTCACTTGCAAGTATCAGTATTGGTGGTTTTCCAATTGGAGAATGTGATTATGTTATTCTCAGATGGGGAGTTAAGGCTCATTTCTGCTTTACGTTCTAGATGCATACAGATACACAGCTTCTGTCCGTCCTCTGTGTTGTAACATCTGTTATCTAGTCTGTCTCCTCAGAACATGTGGAATCTTAGCACCGGAGCTGTACATGAGCTGCCCACTGGGGGGAAGTAAAGAACACAGTTAAACTTTTACAAGCAGCTACAACCAGCTGCAAAACAAATAAATGCTTCTCTCACCTCGTGTTCTTGGTTCCTTTCCAGCAGATATGATCTAAAAACATGGACCTCTAAAAAACAACAACTGGATAACCCCTCTGTCCTGGTTCCAGACAGACTAGTGGCTGCTCCAGGTACTGCAGCTCCGGGAGCTTGGGCCCAGAAAGAATTCTCCCACAGAGCGCAATATTTTAGGAATTCAAATGGTGTTCTGACTTGGCATCCACAACTTTCACAAAGGTCTGATTCTGGATTTAGCATTCTTTTCTATTTTCACAACATAAACTTTTTAAAATGTTTAAATTCTCAAAGCGCTTAAAAGTGATCTTTGTAAGACTTAGCTTCGCTCTGAGCCCGCACTCCCTCCATGCTAGCAGCTCTCGCTCTGATTGGTCCAAACGCTCCACGCCGTGCACATTACAGATGTCACACGGGTGGGAGGAGCACACCCATAGTGAGGAAGTAAATGGAAGAGAGAATGGAAGAGAAAATTCCATTTGGGCCCATGAGCCAATGAGCACAGACCACTGAAAACAAATACAGACGCCATCTGAAGGTCACCTTCCGATTTTATTATACTTCTATGTCTAAAACCTGCCCTGGGCACTTCCATGTTTGTTCATGAGTTGCTCTATTTAGTCTGGTCAATTCTCCAATTTAACGCTCTCTGATGGTTATTTAACAGATGGAAATATTCTGTAAATGCAGTGACGGTTACTACACTTGGAATGCACAGATCTGTTTATGCACGAAGGTGGGGCTGAAATCAGCCTTTAGAGTTGGAGGTCTATAAAGACACAGAGAGAAGAGCTGCTTACACCATCTGCTCGATGACTTGTTTCAGATACTGATAATCTGCATAATCTCCAGATGCTCCAAGTATCGTGTTGTTGTTGACCTGAAAATTAACAAAGCAAGTGATTTAAAATAATAACATTTTGTGTTTTGTTTTATATTTCGCGCTCTTTTACCTTCATGAGGCGGGAGATGTTCCTGAACCGCGCCAGAGAACCGTATGAACCCAACATGTCTGCAGCAATCATCACACCACCATTAAACTTCACGCCCAGAACTGAGGTCCCTGTCACCATCGGGTTACTGCACAAAACACCAACAAGATGTGAGAGGAGCAATAGTTCTGTTCTAGACCTGGTTTAGCTCTGGAATAGTCCTAAAGGTTTAGATCTGATGGTATTCATTAAGGCACATCTCTTCTTTAATGGTACTTGGTGTTAGATCATTAGCTGATGTTTTGGGCATGAATAAGACAAGAGAAATATATTTACTGGATGCAAACATTACAATAGTTTAAACGGCAGTTACATCAGTGAAAAGTCCACTCTATTAGTCAAATCTCACTTTTGGTTTCGTTTTTTATTTACACCTTCATTGCTTGTAAAACGTATAGCTATATTGTCAATATTCAAAAAGGTATAGAGGCGCTGAGTTATGCTAAAATGCCCATTAATAATGATCTGAGGGCTTACAGTAGAATGCGAAACGAAATGAAATCTGCAGAATGCGAAATCTGCAAACTGCGAAATCTGCAGACTGCGAAATCTGCAGAATGCGAAATCTGCAGAATGCGAAATCTGCAGAATGCGAAATCTGCAGAATGCGAAATGATGTGTTTATGTTTCACCCGAAAGTACATTAAACCATCTGACTTGCGCGACGATAGATTTAGTTTAGTAGTGGTGGCGAATCATGGACTTTTTGCAAGTGCAATATATGCTGTTCAAAGGACCTAAACGGGTCAGTCTCCATGAAGAGGACATGACACCCCAAAAAATTTGAACTATTTTTGAGGTAAGGTTAAAATGACCTTTTTCTGTTGTTGTAAACACCGTTTTCTAAAGACGCTTACTTTCATGTGCCCATTGCACCACAACGCCAGAGATTTCTCAGGTTTGCCTATCGAGGCCGTCACTGGAAATTCCGGGTTCTCCCATTTGGGCTCTCCCTCTCTCCATAGGTGTTCACTCGATGTGTGAAGGCAGCCCTTGCTCCTTTGCAGGCCACGGGCCTGAAGATATTACCATACCTGGACGACTGGCTGATTTGTGCTCCATCCAGAGCATGTGTGAAGCAGGACACCGATCGTCTGCTTGCACATGTGGCCCAATTAGACTTCATAGTGAATATGGAGAAGAGCAACCGGACTCCATCTCAGACAACTTTTCTGGGTCTGGATTTGGACACTGTGATGATGAAGGCTCGCCCATCCCTTCGTCGCCTAGCCGATATTCAGGCTTTGGTCTCTCGCTTCAAACTGGGCAGCCTGCACCCCTTTGTCACCTGATGGCTGAACAGCTTTCATCTGGATGCCACACGGCACTGTCGACGGATGCTCAGGGTGATGTGGCAGTGCTCCCGTGCACTGTCCCCATGGAGGGACAGGAACTTTGTCACAAGGGGTCCCCATGGGTCTTGTGGTGTGTCGCAGGGAGGTGGTCACCACAGATGCCTGCCTCACAGGATGGCTCAGGGGGTCTGGTCTGCCAGAGATCGTTTAGATCACATAAATATGTTGGAGTTGCGGGCTGTCCATTTGGCTCTCAGGAGTGTTCTGCCACACCTACGAGGGAAACGTGTTCTAATTTGTTCGGACAACACTTCGACTGTCTATCACATCAACCATCAAGGGGGCATCAGATCTGCACGACTTCTCAGAGTGTCCCAAGGCCTGTTACTATGGGCTGCTCCTCGTCTGTCCACACTGCAAGCAGTGTACTTACCGAAAGAAGGCAATCGTGGCGGATTATCTTTCCCGAAAGCGACGACCTCCAGGGGAATGGTGTCTCCACCCAAAGGAGGTGCACAGGATATGGAGCATATTTGGGCAGGCAGAAGTGGATCTGTTTGCTTCACAGGAGTTGACTCACTGTCCCCTTTGGTTCTCCCTCACGAGGGAGCCTGGTTCTCTGGGACAAGATGCACTGGCACACACTTGGCCCCAGTGCCTTCTCTATGCTTTCCCTCCTCTTCCTCTGATTTGGCCGACCCTACAGAGGGTTCTCCAGGAAGGTCACAGATTGTTGCTGGTTGCTCCATACTGGCCAGCAAGACCATGGTTTCCGTTGCTGTACAGTCTGTGTTGTGGTCTCCCATGGGGTCTCCCAGCCAGGAGAGACCTGCTGTCTCAGTTGGGGGGTGAAATCTGGCATCCCAATCCTCAATGCCTCCTACTGTGGGTGTGGCCATTGGTGGGCCCAAGCTGCAGCTGATCGGTTTCTGTTCGCCAAACACTTTTGAATGCCAGAGCGGCCTCCACTCATCAGCAATATAGGAACAGGTGGAAGTTGTTTTTTCACTGGTGTTCTGCCCACAATTAGGATCCTGTGTCTTGTTCAGTGCCTGTTATCCTGGAGTTCCTCCAGTCTCTCCTGAACAATGGGCGGTCTCCCTCCACTCTTAAGGTGTATGTGGCTGCTATATCCTGTCACCATGGTTTGATTGGAACCTGTACAGTTGGGGGCCATAATTTGGTTTCTCTTTTTCTACGGGGTGCCCGCAGGTTGCGCCCGCCAACTATACCAGTCCAGTGTGGGACTTGTCACTGGTCCTGGAGTCTCTGTGCGGCCCACCATTTGAGCCTCTGGCACGAGCAGACCTCAAGTGACTTTCGTGTAAGACTGCATTTTTATTGGCTATTGTGTCAGCGAACGGGTCAGTGAGTTACATGCCCTTTCTGTTAGTCCTTCCTGTCTTTGGTGGAGTCCAGATGGTTCTGGTGTTACCCTGTGGCTGAATGCGACATTTTAACCAAAGGTGTTGTCACATTCTCACTGTAATGAGCCTTTGAGTCTGGCTTGGTTTGATCCCCCGCTTGGAGAGGGCAGAGACAGGCTGCATTTGTTATGCCAGGTGCGAGCACTGGAAGCTTATATTGCAGCCACGGCAGGTATGAGACATTCAGATCAGCTGTTCCGGTGTTATGGTGGTGCTAAGAAGGGCTGTCCAGACAGCGCCTTTCACACTGGGTTGTTGACACTATTCATCGTGCCTACAGGTTGCGGGCTGCAACCTTCCATCTGTTGTGAGGGCCCAATCTACTCGGGGCATCTCCACTTCATGGGCAGCTATGAGAGGCATTCCTTTGGAAACCATATGTGCTGCCGCATCTTGGGCTTCACATAACACATTTGTCAGATTCTACAATGTGATTGTGGTCTCTCCTCACCCTCTTGGTGTGGTTCTTCAAGAATCTTTGGGCTCTTCTCAGTGAGGTATGTGCTCAGGATTCTTCGTGACATAGCTGGCATTAGTCCTTCAGTGCTTTCAGCACCGCCCTCTGGTGGTTAGTATGAAATAGAACGAAAGTTACGTATGTAACTATGGTTCTATGAATCCCGGATGACTGCCAGAGATACTCTGTCACTCAGGATCCTTGCAGTTCTGCGAGAAGATTCTGTAGGAACAGAGTCACGGATGATGGGGGACTATATCACCTCCGGGGTGTCATCCTGGGTCACAGGTGTGACTCATTTGGTATTACTACTCGAACTGTGCATGTGCGAAGGGAACATTCAGTGCTTTCAGCACCGCCCTCTCGCGGTCATCCGGGATTCATAGAACCGTAGTTACATACGTAACTTTCGTTTTAACCTGTGTGGCCATTATTTGTGCTACAAGTAAAAACAGATACGGGCTCAGAGGACAGCCTTGTTTTATTTTGCGACCTATACTGAATCTAGGTGTTGTTCCATGTAATAACTTCACTGAGCTGTTGCATCCTTTATAGAGTGTTTGGATTGCGTTTATGAATCTTTCGCCAAAACCAAAAGTGTTGGGAGTTTGAATTATGAATTGGTGGTTGACTGTATTGAAGGCTTTGTAGAAGTCGACGAACAAAACAAGACTGTCCTCTTCAATAATCACTTAAGTCCATTATTAACCTCACATCATTAATTGTTTCTACCAGCCATGAATCCAGATTGTTCCTCATCAATTATTTCTTCCAAACGATCTTTTAATCTTTATGCAAAAATTGAGGAGACACCGACTACTTACCTCCGCTGATATTTTCAGATATTGTGGCGTAATGAGTATGTGGAGTAAGTGCCTATACCGATATCCAGTTTTGAAATTATAAGTCTTTGGACGCTCAGGTTTAGTTTACGAATGGTTGGGTGCATGACTTGGAAATCTTCAAACATCAGAGCTCTGGAAACACCGCCATTCGTGCCGAGGTAAGTGTGTTGGTTCTCTAAAGCCTTTTCAGTTGGTGTAGGGTGCAGTGTTTCCCAAATGTTTGTAATATGGTTGGAATAAATCTTCATGATTAGTTTCATGTTTACCACGAAACAACATTGTCCCAATTTGTTGTCCCAAATCTCGAATTCGGCCGTAAATGTGCCGAAAATTACACTCTAACAGAATACTGAATAGTTATTTTCTGATAAACATTAAAAACTATTGGTAGAGAGGTTGAGTCGACTGCACACAGCCCCTCACGGCTTCATGACGCTCTGTTCACACGGCGAACATTCCCCTTGGTCGCCTCCTACGACAGGGAAGAGCGTCAGACTGAAGCACAGACAAAGACGCAGCAGCCGCCGAGTTTGGAGCAGAGAGAGCAGAGGGGAGACAGGGAGGTGCGGTTAGGGGAGACAGGGATGTGTGCTAAGGGGACTTTTAAGGCGCTTGTCTTGTGGACACACCGGATTCAAGACCTCGACTTGTTTGTGTGTAAACAAAAACATGTAGCATTAACCCCCACCCCCCACCCCCAGCCATCCCGAATTTCAGCCAATCTCATCTGGTCACCCTAGCTGTTGGGCAATGACTCCTTGCTCAACTGTACATTTATCTGCTAGCCCAGTACTGCCTTCTGTGTAACTAAGGAGTTATTAGGGCAGTATAATCACAAATGTCTCACTTATGACTATATAGTGTTTAAAGGACTAGGCAAAACCCATTTTGCTGGGTGAGAATGTTAACTCTTCCTTTTATTTACTATCTTGGCAGGTTATGCATTCACAGAGACTCAACGAGCCACCTTTGAATCCCTGGATCATTGTAAATGATGCTGGAAAAGTGGACATTCAGCAGAACAAAGATGCTTTGAAAGTGCAAATTGTACTTTACATGACATTGCTTTTTTAAACCAAAAGTTGTATGTCATTGTCAGAGTAATCTTATGCATTCAACAGCACAAATCACAAACACACAATACAACATTTCTTCTCCTGCTTCAATTTTAACAAGCACATGATTCATAAAGCTTCACAACTACACTTGAACACATATTAACCAGATAGCAACAAACACGCACAATCTTGTCAATAAGGGACATGTCCTCACCCTGGCATGGAAGCAACAAATTGATTGGTACCCTTTTCTGCAACATTGTGTATTTGTTAAGCAAGGACCCTATCACTCTTTCGACATGAATCCTGAGGTGTGCTATATTCCTAGTGTCTTCCACGGCCTTAGCATCGATTTTAAGATGTGCAGAGATCATTCCTATAGCGTCTTTAATGTCAAAGAACTACATCACCAGGCAAAATTTGGTCAATCAGTCCATAATGTTCTGTTACATACTTGTCAGACGCTCGCCCCCCATAACCCTTGGAAATGAATGCTATTTGTCCTAGAGGTGTAATACCAATGAGATATTTCATAGTGTGTCCACTTTTGTACCGTGAATATAGTTAAGCTTGTGCTTTCAAATTTGATGGTTTTTGTACACGCATTTCAAAACAGTCAACAATAATAGCAATGTTCTTTCCAAAAACTTTCCTAAACTGTGGTGGCATTGTGGCCTGTAAATATTGTCTTTCAGGCCAGTACACCAAGGGGCTAAGGCATGTATTCATTTATGGTGTCTGCACAGGTGGTAGAAAGAGTTTTACAAGACACTTTCAAAATGTGGGAAAGATGTGTGACAGGAAGATCAAGCCTCACACGAATGAGTGTCAGTAAAACTATCTGAAATGGAGCGAGCTTCTTAGCAGCCAGCAGGAAAGGCTGAACAGTACTGATCATTGAAAACAAAATGGCAAAACACGGGAGTCCTGCATAATACCTCACCTTTTCTGTATTATCCCGGGAAAAAATCCTCATCCATTTTAATATTAATAGTGCATCAGTTTTATATAGCGCTTTTCTGGACACTCAAAGATGCTTTACAGAGCATTATTCATTCCCTCCATATCTAGTGGTGGTAAACTACTATTGTAGCCACAGCTGCCCTGGGGCAGACTGATGGAAGCGAGGCTGCCAATCTGCGCTATCGGCCCCTCCAACCACCGCCATCACTCACGCACACACCACTTTCATACTAGGCAATGTAGGTGATGTCTTGCCTAAGGACACAACAACAGTTTTTGTGACTGGTGCCCCACCGTGGCACCTGGAATTCCCAGTGGTCTCCCATCCAAGTACTAACCAGGCCCAGCCCTGCTTAGCTTCTGAGATCTGACAGCTCTAAGCTCCCTGTTCTCTTGCAGAAGACGATTAATTTCTGCACCTTTTTTCTTACATAACTGACATTCTGCTCTTAGTCTCTTAGCTGCTGGTTCACCTAGTTCTGTCCTCTCTCTGTATTCCTCTCCTCCTGTAGCCTCTATCTCATCCCCACACTCATTTCCTCCTGTCACTGGAGCGTGGTCCCCACACTGCTCTCCTCCTGTCACCTCTGCATCTTCCTCTTCTGGCACTGTTGTCCGTGATGACCATATGACCTTCAGAGTGACCCAGGTGCAGGGTTGGAGCCCAATCAGGATTTGACTCATCCATCTCATATGCTGGTTTACCTTTGAGGAGACAAAATATCAACATTAATACAGTAATATCTGCATGCAGTGGACAAAGAATGCACTTAGAGTTTGCTCCATGTATGCAAAAAAGTTATGTATGCGAGTGGCTCAGCGGAGTAGCTCACTGACCATTTGCTCTCCTCTTTGTTACTTTGGACACGTAACTCCCTTGATTCGTGTCCATGCAGGAAAACAATAAAACGATATGTCGTTAATCTTCTTTCTCTTCAGATCATGTGAACAGACCGTACAACCAACAACTGAACAAGTTCGTCCCATGGCGGCGCTATCAAACCGAACCAGTCTACATTGAACACGGTGAGTGTGGCACGTAGTGGGTGGTTTCCTCTCACACCGGAACAATCGGAAGGCATGTGACATCACATTCAATTCCCTATACATGCATCCCGAATCTCGAACTTCCGGTCAAAGCCAATCTTTTCAAGTCTTTTGAACCATATCGCTTTTGTTTCTGGTTCTGATGTTGTCATATTTTAGTTATTGGATTCGGACATCGTAATTGTGTGGTTGTTAGATGTCCCAACAGCAGAAAACGGTTCGAGAAATGGGCTTCAGAAGTTTGCAAACTCCATGACTGCAAAAGGGAATCAGGTCTGTGTGACTGCGAACCTCCATTCAAACTGTTTTCCTTCCCAACATAATTGAAAAATCTCTCTCTCTCTCTCTCTCTGTCTCTGTCTCTCTCTGTCTCTCTGTCTCTCTCTGTCTCTCTGTCTCTCTCTGTCTCTGTCTCTCTGTCTCTGTCTCTCTCTCTCTGTCTCTCTCTCTCTGTCTCTCTCTGTCTCTCTCTCTCTCTGTGTGTAGGAGTCATAGCAAATAATAATAGGCCTACAGTACAAACCCTGATTCAAATTCAGGCCCAACAACATATCTGAGTAGCACCTTTGCTTCTGTTTCAGATGTGTTATAACGGAGGAGATGTAACTTTGGACCACATGTCCTCATGCTGTTTGCCCTGGCACAGCTCAGCGCAGTCTGGCCTTGGTCCTGAGGTAACCAGAGGTGATCAGCTCCATGAGGTTAGAGAGTTGAACACTAAACCTGCCTGACACACACACAAAGACAACGCTGCTGAATCCTACATGTATCACTGATTAACTAAGTCAAACTGGAGAATGAAGTGTGCATGTCACAGCAGGCGTGTACCACTGGAGGTGAAAATGGGAAAAGTGATAAACAAAATTCTCTTACTATTCCTAGGGACCATGCGTGGGCATGGATATCCTACTGATAAAAGGGAACTCTCAATCTCTTGGACACGTAAAACATTAATATAATTAATGTAACACACTTATTTTCAATCATATCGACCATTTTCAGATCTGGACCTGTTTGTCTACAAACCAAACTAATTAAAATATTTCACAAAACTTTTATATTAATTAATCATTAGATTTATATACCACCTTTCAAGGGACACCAGCTATACCTGTTCTTATATTTTCCCCAAATAGCTCTTTGAAATCTGACTTTCCTCCAGTCAGAGCTTCTTGCCACTTAGAATGAGATCAAACTCTTATAATGAAGAGATCAGGCTTTTATAATGAGAGGAGATATGACAGAACTGATCAGATTTTCGAGGCAGAGTGAAGAGCAACTGTGAGGAAGAGCAATGTTGGTGAGCTGCCATTAAGGAGATTACTAAGGTACCCTGGAATGTTCCTCAGAATAGCTTTGTAAATAAATACGAACCTTTGCTGTTTTCTGCAAATTGTTACCGATGTTGAGCCAACTAACCCATAGAGAGTACAGTGGTGAGTGAGAGACTCAGCACTGGTGATAAATGCAGTGATGCATGAGACACACTTTTTGAGATGGTTTGACAAATGCACACGTGTCTGCTCCGGAAAATCGGCTCTACTAAGGTTGCGATCCGGGCTGTAGAGTATTTTAGTGATCTCTTCCGGACCCTATTCAAACCCTCCTTACAGTTAACAGTACAAGCCTATACAAGGCACCGCCCACAAGCCTACATCATGCTCCCACACAACTGTCCATAAATATACCAAAATATGATACACGGGATGCACACTGATTATGCTGTGATAGGGAGAGTGATAGCAAAGAGAGTGGTGTTGAAAGCAAAAATGTGTAATATGTTGTTTTGGGCATGTTCAAAAGAATAAAAGGTGACATGGTGATCTAAATATGTTATGTGCTATTGTTAATACCCCAGAGGTAAAATACACCCTTTTTACAATAAGAATCCTGCTGTGATCAGACCATAAACTGTAGACCATTAAACGTAAATCAGACCCAGCTCAGAGACATTATTTACTTCAGTTCCGACAAAGTTTTATTTATTTTTTCAATCACGACTCCTCCTTTTTCTCCTCTTCTTTCTCCTTCTCTTTGTCTGTCTCTTCCGCAGCTGATTTCTTGTGACAAAAATCTGAAGGACATACAGATATGAGCGTTTGGGGACAGTTATGTCATCCTTGTTTATAAGTTTATTAGCTTGTTGTTTGTTTACCCGCCTTCCCATCGTAGCTCCACTCCTTGTAGTTGTCTCCGCTCATGTTCAAGCACTGGGCCAGTCTCCTGTTCTCCTCCAGATCCTTCAGAATCTCCACGTCGCTATGATTTCCCTCTCTCCCTGAAGAAACCAGGATTAAACCAAGACTCCAAGTTCCAGGTCAAGATGTATTTATAAAGCACATTTAAAATACAGTCAACATTGCCCAAAGTGCTGTACAAACTTAAAATAAAGCAGAACTAAACCAAGTGAGAACCATGACTGAGCTAGGACCAAACTGGGACTGGACTAAGGCTAAACCAGGACTAAACCAGGACTAAACCAGGACTGACTGTAGGAGAGCAAGAAGGTCCCGTTGCTTGCGCTGTGGTAGAGTGCACTCATGGTGTTCTCTGATGCATGGAGGAAGTCGAACGCTGCAGACTTGTTGTAGTGCTTCACCTCTCCATCTCTGTGCACCACTGAAACCACAGGGAGCATGAGTGTGGGAGGGCATCTGACATAATCTGACACACAGGAAGGGCATCTGACACACAGGAGGATGGGAGGGCATCTGACACACTCACCTATCTCCTCGGAGTGCAGGCGGTGGTTGCTGTGGGACATGGTCAGGTTCATGATGAACTCGGCACATTTCCCGTCTCTGAAACACAAACACAAGCGTGAGACGTAAGAAGGAGAACGTCCCTGATCTCAAATGAAGCTTATGGAGGCCTGCAGTTGCAGCGGCTAATCAGCAACCAGGGACCATATTTGAAAATCCAAGCACAAAACCAAAGAACCAGTCAGGAGAGAAGCTGTAGTCCCCCGTGAGCTTGGGGCTGGATTTAGCTTATTTTCCCAAGAGACACACCCACAATGTGTGGAAATGCTGTTTTGTTCACTTCTATGTGAGGACTGTGACAGGCTTTACAACCGACCACCACTACACCTTTGTGATGTTCCCCATGAGCCTCCACACACAAACCCTGTGTATTTATGCAAACAGGATGACTATGTCCCACCTTGTGATGTCATCTGCTAGTACAGGTAGTGCTCCACTGTGTCTCCATACACCTTCACTAGAATCATTTGGATGGTTTCAGCCCTGGAATTGCCCATCTCTGCTGAAGAAAAGGTAAATGGAGCTGCTAACTTCATGACATCACAAGGTGAAACAGAGCTTTTTTAGCTTTGGGGATGTAGACTAATTGCTGTGTTTCATATGACATCACAATATTCTTATTAGACCAATAATATTTTTGACATTTTAGTTAAAGTGCAGATTTCCTTTGTAATACAGTGAGTTCTTGGGTCTGGTCAATAATAGAAATGAAAAAGTTAAACATTAGTGAATTTACTTTTTAGGTATTTCATGGTAAAGTACACTGTAATCTATAGGGAAAACTGGCTCTTGCTCATCTGGAAGTAGGACATCATCATGATAGTTTAAACCTGTGTGAATGAAATAAAACACAGCTCCAGGTCTGTTTTTGAGGAGGTAACAACATTAGAACGTGGCTTAAAGCTCATAAGAGTCCATTTTATGTAATATAGGACCTTTAATGATAAAGGATTCAGATCAAGACTCGATCCAGACTCAGTCCAGACTTGGCCCAGACTCTGTCCAGTCTTGGCCCAGACTCTGTCCAGACTTGGTCTAGACTTGGTCCAGACTTGTCCAGACGTCTAGTTCAGTTACTTCTCTCTACTTACCCGTAGACGTTGCGTTCGTGGAAGCTCAGGCTGTGGTTGGACCGGACTCGGAACTCCACATGAGAACTGGAGAAACCTGTCAACGGGTTCTCAGGAATTTTGGTCTTATCAATGACCAACCAGACCAAGACCCAGTCCCCTTCCACCTGGGTACAAGCAGGGTTAGTCCTGATTTAGTTCTGTTCAGTCCTGGTTTAGTCCTGGTTTAGTTCTGTTCAGTCCGGGTTTAGTCCTGGTTTAGTTCAGTTCTAGTTATGATTTTACCCTGGTTCAGTCCCAGTTTAATCCTAGTACAGTCTTGGTTCATTCCTGCTTTAGTCTTGGTTCAGTCCGGGTTTAGTCCTGGTTCAGTTCTGATTCAGTTCTGGTTCAAACCTGGTGCAGCTCTTCTGGACTCAGGGTCTTGTTGCAGGTCAGGTCTTGGGCCTGGGTCCAGACCAGAATCAGAACCAGACTGAGGACTCCCAAAGTGGACTTCATCTCGACTCAGAGTGAGTCTGAGCTCACACAGTGTTTATACACCTCAGAACAACCAATCAGAGCTCAGCGTGTATTTGAACTGACCAATCATATGGCTCGACTGACTGGCATTGATTTTAAAGTAGAATTTTGTTTGTAAAGTAATAGCAGTACTACTAGTAGTAGTGGTAGTAGTAGTAGTAGTCGTAGTCGTAGTCGTAGTCGTAGTCGTAGTCGTAGTAGTAGTTGAGTCATTCCCCTCCCAGAGCAGTTCTGAGCACCGTTTCTCTAACCTGTCCCTACGGGCTAAACTGAAGTGTATTTGACACATGATGTTTGTGGATAGGACCTGTGCTAAATATGGAACTTTTTTTTCTGGTATTCTGATCACAAAAGTGAATGACACCTATTCCATATTTTTTATGGTGTTGGCATCACAATGACAGAAACTCTGATATTCACTGATAAAATCACCAAATCGCACAAATTTCGATTTCACTCAGACTTTAATCACCCCGAACCTGAACAGACTGATAGAAGAAAATACAAAAAATATTTGCAATAGTGCTCCCTAGGCAATTTGTATGGAGCCATAACATTTTATTGGTCATAGAAATATACATTTTGTAACATGCTCTCAATGAAAAAAATGATAAATGAAGCCCACACCCCAGCTCACATTGTGTCGCTATGGCAACAAGCCAACAATCTGTCCTCTCTAATGGCACAAAAATTGGTGTAGCCAAACAACTAAATTTGGTAGCCAGATGCATCATGGCAATAGGAACAAAAAATTATATTGTGACCATACACCCTTACAGACTGGAAGTCCATCTTGGATAAAAAAAACAAATTTTTATTTTTTTTTTAAATAGATAAATGGCAGGGTTAGGTTGGGGTTAAGGATAGGGGTTAGGTTAGGGTAGGCCTAGGTTAGAAGTTAGGGTTAGATTAGGGAATGGATAGAGGTATTTTAGGAGTTTGGTCAAGATCAGGGTCACTTTTAGGGGTTTGGATCAGGGTAAAGGTCAGGGTTACAGGTTAGATCTAGGGTGAGGGGTGGTTTAAAATGCAGGGACGTGGCGTGGAGCGTGGTGTGTTATATTTTACATTCTGTAACAGTTATGGAATTACCTCTCCGTATGTCACACCTGCTGCCCATGTCCAACCAGGAAGTAACATTATAAACTTCACCAACATTACAAAACTATAAAAAAAAGAATCTACAAGATTTTTAGTTAAATCTTAAATCAAATTATTTGCGGCCTTCAGACCAACTTTTCTTGGCCTCAGACTAATTGTCTCACATTATCCCGAGTCAAACTTTTAATTGCGAATATCCTATCATTATATGAAATTTAACATTGAGGTGAGAGACACACTTAAAGCTGCATTGTGTAACATTTGATGTGGACATTTTCTCCAGATTTTATTGCTTTGCATTAAAATCTTTGCATTAACTATAATGGAGCAGTGTCCCCTCGCCACAGAGCTGATCTGCAATTCTAACTGGTTGTGTCATCTGCTTGTCTCCATGGAGACATATTAGTTTAGTGCCATGCTGTGGAAGATTGCAGGCACATTTTCTATAGGTTCAAAGTGGTTGTTCCAGAAAGGTTCCACAGTGCACAGGACTTAACCGTTTTCAATAAAAACTGTACATAAGAATACATTACCCATGGTAATGCCTCTAAAGTGTGGGCTGGATTCATCAAATTGAAATGACGATATAGTACAATATTTCTTCTCTTAGAGCACATGTTTTGGGTCATGTCTTTGTGCAGTCTAGTCTGAGCCAGTCTGCTCCACAGGCATCTGCTCAGGGTTTATGTCAACACAAACAAGTACCAAGTGTGGCTCTGGCTTCCACTCTGACAAAGAGACTTACAGTGATAGTAACAGAGTCAGACAGGCTCCCAAAGCCCAACACTTGAGTGGCAGCAACAGTTTATCATGAAGCTGCAGGTCCAAGACAGAACCCAGGCTAAACCAGGACTAAACCAGAACTAAACCAGGACTGAACCAGGACTGAACCAGGACTGAACCGGGACTGAACCGGGACTGAACTGGGACTAAAACAGGGCTGAACCAGGGCTGAACCAGGAATGAACCAGGACTGAACCAAGACAGAACCCTGGCTAAAACAGGACTAAAACAGGACTAAAACAGGACTGAACCAGGACTGAACCAGGACTAAAACAGGACTGAACCAGCACTGAACCAGAACACCATAATAAAACAGTTCTGTAGGATCTAAACCCAGACTGTTCAGGTTTGAAAGGTTTAAAGCCCCAGACCCAGGGAATGGAAACTGAACCTTACCACTCTGCCACAGGCTAACCACTCTGCCACACACAGGCTAACCACTCTGCCACACACAGGCTAACCACTCTGCCACGTTTCACAGAATAGATGACACAAAATGCGACTTTAGATGTTTATTTGTTTCTGCTGCTTCACAAATGCTCTTTATGACAGAAACCTGAAAAACAGGAGATAAAAGTCATATGATCCAAGTGTTTAAGTATTGATAAAATTGATACTTTGCAGTTGATCTCATCAACATTCCTTGGGGGTGTGAAGATAACTTGGGGGCTCTGTCAGAAGCTCTGTTACTCAAGTTAGACTTTAATGTGAGCTTCATAGGAGCACAATTTGACCACAAAGAACAGACTTAGCTGGTGAGCCCCTCAAATAACATTACAGTCATAAGTGTGTTACTCTCATCTTTTTGTTGAAAATGTAACTCCTAAACAGGACCATGAATGCTCGTATTGATCACAAGCTCCAGAAAATTTGTTATTTTTTATGTTATTTTATTTTTTTCAGACTGTCAAATGTTTTTGGCTCTGTGTAAGATATGTGCCTCTGTGGTGACTGCTGAACATTCTGCTAATAGAGATACATGTAGAACACCCCCAGCGAGATGTCACTATAAAGTATCAATCAAATAATAATATAATAATCGAACAGTGTCTAAAGTTCCTACCTGAGGTTCCGTCGTAGTGGAAGGCTGGCTCCGTGGGGAAGCCCAAACACTCGGCTCGTTTGTGGAATGCGGCGTGTTCTTTCTTCACCGCCTCTACCTCAGCGTGATGCCCCTCCCGCCCTGAAACAAGAACCATGTCTGACCCGGGTCTGAACCAGGACTACAACAGAACTAAACCAGGTCTGAGCCATGGCTAAACCAGGTCTAAACCTCAACTAAACCTGGACTAAACCTGGTCTGGAGCAGGACTCACTGTAGATGAGGAAGAAGTCGTTATAGCTGCTTCCCCTGAAGGTCATGGTCAGACAGTGGTCACAGCTCCGGAAGAACGAGGTCGTCACATTTTCTTGGAATGGTTCCATCCTCCCCTCATACTCAGACACTTCACAATAAGAGTGGTTAAATCAGTCAAACTTCACAATAAGAGCGGTTAAATCAGTCAAACTTCACAATAAGAGCGGTTAAATCAGTCAAATTTCACAATAATAGAACAGCGAGGAGAGCCTCTTCACAATAAGAGCACAGTGAGGAGAGCCTCTTCACAATAAGAGCACAGTGAGGAGAGCCTCTTCACAATAAGAGCACAGCGAGGAGAGCCTATTCACAATAAGAGCACAGATGAGAAAAACTTCACAATAGGAGCGTGGAAATCAGGGCCACTTCACAATGGACTCAAAAGTGACCACCCATCTCACATGTCCTGGAAGTACATGGTAACATGCTTCACAGCAAGAAGGTTCCAGGTTTGATCCAGGTCCCCTGGGCCTTTATGTGTTCTCCCTGTGTCTGGGTGGAGTTTGCATGTTCTCCCTGTGTCTGGGTGGAGTTTGCATGTTCTCCCTGTGTCTGGATGGAGTTTGCATGTTCTCCCTGTGTCTGGGTGGTTTTCCAGGCACTCAGGGTTTTCCCATCAACCCAAAACATGCACAATAGGTCAAATCCTCCAGCTATGGTTGTCCAGACCAAGACAAAACCAAGAGCTGGAGATGGGTCCCTGTTCAGTGCTCAGAGCTCCTGCGGACCATTTCACAGAATCTTGTGTTTTAAATGAGGCTAACTACGTAGCTGATAAGCCTCTGCAGTGCCTCTGAACTCTTAATAATATTTCAATAAAAAAAAGTCTATGAATGGAAAATGTACTTCCGGAACAGGAGCGAGCTCCATAAGAGTGGAAGTCAGTAAGACTTCACAATAAGAGGATGGATAGGGCAGAAACTTCATAATAGAGTAACAAGAGAGAAAAATTAGCAAAAGTTCACATTAAGAAAACAAAATCACAATAAAATGAACAAAATATAAACCATATTTTATTGTGAAGGAGACTTACCTCCTTCGTGTGTCTCCAGTGTGAGGTTGTGCTTCTCGCCACCGTCCACCACAGTCATGTTCATCTCGAAGTAAGAACAGTTGGACACCTCACCCCTGAAACCAACAGAGTCCTGGTTTACACCTGATTTTGTCCTGACTCAGTCCTGGTTCAGTCCTGATTCAGTACCTGTAGAAGTTCTCCTCATAATAGTGGAGGGTCTTATTGTTGAGGAGCTTCAGTTTTAGACGAGAGCTTTTCAGCTTTAGGAGGATACTCTGACCATTGATTCCATCACTGACTGCCCAGACTGCCACCCAGTCCCCCTCCACCTACAGAACAGAGACAAAACCAGAGACCAAACCACAGACCAGACCCAGTCTCACTTCACCTACAGACCAGAGAACAGACCCAGATCAGGGTGAGACCAGACCCAAACTGCCACCAGGTTCCCTCCACCTAGAGCCCAGAGACCAGGTTTAGACCCTCTCCATCCTCCTCCTGGACCTTAGCATTCAACACCATCGACCATTGTCAGCCCATTGGCATCTCCAGCCCTGCTCTCTCCTGGTTCTCCTCTTCCCTCTCTGACCTTCTAGCCTGTTTCATCAGTTTCAGTTTTACTTCGTGGAGGGATTTGTATTTGTATTTGGTCCTGTGCATATGGTGTTTGCAGCTTGGGTTGGTTCTGGCCAACACACCGCTTCGCTGACTACAACTTCCGAGGTTTTTGCGGACCGTGTAGTGTACTGTGATCCCTGACCTAGTTGCTGGAGAGAAATGAAATTGAGCGGAGGCACTTGGTGGTGCCAACCTGGCTACTGTTACACCTCTCCTGTCATTCAGAGTCCACATCACCAAAACACCTGTCTCCACCATCACTCCCCTCATCACCTCCTCACTCCCCTCATCACCTGCTCACTCCTCCATCACCTGCTCATTCCCCCATCACCTCCTCACTCCCCTCACCACTCCCCTCATCACCTCCTCACTCCTCCATCACCTCCTCACTCCCCTCACTCCCCTCATCACCTCCTCACTCCTCCATCACCTCCTCACTCCCCTCATCAGGACACAGTTTCGCAGATGCCCTCAGCCTCTAGAACTCACTCCCACAACCCATCAGGAGCTCAGACTCATGACAGCACTTCAAATCTCTACTAAAAACTCACCTGTTCAAACTTGTCAAACCTCATGTTCTGGTTTAGTCCTGGTTTAGTCCGGGTTTAGTCCTGGTTCAGTCCTAGTTTAGTCCTGGTTTAGTCCTGATTTAGTCCTGATTCAATCCTGGTTCAGTTCTAGTTTAGTCCTGGTTCAGTCCTGGTTTAGTCCGGGTTTAGTCCTGGTTCAGTAATAGTTTAGTCCTGGTTCAGTCCTGGTTGAGTCCGGGTTTAGTCCTGGTTCAGTAATAGTTTAGTCCTGGTTCAGTCCTAGTTTAGTCTTGCTTTAGTCCTGGTTCAGTCCTTGTTCAGCCCTGGTTCAGTACTGGTTCAGTCCTGGTTTAGTCCTTGTTTAGTCCTTGTTTATTCCTGGTTTAGCCCTGATTTAGTCCTGGTTTAGTCCTTGTCTAGTCCTGGTTTAGCCCTGGTTTAGTCCTGGTTTAGTCCTGGTTTATTCCTGGTTTAGCCCTCGTTTAGCCTTTGTTTAGTCCTGGTTTAGTCCTGATTTACCTCATGCAGTTGCTCCTCTTTGATGGTCTTCTTGAGGCCTTCACATTGTGGTTCGTGGTCTTTATCTTTGTGTTTGGGCTCAGTTTTGACCAAGACCAGAAGCAGGACCAGACTCAGGACTCTCAGTGCGGACTTCATCTCGACAGAGTGAGACCACAACCAATCACAGCCCTTTATTTAGAGTAATTAGACCAATCAGAGCACAGCATGGAGCCAAAGCCAAAGGTTGCATCCAAGATTGATCCAGACCAGGTTCATAAGGGTTAAAAAAACAGAGCTGAACAACATGTTGCCCATGGATCTAAAGGTTGATGGTGCAACCCCTGCTGTCATGTTTGTCCTTTGGGAAGACACATTTAGGGTTCAACTCTTCAAAGAAAACCTCTCCTTGCGGACAGATCTGTCAGATGAACTCACGTACAGTACACCACAGAAGTCATCATTTTACTGATAATAATACATCAAAGACACTTTACAGAACACATATTAAAACACACAATTAAAGGAGCAATTAGCAAATAATACAGTAAAGAGAAAAACAGAGAATTATTGAGAGGCTATTCTAAATTAACTTGATGGTCATAATTTGAACGAACAAAAATATACAAATAAAAATAGCTATAAAAAGCTGTTGTTTTTGTTGAACAAAATTCAGCACAAACCTTAATCAAAATCACTATATTTAAAGCTTTATTAGCTCTCAATCTCTGCGCCAAATGCTAGTATGAAAATTGTTTTTTTCCTGTGATACTTTCCTTTTTTTTGCTTCGGTATCTGTACTTTTTAGGGTGTAACGTTACATGTATTCATACTGAACCATTTCGGTACAGGTCGTTTGGTTCGGTGCAGGGGTGTGTTCACACTATTTGTGTCGACTTAAAGTGGAACTCCGGCACGTTTGAAGCTAAAGTCCGTTGCTAGAAGTGGTGGAATACTCTCAGAAGCCAAAACCGGACAGATCAGTGTTGCCTCAGTGGAGATCTCGCTAGTGATTGGGGCAAGTTCTTAACTTCCACGTAAAACGCCACTTTACTTCACACTGAAGAAGCTTAATACCACTTTAACCCATCTTACAACAGCCACGAGTCTAACAAACAAAACGCGTGTCTGGAAACGTTATAAAACAACTTTATAAGCAGACTTAGCCTTACCGATTTCCCACTGCACATGCCAAAGCCCAAAAGACTCGATTATCAACTCCAGCGGCGGCGAGAGGCTCGACCCTCGAACCGCCAGAAACAACAAGTGAGGATCGACTACTGACAGTGAAGAAGAAGAGAAACTGAAAGTTGTTGAAAGAAAATGGTTCAGGAATGTATTTTTTAGTGTTTTCAAAAAATATAATTCACTGGTAAATAAATGGGATTAGAAACAACATTGGCAATCGAGTCTTTTGGGCTTTCACAATACACAATGGGAAATCAACAAAAAGAACTGTAAGGATGTTTATAAAGTTGTTATATAAAGTTTCTAGATACTAATGAGTGAGCCAGGCAGAGCGTTTTGTTTGTTAGACTCGTGGCTGTTGTAAGATGGGTTAAAGTGGTGTTAAGCTTCTTCAGTGTGAAGCAAATTGGTGTTTTATGTGAAAGTTAAGAACTTGCACAATTCACTACGCTAGCTTGTTGCCTTGACAGGCTCACTGCCACAGCGAGATCTCCGCCTAGAAACACTGATCTGTGCCATTTTTTGGCTTCTGACAGTATTCCACCATCTCTAGCAATGGACATTAGGTTCAAACGTGCTGGAGTTCAGTCGACAAGATGTTGCTCTGAATAAAGCGGCTGATTTTGTCAAACAGTTTGTGAGCGAGCCATTCATCATAGCAATATTGTCGAACTTGGCGGGGCAAAGGACGGCTGCTCGGTGTGGACGGATTCCGTTGAGGTGTTGCTAGTGGTTGATCCCAGAGAAATGGCGAGATCCGGGAGAGAGAAACTGTAAAGCGCTCTGCTGCCCGCACCTCGCCGCAGCCCCGAGAAGTGACGTGGGATCGCCTGTACTGTCTCAGCCCCTGGGTGCTCCAGGCGTCGTGCCTGTCAACTAAACCAGATCATAACTAGGACTCAACCAGTTCTGAAACAGTTCTGAACTAGGTCCAAACCAGAACTGAACCAGGTCCAAACCATGTCGAAACCATAATATTTATAATAATAATAATTATTAACTTTTATTATTAGTAATGATTTTCACGGTTTGTTTACTATTTACCTTAGCAACTGAGGTATGTACCAAACCGCAATTTTTGTGTACCGTTACACCTCTAGTACTTTTACTGAAGTACTTCTTCCACCATTAGATAAGACAAATACATGACAAAACCTCCCATTTGTTAAATGAAGGTGTAAACCAATGAAAACTAAATAAAGCGCTGGAGAGATCATCTGTGTTAAGCAACAGAAACAGACATGTTGTGAGTGTAGAATTCTACTCAAGTTCTGTCTAATGTTTCCATTATCACTTTCATCCATTTCCATTTGTACTTCATCTAATGCCCATGTTCTACCAAACTCACGTTCTACCAAACTCACGTTCTACCAAACACACGTTCTATCAAACTCACGTTCTACCAAACTCATGTTCTCCCAAATTCACGTTCTATCAAACTTAAGTTCTATCAAACTTACGTTCTACCAAACTCATGTTCTACCAAACTCACATCCTACCAAACTCATGTTCTACCAAACTTACGTTCTCTCAAACTCACGTTCTACCAAACTCACGATCTCCAAAACTCACGTTCTATTAAACTTGTTCTATCAAACTCATGTTCTACGAAACTCACGTTCTACCAAACTTACGTTCTATCAAACTTATGTTCTACCAAACTTATGTTCTACCAAAATCCTGTTCTACCAAACTCAAGTTCTACCAAACTCACATTCTACCAAACTCACGTTCTGCCGAACTCATTTTCTACCAAACTCATGTTCTACCAAACTTACATTTTATCAAACTCATGTTCTACCAAACTCATGTTCTACCAAACTCACGTTCTCCCAAACTCACGTTCTACCAAACTAAAATTCTACCAAACTCACATTCTACCAAACTCACGTTCTGCCAAACTCATTTTCTACCAAACTCATGTTCTACCAAACTTACGTTTTATCAAACTCATGTTCTACCAAACTTATGTTCTACCAAACTCACGTTCTACCAAACTCCTGTTCTACCAAACTCAGGTTCTACCAAACTCACGTTCTACCAAACTCACATTCTACCAAACTCCTGTTCTACCAAACTCACATTCTACCAAACTCACGTTCTACCAAACTCACGTTCTCCCAAACTCACGTTCTCCCAAACTCACGTTCTATCAAACTTAAGTTCTATCAGACTCATGTTCTACCAAACTCCTGTTCTACCAAACTCACATTCTACCAAACTCACGTTCTACCAAACTCACGTTCTCCCAAACTCACGTTCTATCAAACTTAAGTTCTATCAAACTCATGTTCTACCAAACTCACGTTCTATCAAACTTAAGTTCTGTCAAACTCATGTTCTACCAAACTCACGTTCTACAGAACTTATGTTCTATCAAACTCATGTTCTACCAAACTTACTTTCTACCAAACTCACGTTCTACCAAACTTAAGTTCTATCAAACTTAAGTTCTATCAAACTCATATTCTACCAAACTCATGTTCTACCAAACTTATGTTCTGTCAAACTCATGTTCCACCAAACTCACGTTCTACCAAACTCCTGTTCTACCAAACTCACGTTCTACCAAACTCACGTTCTAACAAACTCACATTCTACCAAACTCCTGTTCTACCAAACTCACATTCTACCAAACTCATGTTCTACCAAACTCACATTCTACCAAAGTTATGTTCTACCAAACTCACGTTCTACCAAACTTAACTTCTGAAACTTAAGTTGTATCAAACTCATGTTCTACCAAACTTACGTTCTACCAAACTCCTGTTCTACCAAACTCACGTTCTACCAAACTCCTGTTCTACCAAACTCACATTCTACCAAACTCACATTCTACCAAACTCACGTTCTACCAAACTCACATTCTACCAAAGTCATGTTCTACCAAACTCACGTTCTACCAAACTCCTGTTCTACCAAACTCACATTCTACCAAACTCACGTTCTACCAAACTCACGTTCTACCAAAGTCATGTTCTACCAAACTCACGTTCTATTAAACTCATGTTCTACCAAACTTATGTTCTACCAAAGTCACGTTCTACCAAACTTACGTTCTATCAAACTCACGTTCTACCAAACTCACATTCTACCAAACTCACATACTACTAAACTCACGTTCTACCAAACTCATGTTCTACCAAACTCATGTTCTACCAAACTCATGTTCTACCTGAAGCATATAATATTTTTTTATTACTTATTATAAATTCATAGTGTGTCTTTAATATATGCCTTGTAATGAAGAATGTAATAATTTCTAGCAGTCATTCTAAAATTCATATTGTGCCTTTAACATCTATGAAACAAAGAAATACTGTGCTGGCTCACAGCTGGCCCACGGAGCTTATCACTAGGGCAGGATGCATATGTATCTTTCTGTGCAGACTCAGTGTGGAAAACTCATGTCTTGCGAGGTCACATAGTCACGTGAGGTCTGGCTGTGAGGAGACGACAGGAACACCAAATATGGGAAGGAGATGGAGTCAGCTGGACACGGAGAATGTTTAGTCATAGGTTCATGAAT